>OY986042.1:12296063-13517246 GCA_963920215.1 Nineta flava
GCCTAAGGATGTGAGGATGTGAGTGGAGTGTAGGAATTGGAAGGATATGCAGCTGCAGCCGACTATGATAGGAACTATGCCGATATTCATCTGCAGTTCGTGAAGGAAACTGCAGAAAACCTTCTCAAGCATAGTCGGTTACGTCGTTCTTGTCCATACGCCGACAGTTTAGTCAATTAGCCCCACTTTTTTCTTTTTTTTTAATATTAATAATTGACAAACTGCCGATGTCGGGATTCGAAACCATAACCTCCCAGTTTCCAAGTATGCATACTGCGCAGACATAACGCCTTAGACCGCTCGGCCACTTGGACTGGTTAACTAAGTTAGTTATAAACTAAATTAGTTGTTATATTCATTTGTTTTTAAATAACTTTTTAATAACCTAATTTTTTGATAACCTTAAAGTTATTTTACAACGTTAATTATTTTTCAATTAATTAACACAAATGTTAAATTTAACGTTACATATTACTACGGTATTTTTTATCGCTTCCATAAATTTATTCTAAGGAAATATTTCACAATGTAAATAATTCGACAGTTATGATCGACAGAAAATTAAATTTTTGTAAAACTTTACAAGTAATGCTTGAAAAAAATAAACAACTACTTAGTTTTATGATTAAATAAAAATTCAATAAATTTTTTTATAAACACAAAAAAAAAAGAAGAAAATTTGATTTTTAACTTTTGTAATTTTTCTTTTAAAAGTCCAACATGGAATATGGAAAACTAAATATATAGTAAAGTAACTTTTTTTGTTTGTTTGTTACTATATTCGTAAAAATATTTTATTATTTACATGTTCTCTGTGTTCTAACCAAACAGAATGTAAACTTTTCTAAAGAATTATATTGTCATAGATTGAATTTTTATGTTAAGGGATGATAAAGAATATAAGGGTTGTTTGTAGTGTAATCTGTTGTTGGTGATGGTTGTTGGCCATCGTATATTATTATTATATATACATACATATACATACGTACGGTATACATGTATTATATGTGTTTATATAAAAGGTATAAGGTAGGTAGGTGGAAAGTTTGTCCACGCGGGATCCCATCAGTGCCACAACAAATATCACATCTGAATAAATAAGAAAACATCGTTGGACACAAAACGAGTTACATATAAAACTCTCACACATTGTAAATGTATTTGTTTGTATTATACATATAATATTTTATTCGAAATATGCACAGCTGATTTTTAAGACGGTTACCGAATCAAACGTATGCACCGATTTCGTCAACAAAGAAATCATTGAAACGATATTAAATAGTTAATATCATCCATTTTTGATTCACGCCCGTCCTAATGAAGAGATGACAATTTGATTTAATCACGATTTTTGTTCAGATCAAGGCGGTTACTGAATGTTGATTAATCTTACCAGGTTTAAATAAGATGTTTGAATTACGGTGACATTCTGACTACGGCACTGAGTATTGGTGGAATAATGCCTATTGTTCATGTCCAGAAAACATGTGTGGTTATCTCCATTTGCGTAAACAAGCATCAAATAGATAATATTCCAAACAACAACCGAATTTACTTCGTGGAAAAATAATGGCTCATCACCTCTCTTTTGTACATAATCCATCTAGGAAGGACGTGTCTAAAATTGGTTGCGAATTCGAAGATTAATTTAAAATCAATAATCGAATTCCGTAAAAATTATTATATTATTTTCGTTATTATTGTAACGTTTCAAATACCTGTTTAAATTTTGTGGTAATTATTAATTGTTTCATTGTAGTTTGTATATATTAATTAATTAAAATACTTATATTTGATTAAAAAATCTTTTGACATTTAATTCATGTGTTTTTTGACAATCATCTGTTTTTGACATTTGGATATTAAATAAATGTGATATATTAGCTTACGGTGGTACCAACTGTTGATTACCAAATTATTGAAACATTTAGTATAATTTATTAGCGCGTTAATTCAAAAGGCATTCATTCATAATATATCGGATATTTAAGAAAAATTAAGAACAATATTCAATTCGAATCATTATAGCACCATTTATTGTTGCATCATTTTGCGTTAGATTCCCCACAGAATCAAAACATGCAACGCTATTCTGAGAGCCTGTAAGTTAATTGCGCAAACGCAATTCTAAGCTCCAGAGTACGTTATCAGAAGGGCTAAATCATTTTCTTGTATTTCTGACAAGTTTATCCCAGAGATGTTCTATTGGACTTCACTCTGCGTACATGCTAGCCATCTCAAATCGGCGTCAAGTTTTTGCATACAAAAAGTATTGACACATGGTTAGTAATAAATGACAATCAATGTTTGAACCGAAATTATGACAAAGCATTAAATTCTATGAAAAAAAGTTTCAAGTACAAGTTTTATATTTAGAAAATTTTTTTCTTTAAACTTTTTTATCTTTTACCGCTTTCGAAATTTTAATAAATTAATTTTATAGTTATTTTTTAGAAGTATAGTTTCTGTGGAAATGACTTTATATTATACGCGCAGCATACTAGACACACTACTAAACACACACAGAATACCACATTTTGTTACGTGACGATTTGTACCTAGTACGCACCACCCGTAAGACGCGTTAAGAAATTTCGTTCCAAAAAATCCAAACTGCGTAAGTATGAGATAAAATTCCAGCATCAATAATTTACAAATTCAAATCGTATTATTTATATTGTATATATATATAATTTATCCCACAAAACCCATATTGAATGAAGGATGGACATGAATTGTTACATGAATTAAGTTAGACATATATTGAAAGTCCTATAGGAACTTTATATATTGGATTGGAATATCGAATGGCCTATCCATATGTATATATTATTATATGAGAGGTGAGGTTTTATATATATGTATATATAGGTGAGATGACTGAATTTACTATAAATGTTTACTGTTTATTTGGGGTTATATTAGTGTTTGATTGTGTTGCTTGCATGAATAGATTTATTTGTTTATGGTCATATATTTACGCATATATCACAAATCCATCATCCATGATGAATGTGTATATGTTCCTGTAGGTTCGTACGTATGCATATATGTATGTATCTATGTATATAGTTTGTTATTGTTGCTATTTCCGGCTTTATGTATTATATGAATGAAGGGAGATGATATTCGATGTTAACCGAATCGTGTAATTTCATTTGGTCGATATGTTTGTAGAGATGTGTGTGCACCTCCTACGCCAGTATAGGTATACTACGCTTTCCATATTTCAATCATGTTGTTGTTTGACAATGTTTTCTTATTTAAATTGTCATGAATAGAATCTACATATAAAACAAGGTAATGAAAATAGGGGAAAATTTTGAACAACTTTCGAAAAATTTTTTAATAAAAATACCTGATTAACTTGTACAAACATTCGATGGACCACCGATGCACTCACTTTTCTTTGAATGAGTAAATCTGGGGTGTATGGGGCAGTCTTGATAATAAGTAATTTTTATTCAAGGACGTTCGAAAGAGTTATTTTGCGGGGAAAGAAGTAAGGGAGGTGGGGGTAACAACCGACTGCCCATGCTCGCAACATTACAGATTTAATGATACGTCTATGGTTATTTGGTAAATAATAATATTCGTGAGTCGTGACTCGTATTTTTTTCTTTTATTTTAAATAAAAAAGTAAAAGCCTGTGTTTTGCTTCTCTAAAATGATAAAATTACTTATATAATTCATTATTATTTTCCAAAATACATTTGAACATACCTTCATCTTCTCAGATAAATCCTTGTTTATTTAACAACAATTTACATAGTTTTATAAAAAGTTGTATTTTAAACTATGTTTTAATCGATTGTAAAGATTAAATTTGTAGTTTCCCCATAAGAAAAAATGCATTTGAACTCACATTTTGAAGCATGACAATGTTCTCCTCTGCATTGTTTTCCTCTTTCGAACGTCCTTAGTAGATTGTAGTGTAGATTATATTAGATTTGATTTGAGTTAGAAGGAAGTCTTATAAAGAGCTTTTGTATCTCCTTTCCTTTATTGGTGTTCCAAGAGTCCCATTGCCTTAAAAAACGTTAGGATATTCCTTGGCGATACCTCATTGATTTCATCTAGCGATCTGTCCATCCCAAATCATAGTCTTAGTAGTCTTTTGAGAGAGATACTTGCATTCACACAGTTGCCACAGTTTGCAGTGGCCAGTAAGAATGCCAGTAAGTATCCTCCATTGGTAACTTTCTAGTTGTAAACGATCAGAGGCCTTTTTCCATGAGAAGCTTTTTCTATAAGAGCCTTTGCATGATCTTGACCATGAGTATTTACCCAGAAACGATTGGACTCTTGTATTTATTTATTTTATATTTCATTGTGCTTTTTGGCACTCCAAGAAACGACTCTGGTTTATTTAGTGGAGCACTAGTGCCCATTCTGGCTAACTCAACAGTCTTCTCGTTTCCATCGGTTCCTGAATGTCCAGGCCCCAGTCAATAGTGACTTTCTTAAATTTACCTAGACTTCTCAGTAAGTCGATACACCATAGGACAATTTTTGGACTTACGGTGAGGCTTTAAGCGCTACCTGGCTATCGAAAAAATATATTATTCTACTTTTGTAGTTTCGTAGAAGGTTCTCGATTGCACATGTTACGTAACGTGTATGCATGTATGTTAGTACGCTTGTTCTGCACAAATATTGCAATCAAAATTTCTTGTGTAAGCCTAGTTGGCACTAATGCCTACTTGAAAACTGGGAGATTATGTGTTCGAATCCCGACATCGGAAGTTTGTCAATTATTTAGAATAAAAAAGGGGCGGTTAATTGACTAAACTGTCAGCGTATGGACAAGAACGATGTAACCGGCTATGCTTGTGAAGGTTTTCTGCAATTTCCTTCGCGAACTCCAGATGAATATCGGCGTAGTTCCTATCATAGTCGACCGCACATTCTACCAATTCCTAGTCTATCCACAAAAATTCCTTTCACTCCACTCATATCCTCACATCCTTAGGCATCAAAATGGACCTCATGGTCGAAGTGTAGCCCATCCAGGGCAGCAGCTACAACCTATCTATCTATCTAGTTTGCACTTGACCGATTATTTTAAATGTATATAACAATATATTAGAATTTTAATCAATTGTTGATGACACATCTCAACATCCTTAATCACCTTAATTTGTAAAAAAACCTGTGTAATCATTTATTAATATATAATTATTTTCATTCATTTTTTTTTGTTGTATTTCCCCTATTTGATTAAACTTGGTCGCTACACGACGACAACTCACATAATAAAATACGTGTCCAACAAACAATGAAATGAAATGAAAAAAAATAAAACGTTGTTACCTATAAAGCGTATAATATACATACTTTTTTCTATATATATATTTATTTACTTGATAATATAATAACTAACTACGTTCATAACTTTATTTGATACTGTTATTTAGAGCGTATACCTACCTACCTACCTACGTATATCATCTAATACAATCGTTCGCGACGACGAGACTTGTTTTTCACAATTTAAAAGCCACCCAAAAAAAAAAACCTCATCATAATTATATATATTCTACCGACTTGTCGCTTGTGTGTGTATGTCGACTCATTCATATAATGTACGGTATAAGTATCAATTATATATATATATATATATATATATATATATACCTTCAAAAGTTCATTGTATATATTTTAGTTTGTTAAGCTATTTGGTTCACAATATATTCCCTAATGGTTTTTGAATAGAAATGAAAAGGTAATTAAAATTTAAACTTCATCATCATCATCCTGATCGTCGTATACGTTTCTTTTCTTTTCTTGTCTCGATTAATTCAACATTCTTCTTGTGTATGTGTGTAGATACAGGGTGGTATACCTGATGAAATTCCTTATACAGCTTGTTTTTTAAAATACACCCAATCTGGAATGCTGTGTAGTGTATCTATCGCTGTCTATATGTACTGTACTATGATATGGTTTACTTTGTCACACTTAAACAATCAGTATTATATTATAACATAAATAACTATTATATTAATCTTATCAATCTCTTAACTACAATCATTTATATGTAGTTGCATTTTACTCGTGGCATACTGTGCATAGGCATCATTGCATACTGTGCATAAAATAAAAATAATAAAAATAATGAGCCTATACAATATCCCAAAGACCTTTCCAAGAGATTTCCATTCAGGTCTATCATTTGCCAATCTCATCCATATTGTGCATAGACTGTGATAAATGCACTATACAATGTTGCTATTGGGTCAATTTTAATTTACGTAGAGTATACGTGAAACTCACTGAAGTATACAAATCCTAACCTACTTCTAGACATGGCATAAGGATGCGGTTTTTTTGCATTCGACGCGGAATTACTTCAAACTTACGGAAAAAATGGAAAAAATTTAATTTTCCCAACGGAATTCCCTCGATAATTGAAGAAAAAAAACAAAAAATACCTTCTTTACTAAACTTCTATACATGCTAGAAGGATGCGTTTTTTATAAATTATGTCAAGGACGCGGAGCCAAGACCGATGATCACACCAAGTTTGAACATGAATTCCTTCTAAAGAAGTTGCTTTCGACGTGAAAACGTCTATTCACTCGTAACACTGGTGGTAGATAGATAGATAGATTGTAGAGGTTGCTCTGGACGGGCTACACTTCAACCATGAGATCCATTGTGATGCCTAAGGATATGAGGATGTGATTGGAGTGGAAGGAATTTTTGTGTATAGACTAGGAATTGGTAGGATATCCGGCTGCAGCCGACTATGATAAGATCCATGGCAATATTTATCTGGAGTTTGTGAAGGAAACTGCAGATAACCTTCTCAAGCATAGCAGGTTACTTCGTTCTTGTCCATACGCCGACAGTTTAGTCAATAAACCGTCCCTTTGCTTTTTCCTTAATAATTGACAAACTACCGATGTCGGGATTCGAACCCATAACCTCCCAGTTTCCAAGTACTGCATACTGTGCAGACATAACGCCTTAGACCGCTCAACCACTTGGACTGGTTAATCAATACTTAAGTCAATCAATTACTTTATCATGCTTAAGAAACCTTTTTTGAATGCGCCTTCCCAAAACATACATATAAAGTTTTCTGCACGTTTTGATGTTCCATTCTGTATATGTAGTAAATGTGAATGTTTGTTAACTTCTTTTCAATTTAAAATACTACACGAGTACCATAAAATAATGTATTCTGTGTGTGTGATATACAACAGACTCATCTACCGCTCGCTACCTGTTATGCTGTTACTACGGGTTTACGTAAATTTCCATTGGGAGTCCAAGATAAATTTAACAGAGATAAATGAAAAGTCTCCATTACCTTTTATATATATATATATATATATATATATATAATATGTATGATTTAAATCTTGATGTAATAATAATATTTGTTTGGTCACATATATATCGGTCGGTATGTGAACGGAAAATGATATGAACGATTCGTAGTATGATTTTCGTCTTCACGTTTTCTGCACAACTTACACATCAATTCATCATCGTGTATAGAAGTTGATTTTGTGAATTTAAAATGGAAAGGTATCTATCTATATGCATAGATACTGGTTGATACAATTTATTGACAATACAGGAGGATCGGGTAATAAAATATTTTTTATTAACTTCAAGTCATATAATTTTTATACCCGTTATATAATATATACCACGGTATATTAAGTTTAGTTCCGAATTTTTAACGGTTGAGAATATTGATCGCTGAAAAAAAATTTGGTATAGGTGTTCATAAAATTACCTAATGAATCCATTTCCAAAAAGTTGTCCGTCCGTCCGTCTGTAAACACGATAACTCAAAAACAAAAAGAGATAGCGAGCTGAAATTTCGTATCAGATCATGTTTGGACAAAATGGACGAATCTGCATATCTTTGAAACCGTAAGAGATAGAATCAAAATTTAAAAATGTTCCTATTTTAAAAATAAACAAGTTTTGTTTGAAACTTTTTTGTTATAAATTCAGTATATACCGTGTGTTTAAGCAATTAACTCAGTCGGTTATTATTTTCACTTGTTTTAATAACAAACTTTTTTCAACAATATTCGAAATAAAATTGTGTTTTGAAAAAGGACTCCGCATATTCCTTCACGGAAACACTAAGAGTATGAAGCTATGGTCCATTCAACACGTAGTCTCTAGTTTTATACTGGGGGTTTCGGGTCGCTGGTTTTGATTCTGATGTCAAAAGTAGTATTTGACAGTTGACAGCTGCCAATAGCACTATCAACTCGCTTTATTTACTGGAACAGGAATATCAGCACATAGACAATGGGTATTTGGGGTAGCTGGTTTCAAATTCATATCCACAACTGGCATTTGACGGTTGACAACTGCTAATAGCCCTATCAACCCACATTATTTTCCGAAACATATTTATCAGAATCTACAACGAGTAACATACTTTCGATTCCATATCAAGGAGATTGGTACCATTAGTTAATACATACTGATGATGACTACTTTGTAGTCGAATTACATATTTCTAAAATACAAATAATTGATCTAGGAATAAGGAATATGCATGAAAATTTTTTTTCACTTGAATTGAAGCATGTTTACTTGACAAATATCAAGGTAAAATTACTTTTTAAATAACTTTAAAAATAAGCGAGATATGAATGATTGAAATTTCCGATTAGACAAAGAAGGTGATAGCCCTCTTGATATGTTATGTGACGTCATATTACACTTTCACCATTTAAAATACACGTAAAACTCCGTTTTTAGTATTTTTGCAAGAAACAGACAGATAATAATCTTTAAAAGCTTATAGCTTCCTTGATATTTGTCGGATTTTAATTTCGTTTTTAAATATTATAACAGTATTAACAGTATTTTCATATTCTGAAAATAAATGTGAAAAAAAATTTTCATGCATATTCCCTATTGGGGCCAAATTTGAGGCAAAATTATAGTTTTCTAACTGGAATAAATCATTCTGTATGTCATCTGTACTGTACAGTGGTCTTTTACTAAATATATATACTTAGAATATGTTATCAAAATGTTATCTATTCTTCCAAAGTAAATACACCACATGTACCTATAGGTGAACGGAGGAATCATTCTTACATAAATGTCCTTTTGTCAATATTGAATCTATTATTTTTCAATTATATTTTACTTGGTATTGTATAGTATATTTACATACTATTTATAAAATAGATCCCATTCGAATCCCAAACATTCGACAGTTTTTTCTATAAATTTTACATATAAAATATCAGAGCTATCTAGATGTGTATGATTTTTCATATCAAGCATTTGATTTCAAAAAAATGTTATCAATTTTCTTTGACATATTACTTAAATGTCAAAGTAGTAAACGCTAGTCACTTCCGTTGGTATAACATAACCGAAAGGCAACCATACTAACAATGGAAATAAATAGACGCTAGTTTACAAAAAAACAATTTGAAAAATATGCTAATAGTAAATAAACAAAACTAATAATACAATGGCATCAAAAATGATAGTGAAAGATCATATGCATAGTACTACCATAACATCTAAGGTAGCTCAAATGGTAGAGCATTGGTCTAGAATGCCAGAGGTCGTGGGTTCGATCCCCATCCCTAGATGTGTAAGATTTTTCATATCAAGCATTTGATGTCAAAAAAATGCTATCTATCTTGCTTTGAACAAGTAGTAGTGTGGAGGTCGAAGCTTCGCAAGTAGGCTTTTCTAGGCCTTTTTTATCGACTCCTAAAGGACAAGGATTTGTAAGGATGCAGACTAAGAATCGTTAGGTTCAGCGACTATAACTGACTTTGATAGGAACTATGCCGATATTCATCTGGAGTTTGTGACAAACAGCCGCCGTTGGAATTCGAACTAGCAACCTCCTATTCGAGCGAGAACCTTTTCAAGCGACCGCCTTTAACCGCCCAACCACTCGGACGGTCAAATATAGTTATTTACTCAATGCCCCTAAATTGTATAGACGACTAACTGATCGAAAAAAATTGTCATTGATCGGACGTATATAAGGGAGAAGGTTTAGGGGGTCCGCGTTGAAACAAAGTCTATGATAATCTTACATTTATAATTATTTTAGGTGTAACAATTAATGATGCTATAATGATTCGAATTGAATATTGTTATTAATTTTTCTTAAATATCCGATATATTATGAAAGAATGTGTTTTGAATTTACGCGCTAATAAATTATACTAAATGTTTCAATAATTTAGCGATCAACAGTTGGTACTACCGTAAGCTAATATATCACATTTATTTAATATCCAAAATGTCAAAAACAGATGATTGTCAAAAAACACATGAATTAAATGTCAAAAGATTTTTTAATCAAATATAAGTATTTTAATTAATTAATATATACAAACTACAATGAAACAATTAATAATTACCACAAAATTGAAACAGGCATTTGAAACGATAATAACAAAAATAATATAATAATTTTACGGAATTCGATTATTGATTTTAAATTAATCTTCGAATTCGCAACCAATTTTAGACACGTCCTTCCTAGATGGATTATGTACAAAAGAGAGGTGCTGAGCCATTATTTTTCCACGAAGTAAACTCGGTTGTTGTTAGGAATATTATCTATTTGATGTTTGTTTCCGCGAATGGAGATAACCACACATGTTTTCTGGACATCAACAATAGGCATTATTCCACCAATACTCAGTGCCGTAGTCAGAATGTCACCGTAATTCAAACATCTTATTTAAACCTGGTAAGATTAATCAACATTCAGTAACCTTGATCTGAACAAAAATCGTGATTAAATTAAATTGTCATCTCTTCATTAGGACGGGCGTGAATTAAAAATGGATGATATTAACTATTTAATATCATTAATATTATATAGGTAAGAAGTTATTAGTCCCTAAGCTAAAAAAAAACATCATTTTCATCAAAATTATGTTGATTTTTAGCGTTTAAATTATTAATTTGAATCGAATAACGAATATTCGAAATGATCGAATATGTTTTTTTACAAAATTCACATGAGAAACAAACTATCATTCAATCAATTGCTCATTTCAGATGTTTTCATGCGATAGAAAATTGATAATAATTCATTTCATGTATTTTCTCATAATATATGTATAAATGTAACAGGGCATGAATACCAGATAAATAAATACTATAAAAATATTTGGTGTGAACAGAGTCACACAACCTCTATATACAGACTAGCATGCCACAAAAATATCAGGATCAAGGTATAGCTATTCTCAGGGCTTCCTACACCTCTGTAAAAGTCCACGGTAGATAGATTGTAGAGGCTGCCCTGAACTGGCTACACTTCGACCATAAGGTCCATTATGATGCCAAAGGATGTGAGGATGTGAGTGGAGTGGAAGGAGTTTTTGTGTGCAGACTTGGAATTGGTAGGATATGCGGATAGTCATCTGGAGTTCGTGAAGGATACTGCAGAAAACCTTCTGAAGCATAGCCGGTTACTACGTTCTTGTCCATACGCCGACAGTTTAGTCAATTACCCGCCCCTTTTTTTTTCTTAATCATTGACAAACTGCCGATGTCGGGATTCGAACCCATAAC
The DNA here is from genome assembly GCA_963920215.1 of Nineta flava. NCBI lineage: Eukaryota > Metazoa > Arthropoda > Insecta > Neuroptera > Chrysopidae > Nineta > Nineta flava. The sequence goes on from OY986042.1 coordinate 12,307,620, forward strand.
CTCCCAGTTTCCAAGTAGGCATACTGCGCAGACATAACGCCTAAGACCGCACGGTCACTTGGACTGGTTAACCAATACTTAAGTCAATCAATTACTTTATCTTGCTTAAGAAACGTTTTTGAATGTGCCTTCAAAATATGTGTTTGTTCAAAATATCCAAAAAAATGGACAGATTTTGCAAATCTATATATATAAGCGAAATACCTCACGATTCATAACCACCCAACCAAAACAATAGGAGTTAGAAAAATGAAATTTGGAAGATATGTTCCTTCCAAAGAAAGTGTGGAGGAATGGTGTCCCATTTTTTAAAGTTAAAAACATGAAATTTGGTATGTAGGCAATTAATAATAAACTATGTAATAAGTGTTTAAGCGTTCTTAGAAAATCAACGGTTAAGGCGGTAAAATACTTAGTCAGAGTTTCCATTTTTTAAGATATGAAAATTGTTAATTTAAGTTATACACCAATAAATTCGAGTTTTTGGAAAGTACAGTAGGGCCTCGTTATAGTATGATTATAGTATGCCATATTTAATGGTAATAAATCACATGTTTAATCTTAGATTTTGTCTTTGTTCTTTTTTATGTCGCCTACAGTTGACCTGCCTATACCAAACTTCCGAGCAATGACAGGGAAGCTGTCACTTTAATCTAACATTTCTATAATCCGCAATTTGTCTTTTAATGTTAATGTTGAATGTTTACGTGGCAGCGCCATGATGTTAGCGAGCGCGCTAAATTGACACTATACGTACTACACGAAAGGCGATATACAAAAGACTGACGACGAATTGGCTCATGTCAACGAACAAGCGGGAGTCCGGATTATCGAGGCCCTACTGTAGTTCCTCAAGGGAACAAACCACGTGGTGAGAATTAGTTTTAAAGTTTTTTTTCATGTAAACTTCATTTTCGATGGGCTAATTTCGCTCAAAATCTTATTTATGCAACCTCTACTGGATACATAACAAATATATGAAATTTGAGTGTGCATTGAGCAAAAGGCAAATTGGTATTTTTGGAATTTTGGCTTCAATTGGTATTTTGAAGTTCAACATTGAAAAAATGAAAACATTACCACCATATCAAAGTACGTTGAGGTCTGTACATAGAGGTAACAGTATACAACAGCGACTTTTCGTATAGGTCAGACCGTATACACAAAAAAAAAAACCAGTAAAAAGTGGGTATGTACAAGGCACACGAGGTACCGACGATGATTTATGGAAAATATTACAGACAAGTACTAACTGGTTGGTGGGCATAAGAAAACTAACAACAAATACCCATCAATTCACCAGAGAATTAAAGAGATGGTCGTTCTACCAGCACACACACTCATATATATACAGACAATACCATAAGGAATTACTGTGGACGAACACACATACAGGGTGTCTATCCACATCCAGAAGTAGGCAAAAGTAGAACAAAAAAATGATTAAAAAGTAGACAAAAAATTGATTGTCATTTTAAATGAGATTTTCGACCGTTATTTTGTCTATTTACATTTCTCTCAGAGATACAGTAATATCGGGATTTTTCGTTTAGTTGATGTTTTTGTTGTGAATACATCTATAGCGAGGCTATGCAAGTATGATTTCATATGGGGAGTGAAATGAAATTTCTGATGTCACGTTGTAGCGAATATCCTGGAAGGAAATATTGGTCTCGTACCAAAGTAAAAATTTCTTCAAATGTCCATCGATCCTACGTAGTAAATGACAATCAGCAGCTGCATTGATTGATTGATTAATATCGTGGTAAAAACTATTGTACTTCGACCTTATGGTCTATTGTGCTCCCCGTTCTACTTCAGTTCAACGACATTCGCTTCTCGCATATGGTGGCAAGCAAGCCTGGAGCTTGCTTATCAGGGCCTCTCGAAGGTTCATATATTCGGGTTGAGATGCACTATCTATATATTCGGGGTTTGCAGTCAAAGATTATGTGGCTGGATGTTTCTTCATCCTCGCCACATAATCTGTACATAATGGACCCGTTATGAAGTCCCATTGTGTGCAGATGCGTCCGCAGGGGATAATGCTCGGTAATGAATCCGGTAAGCTTCCGCAGTTGCATCCTGTTTAGCCTCAGTGCATCGAGAGATAGCCTCTTTGTTCCACTCTGTAGCAGTACCTTCCCGAGCTCTTGCCGTGGTACTTTTTTCCAGTGATCACGGTGTTTAGCTTTTGACCACTCGTAGATCATCTGTTTATATGCAGTACTTGGAACTCCAAAGATAGGCTCTGAGCTATATAAACCTTTAGCAAACTAAACAAACTTTAATCTAATTTTCGATAACGATTTTTATTACTTACAAAAATGGGCAAAATAATGTTTAAAACGAGAATAATTACTTTTCTACAAAGCGTTTAACGAAAGGTACCAAAAATATACTAAACAAAAAAAAATGAAACCTCTTAGATTTCTTGAATGTGGAGGACCACCCGGTATTTTCGGGACTAGTGTCTTGCATTAAGAATTTTTAGTTTAGTGAAATGTCCATTCGTCTCTTCGTACTTTTGGACACATATGTTTTTTATAACTAAAAAAAAAAAAAACGAAGGAATTCTTCCCAAATTTTTATTATAAAAAAATATGAAAAATAAAAAAAAGTTAAAAGAAAACACATAGTCAGTCGTGGAGAGTGTTTTAGAAGAAGAACACATTTATAATGGATGTCACGGTGTGGTCAAAATGCTACTTCTGTATTCTAAAATGTTCCGCCAGTTTGTATCACTTGGGAATCACTGTGAATTACAAATTGTACATCCTCGTCAGATTGGGTGATATGTTATGTGTATGTAGGCATAGGTATGTTGTTTCTACGAATGGGTAAGGGTGATGTAGAGAGCGAAATAAAGTAGTACGGGGGGGGGGGATGAATGTAACAGACAGTTAGCCTTAGAAAATAAATGTTTAAGATATGATCTGTAATAATATTAATAATATGATATTATTTTCTTGCCGTTTTGATAAATTGTAAAATGTGTTTATTTTTTTTGTTGGGGCCTCGAGAAGAATAATCTTTCTTTTATGTAAACAATGTTTCATTCTATATGTATATATGTATATATGTATGTATATGTATGGTAACAAAAACTTCTTGGAATGTGAAATTTTATGGTGAAAAAATTCATACAGGTTATTAAAATATATAAAATGATGTGTCATATTACCTTATCCTTAGGGTAGTTGGTAGTTAATATATGTATGTGCGTCATTTGTGTCCAAACTATGTGAACTGAAAAAAAGTGTTCAGTATATTTGATCACTAACTAAAACCTTTTGAACATTTTGTTTACTGGTAATATTCAGAGTTGGACTGGGTCTATGTGGCCCGGATAGCATTATGACCAAGGGCTCGCCACACAATTAGGATTGAGGTAGATGATACCATTAGGTCAACACAATAAACCAATGGTTAATAATTTTCAAATAGGCCATCGTTTTTGGAAGTAATTGTTTTCAAGACGTAGAAAACCTTGCTATCGTTCTTATCCTTGATACAATTAGAATCTGGGTTTAGGATAGATAGATAGGTAGATTATAGAGGCTGCCCTGGACGGGCTACGCTGCGTCCAAAAGGTCCATTGGAATGCCTAGACTAGGAACTGGTAGGATATGGGGCGACAGCCGATTCTGCCGATAGGAACTATGCCGATATTCATCTGGAGTTCATGAAGGAAACTACAGAAAACCTTCTCAAGCATAGCCGGTTACTTCGATCTTGTCCATACGCCGACAGTTTACTCAATTAACCGCCCCTTTTTTTGTTTTGTTTAATAATTGACAAACTGCCGATGTCAGGATTCGAACTCATAACCTCCCAGTTTCCGAGTATGCATACTGTGCAGACTTAACGCCTTAGACCGCTCGACCACTTGGACTGGTTGGGTCTAGGATAATCGAAGAGTCCACCAGTTCTTGCCCCGTCGTGCGAGAAGGTAGCCTCTTCTTAATGCACTTCAGCGCAGAAAATCATCTCTCGCAAGTTACTTTTGTAAGCAAAATTTTGAGAAGCACACGATCAGCGATGTATACGTTGGAGAACTTAATAATGTGCAGGTTGCATTGGAACATAAGTTCACATGCACAAGGTATGAAGCTTCGGCAGATACATGTGACATAAATTTTGCTGTGACAATTTGAAACATGTAAATAACTTTTGTACATCAATAGTACATAGAATTGCGTTTTAAAATATATTTTTCGATTCTCTTTAATAAAACTGCGTGTTCTCCAGTCTACTGTTCCTCAACAATGACGTATCTAACACAATTCTACTGAATCAGAATCATGTATTTCACCTTCTAAATCTACATAAGTAGGGTAGATAGATTTATTTTGAGTTGAATATTTTTACATTCTTTTAAAAATTCTTATACAGAATAATATCGATAACACTATAAACATAAGTAGCGCAGGCACATAGATAGATATCGTCTTTATACAACACGTATTGAATAGAGTATATGCATAAATTTTTTACTTTTAGAATACACTACTCAATAGTAGTCCAGAGGATTACGGCTTTTACCATTCAAAACATGTTACATATCAAATTTTGCCCCAATTCCTAGAAAATTTGTTTGTATTTTGTAAATACGTATTTCGATTACAATGTAGTCATCATCAGTATGAATTAGCTAATCGTAACTATCTCTGGGATATGGATTCGGAGATATGTTGCTTGTGGTTAATTTGGTGCGTGTCTCACAATGATATTAAAAAAGTTTTGTCTTTTATACGATTTGACTGAGGGTACGATTTGACCTGAGGATTATTTTAGTTGACTGACTAACGGATTAGATGGGTCATACTGATCGAAACATGTCATTACTATCAATTTGAATAAAGTGAATGTTGCAAAGTAACATTTGAAATTTTTTTTTTGATCAGTAATCAATAAACTTCTTAATTGATTAATCAAGTTCATTTTGTCAAATTTTTTATTGGATGGGTCATTACTTGACCCAATTGCTAAAATTATTTAAAAAAATTTATTTTCTCATAAAGAAACTGTATTAAAAATGACTTATTATCAAATATTTTCTGATGAAGAAACTATTGTCAAAATAAAACTATTATTACGAATTAATCCGTAATTCGCACAATAGGGAATATGCATGAAAATTTTTTTTCACATTTATTTTCAGAATATGAAACTACTGTTAATACTGTAATAATATTTAAAAACGAAATTAAAATCCGACAAATATCAAGGAAGCTATAAGCTTTTAAAGATTATTAACTGTCTCTTTCTTGCAAAAATACTAAAAACGTTTTACGTGTATTTTAAATGGTGAAAGTGTAATATGACGTCACATAACATATCAAGAGGGCTATCACCCTCTTTGTCTAATCGGTAATTTCAATCATTCATATCTCGCTAATTTTTAAAGTTATTTAAAAAGTAATTTTACCTTGATATTTGTCAAGTAAACATGCTTCAATTCAAGTGAAAAAAAATTTGCATGCATATTCCCTATCGTTCAATTGATTTTGATTAATTGTACAATGCCTCAAAAACTTTAATCGAATTTTACTCTCAATTCGGACTTATCAAGGGGCACTAAGTCTCTGAAGCATATGTACGAAGTGGAATCGCTTTGCTATAAAAAAATGTACATAAGCCTCTCAACTATAAACATATATATATATATATATATATATATATATATATATATATATATATATATATATATATATATATATATATATACAAATTTTAAAAAAGCGACAAATAAAATGTGTTACCTATTTGTCTAGTCCTATGGGACAAAATATGTAAAAATAACACAAAAAATGTGTTTCTAGAATGATGAACTAGGTTTAGCTTTTTATATTTTTCACACATACCTACCTAGCAAACTACCTACCTAACACTAGGTACTTACTTACGACGACACTATGATGATGATATGACGATGATAGTGCGTATTATTATTGTATCGTAAAAAAATCAATATTTGTTTGTGATGTGAGATCTGAGTATAGTAAATGTAAAAATGTCGTAAAATATTTTAAGTACAAGAAGAAAAGTATGACTTTGACTAGGCGATATATACAGGGGCGATTTAAAATATTGAATATGTCCAACATCAAATATGAACAGATGATAACTATGGTTAACATTCAAAATAAATGAGTGTAAGATTCCCGAGTCGAAATTTAAAACACCCAAGGATATGTATTACTATAATTAAGGTCATTAAAGGTCATTGAAAATGCGCGCAAAATGGCTATTTCGCATGTTCGGTTTACGTTATTGCGACTTTATTCATGACCCAAAATTATAAACAGGTCATCGGTTTTATAACGTTAATTCACGACTTTTATGCCCTATTAATGAACTAAAAAGGTTACATTCAAGAAATAACAAGAGAAATGATGATTTGCAGGCTATAAGGATGTTTTAAAGTTCAAGTCGGGTTTTTTTTTTATTTCCATACAATGATTATTAAATAAATCAAGTTATAAAAGATTATTAAAATTCTTCTGATTTAACAAAATTAAACCATTTTCAAAAAAATCTCATACTAGAATGTCAACGTTAGCTTCGATACCCTCACTTTAGTGACAAAACACATGCCATATAGTCACCAAAGAATACCACCAATAAATAGGTGGGGCTCTTCACACACCTAACCCGTTAGTCAGTCAACTCAAATAATCCTCAGGTCAGATTATACCCTCAGTCAAATCGTATAAAAGGACAGAACTTTTTTAATATCATTGTGAGACACACACCAAATTAGCAACAAGCAACATATCTCTGAATCCATATCCCAGAGATAGTTACGATTAGCTAATTTATACTGATGATGACTACCTTGTAGTCGAAATACGTATTTATAAAATACAAACAAATGTTCTAGGAATTGGGGTAAAATTTGAAATGTAAAATCAAGTTATCATGATTGTTGTAGTAAGAACATTGTTATATTTAATTGAAAAAAAAATGAATATGCAAATGCTTTTGTAAATATTAGACCTACAAATTTATCACGTAATTAACTACTATACACATTTTTTCCTACAACTTTATATTATTTATAAATTTCTCATTTTGCAAATAGTAAGACGAAGCGTTGAACGTTGGCCATTTCTGGTTGAACGATATTGATCATTTTTACAAATTCACATGAAGACATTCGTTAAGACATCGTTTTAGATTCAATGTTAAACGAACTATCTGTATATAAAGAAGAAGGTATCATTTCTTTTTATGAAATCGAATTTTATGCAACTATTTTCAAGAGAATCAATTTTTACTACATTTGGAAGGGCTTGATCGTAATATAGAAATGAATACAGTTGACCATAATAAAAGAAATTTTATGATGGAAATATATCCCTTTATAACATACGATATTGGGCTGATTTAGGCAGACTGTATGTGAAGCTCTGCTTGAAACTCTGCCTCACGACGCCTCTCTTAAGGATAACATAACAGCCATCGCCGATATTTCGGTCGCTACGCTTGAAAGAGTGGGCAGAAATTTTAAAAATCGAGCGTTTCAGTGTATTGGCCCTCTTAGATAGATAGATATATTATAAGGTCCATTGTGAAGCCAAAGGATGTGAGGATGTGAGTGGAGTGGAAGGAATTTTTGTGTATAGACTAGGCATTGGTAGGATATTGGTATGATATGAACTATGCCAATATTCATCTGGAGTTCGTGAAGAAAACTGTAGAAAACCATCTCAAGCACAGCCGGTTACTTCGTTCTTGTCCATACGCCGACAGTTTAGTCAATTAACCACCCCTTCTTTTTTCTTAATAATTGAAAAACTGCCGATGTCGGGATTTGAACCCATAACCTCCCAGTTTCCAAGTAGGCATACTGCGCAGACATAACGCTTTAAACCCCTCGGCCAATTGGACTGGTCACTGCAAACTGAATAAACATCTGCACAATATCAATCTCACAGAGAATAATCACTGCAGAGTTTGTCATGCAGAGGAGGAGTCCAGAATTCATATGGCCAGATTTCTAGCCTGATGAAATCAATGAGGTGTCGTCGAGGAATAACCTCTCGTTTATCAAGACCATAGGACTTCTGGTATACTTTTGAAGGAAACTTCGGTACAATAGATCAAATGGATCGCGGTACAAAAGCTCTTTATAAGACTTGCTTCAGACTCGAACCTAATATAATTTAATAGACACCAATGATGGTGAACCCGAAGCATTAAAATAACTTTCCTCCTTATACAATCGTTATTCGACAATCATAATATTTCATTAATCATATTGACCTACATACACCACTGTAGTACAGGTAATACAAATGACAGGTGATCGATAACTTGTGCTTATTGCAAGCAGCTATCAGTAATGGCAAACCTGATATACGAACAGGACAGAAACGCTCGCTTCTGTAATTGAATATTGAATATTGGAATATTATTATTTATGTAATACTCTCTCAATTTATAAATTATTATAATTTGTGGTTTCATATGCTAACAAACATTAGTAAAATTGCAACAACTGATCATGTCAATCACATTGAGACATATGCATAAATGTGTACGAATATTCTATGCATACATCATGCTGCTATACACACAGCCTTGCTATACTAGCGATAGAAATGAATGCGATGTCATTCCCTTGCTTCACGTCATTTAAAATTATATAATATATATACAGGCTGTCCCATAAGTAGTCGAGTTCCATACGGAGGGTAGGTAGAGTGTACGATTTTGGAGCGAAAAGTTCTGAGACATTTTTTTATTAGACGCACCGTTAATTAATTATTTATTTATTAAGAAAACTAGGTTGAAACCAAAAAATAGCTAGTATCTATGTAAAGCTAGTATCTATGTGGCCCAAAGCTACTTTGAATTTTATCTGTCGCTCGTATCCACAGAAACAATAAAGTAAAATTTAAGGGGTGGGATCTATGTTTTAGGGTGGTGGGTGCATGTCTTGTGATTTTCTAAAAATTGATAATTCCAAAAAATTAAATTATTTTATTAATTTTATTAATTATTTTATTAATGCACTTTTGAGAAAACTTTATAATTTAACGAATTTTATTTGAGCATTTAAGCAATATTGTTCCAAAAATTGATAATTAATTCAAAAATGAATTATCAAAAAAGGCACTTTTTGCAACTCTGGTTTCAACTTAGTTTCCTTATTTAATTTATAATTAATTAACGGTGCGTCTAAAAACAAAATGTCTCAGGACTTTTCGTTTCAAAATCGTACTCTCTACCTACCCTCTTATGAAACTCGACTACTTACGGAATACCCTATATATATGTATATATATATATATATATATATATACATATATTATAGAGATGGCATTATTGTCTGATGATCTAGCAACTAAACATGTTATTGTTTGGTACCTTCATCATCATCATCCATACATTCAATGTTTGTTTAGTATTTATTGCATTATTCCGTACGATGGATGTACTATAAGGTGGTATATGATGATACAGGGAACAAGGTTGTTTATACCCTCAACAGCAATAGCGGGGAGATTTTTCCAAAATTGTATATTTGATTGGAAGTTTTTCAGAATTTTCTAGAGATATGTCGGTTTTTCTATCAAAATTGAAATTCTTGACTAAAATTTAGTAGATTTGAAAAAAAATTCCAATCAAAATCGAATAAAATATACCTGAGATGGACAAAAACAATTATTTTAATTTTGATGGCGTCACCAGGTATAAAAAATCAATTTTTTGATTATAACACTCAAATTTTATCCAATTTGAATGACATTTTTTTTGAAATTTACAATTTTTAGGATGTATTGTCCATTATTGTTCTAGAAACTTCATCAAAATCGGATAAAATATACCTGAGATGGACAAAAAACAATTATTTTAATTTTGATGACGTCACCAGGTAAAAAAATCAATTTTTTGATTATAACACCCAAATTTTATCCAATTTGAATGACATTTTTTTTTTAAATCTACAATTTTTAGGATGTTTTGTCCATTTTTGTTCTAGAAACTTGTCTAGCGTTTAATAATCATCGTTAATTATGTCAAAAGTAACGCTCATGTAAAAAAAGTTTTCAGCGGAAGGAAGTGTGCTTGATAATTGTTTCTTGTACACTCTGTAACATTTATATATACATATATATAATATGTATCAGCTTTCTAACTCACTTGATATACATGATTAGACCAATTACAATGTAAACCCCAATAGACATTTCCTGCAGATATATATATATATATATATATATATATATATATATATATATATATATATATATATATATATATACATATGTATATATAAATATAGGCAACGCATTGTACATAGTGCTTGTATACAAGTCGTATAACAACACTAGTGAAAATGTCACTAAACAATCTACTTCAATATTAGTACCTATGTATGTATGTATGTATGTTGTACAACTAGACTATACCTACGTATGATGTTATATTATTTTAGCTTAGTATGAGTTGAATTAGACAATTTGTTGTATTGATGAAGTATTATACTTAAACACGGTGGTCGTGAAAATATATCCGACATAGAAGTAAATATCATTAACTTCCCGCATTTGGGAAGTTATCGTAATGGGTCCGATTTATTAAATTAAAAATGTCAACATATCTCCAAGTTTCACGAGATACTGAGAGTCCGAATTCATCGCTTTTCGGGAGATGCCTGTGTGTCCATGTGTGTGCATACGTTCATGAACTATTTTTCGTCCCACGTATCTCAAAAACAACTAATGATATCGATTCCGGACCATCAATCGACGCATAATTGATTAATAAACACCTAATCAAGTTTTCAAAAATTTGAAAAAAAATATTTCTTTTCCTGATGACCTTCTTATTCTAATTGATGGAAGGAGTACCTTTTTTCGTGCTCAACACGTGCAAAATGGGAGAATCTAATTAATATACAGGTGTTCTGAAATTTATTTAAGAAAAACTATACCACGGTGTAGAGCTGCATAAAAGAAACTAAAAAGTTTAATAAAGTTTTTCGATTTGACGCTTATTTTTTAAGATATCAATTAAATGCAATCAATTAAACATTGATAAATTCAACCAATCACAGAGCGCATAGTGCAGGGAGACGGGGCCTTTTACCGTCTGCCAGCCTTTAAAAAGTAAAGCGCCATGATCTATTGCTGAGGCCACGCCTCCTTACACAATACGCTCTGTGTGATTGGTTGAATTTATCAATGTTTAATTTATTGTATTTAATTGATATCTTAAAAAATAAGCGTCAAATCGAAAAACTTTACTAAACTTTTTTGTTTGATTTATGCAGTTGTATCCCGTGGTACAGTTTTCTTGAATGAATTTCAGAACATCCTGTATATGCATTATAATACATTCACTTCAACAATTGCATAATAATTATCAATTAATTATTGAATAGTTGAAATCATGATATTTTAATAGAGCAGGAGTGGCCAACAAGTCAATCGGCCGACCGGTTGATCGCGAAGCCAACTTTGGTCAATCGCTCGCGATGTCTTTGTCACAAAGAGTAATTAAAGAATTTGATGTAAGATTTCAAGATTTTGAAGAAATAAAGTGTAAAATAGCTAATTTGAATTAATAATGACCCGTTAAATAGTTATGTTGTTTTTAACCCGACTTCAAAAAAGGAGGATGGTTCTCAATTCGTCTGTATTTTTTTTTTTTTTTTATGTTTGTTACCTCAGAACTCCGTCATTTATGAACCGATTTTGAATTTTTTGTTTTGTTTTAAAGGGTTTGATTCCCGATTGGTCCCATTGTCACCAAATCGCATTCTGATGAGGGGATCTCCGGGAAATTGAGGAAAATCCTCATTTTATATGTGATAACCGATTTTTGCGAAATTTTTTTTTTTTTTGAAAGGGTATACTCATTCATAATGGGAAAATAAAAAAATTTTTTTAAAAACCGACTTCAAAAAAATTTTTTACAAAAAAAAAAACCGACCCCAAAAAAAAAAATTTTTACAAAAAAAAAACAAAATGCTTGTAAAAAAAACTGAAAATCTGTTATAAAAAAATGCACTAAAAATTACAAAAAAAAAAAACGGGTAAAAAAAATGTGTTATAAAAAAATTCACTAAAAATTAGTTGGTCGTTTAGTAGGTCTACCCATATTTAGACAAATAAAATCAGTTATAGAACTTCAAACTCACTAAAAAGCGAGAAATAAAACCTATTTTGACAAAATGGAAACCCGACTTAACAAAAGATGCACTAAAAAGTAAAAAAATAATTGCATATTCGTGCCAATTTTAGTTCACCAAAGCAAAAATTTTTAAATATATATGTACAATTATTGTTATTTTTGGAGGCGGTGTCCAAAAGTTATGTGAATTTCTCTATGTTGATACCGCCTCCAAAAATAACAATAATTGTACATATATATTTTAAAATTTTTGCTTTGGTGAACTAAAATTGGCACAAGAATATGCAATTATTTTTTTACTTTTTAGTGCATCTTTTGTTAAGTCGGGTTTCCATTTTGTCAAAATAGGTTTTATTAACTTATGTGGACATACATTTGTTTAATATTCACTTGATTGTCGAACGTCTTTTCACACGCACCGTGTATAGAACGTTTGAATGGTGCTATATGGTTTGGTTTAGGAACACACTGCTGACTATATGGTGTTGTGTCAACTGACATTTCTATTGACATATCAATTGTTTATTTATTTGTATGTTCTGATTGGTGGTAATTATGTGTATTGTAAACAAAAAGAAAACAAATAATACTCTTCAAAAAATTTTGTTGATTTTATTTTAGATAGTAAGAGGTGTATTAAAAAATTATTTGTTTTTTAAAGCAGATTGGGGTGACGAAAAAAGAAATTTTTTTAAATTTCTATTTTGAATGGATGTAAAAAACGGGTTAATTACCTGTATGATGTTCGGACTAGGAAAATATCTTAAGTTGGAGTGGATGTGAAATCTTTAATTTGGAACCAATCAAAACAGTGCTCATGTCATAATTCAAATACTCAATTATTAAGATGTAAATAGACTATAACTCAAAAAAGTACTAAAAACTGTTATCCAAAAAACAGTATTGTCAAATAATCGTGTGCACTCATTATGAAAATTTAAGCACATTTAATTGATTTGCATCGATAAATAAAAAAAATATTTATAATAAAATTATAATTTTTGACCTGAATATTAATGAATGTAACTGCTAATGACCTAAGTTGTAATGTCTCTACCAACTACCACATTGGTTATATTATCACCTATCTAATCAATAGGTGAAGCTAGGTATAGATTAAATATTATAATGTGTACAACCCTTTGCCAAAATTATACTCATTTAAATAATTAGAACATCATTGTTCGTGAAGACTGGGGAATTTTTCTATTTTTAATTGATGTCAATAGTGAGAAGACAAAGCGTTATAAATAAGTCTTGATCGAGTGGTCAAGCGGTCTAACACCCTCTGCTTGTAATTTAAAAAAAATTATATACACTTGACTAGTACTGAATCCATTCGGTCTTCTTGCGCCCCTTCTTTTTACGGTACGTTTTCATGCTAGCCTCGCGTGTCGAAATTTACCACGTGTTCTATCACGTGACCAATTTTGATGCCAACCCAGCTCCTTACGGCCAATCGTTAGTTTCGCTAGTAAATTCGGTAATTTCGTGCTATATTTTCATACACGTAGAAACTTCAACTTGAGCTTAGTGTTAGATGCATTTTTTTCAAAAAATAATATGATTTTACTGTTAAATTATTTCGACGCCCAAAACAATCGTTATAATATATTACATTTTTTCGATATTGGTAATATTTAAAAAAAAAAAGAAGATAAGAAAAAAAAAAGTTCATTTTATCATATTTTAAATGAAAAATTCAAGTTTTGATCAAATAACGTTGTATCTAGTTGAAATTTTTCGCACTGCTCACATGCTTATTTGTAAAACAAAGATATCAGAACAGAGAGAGAGAGTCTTATGTATACTACATAGGGTGCATTCGTTTTGGACGCTCACACGCTTTGAGCGCTCACGGTTATGAGCACAAATTATAGTGTTCATGTTGGCCTACGAACGCTTAGAATCGATTAGAAAATATCGTTAGTTTTGGACGTTGTGAGCGTTAGTTTGAATCAACATAGCGGCGTTTTATTTCGTCGGAAGTAACAGAAATAGTAGAATCTGTAGTAGTATCTGGTAAAGTTTTACCAGATTCTGAATCATTTAAATCGATCGAAAATAATCTGGGTAAATAGTAAGCCATTTTTACTGATTTGACAACGATTTTAATTTTAAGCACTTTAATAAATATGACAAAAGTTTGGTTGGCTTACGCTCACGTAGCATTCTTTTGAATAAAATAGTAAGATTTGGCGCTCACGCTTTTGCTGGCCTACCTTTGTGGAATAAGCGTCTGTGAGCACGAGATATACCTCATGAACTCAGCAGCAAGCATGATTTTTTGACACTCACAGTGCCAAGTCGAACGCTGAAAACGAGGATTGAGCGCGTTGAGAGCGTGTGAGCGTCCAAGACGAATGCATCCATAGTATATTTACATAGGATATAAAAATGTACGTAATTATATGAATTGATTCGACTTTTGCCCACCTTATAATATTTGAAATGTACTAGATAGTGTATATTATAATAATTATCCGCATTATACATGTAGTATAGTATATGTGTAGTATAGTGAGTTAGTGGAGTGATCCTAGTGTGGTTTTGGTATTATGTAGGTAGAATGGTAGATGACCATGTTGATGATGTTGATGCAAACCAATAGTTTAATGCACTTGTGTGTTGTTAATGTTGCAATAGTCACTAACGTGTCATTTCAGACAACCCTCTTGACAGCAGCATAGATTCAGGTGAATTTGCAGATTATTATCAACGTCTATTTCATGTTAACAAATAACAGCAACAGCAACAACAACAACAACTTACTGCTGCATTCTGAATTGTATGTTTATTGTGTTCAATATTTGTTTTAAGTCAATTTAAATCGGTATCTTGATGATAACAAAATCTGTTGAGAAATTTGTTTCTGTATATGTCGGCAGAAAGCATACCTCGATATTCCACTAATATATATTATTACTATAACTCGTTTTGCTCGAAAGGGAGATCTACTCCGTTGAGCCCTGTGATAGTCTTCGGCCGTGGCTACGAGTCTTAGTAATAGTCCAAAAACCGCACCCTTCTAGCATGTATTGAAGTAAATAAGATATTTTTGGAGGGTTTTACCGTTTTTTTGTTGGGAGGGGGGGGAAGGGAGTTGAGTTTCCTGATTTTTTCCGTAAATAGATAGATTGTAGCGGCTGCCCTGGACGGACACTTCGACCATAAGGCCCAATGTGATACCAAAGGGGCGCCCGGAATTCTCTAAACGCCCCCCTTCTGATATACGTCCGTGATTGTAGTGCATTTTGTCCACTATCTAATGGAAAGTCTAAAAAAAGCAACTTTTTGGTTCAGACTATCCTAAACATTTGCAATAGATGCTAGATTTTTTCGGTTTTCATTTTTTTTGGATGTTTTCTCGGGTTCTATGTTGGAGCAAATAACAAAACGTACGGAGTAACCAAAAGCGAGAGTTTACCGATTAATAATTTAAAAAAGTAAAAATTCATCGTAATATTATTGAACTCGTACTTGAAAAGTTTTTTCCCATATGTTAATTTCACCTTTTAAATTAACTCCCAATTTAACAGAAAATTACCTGTGACATACGGGCTTTGAAATGACTCCATAACTGTTTCGTACACGAAATTTTTGGACGAAAAACTATTTTACCTTAATATATGTGGAATAAAGAGAAACTGTTTCGAAGCTGAAAATCGATATTGAGTATTTACCGAATATTTACGTTTCCTGATACCAAAAAAAAAATTTTTCACCACTCGTGAGTCTGAGTGTAGGTGAATATGCGTTTCTGATGGATGTGTGTCTTTGAACAAGATATCTCAGGGAAAAAATAGCCAAAGGTATGAAACTATTATCAATGTTAATTTAAATGACATAAATTTACCTCATAAGCTCCATAATTTACATGCTTTCGTGCAAAATTCATTTTTGATAGTAAATAAACACAACACTACTATGTGTGTGTAACTTTGTTAAACTTTGTATATAGAGATCATGTGAGTGGTTTCACACCATATTTTTATGTTTTAACCTATAGTTCATGCAATATTCTTAACTACAATATATCTTTAACTATTATTTTAAATTATTATTTTATAATTAGTAATCTCACACCATTTATGATAAGAATGATTATCAGACATTAGATAGACACTAGATAGACAGTCCCACTTAATATAAAAGAATTAATTAGACACATTAAAAACAATTAATTACCAGTAATAAATTCAATTTAAAAAGAAAAAATTGGAAAGTGCAAGTTATTTATTTAAAATCATAAACATTGAAGTATTAATTAATGATTTAATCAAATGATTTATACAATGTGTTGAGTGAAAATAAACTTTAAATTATCTTAAGGACGTTCATGCATGAGGCTTGATAGTAAATAAACATTTTTTTTTTAGTGAATTGAATACTCTATCAAAAATTTAAAACCTGTTGACAATCATTTCAAAGAGTAATTATCGATAAAAAAATTTTAATACAACGTTTTATAGAGAACATAATTTTTTTGTACTTAAAATTATAATAACTTTAGTCTTAAAGTAGGCACCATAATAAATAATGTTTATAAATATTCTTTATATGTTTGCATAATAGATATTTTATATGTTTGTACAAAAAAAATGGTGTTGACGATCGTTTGAATTAATTATTCAATAATAATAGTTGGCGCTGGGAAGTAGAAGTTATTTCTCAGCTTTCCCGGCTGGTATCTCAGCTCTTCAAGCTTTCCGGAATAAATTTGTTGCCTTATCGGCTAGGAAATGGCTAACAAAAATTCATATATCTTTATTTATGTTCTATGATTTATAGTTATCGCACAATTTAATTTACTAGCTAGTTTTAGCCTTAAGCCTTAAGCTAGTTTAGCACGATGTACCTCGAAAACAGTATTAGGAAAAAATTTA
This sequence comes from Nineta flava, assembly GCA_963920215.1. Taxonomy (NCBI): domain Eukaryota; kingdom Metazoa; phylum Arthropoda; class Insecta; order Neuroptera; family Chrysopidae; genus Nineta; species Nineta flava. Next base: position 12,324,656 of record OY986042.1, read on the forward strand.
GTTTTTTAAACAAAAAATAGCAAATAATTAGCAATAACAATTATTCAATAGTTTTTTTTTTTGCTTCTAGATGAAAATGCTCAATATATCTAAAAACTTCGTTCCTTCACTCTTAATGTTATTGTTTTTGGTTTTTGTTAACACATTTAAATTTTTGTAGTTTAACGTAGACTTCATGATTCAGATTCTTAACTACAATGTATTCTAACATTCTTAAATATTGTAAATTATTATTTTAATTAGTGATAACATATCATTTATGATAAGAATAATTATCAGACATTAGATAGACAGTTCCACTGAATATAAAAGAATTATTAGACATATTAAAAACAATTAATTACCAGTAATAAATGCAATTTAAAAAGAAAAAAGTGGAAATTGCAAGTTATTTATTTAAAATAACAAACATAATATGTTTGTTGAAGTATACATTAATCTATATATGTAAAAATTGATGTGTGTATGTATGTTCCCTATGGACTCCAGAACGGGTGGACCGATTTTGATGAAATTTTTAGGGAATCTTTAGATTAGCCCAGCGGACGATCCTATGAATCCTGTTTGATAGCTATCGGAAAAAAAATTAATATTTTTTTGACAATTTTGTGTCGCATTTTCCATTTTGTGTCATCTGGCTATAGATAATTAGTGCTAGCCGTGCATTCCGCTGGCGGGTAATGCTAATGATTAATAAAAGTGATTTTATACGATATAGCATCAAAGAAATTAACGATATATTACACAATTATAGTCTTCTGTTTAATTTGAGGAAAAGTCAACTTTTAGACAGAATACTTGATAGAAATTCTTAGTAACTCACAGAAAATCAAAACTTAAGGGGGTAAAATAGGACTTTCCATTTTTTTGAACATGAAAACTGTAATTTAAGTTATACACTACAAAAAAACATATTTCCGAGTTTTTGGAGAATTGATCCTGAAGGGAGTAAAACACGGGGTGATAATTTTTTCCGAAAAAAATATGCTAAACCAATAGCTGCATCGAAATTTCGCTTTAATAAACAGATACATTGAAGACATTGCACTTGAATTCAGTAGCAATATTTTTATGTCTATGTAATTTCTTCATGTGGTGTATTATTTTAATATTTTTAGCTTCTTAACATTCCAAAATACGTACTCATGTTTGGAACCATATCAATGAATAACACGATCACGTCGAGGGTAGAATTTGTGGAATTTGTTAATTCGATATCTATCGTTGTAAAAGTCATTCGTGTGCTTTTAGATTTTTTGGATACCTTTTCTAAAGCAACTAATGCCCATATTATTATCAAATTCAAATTAAATATATTATTATTTCTCAATTTAAATAAGAACTTTTAAATTGATGAAAGGTACTACCCATAACAACTAAATCGAATACCGATATATTAAATGTACACCTATATCACATTTTCATATGTCACAGTATTAGAATGAAATTGTCATTTGAGTAAAATAAGGGACCTACTACACACATCTATCTCTAGTATTATTATTACTATATTTAGTAAAGGAGAGAGTGGCGCACAAAATTAATAAAACTATTGGGAACCTTGAATGAGGAGGCGTGACTTAATTTTTAACCACGTGGTGGTTGAAAAATGTAAGATGTAAGCCAATCAAGTGGTCAAATTTTCACACTTAATACACAATGAAATTATCTAAAAACATGCCAAGTAAAATATGAAAACCCTAGGTACCTGAGAAAACTACCAAATAAATATATACCAATCATTTTCCCGTTTTGGTTAAAAAACTTGGTCCTGACATAGATTTCACTACCTTTGAAGGCGAATATTTTTATTTTTGCTAGGATATCAATACTGTTTGTGTGCGAAAACTTGGTCCCTCTCACATTTATGTTTTTTATGTCGGATATCATTACTTTTTGGAAAGTTTTCTAATCCTCACTGCATGTATGTTGCATAAAATGTAATATTGATATAGTCTTGATATTTTAGAGAAAAAGAAAACACATAATATAGAAAATCTTTCTAAACAATAGAAAAGTCAAAAATATATGTATGTGATGTAAAGTTGTAGAAAATCAAACTTCCATTCAATACCGGATCTTTTTTTTTTCCAAACTCTAATATATACAAAGATATTTAGGATTTTTATTTTCAAAAGTCAAATTTTAGGATTGCAAATCTATCAGCGTCTAAAGTGTCAGTGCTAAATCGTACAAAACTTCCAAAATGAACACTGTATAAGCGTTTGTTTATTAGAAAAAAACCTACATTACCGATATTTTTTTTCAAATTGTCAATTTAGGGTGTTTTGGTTTGATTCTGGGGGCTTTTGAAGTCAATCAAGTATACATTCTATTGGTTGAAAAACAGCTGAATTGTTTTCATCCGCCATATTGAATATTGATGCTAACTGACGCCTACATACACTTATAATTCCAAAACTAGCGGCATTTTCAAGAGTGATAGATAGATTGATTGTAGCTGTCCTTCGACCATAGGTCCATTGTGATGCCTAGGGATGCCTAAGGATATGAGGATGTGAGTGGAGTGGAAGAAATTTTTGAGTGAAGACAAGGAATTGGTAGGATGTGCGGCTGCAGCCGACTTGGATAGGAACTATACCGATATTCATCTGGGGTTCGTGAATGAAACTGCAGAAAACCTTCACAAACATACCCGGTTATTTCGTTCTTGTCCATACGCCGACAGTTTAGTCAACAAACGCCCCTTTTTTTATTTTAATAATTAACAAACTGCCGATGTCGGGACTCGAGCCCATAACCTCTCAGTCCCCAAGTAGACATAACCTCTCAGTCCCCAAGTAGACCGCTCAGCTACTTGGCTGGTTTCAAGAGTGAAGTAAGCGTCCATACGTGAACGTCAATAAATTGTGCTTATAAGCGGCAGTGCAGCTAAAGCCTGAACGCGTCCAAAAAGAATACACCCAATATATTATTGAAAACTTAATATAGCGCTAATATCTGCTAGACTAATTCTAGTATGACTGTTTATATAAATGTATTTTATGCATAGAATTAGGGGGCAAATACATCATTGATCACTTATACGAACATCTACTACCAGCTATAGTAAGTATTATTATTATCATGCACAACTATTGTCTAGCTCTCTAGTATAGTAGATGATAGTGTGATATAGATATATTTGTATATTATACCAAAACTCGTCTCGTTACTGGTGTCATACACGTTACGTATGTTACCATTCTCCCTTTTAGTGTCCCCCCTTTAGATTCTTCACTTAAATTTGCAAATATATATTGACATGTATTCTCTATTATTGTACAACCATTTGATTCATTTTCGTTACGTCTATATAAATATATAGGAATCAATACAGGTTGGCAACGTATATATAGTTATCAAGTGTTTGGGAACTCAAGCACTTGGATATGCTCCTTGGTGGGAAAATTTTTTTTCACTTGAATTGAAGCATGTTTACTTGAAAAATTTTAAGGTAAAATTACTTTTTAAATAACTTTAAAAATAAGCGAGATATGAATGATTGAAATTCCCGATTAGACAAAGAGGGTGATAGCCCTCTTGATATGTTATGTGACGTCATATTACACTTTTACCATTTAAAGTACACGTAAAACTCCGTTTTTAGTATTTTTGCAAGAAAGAGACAGATAATAATCTTTAAAAGCTTGATATTTGTCGGATTTTAATTTCGTTTTTAAATATTATTACAGTATTAACAGTTTTTTCATATTCTGAAAATAAATGTGAAAAAAAATTTTCATGCATATTCCCTATTATAAGGTAAAGCTATTAACCTTTTTTGACGTCAAATGCTTGATATGAAAAATCATACTCATCTAGGGATGGGGATCGACTTCCGGCATTCCAAACCAATGCTCTACCAACTTAGCAACCTTAGATGTTAGACTTAACAACCTTAGCAATCTTAGAGAGAGAGCGACCGAGAGAGAGAGTTGAATAAAAGAGCTGCGCTTTTTGGAGGAAAAAAATACACTAATATAATCAATTGAAATCGACATATTAAATCTACCCCCTAATGGGGGTCTCCCGCCGCACAATTTTTTTTCTTCTCTAAAATAAGAATATGCAGTCGATCAACAAAATAAAAATAATACATTTACTTATCTCTATAAAATTTGCAAACCGGTGATGAACAAATTTATGATTATTATTATAAAAAGTAATCATGGCATAAAATTTATTTTTCCTTTAAAATGCATTTATTGCTTCATGTTTTATGTAAAAATACATGTTACTATATTATTTTATAAAAAAAAATGTACTTTTTGTGAATTTGTTTCGGCCGAGGCCAGGTTTTTGGGACAATATACCTCGCATCGCTCCGGTTAAAATTTTAAACCTTGTCTCGCCTCGCCTCGTAACCGAGGACCGTGGTGAGGCGAGGTTACCTCGTAGTCTCGTTGAAACCCTATTGGTAGACAATAAGATCAACTATACATGTTAAATCGCTTAGGTACGTTACAGTTGTATATTTATTCTAATAGTTAACGTAATTGATAACTAAGAATGCTCCCTCAAAATTTATTTAACTGTATCAAAAGTTTTCATTTTGAATTTTCAATTATGTAATAGTTTTTGTTGTTGTTGCATAATATAAATAGTTGCAGCAAAATAAGTTGGGTTGCAAATATATACAAGGGAATGAAATAATATGTTTAAGCATATTATCAAAATGTAATTTACATTTTCTGTACGTGCATATGTTTTTGCATTTTTATACAATTCGGTACACGCACCAGTGAGATTTTTGCCAAAAATTAATTTTATTTGTTTGATAGTAATTATTTAAATACGATATACACATTTTCCATTTTATGGATACTTCCAAACACTAATTAATGATTAAAATTTATTAAATAAAATTAATTCGATCACATTGTAGGTTTAGTTTAATACATTATAGATATTTAGTGACGTCACACTATCTACTCCCCAGAGAGTGAGATAGTCATTTATTAAAAGGGGTCAAGATAATATATAATAATTAATATAATTGTGCATCAAGTATGGAAGTATTTTTTTGACGATACTGGTACCTAAAAAGGCCCACTTTTTGCAAAATGACTATAGAAACGTGAAATTACGTAATAAAGAAAAATAAATAGAAATTTAATAAACATTGATTATTAACGCATCCGATGTTTAAGAAAAATTATCAAAATTAATTTTGTTTCTATGAAAAAATGATAATTTTAATAACCTCGATTATGGGTCTTATTAGAGATCGGATCTCTCAGTAAGGCCCATTAAAGAACTTTGTCAAATCAAAGTTATCAATATAATTCACTATATTTTATAATTTATTAAAATGCTTATTTTCTTCTATATAATATTCATGTAGGTACTTCGGCACAAAAGTTCAGCCGAAAATAGGCTGGATCTTAGATCTGGGATTAGATCTATAAAAATACAAACTGCATTAAAACCAAAAATTAGCATTACATTTTAAAATATCCTCATTTCTCTGTTACTGTCTACTTTGGTCCAGTAAATAAACCGAAAAATCTGGAAAAGTGGTGGAACAGCATTGATTTTAAAAATTGTTTTTTTTCTGGATTCCTTAGACCTTCAGGAACATTCATGAGCACTAACCTTCTGCATTACCAAAGGCAAAGTAAGAGAAAAAAAAACAAAAAAAAAACCTAATATTCTATTGAGGAAACATGAACCAATTTAGTGCAAATGTCTTATCATTTATGTATTGTAGATATTTTACGACTGGTTGCACTGAGTAAGGGTCCGCTATACTTAGGATATCCTGGGCACTGTATAACTGTAAATTAAAACATACTATTTAATCAAAAGTTTATCAAAATTAATTAACATGTTAAACTAACTGTTAAACTGAATACTCTTTATAAAGCCCGGACCTTTTTAAGATACAATCTAGGTGAGATATTATCAGCAGTGGCAAAATTGTCAAACTAAAAAACAAATGACGAAAGAAATCAATAGAATGCCCCTTGTTTCCAATGATGAAAAGCTTAGATATTAAGATCCAATAGTAAACACAAAAAACACTACTTTATTCACTACTTTATTATTTTGAAATTTAATAATATGTTGGATATTTCGAATTAATTCCATCAAATACAATAATGATTTTGCATGACTGGACTTCATTAGGAGCCGGACCTTGTTAGACGACATTACCTTAGTAAACAAACAAATCTAATTTGATCGTATAGAAATAAAATTAGTTTTATGAAAATGCATTTTTTGTTCTTGATTGAAATAATATTTGTGTTGTTAATAAATATAATATTATATAATTAGAATGCTGCATGTACCAATATGATCGATTATTACATAAATAACACTGTTCAATGAGAGTCAATCAGTCAATAATAAATAACATATACATCTATCTATCTATCTACATATATAGGTTTAATAAGAAGGGTTCGAGCCTATCCAATTTGGTGTTGTTGTGTTGTTGTACAAAATAAGTACACAGAAATCCTTTGGGAGCCGTACCTACATTTTGGAAGTATATTGTTCAATACCATTATATTAAGTAGAATTCTAATTTTCAAATCGAATTCAAATCGTCGATCATATATATGTAGGTATCGATAGAAATTATTTTTATGCTATAGCAATCTTATCGCTTGTATACAAATGAAAATTTTATTATCGTAAAATTATTTATTTCTCACTTTTAGCAAGTATTTGATGTATTAATTTTTTTATCGCTTTATATATCGATGAAGTATATCGTATCGAAAATAAGATTGAAACCCTTTTCTGTATAAAAGTACATTTTTTGCCAATCAGTTCAGATTTCTATTGGATATAATCTTTGTGAGAATCAAAACTAGATTTTCGATTTTAATCTGGCATAAATTAATTATTGAGTTTGGGAAATAAAGGCTTTACATTTAAGGTAGTTCCAGCACTCTGTTATATAATCAGGAAAAAAAACCGGTTTGATTTTTTGATAGAACAAATACATATACACACATATACAACACGTAGATATATTCACTATTCATATATACAAATTCATATAACTTTGAATTAAAAAATAATTTTAAAATTTTATATTTCGAAAACAAAACGGTAAAACGCGATTGAAAAAAAAATTTATTTAATAAATATTTATCTTTACTGTTCTAGTTTTTTTTTTAAATTCTGTCGAGTATTTCTTTTAATACAATAGATAATTGTTGGGCGGGCATGAAGGTTTACATGCTTCTAATGAAAGAAAGTTAGAGAGAATGATTACTTTGCTCTTCATTATCTCGCGTTCTAAACGGTCAATAATTTTGAAACTTCGGGATTTATTAGAAAACGTTATTTTAAGCATTGGAAAAAGAAGAGCAAAATCTTTCGAAAAGTGGTTTCATGCTGGAACATCCTTAATGAAATTACGTTTTGTTATTTGTAGATATTTTGAATCCCATTCTTGAATGCTAAATCTGAGTCGAAAATTAATTTTGTTTTGACTTAGGACTTATTTTAAATTAAACAAACTCGATATGTAGGAGCTTTTAAATAGAATTAAATAATGAATATGAAATTAAGTTTCTTTGGTCGGTAAATAAATTGAGGTTAAAATAATTTCAAACAAATTTAACCATGTTATTTCCATTTTACTAATCTGAATAGAGATATTCAAAGTTTTGAATTTCCCCCTAACTCTATACCCCTTTTACTCCTTTACCCTGTACTCTTGATCGATTTTTCTCTTTAACGAACTTTCAAATTCCAAAATCATACCAAATGTCATTTGGATCGAACTTAAATTTGAGTGAGAAATATAAGTGATGGTTGTTCTTGACACTTACCAGTTAATAAGATCAATGGATTTTTTAAAAATTTTCACGAATTGGTTTCATCGGTACAACCTAAATACCTATATTTGATTCGAAAATTTGGTAAAATGAGAAATTAATTTGAAAATTTATTTTTAAAACATATGCAAATCCTACCTCAAGCTTATTAAATTAGCTCTATTTCCGGACAATAAATTAGTTTTGCTGATGAACCGACTTTGAATCTTGGTAGCTGTAATAAAATTTGCTTGTATAAGTTCATGCTTTTTACGATCGCTTAACCGTTTTAACATAAAAACAAGAACATACACGTAAAAATTTATGTCAACAAAGAAAAAATCTGTGCAATATTTGAAATCAAGCAGAATCAAATTGGAGGTAATCAAATTTCAAAACGATTTATATTCAAAACCTAAGTGATGTATTTGGAAATACACTAACGATAAATACGTATAGGCTTTAAATCTTGTTTGGGACTATGAATTGAGCTGAATTCGCAAGGAGCAAATGAAATTCGTTGAGTGATGAACATCTTGACGCTTCTATGTATTTCCAAACATTATTTCAGTTTCCTTATTACGAAAGATTGCAAGTACAAGCGGGCGGCCCTGATATATTGTATTCAAGAAGTGAAGATAAATTGCTTGAAAAGTCTCAATTTTCTTTACATTTTCATTCATCGAATTGAAAATATCTGGGCTACAAACATAAAATGCGTCACTTGAGACATGAATTTGTGTATAAGATTGTATTACATAATGTACCCGAATTAATTCAATATCCCTGGAAAAAATACTGCGAATATATGGAATTTTTTTCAAAAGTAGATTATTAAGAAAAACACGAAAACACTTGTGTATAGAAAAATTAGAAAAGACACACTAACAATGATGATGATTATTATTATGTTGATATAGAAAATTCGATGTTATTTGAACGCCGGCGTGGCAAGTATTATATTAAGAATGGGTGTGTCGCAGATTATTTAGACTTAGAATACAGGGGCGTGTCATTTGGGGCATGTCCCAATACGCCTCCTTCCGTTACACGGTACACTTGTGTTTGCTTCACTTGTTTATATTTCCGTGGTATCCGCCAGAGACTTCAATTTCTCTAGCCGTTATAGTACATATATATGATACATAACAGTTATACCTTATAGTAATCACATATAAAGCTATGTACATGGTTATATAAGCATGTTATAATGTATATAATGTGCTTTTATTGTAAGTATATAGAAGAAGCAAAAAAAAAAAAAGGTTATGTATATAGATAGGTCGGTATATGTGGGAATGGTAGCTCAAAATTGTATTTTCTTAATAAAAATTTATTTATTAATATGTGTCATTTATTGTGTTCAATTTAAAAGAAATTTTATATTAATGAAATTGCAAAATGTAGGTCAAAGCATGTAGAAATCACTAGAGGATTTTTGATAGAAGGAGAAGAACTTTGTTGGGAAAACTTGAAATGGGAAAAAATGTTTATAAATAATTTAGAAATAGACCATTTTGTTTAATGAAAATTACTTCCTATATACATCGAAATATATTGAGTTTTTATTTATTGGAATAAACAACGATAAATAAGATAGGAAAACGGCCTGCCTTTAATCAAATTGTTTAGCTCGGAAAAGATAATTAATATTATTATTTTTAAAAGCTAAATGAATATTTTGGCCTAACATATGACAGAATATAGAACTGTAGAAGTTTGTATAACATACTCCGTAAGTATTCAGAGATGCTATAATTCGAGTTTTCGTCTTTGGCAAGCGATTTCAAAAGAAAAGAAATTTTTTTGGACAAGATGAAATTTATAGGTATCTTAATAATTATGGAATCTTGATTATATTTTCCTGTACAAGATTAACATGAATCTAGTCCCAGACACCAAAGATACTCCATAAAAAAAGTATATTGGTGAGATTATAGTGTTGTAAAAACTATGAAACAATTTTTAAATATTTTCAAAAATGTAAAAAAACTTGGGGAACAGATAGGGCATAATCACGGAAACAAGATTATAAAATATCATGTATGTTATATTTAGGACCAATTTAGGACCAATATTAAGGATTAATTTTTTTTATCAAAAGAAAAGAAAATAATTAGTATATATTTATTGGATATCTAGCCTATTCTAGCCTAGATAAAAAACTAGGCCTAGATCGAAGGATTTAGGCCCTAATTATACACTCGGAGACTCATAATGTGATAGGGCAAAGTTTTCGCACACAAGTTTTGATATCATAGTAAAAACTAGTATAAATGTTCAACAACAAAAAAGAAGTTTTTCATCAAAAATGAGAATATAATTGGTATATATTTATTGGGTTAGTTTCTCAGGAGCAGGGTTTTAATATTTTACTTGGCAAGTGGTCTGATTATTTCTTAAGTATATTATATGTTATATAACCTGACCGTTTGCCAAGAAATATATGTAAACCCTACACCGGAGATACTAACCCAATAAATATATACCAATCATATTCTCATTTTTGTTACAAAATCATTGTCGTTTTTAAAAAAATAATTAAAAAGTAAAAAATTTTTTGTTTTTGCTGGGATGGCAATACTTCTTGTGTGCGAAAACTCTTGGTCCCTATCACATTTATGAGTCTCTGAGAGTAAAACTAGGGCCTAAATCCTTCAATCTAGGCCTAGTTTTTAATGTCTAGAATACGCTTTATATACATTCTACAAAAATCCGCAATTTTATATTTCCATCACGGTTTTTACACTTTACTAGAAATCGCATGAAATATTATAGTAAAGTTCAAAATTAGAAATTCCATATTGCTATCTTCTGGTACGACATTATTTGTAACTTAGTATTTCGACGTATAAAGTGAGTTAAGAAGACTCCATCAATAAGTTTGTTATAACCTTACTATTTTCTATAAAAGATAAGAAGAAAAACACGCATTGGGCTATTTGTAAAAAAATCACTCTTCTGACATTCTTCTGATTCACCACTACAGATATACAATTGTTTCCGAGAGATTCACTTATGATTTTTATTTTCGAAAAACATATTTTAAATGTTTTTAATGTTTCTTTAAAAAGAAATAAAATAAGTGAATACTATTTTATCATAGTAATAGGGTGGTTCATTAGTAACGTTATTATTATTTACGAAAAAAAACGACATTATATAACCTACGACCTTAAATAAAACTGGGTGGCCGAAACTTGTGGCTAATGATACTTTTAAGGTGTATACCAATTCTCAATTCTTTGCGAATAATTCCGAATTTTATTTTCGAGATTTCATGTCATTTCTGTTATTTCTGTCACAATATGTATAACTCACTGATACATTCTGTAGTTTTTATAACGTGTAGAGTAGACGACACAGTATACTTAAATATGTTTAAAATGAATAGTCGTGTTTTCTTCCGAAACAAGTTATTTATGTTATGGATATTTGTAAAGAAAACTTTATAACATAAACTAATGAAGACAACATACTCATATATGGTTATGTATGTATGTATGGATAAGTAATGTAAATTTATTACTTATTTTAGTGTGTATTGTGTGCCATTTAAATGTAAGTATATAAATAAATAAAATATATAAAGAGTGTTTGTTGTCATATGAGTTATTAAAACAGTTGTTCTTGTTTAATGTCTCGCGTGTTGTTTTAAATCACACCGGTCTTTTAATATTCAGTTTTCATTAAAAACAAAAATCATTTTAGTAGCCTGTATATATAGATGGTGTTATGCAAAAAGTGTTCAACCCACAAAACATGAAAATAAGAGTAAATCCATCCAAGTGAAAGAAAACGTTGTTCCCTACAACGTGTGCAAAAATGATTCAAACCCAATCAGCTGTTCAAAACCTAATAAAATAAAAACTTGAAGGTAGTGTTACATTTATCAGCTATCATATTACTGATTTTGAAGTCATTTATCTCAATACCAGCACCAACACCACACATATATACCACATATTGGAGTATTTCATAAGTCCAATATTATTCTTAAGCTCGAGCAACTAGCAATTTTCGATATTATATCAATGTTTTCGTAGCTAGACAAAACTTCTAAGATGCTAATGCAGAGTTGCCATTTGATTATTATTATTATAAACGGTTTATAATATATACCAGGGTATATTAAGTTTAGTCCCGTTTTTTGTAACGGTTGAAAATATCGCAGAAATCAATTTTTGGTATAGTTGTTCATAAAATGGCCTTATTAGTTCTTTTACGCAAATGTGACTGTCCATCCGTCCGTCAATTGCGAGCTGAAATTCTGTGTGTGCGTTCTAGAGCTAAAACGTAAGGTCAAGTTCGTGAATGAGCAAAATCGGACTACGTTTCGGCAAAATGGGCAAAACTGCCCAGCTTGGAAACCGTAAGAGATAGAACAAAAATTTTGAGACGAAAAATGTTCCTCTTTTAAAAATAAACAACTTTTCATAAATTCAGTATATACCACATATTTAAGCAACTAATTCAGTTAGTTGTTATTTTCACTTGTTTTGAAATAATTCCGATGGTCTTTAAACATCCAATTGCATGTTACGAAATGGCCAAGCAAATTGTAATCTGGCGACGAAATTCGAGTGATTTGGTAAACGCAAATATTGTAAATAAAACTTTTGACTGTTTGCATTAACTACAATCCTTCCATCAATCTCTTGCGACTTAATTTTTTATTAATCTTTTAATTTCAAATAATTAACCGACTTCTAAAAGGAAACCGGTTATATATTCAATGGTATTTGTTTTTTTTTTCATATCTATTCACCGATTTCTCGAAAATGACTTAACCTATTGGGACTGTTTATTGTATTAAGCTAGAATTAAGCTATTCTTATTCTGTTAAGCTTAATCCCAAGATGGTCACATATATTTTTTCAAGATTTGATTCACGACCAACCCTTGTTAAGGTAGGCGAAAATTACTACCTTGAAAACGGTAAGTGATCGTAGAAAAGAATTAAGTTCAAAATATGGAACGGGGTCTGAATAATACGGGAAAGAATAATCCTCACAATAATAAAACTTTGGTTACGTGTCTGATATCGCAAGCGTTAATTTATTGACGATCTTGTTTTAATTTAACAAATTGTTAGTAGTGGAGGGTATAAAAGCTGTAAATAAATAAATCCACCTAACTATTTTTAATTTACATCGTGTCTAATCACACTCTAGCGGAATAATAGTTTGTGAAGTCAAGACGATTTGTTAAGAATTAAAAATTGTGTTCACTTATAATTATGAAAACCTTGACGCATTGGAAGGGCTTCAATAACCCCGTTATTGTGATTAATTCTTGGAGATTCTGCCTTTTGTACACTTGGCCACATAAGTTAATACCATTTTTAAAAATTTTATAGTTGATTATTTTGTGAGTTATTTATTCGATTTTCGAAAAAAAAAAAATTTGAAAAAAAGTTGCTACTTTATTTCTAATGAACAACTTTTATCCGAAGCATTTTCTTCGAATCAATAAGGCACAAATCAAATATAAAATTGAAAAATCAACTTTTGTAGATGTTAAATAGATTGGTCTCTAGTTTTCAAGGACACCAACTGGGAAGTAGGCAGTAGGTACCACGAAATGTCAACTACCAAAATTTCTCGATTAATGTTTAACTTTACATACAAATTTAAACATAAAATCTGGCATATCTCCCTTAAAATTCGAAAAATCGAAAAATTTATAAGTAGTAAAGTTGTAGAAAATTCGTTTAACTATAATTTTGTGTCTAATTATTTTCTGTTACACTAATATTTACAGAAGTATTTACAATTTACAAGATTGAACGTTAAAACTATAAATATCACTGTTCACATTCGAGTTTGAGAAAAATGATCGGAAAATGAATTGTAGCAAACATAATTTTCTACAACTTTACTCCTTATACATTTTTCGATTGTTCTAATATTAAGAGAGATATTTTATATTCTGTGTTTTCTGCTTTCTCTATGCCTTATTTCTCCTTAGATCTATGTCATTTATTAATAAAATTGGCAAATACCTTGCAAATACCAAAATCATATCAGATACAACAATTTCATTTTGATCAGACTGGAATTGTGACCGCTAGAGAGCGATTTATGTATTCCAAGGAAGTTCCTGCGTAACGAATTTTTTTTTCTTCAAAATGTTAAACAATAAATCACTCACGTGAGAGGAACATCAAAAGTTAGTAACATGCTATCGTGTGACAGGACACGTCACACTTGTCGGAGTGTACGATACACCACTTACAACATACCCATCCATGCGGTGCTCAAGAAGAGAAAAAAAAAACTTTATACAAACTAAAACGCAATATATTTTCTTGTATGCGAGCACTATTTTTTTTACTTATGCTAATATTCCGTAAATCATACTTGTGAAATTTGAGTAGGTACACTAGCTAGATCGGTGGTACGTATACTATCTTATATAAAATATAACATACCGTCCTTATTAAATGAAACAAGGTTGTGTGTGTTGGGGAGTGTAAAATTCCTTTGGGACATACACCAGAAATGAAAAATCATTTTTATATTTATCTACGACTGGGGTTATAAAAAAAAAAGAATGAATGTCCTTACTCACACCACCACTATCGCTCATTTTCTTTTCAATAACACACTAAACCAAATCACATAAGCAGATTGGAATTGTTTTATAGGCTTCAAAAATTACTACCAACCATTCATTCATCCTCTCTCGCCCCCCCCCCCTTTGCTCCCATAACTTCCCAGTTTATATCTAGAACAGTTATAATAATAATAATAATAATAATAATAATCATAATAATAATATGAATAATAAGAATTATATCTTCTTTTTATGCCGGGTATTACGTATTTCGGAATACCTCTGTATACCGCTGTTAAATGCAATATGAGAATGTTTCTGTTTTCTTTATCCAACTAATACAAGTTTATACAGGGTATGACGAAAGTTTCTGTTATCCTTTAAAGCTAAATATGGTGGAAAAAATTTTATAAAAAAACCGTATGATCAGTCGGTATTAATTAAGTAAAAATTACTAACCCGTCGAGCGGAAGGTTGGGTGTGATTGGCACCCAGGCTAAGATAAATCAATGGGTTTATCAGTGAATTAAAATTCGATGTGCAGGGCGAGGAAAGGAGTAACTGTAATTAAGTTAAGAGTAGCGGTAATTGCCACGGTTCAGTGTTTGGATGAGGTTAAAGTTTTCAGCGGTTGAATAACCTCACGCTCTGTGCTACAAATCTGACATATTTACTTTTTTGCTCATTACTAAGGCACTCTACTCAGACCTGGGAGGTTGCTGGTTCGATTCCCAACAATAGCAGTTTTTCAATTAAATTAATTTAAAAAAATTAATGGAGTGGTTAATTGACTAAACAGACGTTTTAGAGACTAGAACTACTGTAACCAGCTACGCTTGTGAAGCTTTTCTGCAGTTTTGTTTCACAAAACCTTCCAATTTCTAGTCTATATGCAAATTTCTTAGAAGTCGGTAAAAAAGGCCAAAAAGGACTACTTGCAAGGCTTCGACCTCTCCTCCTCTAGTACTTCTACGAGGGTTTGTTACACCCACATCACGCTCCGTGTTAAATAGCTAACGCATTTTAACCTTGATCTTCGGGTTAAATAGTTAATTTGTAACACCGTGATTGTTACAAACGTATTGGTGTGGTTTATGACGAATAGAATTTCCACGCAGAGTGATTTTCGCTATTCTGAAAAGCTATTCTATTAGTTTTTAGCAAGTTTTACCACCGTCCAGAAAATTTAAAAAACAATCGGGTACATTAAGAAAGAGGTCGAGATTGAATTAAAATTATCAGGATACAATTCTAGTGCGATTAATTATTATAAGCAACTTGTTTTTCTAGAACAGTTAAGGTAGTTTTTACTGTTATATACAAAACAATATTAAGCTAATGCGGGTGGCCTATTTCAACAAAAACATGTCAACATTAATAATTTCTTCAACATTACTAATATCATTTCAGGTAAATTTGATATCAACTTTATTTATTTTAAATATTCTTATTACCATCTGCTTTAATCCATGATTAAGAAAGTAGGCAAAATTGGCTTAGAGTATTATTACCATCAGCGTTTATTTCACAATTTTAGCAAATACCTTTTGCAAAAAGCTAAATGAATTTTGTGGAACACTCTCTTTTTTTTTGTTCTGCTTATACTAAATACTCTGAACATATTGTAGAGATTTTTTGATACACCCTGATACAAACAACTAACTGACTTTATTATTATTCTTTTATTTTAAGCGACATAAACGAACCATTAAAGCCATTTACGGATTTTCATCTGTCGAATAATTTTTAATGTGTTTTTTTGTTTTTCTCTTGCGTTGCAATTGGATTGTTCTGTTTATATATATTATATTGAAGTGGATGAAGAGAGACAAGTGGAAAAATTTCCATGATAAGTAGGAGTTATTTTAAGGGGGTTAGAATTTGTTTTATCTTTGAACGGAAAAATTATATTTTCATTTAAATTTATTATTTTTTATTTTGTTTTATATTTATTCTATGAATATTTTTACTGTTGGTTCGGTAGGTACGTAGGTAGGTAGGTAGGTAGGTAGATACGTTGTTTAAGAAACGTAAAAAAAAATAATTAAATATTTTTTAATGGTTATAAAATTAATTTTGTTTTTGTTTAATTAATTTTCGGTTATATAGGGTGAGATTAGAAATTTTACTTTATTCAATTATGTTATGCATACATAACGTTTACGAGAAATTTTGGAGTTGAGATATTTGGAATTCGTACCATAGGGAGCATTTTGTTGCTATAATAAATATTTTTAGTTTATTTTATTAAGGGTTTTTTTTTTTGCTAGATAGTACCAATTTCTTTATTGTTTCTTTTTGGGTACATTTTTGGATCAACAAATCTCAAAGTTGGTTCGATGGCAGGGACAGTGCTTGATATTTGGTTCCAATTGCAGTATTTTCGAATTTCGGAATTTATCCACCAGACAGCAAACCCAACTGCTACAGTTTCCAATGCCCTATCTATCGGGTGTATTTCGTTACACTGTATTTGCAAATTGTTAACATTGCAGTCAAACAATACCATAAAGCATTTATTAAACAATATTGACAAATCATTCAGTTTTATGATAAGTCATATGCTTCATAGCAAATATACTGAGTTAGTTGATAACAACTAACTGAGTTAATTGCTTAAATACCCCGAATATACTGAATTTATGGATAAATGTTTCAAACAAAAGTTGTTTATTTTCAAAATAGAAACATTTTTTGTCTCTAAAATTTTGTTGTATCTCTTACGGTTTCAAAGATAGATATTTTGCTCATTTTTCCCAAACATGGTCTATTCAGGATCTTAATTTTTAGCTTTAGAACACACATATGAAATTTCAGCTCGCTATCTCTTTTCGCTTTGTAGTTATCTTGTTCACAGACGGACGGACGGACATGCGATATCCGGACATGGACTAATTATGTCATTTTATGAACAACTATACCAAAATTTTTTTCTGCTATCCATATTTTCAACCGTTACAAAGTCGGAACTAAACTTAATATAACCTGATATATATTATATACCGGGTATAATAAGACAATCAGTTTTTAGAATTTATATAAAGTTTATTTACCCAAGTTTGTATAAGGGTTGGAAATATTGATCATTAAAAACTAAATATGGTCCAGGTGGGCAGAAGAACCCCGTAAGCACAATATATCACAAACAAAAATTCAAATAACTATCAGAAATTTTCTTTAGCATTTTCTACAGCTGACTTTGTTTTCGTGAATGTAAACCACAAAAGATCGAGTTCAAATAAAATAGTTATACTTCTTTGGCGCGCTAGTGAAAAATATATGAGAGTCATTTTTTTTCTGTGCAAACTCAATAATATTGTCACAATTTTCATACATGTATTTTCATGCATGCATATACTGAAGAACTCAGTGTGTAAATAGAATTTGAACAATTAACTCAGTTATTTATTACATTTACTGTGTTTTAAATAATACTATTTTTTCTTGCCTAACATATATATTCATATATATATTTAGATAGCTCTACTCTTGTTTAATTATTGGCTTGTATATATTTATTATTTTAATAATTAAACCAACCATAAAATTTATTCTTGATTTTTATATTCAAACTACTATTATAAACAAACATACAATCATATTGATATGCGAATGGGGGTGAAATTCCCAAATGGATGCTGGTTCACAATTTAAAAAAAAAAAAAGAAATACAAGTATATTATTATGTAAGGGTGAAATATTCTGCCAATATGACCGAGTTAGATTAATGTATTACTTGTGAATTTATGTATTTGTATATACCATTATTACATTCGAGTTAGACAAAGATGTCATCTGCCTATGTCGAGAAACGTATTCTAATTTTATTTGTTTATTAGATAAAACCTTTTGAAAAATATCCATGATACTGCAATCATTGCTTTTTAATCAAATAGTGAAACTCTAAAATAAAGTGGTTGGATGTGACTGGTCTACCCACACTGCCAACTTCCCATTTAGTGCTCTTGAAAACTAGAGATAAGTCTACTAAACACGTCTCGATAATTTGGATCAAAACTATTAAAGTTAGAAACACGAAATTTAGACGATAGGTGTGGTGTAATTTGCATATTGAACCTGTTACAGTTGAAAGAAAAATAAGAATCCAATAGGGAATATGCATGAAAATTTTTTTTCACTTGAATTGAAACAAATATCAAGGTAAAATTACTTTTTAAATAACTTTAAAAATGAGCGAGATATGAATGATTGAAATTCCCGATTAGACAAAGAGGGTGATAGCCCTCTTGATATGTTATGTGACGTCATATTACGCTTTCACCATTTAAAATACACGTAAAACTCCGTTTTTAGTATTTTTGCAAGAAAGAGACAGATAATAATCTTTAAAAGCTTATACCTTCCTTGATATTTGTCGGAGTTTAATTTCGTTTTTAAATATTATTACAGTATTAACAGTATTTTCATATTCTGAAAATAAATGTGAATAAAAATCATTAATGAATTAAATGAATCCAGTATCTGAAATCTATTATCTAAAAAATAATTATTAAGACTAACATTTTTATTATTTCCTAATAAAAAGTCTGAATATGTTAAATATTGATAGTTACGGAGGTAACAAACATATAGTTACTTATAATAACAGAGGGCATACATAGTGATTATGCAAAGGTATCTAAATAAGAAAGTATATTGAGATTTAGTAGCGAGTCCACTATAAACCCTTAAAGGAAGTAAAAGAGGGAAAAAAAACTATTATATGGAAATTCGAAACTTAAAGTAAAGTTACTGATTTTGAAATTCGTATTTACGTTATTTGTTAAAAATGATTACAGTTTTAACTGTCGCCAAATTAGCAAAGAATAACATATCCTGAGACAATATAAGAGTACTTTTAATAAAAGTAATGTTAACAAGAGTAAATTGAATGAAAGTAATTTTAACAAGAGTAATTTCAATGAAATTTATTTTATTTTAATTTATTTTGTTTAATTTTTTATTTATTTTTATTTTTGTCTATTGATTTTGATTTTCTATCTATTTCTAATTGTTAAAGAGTAAATTACGACTAGCTAATTTAAACTGATAAGGACTACTTTGTAGTCGAAATACGTATTAATAATATAAAAATTGATCTAGGTATTGGGGTGAATTTGAAATGTTATTTCAAAAACCTAGAGTTCACATTAATTATCATTTGATAATCTAACATTATATATAAGTTAGAGCTTTTTTTTTATTTGGTTTTTTTTTTTTAATTAAAAAAAAAATTATTGTGTTGTGATCGGTTCTGAATACGTTTGCAATTTCGATTATTCAGACGTCCGGAAGTGGGTGAAAACTCATTTCAAAAATTCCATTACATTCATACATAGATACATACATGCATACAGGTCAAGCTAATAAAAGCATGTTAATAAAAATAATTAATTTATCATCGAAAACTAATAGAAAACCAAAACTTTGTTATCATGAATATTGCAAGACCAAACAACATGACATGAAAAATATAGAAAATGTACAAAATACAATAAAACAATTTATTTTCTAATTAATTTTCTATTTTCTACTTGATGAAAAAACAAGACTAAACAAGTGATACTGATCCAATGGACAAGAAGAAAATGTTAGTATACATGTAAATGTATACAGGCTGTTCCGTAAGTAGTCGAGTTCCATAAGAGGGTAAAGTAGAGGGTACGATTTTGGATCGAAAAGTCCTGAGACATTTTTTTTATTAGACGCACCGTTAATTTATTATTAATTAATTAATTAAGGAAACTATTTTGAAATCCCATCACTCTGCTTTTATAGCAGAGTTTTGAAAAATTTTAACTTTATTTAATTTCATTAAATAAATGTTTATCAATTTTTGGTTTATTAATTTTTTCTCTACGGTAGTGGTGAATTAATTATTAGAGCTCGCTCACCTAACGTATCTCTGCTGCCCCTGTGTTCATTCTCCAAAATTTTTTATTCCGTTAACGCGCTTCTCTAATTGTTTACTTTATTTAATTAATATCTAGTTAACGATGGATCAGTCGGAAATTGTCCAAGGACTTTTCATCTTAGAATTTCATCCCCTATCCACCCTTTCAAAAAACTCCATGACTTTTGACTCATCCTGGACATATATATATACACAACATATACACACACACACATATATATATATATATATATATATATACATATATATATATATATATATATATATATATATATATATATATATATATATATAACAACAAAAATTAAGAAATGCAAGAAGTGTGTGAATCTTGTAAATGTTTTCTTGGAAACGCTCCCAAAGGATATGCTCGTAAACATGTATAGTGTGATTAGGCTACTGGAAAATGACCATCATCACTCTATAGTCTATATATATATATTGTAGAACAAGTGTGTATATTTGTTACTATGAATTCTTTTTTGTGATTAGCAGGTATTACATACGATTTGCAGGATGGATATTATCACTGAAACAAAGTTGTTTTGTTTCTATTCGAGGATTTCGATAAACATAGTTAAAAGTGTTTAAGAACTATTGTCACACTTCCATGTTGAAAATTTATTTTTAGTTATTATCAAAATATAAAAAAAAAAAAAACATTTAAAAATTAGATCACCTATATGTGCTAACATTTAACATTTCCTAACATTTGCATTTCTATGCTTTCTAAAAAGAACTTCTATTTAAAAAAAACACTAAAAAAACATGCTTTTATTGGAATATTAACTAAAAAATGTAAAATAATTTAAAATAGAAGAATATAACAATGAGATTGACAACAAAATTAACTTTCATGTATACAAAAGCTTGGGGTGCTCTTTACTTAGCCATTATGAAGAGTAATATTCATAGGGAATTGTTTGGGTCATCCTTTCGCTTGATTGATAAGAAGAATGGCAGTGACGTATCATGATTTCATGATATGTATCTTGCCTCGTGTATAAATTTAGCATAATAGGTTGATCGAAGTGACAGATTAACAAAATAGTAAATCCGACTATGATAGGAACTATGCCGATATTCATCTGGAGTTCGTGAAGGAAACTGCAAAAACCTTATCAAGCATAGCTGGTTACTTCGTTCTTGTCCATACGCCGACAGTTTAGTCAATTAACCGCCCCATTTTTTTTCTTAATAATTGACAAGCTGCCGATGCCAGGATTCGAACCCATAACCTCCCAGGTTCCAAGTAGGCGAACTGCGCAGATATAACTCCTTAGACCGCTCGGCCACTTGGACTGGTATTTGTGGTATATATATATATATATATATATATATATATATATATATATATATATATATATATATATGTATATAAATAATGAATAGATTTATATGCTCAAAACAAAATGTTACTTTAAAGTATATTCTATGCATATTATAAATTGGACAGATGTGATGACAGTTTATGTTACCAAAATAAGAAGAAGGTGAATTTGAAATGACAACATTCAGGGATGAGACTAACTGAATTCTAGACTAAAATTAAGAGCACCCACCGGAGTCATGAAATCCATCACATAGGTATTTCATAGCCTTGTATATAGTATTAGGTATGTAGTATACATAGAACATATACAATACATAGATGGATATACATTTACATTCTTCCTTCTTCGCTTTTAAACATAACACGATAGTACTATACAATGTACATCTATGCCAGAGACTTTAAATGTAAGAAGAATGCGTATCCATGGATGTATACACTTCATTTACTAGACCTTCATAACCAGAAAACACACATCTTGTGTGGACAATTAGTCTTTCTCCTCAGAGTACTCAAAAATCCCTACTGGCAGCCTAATTTCTTTCTATCTAAGCCCGTTTTCACATGTGAAAAGTTTTCAATCGCAATAAATGTATGTGATATAACAATACTTACATCTCTCTGTACATGCAGAAATATATCAATCGCATGTTTTGTTAATAGCTTATAACTCTCGTCTTGATAAATATTTCTTTCTTTGTCAACCACTTCAGTCACATGATCATAGTAAACCAATCACAAGAAAGTAAACCAATCAGCCTATTCATACATATGAAGTTACATATAAGATTGCATCGAAATAGAAGCCAGGTCTATGGTGTTATAACAGCATAGTTTCATCAAAAATACTACAGCGTTTGCTCACCAAAGTATGCGTTATGAATAGTTGCATGAAAAGTTACATGTGTAAAATAGCCCTAAAATATAGTTCAAAGTAATATTATTTTACATCAAATGCTTGATATGAAAAATCATACACACATCTAGAATGGGATTTGAACCCATGACCTCTGGCATCTAGGATAGATAGCGACGCAAGCAAATAGTAAATAAATAAAATTAATTATACATCGACATCAAGATAATACAAAATTGTATGCATTCTTTTCACTATCTTCGCATTGGTAGTTCAAGGGTTGGTCTATAAGCCAGAGGTCGTGAGTTCGATTCCCATCCTGAATGTGTATGATTTTTCAAATCAAGCATTTAAAAGAATGACAAAGTAAGTGAACGCTAGGACCGAAAGCCAACCACACTAAGAATGGATATATATGCGCAAGTTTAATTAAAGAAACAATTTCTGTATCTCCGATAATCAGATCGAATTTTTGTATGTTTTGATATGTAGATTTAAGATTCGAAAAGCGCATATTTTATCAGTGCAAGGTTTAACTTTTCAATTTGACAGTTTTTGCGAAATAGGTGGAAAACGAATATAAAGTAAATTTTATGCTAGATGAATGGACGAGTGATTTTTCGGATATAAAGAGTAAGAATCCTAGCGTAACGAGTCGGATCGATATGAAAATTTTTTGATGGACAATTTTGACATACATAGAAATTTCGACCGTGTACAGGTTTTGATCAGGCTAAAGTATCCTTAATCGATGACACAACTCTTTAAAACTGTTTTACGAGATCCATTTCTTGTCTATAAACAGTCAAGTGTATAGTCAATGGTTAGTATATACGTATCTATATATAAATAGATATGTTGGTAGGATATATATATATATATATACATATATACATATATATATATATATATATATATATATATATATATATATATATATATATATATATATATATATATATATATATGAAAGGTAGTATAGTGTATACAGACAAATACCTTACACCAGGGGTGTCAAACTCAATTTTGCAGAGGGCCATATATTAAATTTAGAATGTGTAGGCGGACCAGATTCAAATTTAAAAAAATGATGTACTGAATTATTATAAAATTTTATTTACTTAATTATTTAGTATATAATATACGGTTGTTAAAAATCATATCAAAGTTATAAAAGAGGGTAATTATTTTGAGCTCGAGGATCCAGATACCTGACTTCTCTTGTTTTTGACAAGCTCATTGATGTCAGGTATCATATTCGTTGTAATTATTTTAAGAATTGATTGGAGATGTTCATTCGTAAGTCTTGTGCGATGTTTGTTCTTATTTATTTTCATGACGGAAAACATCTGCTCAAATAAGGAAGGTTCTAGTCTAGACTCGAAGCGCGTGGAAGATTCTAGCCTTCGTGGTATTTCCGCTTGTTGCTAAGAAATGGCATTACTGTCTACCTCTCTCGCTTGTCTAGGCACGCGCTGCTCTTGAAATTACTTATAAATGTTGTAGTGTGCGCATTTTAAAACTTCCGTAGAAAAATCGAGTGAAATCATGATTCTTCTGTCTGTCACACATTGCGATCGCGGGCCGTTTCTTTGACATCCCTGCCTTACACCTTCAGTATAACAATTTCAGTATATATTATATACGAACATAAACCTATATATACAAATTTTACTATTTTGACCTCTAACATACATAAAGTTAGGTCTGTGAATATTATTTTCACAATATTATGTTATTTATATGACCAGTGAAACACACATAACCTTTATTATTACAGGTGCATAAAATACGGGGTACTACGACCTTATTACTACCAGTCGTAATTTTTGATTCAATGAATTATTAAAATTTGTATTATATAGGTAAAACAATGTACCTACACCATTGATAATAGTTAAAGTTCGAATCTGAGCATAACAAGGAGTTTCGAATATACGGAAATACTAATTTCAAAAACTCGTTAATAATTTTCAAATCAATATTATTATAATTAAAATCATTTTGTTTATTTCTAATCTGTTGGAATGGAGTATTCTGTTTCATTCTTCTTTGGACCGGACGTTGTTCTAGATAAACAGTTAAATATTTATTCAAACCGTATTAGGTGAATACGGTTATTATCCATCCGATTGTTGTTATTCAAATTTCGTGCGTATTGATGCTATTCTGTTGTAAATATTTACCGACTCTTATCTGGAGTTGAAAAGAATGGGTCCAGTGTTAGCTGTATATTATTACTAGTTTCCGATTTTTGCCTTTAAAATTTTTCCATTATTTCTTACAGCTTTAATGATACAGATTTGTCTAGCTGGAGAGCCCATGGCCCGATTTGAATAATTCACGAGCTTTATCTCACTTTTTAGTTGACACACAACCAAAATTTCATCTCGTTGCTTCACTTTTTTTTTGAAATAATAGGGTTGATAGACGGATGGACATGTGGGCTTATTAGGCATTTTATAAGCAGATTATTTTCTGGTAACTTAACTTATAATATTCGTGTACACTCCCGTTCATAAAAAATGAACCAGTTGAAATATTTTAAGTGTTTTTGTATGTAATATTATACATATATATTCAGTAATATATATATACGCTTAAAATGTGACTGACTGGTTCAAATATTTTGAAAGACAGTGTATGTGTATTATATTTATATAGCATATATAAAAATAGAACAATGTTATATCTTGTCTCAATGTTAAGTATGATGTCGAATTACTTAATAAGAACTTGTATTGAGCGTATATTAAGTTAACATTTTTCAAGCTGTACAACATTATTTTCTTATTATTTATTAAATAGCAGAAGTTGAATTAATTAACGACATTGTTTAAAATTGATATTAATGATATCGTTACTATGCAATTTATGTCTTCTGCACGATGTTATATATATATATATATATATATATATGTAAGTATTGGATAAATGAATCTTTATTAAAAAGAATATCATACACGGTTTTTTAGAAGTCATTTAAATGCAATTGTACAGCATTTTTCAATAACTTCATTAAGTAATGGTTTTATTTAAATTATAAAACATTATTTTTAATAACGTTGTATTATTTATCCAATACTTGTTTTAATGACAACTGTACACATAAATAAAGATATCCCACCAAAGATTAAAATGTGAAAGGGACAAAGTTTTCGCCTACAAAAACAGTGAAACATATGTAAGGGACCAAGTTGTTTAAAAAAGTAAGAAAATGATTGGTGTAAAACTGCAAAAGATTCTCCTTCGTATGCATATAATGAGGATAGATTATTTAAATCAGGGTATATCATATTTTACTCGAGAGATTATCCGATTTTATTACACTTTTAGAAAAAGAATTTGGTGCCGTTAGATAGAGGTTATCACGCTTCGTTATATATATATATATGAGTTTCATAGCTTTTTTGTTTCATGAGAAACAGAGGCCTAAAAACCGTCTTTAATCATTGTAAATCCTTGTTAAACATAGCAAGGTAGGCATGCTTTAACTTAGCCCGATGCACTACCCTGTTAAATGTTTTATAATCTTGATGTTATATCAGCTCATACGGTTAAATGTTATATAAATGCAATTGATTAATGTTTTATAATTATTTTCAAACAGAAAAAATACCTGTTGAAAAATGATAAATATAAAACTCATCTTTTTACATGGAACCACAAGTCGGGTGCTAGTTGAACGCGCAAGATGGCATTGAGAGTGACGTGACAGTGTAGCAAAGGGAAAGGATTTGAATGAACTGCGAAGAGAGGGTAAAATTTGAAGCAGCAAATGGTTACAACATTATTGTACGAAAAGCTGTAAAGCAGTTATTTAAAGGAAAGTATGACTTATGATATTTGTAAACATCAAACATCGGATATTTAAGACAATATTGCAATTATGATGGTCAGACATTGCTAAGAATTATATTTAATTGAATAAATTATTAAAGTCAAACAATTATGTATTATATTAATGATCACCTTAACGACCTTAATCAATAATAAATAATCGAATTAATTTGAACAGAAAACAACTTTTTTTAAATCTATATTTGAAGTTAGTTTTTACCTCTGAGTGGCTAGTTTTTGTGACTAGCTTTTTATGAGTATTTCAAATAATATGTGAACATATTTATTTTCCAAAAACTGATTTCTTATTTAAATTTAGAAAGTTGAATCCTTACCACATCAATATAAGTGCCGGCCGTGAAGTCGATTTTAAAAAGGACTCACATGCAGCAATAGAAGTAATCTTGTTCCTTCAAAAACTTGGCTTGTTTGTTAGGTGTTAGGTGCAAATGGAGAATTGCAGCTCCAAGATTTGAGCCTTTGGAAACAAACCAACTATAGAGATGGAAGGATACTAAAAGTGTCAGAGCACTTAAATAGATAGATAGATTGAGGCTGTCCTGGACGGGCTACACTTCGGCACATAAGATCCATTGTGATGCCTAAGGATTAGAGGATGTGAGTGGAGTGGAAAGAATTTTTGTGATTAGACTAGGAATTGGTAGGATATGTGGCTGCAACCGACTATGATAAGAACTATGCCGATATTCATCTGGAGTTCGTGAAAGAACCCCCTTTTTTTCTTAATAATTGACAAACTACCGATGTCGGGATTTGAACCCATAACCTCCCAGTTTCCAAGTAGGCATACTGCGCAGATATAACGCCTTAGACAGAGCCCTTGGGAGACATAAGAGCATAGGGTACTAACACAATGGACATGCTACTTGGACGCCAGGAAAAAATTCGAAAAAGGGAAGAGAATTTCCAAACTCTCCAGAGACTGGGAAAGAAATAGAAGAAATCAATTTTACAATGAAAAAATCTTAACAGCTATCTTTTGTGAATTAGCATATATAGAACTATTGAACACATATTCTAAGTGTAAATATTCACACACAGATTTTAAAAAGAAAACCCCGATACAATTGTTAGTTCTGGTATATGGATGGCATCGAAATACAAATAGTTATAGCTAGTGAGAGTATCATACAAATGTGTGATCCCTCAACCTTCAGTGATAGTTATGATACTCACTCAAAACACGTGTTTGAATAGAATATGTGTGTGCAATCCCCGGGTTCACTATTAACATTTTTTCCATTTTCTTCGTTGTTTTTTTTTCCTCCATATACATACTGTGTAAATTGATTTAGAGTTCTCATCGGATTTTAAAGTTCCGGTGTTTTCTTATGCCAAAAACGAGCTAGAACATTTATGTTTTATAATTATATTTTGTCGCACTGGAGTTTACAAAAATATGCGTTTGGACTACAAATTTTTTCAAGACTGAAAATGATACTTTCGAAGACTTTCCAAAGATGAACACTCTTTTGTTATTTTATCATATTTTGAAGGGACATTACTTGAGTGTAAGAGCGTTATACTTCCAATAAAAGAAATAAGGTTATATATATATATATATATATATATATATATATATATATATATATATATATATATATATATATATATATATATATATATATAGCCCCTACCTGGTTGTGTGGGGGGATATCGTTGATAAGAGATTTTTTAGAAAAAGAAGATCTGTGCGAATAAAACCATGTACCTTTCCACTAATTAAGGTAGTGTAATAATGGGCATAATTATAGAATATTCCAAATTTTTTCTCACTAAGGGTATTATTATACACTCACACTTTGAAATCGATTGACCATCTCAAGCTCGAGAAAAACTTAAATTAAGAAAACGACATTTAAGAATCATTTTAAAGAATAGCTATAAATTCTTGGATTTGCTCGGCGTATTTAAAAAAAAACTAGAATTATTATTAATTATTATTGATGGTTTCATTGTTTAGTTATAACAACGTAAAGTGCAGCATTTTGTAAATAAATATGCATGTTGACATGCTGAACAGATACAACTTGAAACACTGTACGTCAGTATAAGTTGTACTACTCGTGTACATATATGTAAACAAACAGTATATCAACTGGCGGAATAAAAGCGACTTTGCCGGATTGCAACTTATAAAAATATGTGTAATGTCTCTATCGATACCAAGTCTTGGACTAAAATTATGCCTTATTATGCTAAACGTTCCATCATTCTAACTATACGCATACGCTCCACAACTTTTGACAATGTTGTATCTCAACAATCCCGGGCATCGCCGGCTATATTAGATGAGTGAGTTAAATTTTTATAATTTTTTATAGACTAAAATTGTCTTTAATATATATAGAGGTTGTGTGGAACCTTCTCACGAGTGTTTTTTTCCTCACTATATAGTTCCTTCATTCCTCGAAGAACAAACAACATGTAGATAGGTATGCATATTATGATGTATAAAAAAATAAAAGTGTGAATAGAATACACAAATAAAATAAAACATTCCTTTTTGTTTGTTTGTTTGTTTGTTCCGTTTTCTTCTTTTTGTATTCGCAGTGATACATTCTATGGTGTGTAATGTAAGTACAAAGAAATGTATTTCAATTTGATTTTATTTTGACTATTTTTCATAAATTTTATTTTCTAACAAATATTTATAGACTCACACACACACGGAGTGTACTTACGTAGATGAGGGTTGTCTTCAAGACAGATTGTGATGTTTGTTTGTGGTACGTCGAGTTTCATTTAAAAATTAGTTCGGTACATCCACATAAATTTATGTTTTGAATATTGCAATATTTAAATAATATATAATATTTTATGGAAAAATATTTAAAAAAAATTTTTTCTTATCAATATTTAATTAAAATTCAATGACATTTGTCTATATAGTTTACGCTAGTCTTCTAGAATTTGTCTTACGTAATCTAAATGGAATTTGGACAAGCATTGTATTGTTGACGCTTACGTATACACAAATAATTAAATGAATAATAACTTCGACAGAAGTAATACTGTCAAAATAAAAATAAAAATGATGTGAAAATGTTGGCTCTTACGTCACAGTCGTCTTTTGTGTAGCGGTAAGCACGCTGGACTGGATATTCAGAGGCTCAAGATTGGATTTCTGGTTGACGAGTTAATTTTTTCATATCAATATTTAATTTTTTTTTATATCAAGCAGTCGCGGCGACCCGACGCCTGGAAAATGTATAACATCGAAACTATTTATTACAATACAAAAATATTAACAAGACCAGTATACCTTATGTCAAAGGAAACATCGAAATACTTTGTTGATGAACAAACCTTATTATTATTATTTATCTATGCTTAACGCATATTATTATTTGTGTATACTTAAGCGTCACAATACAATACTTATGTCACATTCCATTCTGCTTACTTAAGACATAGTTTGAAAGAACTTGCGTATACTATTTAGATAAACATACCATTGAATTCAATATGAAAAAACCAACCAGGAACCAAACCTCGGACCTCTAGATTTCTGGCCCAGTGTGCTTACTGCTACACCAAAGATGATCAGACGTATGAGTCCCACTTATATTATTACCAGTCCAAGTGGCCGAGCAGTCTAAGGCGTTATGTCTGCGCAGTATGGATACTTGGCAAATGGGAGGTTATGGGTTCGAATACTGACATCGTCAGTTTGTCAATTATTAAGAAAAAAAAGGGGCGGTTAATTGAACTGCCGGCGTATGGACAAAAACGAAGTAACCGGCTATGCTTGAGAAGGTTTTCAGCAGTTTCCTTCACGAACCCTTGATGGATATTGGCATAGTTCCTATCATAGTCGGCTGCAGCCGCATATCCGACCAATTCGTAGTCTTTACACAAAAATTCCTTTCACTCCATTCTCATCCTCACATCCTTAGGCGTCACAATGGACCTTATGTTCGAAGTGTAGCCCGTGTAGACAAACATGCCAAACTAGGAATCAAACCTTGGACCTCTAGATTTCTAGCCCAGCGTGCTTACCGCTACAACAAAGATGATCAAACGTATGCGTTACACTTGTACGGTTATATCGCAACTCTTGGACTAAACATAAATAGGTAAAAACCAAATGAATATAAGGTATAGATGTTTTTTACTATATACAGTTATATAAAAAGGAAAATGGTTTAATAACGGTTTGTGGAAATAGGAAAATAACGTTTTTGCATTATTTGATGTTGTTAGACTGACTACATAACTATACACAACACACATATGAAGGAGGAAGGTATTTATATTGCTAGCAAGCAAGCAGGTATATTATATTATATCTTTTATACATATTCATTTTATTTTATTGTATAATTGTTCTCTGCATGTAACATTCGCTTCTTCTTCGTTTTGGTGTTGTATTACTCTGGAAAATAGGTTTTTTTTGTTTCTCTGTGTGTTTGTTTGTTTTGAAAGCCATTTTAGGAACAACTTTCATAGATAGGTGTTTGTTGTATATATTATATATATAAATGTATATGTATATGCTGGTAGTATATCATTCCCTTGAGTGTCCACTGAAGAGTAATAAGTTACTCTTAGTAACAAAAACATGGTTATAATAAAAACAAAAGAGTATGTGAGAGAGTTTTCTGGGTATATTTGTAGCATATATTTATGGTTGTATATGAAACAACCTACAAGAATAATGGAAAATGAATGGAAAAAACAGTCAAGAATAGAATATTTTTGGTGTTATCCCATATTCGTTTATATGTTACGGTAAACGTGAATTTATGGGGTGAACCTTAGTTTTCAACAAGTTAGGCTCTCACCTCCTGACTTGTTTGAATCAACACAAAAAAATTGTAACTCAATCGGTTTCAAAAGTTAAAATTATACTACTCTCACCCCTGAATCTTTTTTGAATCAAGAAAAAAGAGATGTGAGCAAAATTTAAGCTCAATCGGACAACTGCTAGGAAGGAGATCATCATCGAATTGTTAAAAATTCTCTTTCTGAGCGAAAATTCCAAATGGTTGATGCTAAGTTTAGCCCTAAAAATTGGATATTTTATAAAGTAGAAATAAAGAGAGCTAAACTTTTATAATTATTAACTATTATTAATTATTACTTTTAAATTATTAAGAGCCAAAAAACTAGTAAACCCGAACAAGTCTAACGTAGATGCTATTTTAAAATAATAATATGTTTAGAATTTGGCTGCTCCATTACTTACAATTACCGCAAATGGCTGTATATTATGTAATAATTACCGATTTATATGATTCTACAAATCAAACTTCTACAAATTAGTCACCGTGACCTTTTAATTTGGTTTGTGTTAATTATAACCGATTTTTATTAATATAAACCAATTATTCACTTTGACCGTAACATATATAACATTTAAAATAAATAAATTGTTATTTTGTTTGACTTTTTCTATTTTGTAGAAATTTTTTTTATTTTCTTCTGAAATATAATTTCAGATAGTGGGAAATTTGTAATGTTGTACCTGAGAAGCATGTTGATTAAAAATATTCGAGGGAAACACACTTCGACGTTGATTAAATGATCAATAAAGCAAAGGGAGCATCTTCTATTCCTAAGCTTACAAATATTTGATACTTTAAACAAACCAGAATAAATCTAAGTTAAATATATTTGAAAGCTATATTTAATGTGTCTTTTTTTCAGCTGACAAAACTAATTCAAAGAACACTCAAGGGTAAAGAAATGACCATCTGCGCCTTCTTGAACTTAAAGACAGCCTTTGACAACACTTCACACAAGATTGTCAGGGAAGCCCTGACAAGGCGTTGGGCTACTGTTAAATTTTGTGAAAACTGAATAAATATGGCATAATAAAAAAATATGGCATAATCAAAAACAGAATATACAGATTTAAAGAAAAAAATTATTCTTTATTAAAAAAATGCATATTAATTTAATACCAAAAATTGAAATAATTTCTTAAAAAACGAGATGGCTCAATTCATACAATCAGTTACTTAAACTATTATTATTATTATTATTATTATTATTATTATTATTATTATTAACTATTTTGTGTAGAAAATATGCATTGTCACCTGTGAATGAGTTTGTGAACCTGTATATGTACTACCATCTATCAGCATCTTTTTTTAAACTGATTTGTTATCTGTAATATCACCTATGAAAAACCTGTTGTCGACCGAGCCGTTGCCATGTAACAAACGATAACAAACGGTCTAACACGCCGCAATAAATGCTTCAGATTTAAAAAAATGTTGACTCTGCTTGACCTAGAAAATCCCACTAGAAAATTAATGAACTTTCATAAGAACTAATGATAAATGAATGAAATGAATAATTTAATTTTGAAGTTTACTTAAAGAATGCATAATTTTATTTACATACATTAGAAATGAAAAATAAATTTCGATCAGTCAGTACCACCATATAATATATTAGAATAGATACAAGTATAAAATTATATAAGAGCTTTATTATGTACATATTATATAGAATACTTGGAGAATCTGGACGTTGCCGTCACATTGCATGATGGAGTAGAGCCCAGGGGCCATACACATTACATAAACTTTAAATACACAAAATCCCTAATGTGTAAGAAGTATATTGGTACCGACCGACTTGACTATACACATACAATCTCTTGATTTACCATCCATATTAACTTTTTGTAATAATTACTTATTACATTCTGGTTATAGATGTATTTGCATGTTTCGCCATTCACATATACGATTAATTTCTTTTGACCTTATATTCCCCACCCTCAGAAAGAGTGGAGATAACTTCAAAACTAGTGATGCTGCGAGACGAGAAAAGAATGTCTCTTGTATTGTATTGATTTGTTATAGTTTTTTATCGTCTTGTTTTTAAGTTAAAGATTTGTACGTCGTTGCCTAGTTCAACGACGATATTTTTTAAATTGATCTAAAATGTATACAAAAATGTTCATTGGGACTTGTAGGACATTGTTGGGCATATTTGAACTTTTTTTGCATTCACTTCCAAGGTACTAGCTTTCAAAAATTCATATGCATCTATAACCATAATTATTGACCAATAAGTTCATCAAGGGGTTGCCATGTTTCAATAATTAAAATTAAAACAAGTAAAAATAACAACTAATTGAGTTAAATACCCGGTATATACTGAATTTATGAAAACAAGTTTAAATCAAAAGTTGTTTATTTTTAAACAACAACCAAATTATTCATTTTTTAAACAGAACATTTTTTATCTTTGAATTTTTTATTTATCTCTTAAGATCGTTTTGCACATTTTGCCCAAATATGGTCTGATTTTGCCCATTCACGACCTTGACCTTACTTTTTAGCCCTAAAACACACACACAAATTTAAGTTCGACATCTCTTTTTGTTGTTGAGTTATCGTGTCCACAGATGGACGGACAGACCTTCGGGAATAGGGAAATGGACTAATTAGGTGATTTTATGAACACCCATAACAAAGATTTTTTTCTACAATCAATATTTTCAATCGTTACAAAGTCGAAACTAAACTTAATATACCCTTAATATAAGAATACTATGAAACTATTAACATGCAACTATGGAACTACTGCTTTATTAAAACGCTCTTCTTGATTGTAATGACTTTTCATTCGTAGTGAGCAAATTAATAAATTGCACAGAAAGTTATTTTCGTACTTCTTTCAGAAAATAAATTATTCCTCCTTTGCATAATTTGCAGCTAAAAGAGTTTTATATAACAAACAAGTTTGTTGATATACTAATTTCATATATTTTTTGGAGTGGCCTATTTTTAATTTATCACTCATATAGAAGAATCGGGTTACCTCCTGTTGGCCAAAAAATTTAGGTAGTATTTCTAGTCACAATTTATTTTTTATATTATTTTAAATTTGTAAAACTCGAATATATACAATTTTTTTCCATATCGACATAATCAAATTAAAATATCCTTTAGGTTTAAAAAGTTTTAATAAATCAAAATAATCATTTTATCTAATATATAGCTTTATGTTGCTTTTTTTTAACCTCTATATACAACAATGTATGTAAAATAATGTAGTCGATAGTGAGTTATCTGTTATATTATCGATAGTAGCTATATGTTTTGAGGCCCTATTCATATGTATGAATCTCGAACACATAAAAATAGGTAGGACATTAAAATTTCATAATTAAGGTTGCAGCATTAGAGGATACAAAACAAAAGCTTTTCGGCGGTAATCAAAGAGGATTTCAAAATTAAATTTAAGATAAAAATGCGCTAATTTTAAATTCAATTATTAGTATTTTTAAATTACGAATTTTTTGTAAAAAGTAGTCATCATAAGATATTTTTAATTAATATCCGGAAAATTAGCATAAGTTCATAATTTCCCCGAGGTAATTCATACTAATGATGACTACGCTAATGCCGAAATACGTATTTGTACAATCAGCATAATTGATCCAGTTTTTTAATGTAGTTTTTCTAGAATTTCTCGAAAATCACTAAATTGATTCCCAATAACTCAAAAGTCCGACTTCATACATCATTAGACATTATTCCAAATTATTTAAATGTCAGTGAGTTCTTGTTCAATATGTGTACTGTTTATTTTACTACTATATAAGCACAAAAACATGAATTGTGTCTTCAACACTAATTTTCTAAAGTACTTTATATGGATACGCTTGCTTCTGTTAAACTACAAGGAATTGCAATTTATTTGAGCTAAAATTGTGATGGTTGATTCTCCAAAAAGTCCAGGTGGGCATTCGAGAATTGTCTTTTGTTTATTAGATCATTTTATAATTATCCATTCTAAAATGTTTTTTGTATGACCAACATATACAAACTTGGGACTAAACTGGTTGGTTTTACCATAATGTATATTGAAGCTGTCCGTAAATTTTTTATCTTAACATATACACATTATTCACGACGGAGAAAAATAATATCATTAAGCATCCTAGTGAACAAAACGGAGAAGAAGACATTTTCTAAAAGACTTTTTACTTTTTTTCATAACTTATGAAACTTGCTTTTTCATATTCAAGCAGTAATAAATAGTTGTATATTAATTTCAAAACTGTCTCTGCCATCTGTAATAGGGAATATGCATGAAAATTTTTGTTCACATTTATTTTCAGAATATGAAAATACTGTTAATACTGTAATAATATTTAAAAATGAAATTGAAATCCGACAAATATCAAGGAAGCTATAAGCTTTCAAAGATTATTATCTGTCTCTTTCTTGCGAAAATACTAAAAACGGAGTTTTACGTGTACTTTAAATGGTGAAAGTGTAATATGACGTCACATAACATATCAAGAGAGCTAGCACCCTCTTTGTCTAATCGGGAATTTCAATCATTCATATCTCGCTTATTTTTAAAGTTATTTAAAAAGTAATTTTACCTTGATATTTGTCAAGTAAACATGCTTCAATTCAAGTGAAAAAAAATTTTCATGCATATTCCCTATTGCGTAAGTATACCAATCCAAGTGGCCGAGCGGTCTAAGGCGTTATGTGTGCGCAGTATGCCTACTTGGAAACTGGGAGGTTAAGGGTTCCAATCCCGACATCACCAGTTTGCCAATAATTAAAAAAAAAAAGGACGGTTAATTGACTAAACTTTCGTTAATTGACAAGAACGAAGTAACCGGCTATGCTTGAGAAGGTTTTCTGCAGTTTTCTTTACGAACTCCAGATGAATATCGGCATAGTTCCTATGATAGTCGGCTGCAGCCGCATATCCTACCAATTCCTAGTCTATACACAAAAATTCCTTCCACTCCACTCACATCCTCACATCCTTAGGCAGCATCACAATGGACCTTCTGGTCGAAATGTAGCCCCTCCAGGGCAGCCTCTACAATCTAAGTCTGGATATTGATGTCGTGTGACGTCACAACCAAATATAAACAAAAAATAATTGTTTTTAATTTTTTCGTTTCATAAATAATAAATAGCAATAGTTCACATACATTGAATATAACAATATAAACCTTTATTTGATCATCAACGACAGAAAATACAATACCTATATATAGATGTGCTATATACATATAATATGATTCTTTTTTCACCTCGCGGTCAATTTACACCACATGGGAAATCTACGCAAGTCGTAGGTAGGTATATTGTATGATACGGCAGATTTGAGAATATATATATATTTAGTACAGAATGTGACATACAATATGATATTATGTATCAAGTTATTTCTTTTTAGTACATGAATGTTTTGTTGTAATAGGCAACCCACAATACACTTTCTTGTGTATGAGTATTAAAATCCGATAATTTTGGTCCATTATTTTTCCAATCGATCCTTTTGGGGAGAAGGGTATGCCATTGTAGTTATGAAAGTGGCCTTGTCGTACCGAAACATTGTCAAAATCATATTTTTATTTTTACAATAAGTTTTTTTCAAAATTTTTGATTACAAATTAATTATTTAAAATAATAAACATATAGCTTATTTTAAATTAATCTTTGCTTTTTATTGTGTAACGAGTTTGCGTAACGAGAAGTTGCGATACATGTTTATTTAGTTTTCCTCCAAAAAACTATTTAATATAACCTACAAGTAATCAAACATTGTAGACAATTTTTTTCAACTAAAAAAGTTTATCCCGTTTACAAAATGCTGAAATTAAAAAGGATACATGTTGAAGGCTGCAGAAAAAGATGTAATATTTCGTAACGTCATTAATCAGTGTCCTGCCAATCGACGCTAAACTAAACAAACGTCAACTAATAAAGCTTTGAATAAACAAACCAAAGCGATAATGACAGAAAACAATAGGCTATAAATATTATTTACGCTATACAAATTAAAAACATAAATTTATTATACATGATATTGATATCTGGACTGACGCGAGTTAATTTTCCTAATATTTAATAATTTATAATTGAGCAGTAAAAAATTAATATGATTAATGGTTGTATTAGTTTTCTAGACTAATTTTTTTTTAAAGTATTTTTTTAAAAAGTGTGTGTGTCAGCTCCGACACACTATGGAGTTTACTCCTTCAGAACGATTGTCTTTGCCCCATATATTGTCCATACTAAATTAAATATTTAATTATAGGTATAGCTCATACAAATTTATATAAACTACACTAATAATTAAATATTCAATAAATAGAAAGCGCCATTATTATCTACACCAGTTTCTTCCATAGTTTATATAATTTTCACTACACTTTATGTAAATATAATTATCAATATTAATAATCCACAATAGTAATATGAATTATCAAAACTTTAAAATATTTATATAAATAAACTACACTAATAAATAAATAGAAATCACATGTTTTATTATATTTACAATATATACCGTACTAATACTGACTGACTGAGTGCAGTGACAGACGGCATAACCTGTGTACGACTCTAATACAGCGAGAAATGAACCTGACAGCATAACCTGTGTACGACTCTAATACAGCGAGACATGAACCTGACTGACTGACTGATTTTTCGTAACGAGGTCATTCTATCACTATATTTTAGTTTCCATATTTTTTCAAAACCGGACGCTTATATGTAAAATCGATTCTTAAGGAGTAAACTCCAAAAATGTCAAAACTTTATGGGGCACTGTATTATTTGAATCAAAAAGTTCAAAACTGAAAACTTTTGTGCCCCTGAAGGTAATTTACCTTTTACAATATATGTTTAAGTTACACCTTGTACAAATCTCGTAGATACATATACGAAAAAAAAAAATGTAATATCACTACATGTGAATCTCATTTATGATTTTGTTGTTTTACCTTTTCTAAACCTTGCGGTGATATGGTCAACTTATTCTGATCAATAATAAATGAACAATTGCAAAATTACATTCTGGTATTCGCCTGGTGGAATCGTTGAATTAAAAATTGTATACATATGTGTATATTGTTGTTATGGTTATCGTTATATGATTGTGTCTCATATGAGGAGGAAGAGGTGTTTCAGTTGTATTTTTATCAATCGAATATATTGAATTCGAAATGATATTAAAGAAAAAGGTTTTTTTGTCTAAGAGTACGTACTTTTTAGATATTGTAATATTTTTTTGACTACCTTTGAAATTAGGGTCTAGATCAATGTTTATTTGAAGAAAATACCAATTTAAAAAATTCCTATTGTTTAAATATGCAATTTGCTCAAAAAGTTTTGAGCAGAGTGAGTCTAAGTATATAAGTACATAAGTCTAAGTATATATTAGTAAGTATATACGTTAGCGTAATTGACTCACTCACTGACTGACCCATGTATACAAAAACTAATCTACTTCTAGAAATGCTAGAAGGATGTGGCTTTTTGCATTCGACGCGGAACAACTTCAACCTAACGGGAAGAATCAGAAAACTATAATTTTCACTTATTTATTATTTTTAATATCGCCGTCGAAACTTATCGCCTTTAAATATTATTATTTGTCGAACCGTTTATATTGGCATAAATACCAAATTTGTTTGCAAATATTTCATTTCATAATCGGCAGATTACGAATAAATTTCACATAAACATCAAGAATACTCATATTAAATACATATAGTAAAAATCTTATTCGATTAGGTGCTAATTTAAAATTTATCTGGCAAATATTTTTCAGCTTTCAATAAGTGTTAAATTAATTTTCAAGTACAAATTTCGATGCTAGACTGCGTAAAAATTAATATCAACCCCAAATGCAATACCAGTTTCAATGAGGATTTTTCTAACCATTTCATTATGACATTCGTTATATTTAATAAAAGAAAGTATACTGAACTGAAAGAAAAATATTACAAGAATTTTCCATATAATTTTGAATAAGAAAATAAAAAAATATGATTATTATCATCTATGTAAATACGTCTATATTTTTTTTTTTACAAATCCAATTTCTCACTCTTATAAAATATTTTCCGAGTATTTTCTTTTGATTAAAACTCATGGTTTAATCAAAGTATTTCTATATATATATATATATATATATATATATATATATATATATATATATATATATATATATATATATATATATATATATAAATCAACACTGATTTGATTTGATGCGCGTTGGTGGTGAAATAAATATTTATCTTCTCTTTCCGCAATATATTTGTCTTCGTTTTATATATATCATAACGCGATTCCTTGAATGAATACAAATATTTACTATCCACACAGTGGCGTATTTAAAAGGGTCAGGATAGGTGGCGTGTAATTTGAAACACATCTGTCAATTGATAATATCGACAACTGCTTGGAAGAATTCAAGGAATGAATAAAATTATTCTATATAGCATGCATTTAACATAAAAACAATACAAGAATGGGAGACACTAAACTGAGTGTGTTGGTCACAACTAGAGATGCTGCATAGCCTTTATCAAATAGTTTTGCACAAATTTCACCTGAAACATTGTATTTACTGTAGATTACAGTGTGATTAGTTTATTACTTATGTACAATCACAGATATAAAATTACGTGCAAAATGGAGATAAATATATTCGCTTTAAATTTCAATGAGTAGTTAATAGATAATATTTTTTGAATTTTTTTATTATTCAATGGCTGTTATTTGTCCATTCTGGATGGACAAGGTAATTTTATTACTTTTAAGTATCAAATCTGAATTCACTTAAAGGTTATAAAAATATTCTGACCATTCTTACTGGACAATAAAAAACTTTAATATAGGTTTGAAAAACAAAAATATGAACTTACCCTATAAACCTCTGCCAATAATGTCTTACCTTATTGGGAGAGGCTTGAAATTTCAGGTCAATATATTTACTGTTATTTTTCGTAGAACTTTCGATCAGTGATTGTACTTAGTACTTTGTACATCCACCAATCATGTTTGATACATTTCTACGTGTGTTAAATGTAAAATATAGGTACAGTCCACGCACTAATAATGAACTCAGTATATTCATACAATTAACTCAGATAGTTGTTTATTTCACTGATTCTTAATTGCTTTAAAATTTAACTGTTAAAAAATGTTGAGATATTAATGAAACAGTTATTTTTCAATTCGTTGAATCGCTAACATTAATGTCTCAAAAAAATCTACACACAACTCATTAAATAACTATTCATCTTGATAAGATTGATACTAGACAATGCTTTGAAAATGTGACACGTGACTCACACAAGTCAAATGTTATTTTTTTAAATTTTATAATTGATTCGGTTTTCAAAAGCTTCAAATAATTTTCATTTCAAAATTTTTTTCGTAAACCGAATTAATATGACACAAATCAATCATAAAATTAATTAAAATTAAAATTGATCATCAACTTCTGTGGTTTAGTGTAATGCTTTGTTTTCAATCAAAAAATTATACGTGTGCGATTTTTAAAATGTTACGTGTGGTCAGTTTTTCTTTATGCTTGCGAAACTTGACATCAAATTTAATTTAAGAAAAACCTGCCTTTGAAATGTGGTTACACAGAAGATTACTAAAAATTTCATGGAAGACTTCATGCATCGAACAGCAAAGTGATTAAAATTATTGGACATTTACCAGAACTTAAAGCATGGCTATAAAAATGAGACAATTAAGCCACTTTGGGCATATTATTCGGTCAAACAAATATGAAATGATAAAGATAGTTTTATTTGGTAAAATTCTAGCAAAAAGAGCAGTTGGAAGAAAAAAAAATTAGCTGGATGGATAATTTGAAAGATTGAACTGGAATGTCTTTAGAAGAAATAGAAGAATGCCAGAATAGCGAATAATATGGATTCAAGTAGTCTCCAACATCCCTTAAAGGGATCTGGAACCATACATACGTACATTCTGCTAACCCCCCCCTTTCCTCAGAAAAATTCCAAGAACGCCAATGTATACACAGGTATTATTATTATGCTTCTTACACTTACTTCAGTCAAATCTTGAACTAAAATACTCTTCATACATTGAACAACCAACAGCACACACAATTGTAAAAAAATGCTAGAGCAAAAATATTTTCTGTTCTATTATTGAGAAGAAAAAAAAAATCATGTAAAAATGAGTACGTCTCTAAGTGTGAGTGATGATGATGTTGAGCTTTCTAGCTGCTGTTAGTAAATAAACAGACGACGACTTGCTTCTACACACATCAAAAGAATTCAACACAACGAAACAATTTATTCTCGAGAGATTCAATATTTCACAATGCCGATGACTGTGAAAGAATATACGATATTATTTATGTGTGAAATATTATAGTAAAATTTCTGTGTTACGCGGAATTTGGTGTTGCAGTACTTTCACGATTTTAAATCACTTTTGCTCTTTGAAGTTTAATGTTCGCTTGTGATTTGGTACCTTCTATGCTATGATTTTTTGTCTGTATACATAAATTGTATAAACACTGGAATAAATTATGTGAAATTAATAATCTAAGACAATTAAGTGTACATATTAATGAGAACTCTAGGTTTTTGAAATAAAATTTTAAATTAGCTCCAATACTACGATCAGTTTTTGTATTATAAATACGTAATTCGACTACAAAGTAATCATCATCAGTATAAATTTGCTAGTCGTAATTTACTCTTTGACAATTAGAAATAGATAGAAAATCGAAATCAATAGACAAAAATAAAAATATAAAAAAAATGAAACAAAATAAATTTAAATATAAAAAATTTTATTGAAATTACTCTTGTTAAAATTACTTTCATTCAATTTACTCTTGTTAACATCACTCTTATTAAAATTACTCTTATAATGTCTCAGGATATGTTATTCGTTGCTAATTTGGTGACAGTTTCAACAGTTGGTGGCACCGGTGAAAAAACATTATCGATATATATTGAGAAAAGTTGACCTTGATGTAAATGGGTCAGAGGGAAATCAAAATCAGCCAGTTCAATTTGATATGATCGTATAACTTCTCCCTCCCCACGTAAGAGTTTTTAAGGTTTTTCACTACATCTTAAAAACAGGTGTC
Source organism: Nineta flava (assembly GCA_963920215.1). Classification (NCBI taxonomy): domain Eukaryota; kingdom Metazoa; phylum Arthropoda; class Insecta; order Neuroptera; family Chrysopidae; genus Nineta; species Nineta flava. The sequence continues at coordinate 12,366,850 of OY986042.1, forward strand.
AAAGCAATTTGATCTGTACCATGACATATTTTACTGTATTTTTCAATTTTTGAAACAATGAAATGGTTTTTTTTTCTACTGAACTGAAAATATTGTCACTTGTACAAATGTCTTGAATTATATTCTATACGTATTACGGAAGGTATATTGTGTATAGGTATTATTATTATTATTATTGTTGTTGTTCGTAGAGATATGTTATGCCTACTACTACTTACTGCCTTGTTGCCTTGCTAGCTGGCTTCGTAGATATAATATTTATCCTCATATTTTCTATTGTTTTTATTCCATCCATTTTATTTCACACACAACAATATATTGAAAGCAACAACCAACGAACCAACCAACCACTTCACAAAATGAAATGTATATAGATGATGATGACGTCAACATTCATGTAATACTCGTACGTCGAGTATATCTGTTACAGTAAACGTGACTTTCTGGAAAGGAATAGTAAAATACTATTCCGTATTTGCTATTCGTCCGTGTTTTTTTGAATGAGGTTTTGATCTGTCCACTGGAAAGGAAATGGAATCACTAGAATTCGAAGCGTGGACATCCGTCTATCCAAAAAAGGGCGCTGGCCAATAACGTTAAGTTTATTTAGCAAGATTGTCCCATTTCGGTTTAGCCGAAGGCTAGGTACCTCCTTCTGGCTCTGTAAGGACATTCTGCCAGATTGTGGAAACTGGCAAGGATATTCTATCGTTACAGTATGGATATATCTCTTTGTACTCCAACCTCGTGAGAAATAGATGCCTCTTGAGCCTGCAGTGACCGGTTAGCACCTCAACCAGAAGGTTTATCTCTTTTCGGTTTTTACCAATAAGACAGGTTGACCTCATGGCATTGTATCCAGCTATATTTTGTTGGGCTTGTCTGCAGCCTTCTGTAACTTCCTATTCATTGTGTTATCCACCAATTTGGTCAGGGTAGAGGTTGTCATCTTTCAAGGTATTTCGAGATATGTTCCCGATCCCTGAAATGGGAGTACGGCTCCTTCGAAGACCTTATCAGTGCCCTTAACTCCGCAGTACCCATACCACGGTGGTTTCTTTCGTCCTCACTCGCCCCTTCAGTGAGTCTGCGCGTTCAAGAACTGGAAGCGATGTTATTTTAGCGGAGCAGATTACTTTGAACGCTACTTGGCTATCTGAGCAGGTATAAACCCACCACGTAGTGTAATCCACAACTTCCTTAAAATGTGCCACTGAAAGTATGGCATAAACCTCAGTTTGAAAAACAGTAGCGTATCGTCCTAATGCAAAGCTGGCTGTTACTTTCTTGACCTTCTTCTAGCTTGGAACCATCCTACCGATAGATATAATTACTGCAATTCATTATTCTCATTTAGTAAAATTATGAATGTTAAGTTCATTATTCATTTTTACCGTAACATATATGCTACGTTGTGTGATGAAGACAATGAAGAATATTCTTCATTCATATCAACCATATTTATGGTACATGCGAATCATTTGTTTTATTTATATTATAGAAGATGTACACTGATAGAAGCAAGCAGATAAAAAACAACGCTACAAATAATATAGTACACAAGGGTTTATTACCAAAAAATACTTTTCGCTAGGTGTAGCTTTTTCGACCTACGATTAAAATTTGTTTAACCATTAAGATATTAAACGGAATGTATATCAATTAGTGTCATATTTATATATTATGGGCCAAGATATCTATGGTTTTCGAGAGTATTAAAAGTAAAGTTAGAATCCAACTGCTTATACAAGGAAAGTAAAGACAGATGAGCTCATATAAAATTTCTAACATATTTTGATGAACGCTATCGATCCAGTGGCTCAAGGTAGTACCAGCATTGTCTTGTCAGAAAACCGGTTTGGTTTTATTATAGAACAAATAATACAAATTAACGTTATATAGAAAGAAAAAAAAATTTTTAACTATTATATTTCGAAAACAAAACGGTAAACGCGTTTAAAAAAAAATTTATTCAATAAATGTTTATCTTCACTATGCTAGTTTTTTGTTTTAAGTTCTGTCGAGTAATTTTTTAATACAACAGAAAATAGTTGGGGCAGGCTTGAAGTAGTACATGCTTCTAATGACTGAGAATGAGAGAGAATGATTACTTTTTTACTAATTATTTCGCGTTCTAAACGGTCAAAAATTCAAAAACTTCGGGATTTAATAGAAAACGTTATTTTTAGCGTGTGAAAAATAATGAGCAAATCTGTCGATAAGTGATTTCAGGCTGGAACTCCCTTAGTATAATATAATTCATGAAAGAAAACAATTTTTTCAAACCAAAAGTTAATTATTAGAATAAAGCAAAAAACCAAAATTGATAACAAAAGTATGCAGTGTTGTGTTTGCATGGACTTTTTAGAAGTTTAGGATTTTTTACCGACGAAGTTATTGGTCTTGGCTGGGTTTAAGTTCTCATATAAATTTTACCTATGATAATCAAACAACCAAATCCTAGGCTCCATACGAAGAACAGGTAGGTAATAAAGAATTGAATTTAAAACAAAGAATACTGAATGGAATTATTAAACCCATTATATTGATTAGTAATTTCAAATAATTTATTATTTTTATGCATTTTATTATAACTTCTGATATGCATGACGAATGATCATTATAAGAATATATATATATATATATATATATATATATATATATATATATATATATATATATATATATATATGAAACTGTATTTTATTTTACCGCGGACAACGAATTATAGCTCTTGTCACGGCTGTTCATTTGTAGATGGAGTTTTTGTATTCTCTAGAGAAAATCCCCAATCACGACTCGAGAAAATTGCTTATCTCCACACCACCAATGCACACTGTTTCATATACAACACACTCTATAAATGATAATAGGTATGGGGTGAGTTCTAACACCACACAGCGAGCAAACAGAATTGTAATACCTATATAAAAATTATAGGAAGTATGTAACAGGCATGTGATTTGTGGATACGAAGAAAATTCATAGATTGATTTCCTTACATGGAAATCCTCAGTAGTTTTTGGACTTTCGACCTTTTTCAACTTTATTTATTAAAAAAATATTTTGACAAATGGAAACCCGACTTCAAAAATCAAATATTCTAAAACAAAAAATGCACTAAAAAGTAAAAAATAATTGCATATTCTTGTGTTAATTTTAGTTCACTTAAGCAAAAAATTTTAAATATATATGTACAATTATTGTTATTTTTGGAGGCGATGTCAGCATAGAGAAATTCACATAACTTTTGGACACCGCCTCCAAAAATAACAATAATTGTACATATATATTTAAAAATTTTTGCTTAGTTGAACTAAAATTGACACAAGAATATGCAATTATTTTTTACTTTTTAGTGCATTTTTTGTCAACCATTCTTTGACGACCTCTCTGAGCTCAAACTGCATATTATGTGACTTAGGGCTTATGCAGCTGCTACCAAAAATAATCAAAAAGAACTTTAGGTGTTTGAAAATTAAATTTCAAAGTTGGTCTAAATTACTAGATATTTTATGGTGGATAACGCGCCAAATTAGCCACGAGTAACATCTACCGGCTATTTCTCTAACATCTATCGACCAACGAACCAATAGCTACATTTTCTTCGAGACAATTCGCTAAAAGAAATTTAAATACGAAATAAAATCTAAATGCTACGATATTTTTTATGTTACATCCTGTACAAATACAATACTATAGTGGAGAAGTACGACTTTAAGAGTGAATTGTTTGACTATATATTCGCTCTCTTTGCCTATACCATATACTTATATACTTCCACCCCCCCCCCCCAAACTCTTATAGCTCTGTTTTCCACTCAAATATATAAACCAACATCACTCATCAGAAAAATGAATAATCACGTCTTGATGATAAAGTGTTTGTTATGTAATCAAACATAATCTTTCTTTGAGATATATAAATATCTGATTTTATTCGTTATCGCTATAAGGATGGAAATTTTATCAAATCATTTTTTATAATCAGATTCACGGTTTTTTTTTTCTTTTCTATTAATTTATAATATTTTTACCACGATATTACATTTTTTTCCATTTTTATATCGCCTTTATATAAAACATCATAATTGTGTTATGTGTCTAATTTCTCGTTTTTAGCGAATGAAAATGCAGCTATTGTTTTTGCACCAATGTTGGAATTTCGTAAAAATTTCTTGAAATGTCCGTCGATCCTACTTACTAGAAGTTAAAAAATACTATCGCTAAAATTTTTACATATGTATATATATAAATATATATAAATGTGTCTGTGGACTCTCTAGCGGCCACAGTTTTATTCCAATTGGAATGAAATTTGGTATTTGAGGCGCATTAGGCTCAAATACCAAAAGCTAATTAATTAAACTGTCTGAGTATCGGCTAGTGTTTCACGAGGCACGAGGCGAGGTGAGGTTTTGGTATCACTTCGCCTCGCCTTGCTTTTTTAAATATCAACCTCGCCTCGCCTCGGCCGAGGCGAGGCGAGGCAAAACTTTGACTTATTTTGCATGAATGTACATAATATGGTAAAATAAACTTATATATATATATGTATATAAATTTTAGAGACGATGACTTTCGACATCTACTGGGTAGGATCGCTGGACATTTGAAAAAATATTTACCAAATAATCTATCTATTGCTTCATGTATCACTATATTATTTTGTTTTTAAATGTACTTTTTGTAAATTTGCCTCGGCCGAGGCAAATTTTGGGACAATATACCTCGCCTCGCCTCGGTTAGTAACGAGGATTCAAATTTTGAACTTCGCCTCGTGACTCGTAACCAAGGCACGAGGCGAGGCGAGGTTACCTCGTAGCTTCGGTGAAACACTAGTATCAACATAGTTCCTATCAAAGTCGGCTGAAGCCGCATATCCTACCAATTCATAGTCTACACACAAAATTCCTTGTCCTCCACTCACATCCTCACATCCTTAGGCATCACAATGAACCCTATGGCTGAAGTGTGTCCCGTCCAGGACAGCATCTACAATCTATCTACCTATCTTCTACTAGATAATCTCATTGAAATTTTGTAAATCTATGAAATTCAGATAACTACAATAATATGGTGATGTACTTATGACGGCAGTCGAGTAATCCGTGAAATTTAATTTTGGTGGAAGCATTGGCAAATGTGGAAGCGTTAGAAATATGGAAAATTAAATTGAGTTTGTTAAAAAAAATCATACCAGCTTTTTCAAGAGGTAAATAATAAAATAGTTATATATGAGGCCTTCATGTTGAAAAATTTCTTTGAAAAGAAAAGTGCCCTAACATTTTTTTCATTAGTTATTTAATAATTTTTTGCTTTTTAATTTGTTACCTACTAATAAAAGCTTATTTTAAAGCTTCTTTGAATATAATTCGTTTGAAAACCTCGCGGAATTCAAAACTAAATTGACTCGGAATTGACTTGACTTGGAATATTTCTAGATGTAAGTAGGCCTTTGTAGAACAAAGAATTTGTGAGTAGACTGATCACCTGGTAAGTTGTGTGACTGCAGTGTACTTTAATAGGAACATGCCGATATTCATGTGGAGTTCGTTCGGGTTCTGCACAAAACGGTCGCTCCCAAAAACTTTGCCACTCCACTCACATCCTCACATCCTTAGGCATCACAATAGACGTTATGGTCGAAGTATAGCGCGTCCAAGGTAGCCTCTACAATCTGTCTACAATCATCAACTTTTGCAGTCAGTTGTACACGGTAAACATAAATGATAAAACCTATATTATATTATATGTATATTTATAGATATATGTATCATATAAGGTACAGTTAGATCCCTTTTTGTTCTCCTTTTCAATAATATTCCCAAGTTTATCATATATTGTAACATACGTCCATCGAAAAGCTGTAAATACTGTATTGGTAAATGGTGTATATTATTTAGTTCAGAAAAGACAATATAATATGAGGCATATAATATATATATATATATATATATATATATATATATATATATATATATATATATATATATATATATATATATATTATATGTTGATATGTTGGAGAAACCCATAAATGCGTAAACATATAATTCATTGTAGTATATACAATACTATACCTACTATACTACACGCGCTATCATCGATTCAAATGATAAAGCTGTAAAAATTATGTGGGTGGTTACCGTCAATATATCAAAGATTATTATTATATTATCACTTTTATGATAGAATAATATATTATATTTTTGTAATACTTCAATTATATGTACAGGCTTCTCTATACTACTGATAAAACTAATAGTGATGTAAAGCTCCATCCTACGAACGACTTTAAGGGTTTACATGAGTTTGAAAATTAAAAAAAAACCAATTCTCTTGTTAAATAGTATACAATATGTTTGGTAGAATATTTTTCTCAAAACACTATTTTTGAAGTCGGTTGACATGATTTCTCAAAAAATAATGATCCGATCTCGTTCTCATTTTGCACACTTCTTCAAGATAAGATTGACTAGTGCTTGAACGAAGGTTTTTTTTTAAAATCGGAACTAATTTTACAAGGAAACACGTGGTAAAAATTATAAAGAATTTGAATCCGAGAAAGTTAGATCCCAAATTATTCCCTCTCCAAAGACTTCTACATTACAGCCATATCTACATATAATATATAGCCCTAAGTGAAGTTGACTCACTGACTCACTGACTCACTCATGTATACAAAGACACTTCTTAACATGCTAGAAAGATGCGGGTTTTTTGCATTCGACGCAAAATTGCTTGAAACCGACGGGAAAAATCAGAAAACTTCAATTTTTTCATTGCAACCTCCCGGAAAATCAAAAAACACCCCCCAAAAACTTTTTTTACAATTAATCCAGTGTAATTTCCTGTGATGCGGAGCCAAGTCCGAAGGCCGCCTCGGGGGTCAAGCCCCCTTGCGAGTAGAGCGAGGTTTAAGTTAATATAGCGGATGAATAAGCGTGAGAAATTTCAAATTTGTAAGTATTGTGGTATGGTTTCTCTTCAAAATGTAACGCTAAATCCGCGCCTTTCGTAATTAAATAGAAACAATGGTAAAAATTTAAAAAATGTACACTTGACGACAAAAGTTGATGTCATTTTTTTGAAATTTTACAGTTGATTTGTGCCTTATTCATTCGGTTTTCGAATAAAAGTTGTATTTCTAAGGAACAACTTTCATCCGAAGCATTTTTTCCAAAACATAGTACATACAATGAATGGAATGGTCTTTGATAAATGTACGATAAGAATATTTGACAAAAAAAATAAATAAAAGCGAAGTAAATCACAATTTTTCATATTATATTATTTATGTGGATATTGTTCAAATATTCGAATAAAATATTAAAAATAAATAAATTTGACGTCAACATCAGATTAAAAAAGTTTCAACAGAGAATGGTAGCGAGAATAAATATAGCAGCCAGCTCCCAGCATATCTATCTACATATCGTAAATACAGTAAAATTACTTTACTGTATAGTATACTAAGGGAAACTTTATATATTTATATATTTAAATTGTGGCAAATTTTCATTTTATGAAGATAAATGACACTTTTGAAAATATTATAAATATATTAATATTAAAAACTTTAACAAAATACTTTATGTAATAACACCACATACCATTCTGTGTATTACACTTGTTGTTGTTGTTGTTTAGTAAATACTTGTTGTTTATAAAAGATTTATACTGCTAAAACTTGTTCGTTATGTTGATAAAATGTTTTATTATGCGGATTATATAAGATGAAGTTGGATTCATTTTTTTCGTTTTTTATTTATTTATAAGTAATTAATAGGTAATTATGATATTATAAAATTTATAAGTAATAATAATAATAATATAAAATAAACATGAGGGTAAATGAAGTAAAAAGAAATTTTAGTTTATTAAGGACATTCCAGCCAGCACTGTGTTATATAATTGGTACAAAAAACCAGTTTTCTATTTTTAATAAAATAAGAATCTTTTAAAAAAATTGCTCTATATTATTGGATAATTGTTCTGCGTATTTAAAAAAAGAAAGATAATTAAGCATCGTCTCATTGTTTAGTTATAACAACGCAAAGGGAAGTATTTTATAAATAAATATACGTGCCGACATGCTCAACATATACAACTTGGTAATATTTATATTTCGTCTGTTTTGGAAAGCTTTACTAATAGAGAATCAATATTAAATATTTTATACTATAAGAACTACACAATGCTTCATAAAGAAATAAAAATAGTGGGGGTTCTCTGTAGTCTATAGTGTGTGTGTGCATACGTAATGAATAATAATATTATAAATTAAGTGGGCATCACTAAATCCCCACTCTTACATACCACAAGCAGATGTTTGTAAGTATGTGTATGTATGTATGGTTTTATAGTAAATATTTTATTTATTTATTTAACATTGATTCTCTTGATTAGAAATGCTTTTGAAAACAGACTGTATACGTATATAGTATGTATCGTATGTGTAACGTGTATACCGGTACAGTCTTGAACAAAAATCATGGCTTATTATGCTATATGTTCCTTCATCGTTACTATACACATACGCTCCACAACTTTTGAACAATATTGTATCACGATAACTACCTTAAACAATTGTTTTCTTTTAAAACTAAATTGCGCTCAAATATAAAAGAAACATTTCTTCAGTGTTTATAATCAAATCAGAATAATTTTCAACATTTGTAAAAAGAAAATTAGTGAGTACTTATCGTAAAATAATAAAGTTCAATTAATTGATTGATTGTGTAATTTTAAGCTAAATTTTCAAAACCACATATTAATTGAAATCATGCCATATTATTATTATTATTAAATACACATATCCAAATATTATAGTAATTACTAATTACCTACCTGCATCGTTTATTAATAATAATAATTATGACATTCTATTCCTAATAATAGACAGACGGATAGACATTATTGGTACTAATCACTGACCTCTATATAGCGACTAGCGGTCCCGAATTTCATTAAGTCCTCCACAAATATTTATATATATAGGAAATAATAATTTCAAGTTTTTTTTTAATTTGCTTACGAATTTCCGACTATTCATTTGTTGATCTAATTTGATTGGTTGATAATTGGTACAGATGCTGAGCTGTAATCAAGATATTTAAATGTGATTATTTTCGACCAACTAATATTTATTTACTCTAAAATTTCTAGGAGATTTAGAATGATTGAAATTCTTGAAGAAGGTTGTACATGGAATCGAAAATATTCAACGGTTAAACTAAAATAAAATTACTTTAGGAAGTTGGGATTTATATAGACAGCTATGAGTGCGAACGGAAACGTCTTATGTTAATGTATAGAGCATGTTAGCTGTAACAAACTTAATAAAAACAAATTTTATACGAACAAAATTTGATATGAATTGCTAATAAAAGAGCCAAAATTGCTAATAAAAGAGCGTTCGATTATAATTAATTTATATTTTATAAATTTTAGTTTGTACGATTTAATATCATTTTTATTATGGTATGGAAGTTTGACAATGTTGTAATACCAACATACCGAATTTATAATTGGTATAAATTCCTGAGCGACAAGCTGAGAAGTGTGTTAATATTGGTTTATTAATGTTGATATATTTTCGCACGTTTCTAGAAAATATTGGTGACCCCTGCACCAACCAAATCCCGAGAACTAAATATAAAGCTTCCATGCATTCTTTGAATCTAAATTCCTTAGATTGATGATATGAAAATTGAGGATGAATGATGATTATCATATATTAATCAATAATGAGTCAAAAATGACGGTCATTTCTGTCCTTGGACTTTATGCGCATGCGATTGTCGGGCAGTTCACAATAAGACGAAGTACTAATTAATACATGACGTACCTACTTAATATCCTAAATTTTATTATAATAATATGAATAAATGTATATTAACTTTAAGAGAAAATTAAAATCTATTCATATATAGTACTGCTTTTTATAATTTATTCTGGATCCATTATCAGGTGAGCAGTGCTTGTGTATGCATCAATGTGTCTGTCAATTTTCAAACTACACGATAGTCTGTCCACATATATGGAGGTCACCGGTTCACCAAGTACATTGAAATGGTCATGAAGTTATGTATAGTTACGTATGTATATGTAGTTATAACTATGTTTTGGAATAAACTGTCAAATAGGAGATGATGTCACCAAGGATATGTCATTACATTATTGTTAATTACACGATATACCCAATAGAAATGTACAACAATACGATGTTTGATATATCTCCCAAACGGTTGATAATACATGAAGTGTTGTCAAAGTCATATTATATTATTATACCCAATATTGTATTGTTCCAGACTACACCAACGACACCTTTACGTCTAATCGGAATTATCATCCACAAAAAAAAAATATATACATACAAAAGTGTTACAAATTATTTAATTTGGACTATTATTTATAAACTGTGTAGCCAGCCGGCATTAACAATGTGATCATATTCAAATAGCTGATTTATAACTTAAGTAAAACATATGACAACCAGCAACAATAGCGTTCTTTTTAAAAAAATTTCAAATAAAAGTTGCCAGTATGTTTATAAGGAACAATTATAAAATATCAAATATTTTGAATTTCCTCATACTAAATACAAAATGTAGAAACAATTTCATTCCGATCGGATTAAAACTGTGACCGTTAGATTACCCATGGAGATGGTGAACAACAAAGTAATAGAAAGGTTAAAAAATAATTTTTCTTGGGTAAAAAAAAGTCGTATAACATATAAACTTTCCTATATGTAACTTTTCGGAGGGTAGACGAAGTAAGTAGGCCATTTTGGAAAGTAAACCACCCACCTGCTTAACACCCTCTGTCCACTTACATACCTGGGTCGTTACCTCTATCCCTGTGTTCGTTGTGAAACGTGTTTTCACAATATGAATCACGCTTTTAAAAAATATTGATTTTTTTCTAGATATAACGATTTTTCTCAAAAAAAAAGATGACTCATAGGTAGAATTGAAGGATATTTCCATTAAAGCATTTGAACCACTGCAGTTTTAGAGACGATTAAAAAGATATCAAAATATTAGAAGCAATATTTATAATTTATAACAACTAATATTCATAAACTTTTTACATATAATTGAGATAGTTCAATGATTATTTTTATGGAATGTAACACATATAGAGTTTAGAGACGATTAAAAAGATATCAAAATATTAGAAGCAATATTTATAATTTATAACAACTAATATTCATAAACTTTTTACATATAATTGAGATAGTTCAATGATTATTTTTATGGAATGTAACACATATATATATATATATATATATATATATATATATATATATATATATATATATATATATATATATATGTATTTTGATATCTTTTTAATCGTCTCTAAAACTGCAGTGGTTCAAATGCTTTAATGGAAATATCCTTCAATTCTACCTATGAGTATATATATATATATATATATATATATATATATATAATTTTTCGAGTAATATATATATATATATATATAATATATATAATATATATATATATATATATAATATATATATATATATATATATAATATATATATATATATATATATATATATATATATATATATATATATATATATATATATATATATATTATTCGTAATAGGCAAATTCGGCTATGAATCGAACCTCTTACCCATAGCGCGTTGTAAGTACACTCAAAGAATAATATAATATTTCCAGTCGGTACAGCTAATTTTGGCTAATTACCGTGACAAACCCATACAAATCTTTTTTCCTTTTATCTATGACCGGGGTGTAACAGCAAGTAATAAAAGTATCAAAAATTGATTTTGAAACGTTATTCATCGATCCAGTATTTAATTAATTGCAGTGTTAATCACTGAAATCTAATAGATCCAAAATCATTAAAACATCTTTTACGTATTTTGATACCGAGAAAAATATTAACGGCTAATGGAAGCTGTATTGATTTTCTGTAACCTAACCTACTCTATGTTAACCGAATTACACTATACACCAGGGGTGTCAAACTCAATTTTGCATAGGGCCATATATTAAATTTAGAATGTGTAGGCGGGCCAGATTCAAATAAAAAAAAATGTACTGAATTATTATAACATTTTATTTACTTAATTATAAAGTATATATTATACGGTTGTTAAAAATCATATCAAAGTTATAAAAGAGGGTAATTATTTTGAGCTCGAGGATCCAGATACCTGACTTCTCTTGTTTTTGACATGCTCATTGATGTCAGGTATCATATTCGTTGTAATTATTTTAAGAATTGATTGGAGATGTGTGCATGCTTTTTTAATTGCGGGTAGTTATCCAAACTCTTGAAATATTGTGTATAAAATGTAAGAGCGCTGCCCTTGAAATTACTTATAAATGTTGTAGTGTGCGCATTTTAAAACTTCCGTAGAGGAATCGAGTGAAGTCATGATTCTTCTGTCTGTCACACATTGAGATCGCGGGCCGTATCTTTGACATCCCTGCAATACACTATGTTTAGTTTACATCTTCGTATAGTAGATCTCCCACGAGTATGAGAGAGTACATATGTATACATTAAGCAATGTGTATGAGAAGGAGGTCTTATAGGTTTGATAAACAAGCATATTTTTAACTGTTCGAGTGGTCACCAACCACTCAAACCTATAAGACCTCCTTCTCATACACATTGCTTAATGAATACATATGTACTCTCTCATACTCGTTATGAATATTATTCACTATTTTGAAAAATATGCTTGTTTATCAAACCTATAAGACCTCCTTCTCATACACATTGCTTAATGTATACATATGTACTCTCTCATACTCGTGGGAGATCTATTATACGAAGATGTAAACTAAACAGACGGTATAACCTTGATCACAACAGTACTGGAAGTCGTATTGAAATCAGTTCAGGCTTTAAAAACTTATTGTAAATGAAGAAGTACAAAGATTAGAGTAATAACTACAACACATTGTGGTCAAAAAAACTATTGATACACGCCGAATGCGTCTACTGCGAATAACATATAATAATATAACATGTTAAAGTATTAGAGTATATGATGTATATAGAATGTAGATCGTAAAACAATAGTTTTTAGTTTTTTAATGTTATTTTAACAATGTCATAAGCTATAAAAGTATAATATTTATTTGTTCAAATTCATAATATTATTACTTCCAATTACATTCTATCTACATAATAATGTAATAAAATCATAATTCATTTCTTTACAATTATATGAGTACTTGCTATTGAGCTAGATGAAACAAACCCGTCCAAAAATCAATGATACAATCATAGGTTTTTAATAAAATAGTTCCTTTTTTTTTCATATGCTTTTATTAGTTATTATTAAATCAAACACATATTGAAATTTTCGTAGAATCGCTCAATTTGACAAGTTTCGGAACACAGTTCCTTCCTCAGAAATAAATAATGAAATGCTTTTAGCTTGACCTGCATGTACACAAAAATTGAACCAATTGAAACCTTCTAAGTGTTATAAATAATATTGAAGAGAACTCTAGGATTTTTCGAAATAAATTTCGATTTTTGCCCCAATTTCCTAGATAAAAATTTTTTGTATTTTATAAATACGTATTTCGACTACAAAGTAGTCATCATCTGTATGAATTAGCTAATTAGCTAATAGTAATCGAAATACGTATTTATAAAGTAAAAAAAATTTTGATATAGGAAATTGGGGCAAAAATCGAAATTTAATTCTAAGTGTTATTGTATGTAATATTTAGTAATATATACGCTTAGAATGTGACTTACTTAAGGTACTATATCTATGTATGTATGAATGTAATGGAATTTTTAAGTGAGTTTTTAACCACCTCCGGACGTCTGAATATTCTAAAATTTTGCAGAGGTATTTAGAACCGGTGACAATAAAATAATAAAACAATTTTAATAAACAAAATTTAAAACAAAAAATTACAATTTATTAATAGCCAAAATACAAATTTGCATATCTCTCTCTAACTTATATATAACGATTTATAGTGAGATAGTAGTTCCTATGGAAATATCATCAACAAAATTTTAATAAAAAAAGTACATTTACAACTGATAAAATTTAGAAAAAAATAATTATTTGAAATAAATTTCCCATACTATATTCGATATATATTTGCTTTGGTAAGAATTAGATTGATTCCATCTCTCACGTGGGAATATTAATGAAAAATGAAAATACAATATAAAAAATAATTTATTTTAAGACTAAAAAACAAAAATTTAAATTTAGAGTATAAAAAAACTAAAAAAACATGCTTTTATTGCAATATGAACTAAAAAATAGAAAATAATTTAAATTAGAAATAGAAAAAAGAGACTGACATCAAAATGAACTTTAATGTAAACAAAAGCATGGGGTGCTCTCTACTTACGTCTTCATAATGGCCGTACTTTTACAAGAATAAGTAGAGAGCACCCCATGCGTTGATAATTTTGTTGTCAATCTCTTTATTCTATTTTAAATTATTTCTGCATTTTTTAGTTCATATTGCAATAAAAGCGTGTTTGTTTAGTTTTTTAAGTTCTAAATTTTATTATATTATATTGAAGAACACTTGATATTGATCATATTTTTTTCATCTAACATGAGGCTCTGATATTTTAATATATACACACTCTAGGTATTGTCATATAAACGATAATGTTATAATTGTATGCGTATAAAAGTTTTTATTATTATTATCGAAGTACAATAAATAATACATATCGAGAACAAGTACACATCATTTACAATAATAATAATAATAACGACCAAACAATAATACAAACGAGATGAATGACTGACTGACTATAACAAACGGAACTAAACGGGAATGATTATTTTATTTGGAAGGTGTCCTCGTAAAATAAAATGCAACACATTCATTCATTCGTACGTATTCATCATATTTATTTATTATTATAGATAGACATTTATTTATGATTATATAGTGCATTTGTATTGACTTTATGTTAACGTCATCGTTGAAAACAATTTGTCTTTCTAACTTATCGGAAATTGCAATTAGTCTTGATTTTAACAATATTTTTATAAACCTCAGAAGGAATTCACGACAAAATTGATCTTATCTTATCACAAAGGTCTTATCGAGAAATTATCTAGATTTTAATAAATTTGTTCAAAATTAAATTAAACTTTCTCATCATTGGCTGCAATTGTTGATGTACACTCCCGTTCGATAAAATTGAACAAACCTGAAATGTTAATTTTCTTACAATTCATAAAACTCCTCACTTGTGTAACTCTTTGTATATTATTTATTTATAAACAAAGATAAGTAGTATATTTTTTAAATGTGAAAAAAATAAATGGAAGTTTTATATTTTCTATGTTTGTAAACAGGTCAGTGATATAGTAAGAATATGTAATGTAAATACATGTTAAGTGTTATATCTCCATTTTACGTATAAAAATTAAATTAAGACATTTGCTACAAGAATAATCAAAAATGTGAGAGACTGATTCGATTCAGGTCGGTTCAATTTTATTGAACGGGAGAGTATATCGAAATTATTGATGAATGTCAGCCAGTCAAAAACACCGAATCTGGGACCAAGTGCAGAACTCATTGAGAAATTATTGATGATTTTATTTCGCATGGCATCAGTGCTGGATTCTAGGTTTTGTTGGTATGTGTGAAAGCACAATTAAAGTCTTATATCGAAAAATTCTGATTTTTCCAAATACCGAAATGGGATGATATTTAATATAGTAACAGTGAGTTTTGTAGCCAAATTGGTAGTCGAACTGACTTAGAACTTTCAATAAAACTATCAGAACTGGTTAATCCTTCGTCGATTTTATATTGATAATGTTAAAAAATTCATAATTGAAACTGTAGTGGAATAGGTATTCGGGGATTATTTACTTTAGCTAATGGCTGGTCTATTATTGGTAATATTCCAAATTTAATACTGATTTTGTCGAATCTATATCTGTTTTTTAAATTCGTTGTCTGAATAAAAATTAAAAGGATCTTGTATATCTCGAATGTAGTGTTTAGGAATACGTAGAATATATGTCTTCATCGTCAGAATCAAAATCGGTATCAATATTATCATCAATATTGATATTAATCAAACCAAAAAAATTCATTATCTTCACTACTTTTTTCACTGCAAAATTATTAAGGTTGTCTTAAGTCTACTAAAATGCTGACTCAAAGAAAATCCTCTTTTTTTAATAAAATGTAAGGATTAGGTCTAGAATAAGATCTAAGTCTTATTTGTCTGTGAATACATCAACAGTTTTGAATTCTTTATATCGCTTGAAGCTATGACCATGAATATTTATCGAACCTCACATATCTTAGCTAAGATCAAACTTTCAAGCTTGCCTCAAGATTGTATCTATGAATCTAAACGTTGTCTTAAGATCATGCCTAACGTGAACTTACACTTAAGACCGGGCTATGAATACGGGAGCCATAGACCAACATTGAAAAGACTATAACGATGACGTAATGATAGTAACTAAATTAAATTGAAATATGATTTATTTGCAAATAGACAACGATACATGGCGGCAGCAGGTTGTTACTAGAACAAATGCCCAAATTTAGTGTACACACAAAATAAATGACTCTGTTGTCAGTGTGACATTTTATGTTGCTGTTTTTTTTTCTCTCTCATTTTCTCCCCTTTTTGATTATTGTTTTTTGGACAATAGTGTTATAATAGTAGTCAGGAACAAATTGAATGTCATAAAAATATTTTGTGAATATTATTACAATATAGAAAAGTAAATGCTGTTATGCTGACAGTAATAAAATTACACTTTCCCATATTGGTTAATATTTTTTTTTTTTTTAAAGTCAATATTATATTATAGTGGTGGAATTGTATGTACGTGGATGTACGCTGGTGAAATTGCAAATAATATTCGGGTGAAAAAGAATACATCATCGTACACACACATCTCTCTTTATAGACATAAAATACCTACTACTACCCCCTCATCAAAATATTTTTATTTGCATAGATATCGTAAAATTTCAATACAATACAATCCATAGACTTTATATTTTATTGTGAACAGGTGAAAATTAATCAACGACAATTATAATTTAGTACCACACAAATTATGGTACCGCTGCGGATCTGGGTTATTCGATTGTTGTCTCTCTGTGGTCGAATATAAGTTTAACCAATAATTGAGTATTTTGTGTATAGAAAAGGTTCATAAAAATTGATAGTCATACATAAAACAAAGGAAAATAACAACTAACTGAGTAAAATGTTTAAATACCCGGTATATACACTCTCGCTCAATTAAATGGAAATCAGTCTCTCACAATTTTGTATATTCTTGTAGTAAATGTTTTGGACAGATACAACATTTTATTTAATTTTTATACGTAAAAGGGAGATATAAAACTTAACATGTTTTACATTACATATTCTTACTCTATCACTGATTTGTTTACATAAATAAAAAATATACAATTTCCATTTCTTTTTTCACATTTAAAGAATATACTACTTCTCTTTGTTTATAAATAAATAATATACAGAAAGTTACAAAAGTGAGGAGTTTTATGAAATGTAAGAAAATTAACAGTTCAGGTTGCTTCAATTTTACTTTTTAGTTCTAGATCACACAAATGGACGCACGAATTATTTCATTTTATGAACATCTATATCAAATTGTTTTCTGCCATCATTATTTTCAACCGTTACAAAGTCGTACCTAAAGTTAGTATATCCTGGTATATATTATATACCGGGTATAAAAATTCGGTCTAGTGCAAAGCTATACCTGAACAATAAGTGTTCCATGAAAAACTATTACCATCTTTCTTTTTTATTAAGCGGTTATACAAAATGGTCGGATTAGCGTGTTTTTTGTGCCCCGTACAAAAAATCTATATCGGTTATATTATACTGGTTATTTTGTCCTGGTTATTTTGACCCCAGTTATTTTTGTTACCGGTTATTATGAATCCGATTATTATTGCACCGATTATTATGTCCTGATTGTATTATAAAGATTTCTTGATTTTCTTGCCCTTTCAACTGCCTGAGCGAGATTATTGGAGATGCGAAAAAATATAAAATTTCATACGAGTGAATATAATTTACGCAAACTTTCAATATCTACTAGGTAGGTTCGATGAACATTTGAAGAAATTTTTCTGCAATTCCTTCATCGCTACAAAACCAATAGTTAAATTTTCTTCGAAAATTCACTTAAAAGTTGGGTACTGGACGTTTTGTGAGATTAGACTATATGAATTTGAATACAGTTACTATTAGACTAAAGTATAAAAAAAAGTAGATTCAATATCATTTTACCCTCTAAAATATTTACTCTCACATATTTCCTAACAGAAAAACAAAAGAAAACAAAAACTAAATCATGTTGCCTACAAATTATTACAAAATATAATGTACATAAATATATTTGTTGCATCCCTTGATAATAACTATATTATTGTAAATATAAGTAGTACCAAAAATATTTAGTATATATATTTTATTGTTATACACTACACAAAAATAGAACAAAATGATCATTTTTCTATGTGGCAATAGCAAAAATATAATACAGAATGGTCCACCAAAAAATCATACATATTTTTATTGCAAGCTTTCTGATATTTTGTAAATGAATACAATTCTGATACAATAATGACTAGACAATAATACGGTATTATCTAGCTCTGGTGTGACGGCACCGGCCCGTGGCATGCGACACCGCGCATTTTTTTAAATTGTGCGTGTCAGCTACGACACGCGTTTACTCTTATAAGTTATTTAATTTTAAAATATTCTGATTAGATGGCACTAACATTTAATCATGTTACCTGACATGTGCTGCCATCTATGGCGCTAACATTAATTTATTTATAATAATTTTATAGTTATGTTTTAGAAGCTA
Source organism: Nineta flava (assembly GCA_963920215.1). Taxonomy (NCBI): domain Eukaryota; kingdom Metazoa; phylum Arthropoda; class Insecta; order Neuroptera; family Chrysopidae; genus Nineta; species Nineta flava. The sequence continues at coordinate 12,385,752 of OY986042.1, forward strand.
ACATTTAATATACAATTCAAAATATTATTTATATTTAATATATATATTTTTTAAAATTAAATTAATGACCTACGAAAAAGGAAAATTTAATGTAAAATCAATGTAAAAAGATTGTGTAAAACATCATAAATTCAAATTGAATCATATCGTAACTGTTAGCTTGTAAAAAGAATGTAAACACTTTTTTTAACTCTTGATTTCACTACCCATCAAATTGTCGTACCGGGGGCTTTAAATTAAAATTGATTCTTGATATTCAAATATATATATGAATATCAAGAATGATTCTTGATATTCATATATATATATATATATATATATATATATATATATATATATATATATATATATATATATATATATATATATATATATATATATATGAATATCAAGAATCAATTTTAATTTAAAGCCCCCGGTACGACAATTTGATGGGTAGTGAAATCAAGAGTTAAAAAAAGTGTTTACATTCTTTTTACAAGCTAACAGTTACGATATGATTCAATTTGAATTTATGATGTTTTACACAATCTTTTTACATTGATTTTACATTAAATTTTCCTTTTTCGTAGGTCATTAATTTAATTTAAAAAAATATATATATTAAATATAAATAATATATATATGTATATATATATATATATATATATATATATATATATATATATATATATATATATATATATATGTATATACATATATATATGTATATACATATATATATATATATATAAAACATAAACAATGATTATAATACGCAAAAAAATTTGAGTTGAAAATCTGTTTAGCCGTTTAAAGATCATCAGCTCTTTTCTTCTAGTTGGTGTAGCGATTTTAAAGTAAGGGAGGCGCTGGTAAATCACATAATAAACTATCTTCCCTGCGCTTCCACTCCTAAAAAATTCTACTATGAAACAGGATGATAATCTTTAAGCGGCTAAGTAGATTTTCATCAAACGAAGCATTGAACCACCCCGAAATATTAATACTTCATTCGATACTTTAAACCTGAGTATCGAATATGGAACCCTAAAGCTCAATCGTACCTTTCTCAAAATGTATCTATATGTATTCAAATGCCTTTAATATATTGTGAGTGTTTTCCTCTAAAACTTACGATATACCATATTAGGGGATCCACCCTGTAGACATTATATACAGAGTAAGATACCTACTTTAGTAATACTCCTAACAGATGTGTGTTTGAATAATTGATTATATTTATATACGCATTTTGAATCATACACAATTCAGTTTTTTGTTTGTTTCATTTGTAATGATTAAACGTAACGCGCCACTGAACGTAAATTTTAGTTTTTATCGTTATGGTCACGACATACAGACAATTTATTAATTATACTGAGATCTAATTCTATACAAACAAATTAGACCCTTTTATAGGGCCAATATTGCGTAATTTTTACAAGTTTGACTAAGTACACCCTACGACTTAAAATCCTCTACGATTTCTATTCTTAAACATATATTTTATTTTATTGATTTTATTTAACTGTTTTATTCAAAGAATATTTAAAAAATAACATTTATCACATTGTCTAATTTATTAAAGCATAAACAGTTGTTACAACTTGAAAAATTGTATCATCGCATAAGGTTCTTTGTTAATTTATACAAATTCAACGTGAATTTGTCCATGTATTGAGTATTATGCAATATAGTATCTAGTGTTTATTTAGATGATCGACTGCATTTTGATAGTCAGATATACGTTTTTTTAACTGCATTTTTTACCAACTCCATATTATTTTTAGTACAGTGGTTTCAATTCATACAAATATCGAACATATTTAGGAAGTGGGAGCAATATGTAACATATCCTTCTTTTAAAACATGTACACATATTGGGGATAGTTTACATAAGCTACTTGTTAAGGACATAGAATGCCTATGGGTTTGTTTTTGATACTATGTGTATTTATTTATTTTTTTCAAAAACTACTCTTGTACTATAAATTAAGAGGGCATTTAGGTGTTATATATGAAACCAGCGGGATATTTTTATTAAGAGTATCAAGTGCACAGCATGATGTTAAATATTTAATAATTATTAGTTGTATATATAGTCAATAGTGGAGTATTTTTTCCAAACATATTTTTTAAATGAATCGGTAACGAAAATTAATAATTTTACAGTAGCTTTTGTTATATAGATAACTAATTCATATTGCCTAAGTATACACAAATATTAATATGTGAGTAAGAGTCATACTTGATGTAACGGTTAGCATTTTGGACTAGAAACCCAGCGGTCTAAGTTCGACTTCTGGTATATGGAGTTAATTTTGTCATACTCATATTTAATTTAACTCATTGAATTTATAGATTTTTTTAGTCATTTGAATTTTCGAACGTGGGCAAATATGAAACCTGTGCATATATAGTTCGATAAATATACGAAAACAGTTTCTTGAATTGTTCACAAACAACCTGTTGAAAATAACAACATAATTTAAAGACATCTGTACGATCACTTTTAACCAGGTTTATAAATGAAACACATCTGAGAATGCTTGGCAGATATGAATCATAATAATCTTTCCTAATCAGTAGGTATTCATAAAATGACTTAATTAGTTCAACTGTACACATTATCACGAATCGCAAAAAAATGTTTCAAATGAAATCATATTTTTGTATGGAGAATCAAAATCAGAAACAAAATAATAGAGTTCCCATTTAAGATTTCAAAGAGTATGGACGGGAACAACTTTCATTGGATAGCTTGCATTTAAACATGCATTTTATCGTTTTTCATTCCAAGTGTTTTTTTTTAGGGTTCGGTCGTTCCAAGGCTTTTTGGAAACGCTATATATATACATATATATATATATATATATATATATATATATATATATATATATATATATATATATATATATATATTTGTAGAGAGAGGCAGAGAGATAAAAGAAGTGAAGTAGCTCAGTGAAATATTTAATAACGTAGCTCGTAGACAAGCTTAATTGCTTAAAAATCATTGCCATAGTAGATGCTTAAGCTAAACGAAATCATATTTAAGCCTAAAAGGTACTTCTCAGAGCGTAATCTTTGGCACACTTATATTACTTGCCAGTAATTTCTCTTTACGTTCGTATTCTAAATCAAACTCACAGCCCGAAAGCGATTATTTTGTACAAATAGCGTCAAAAGTCGATTTATATCATTTCAATGGTACATCCAATGGTGCATATTATGTAAGTATACAAAAAAATACGCCCATGAATACGATCTTTCCAATGATTCATCTTTGATTACGATGAAACTGGATAAGTTTTGAAAAGAACCAAGAAATCATTTCGTTCTATTAAAAGCGAGCTCAATCAACCAACTTCGGGAAGCTTGAAGCTGAATTCCGTAGTTTTAATGTATTTCATAAATATGCTATACTTAGTGTTAATTGGTGTATCTATGTAGACACCAGTATCACATCTCATTTCTACTTACGAATGCATATGCATGTACAGAAATCATTTGGGATTTACATTAGATATTGCGGAAGCTTGTATTCAGAGAAACTTGGAAGTGAGTAATCGCCACCTGGTGACCTGTGGCTTTATAGATCTTCACAACAGTGTACATGTTCTGTTATATTATATGTGTATATATATATAAACTTCATAGTGGATATTATTATTATACATGCAGGGTGTTTCAGAATATTTAGTATTCAGTTCCAGGAATCATTTATCGTATAGAAGAATCTTCTGAATATTATAAAATAAAATACTTCTCTATGTCCTATTTTACACATGTAATTTTTCAAGCAACTATTCATAACGCATATCGTGGTGAGCACGTGCAGAAGTAGTTTTTGATGAAACATCATTGACAAATTCTACGCATACGTATTCTAGAACACTGGGTACATTGCTAAGTATAATATGCATAACAAATAGGAATATCATATACAATCCATTTTCACATTAATGTATGTCATTTAACTTGGAGTCTAAAATCATAACATTAGTTATAATATCCGTCGTACAAACCGTCGGGAAATTATAAAAACTCAACGAAATTTATTTGACAATAAAACAGAATGAATCCCAATTCAGCAAATGACAAATATGAAACAATTATTTATGAGGGAGAGATTTGACCTGGTCAATTGGCTAATCTTGGCATGTGACATAATATGGACGCACATTAATTGATTAAAAATATTTAAAATAATAATAATTTAATTTATCACAAAGGGTAAAGTTAGACCATGATCTATACGTGTGATAATTAGAATATTACACACAGGGTAAGCGATAAATACAACAATTTTCTTTTCAACTAACAAAGATATTTTCAGCAAACATTAACACACGGAGGATAATTTTTCTTCCTGGAGACTCAAGATAGTAACAATGTAGAGATTCTCAGTTCATTACCAGAAATCGGTTAAGAACTAAGAACAAATACTCCTTCGACTTCGTATATTATATTTCGCGTTAAAATTCACTACACTTTCGTGAAGTGTTGTAGATCTCTACTTCCTGACAACGATTATCGCAGACACAATACTCAATAATCAATAGTTTCAGAATAACGAAATCTGGATATAACCAATTTGTAACGAATTTTTTGTGTGTTTGTGGTATTTGAAAGGTCAAGTTCATTGTTGGCCAAGGAGAAAAGGATCGGCATAGGAGAAAATAATATACAATTTTTAATTTCGGCCCCGATAATAATAAAATCAAGAAACACATAGATAGCGGTGGTGACATATCGCCGAAAGCCATGGTGTTCGCAGGCATCACCCGGTTAAAGGACCCCTGATCTAGATTTATGGCCATATACAGGTTAAAAAATGGCACATTTGTAAGCAAGGATTTCCATACTGTTATACGTATAGAAACACAGATAACTTAATTGAAATAATATTTCCATATTCTAATTAAATAATTTATTTCCAGGTAACCAAAACGGAAAAATAAATACGTAGAAGTATACAACACGTCTTTTAAAATGTTTTTTAATATTATATATATGTTGTAGGAAATCATTAAAAAAACAAAATAAAAACAATATGCACATTTCTTTTTACGTGGTTAAATGTGCTAATCTCCATTTTATACCATTTGTAACAAACCATTTTAAATATACGTACAGTAAAAATCGTATATATAGTGACATCGAATAAAGAACCTATAATTATCCATTTAAAAAAAATGTATTTTCGTAGTAGATAATTCATGGTTTCGTTTTTTTGTCAAGTATGAGGAAAAACTGACTTACTAGTGTCTTATTACACAAGAGATTCAGATACCTGACTCTACATTAGGTGTTCGAAGGGAACATTCAACCCACTTACTTCGTTTACTAAACTCCGGATAATACACTTCCTAATCGAGAAAATTAATAATTACTGTAGCATATCATCATTACCCACTCAAGTAGGAACTTATTGGGATATCTGGCAATAGGTGCGGCTTACAAAATTGCATCTAGCTGTAAACATATGTACTAAATGAAATAGGTCGAGCCATCTGTGTCCAACATATATGTCCAAAATAAATTTATAAAAGCTTTCTTTTCATTTTAAAATATAAAATGAAACTTTCAATACAAGAAATTTGTAAATTTGAACTTAATATATATTTTTTTAACAGATTCTCATATTAGCCGTTACTTTTTTCGAAATCTCAATACTCGGATCCTAGCTTACAGGCGTGTATCAATACTTTCTTAATCACCAAATTTATTGATTTTATTAAATAAATTTTGTTTGGAATGAGGAAAACTGAAAAACTTGTTCATCACAAGCTTTGCTCTGACAAACACATAGCAACACACTTAAGTTTTATCTTTACGAGCATGAAATTACACGAGCAAAAACAATTAACTTGGATCGAAATTTTATTTAAAAAATCACAATAATACTTAAAAGATTTTTTTTTTATTTAGATTGAAATATATCAGCTGTCAGAGTTTAACCTTTTGGGTTAGTTGTTAAATTTAGCAGCTAGATGGTTTCGCCACTTAGATGGATTTATTAAAAACAAAATGTTTCTTTAATTAAGATGAAATTGGTACTTCAAGTAATTAGTTGTATATAAAATAATCAATATATTAGTATATATTACTATTTATTAAGCTACGAACACACGGGATAGAAAACTAGCGTATAGTTTTTACTATAAGTATAGTAAACTAGCATTTATGTCTACATGAGCTCTAGTTATAGTAAGATATATGCAAAATTTTACGATCCTATAGTCGAACTATACGCTATACAGAAATATTACTATACAAGTGGACCACAAAAGGAGGAGGAAACAAAACTAGGCGAATAGTATATTCGTCTAGTCTTGTCTGCTATCGGTAAGTCTGCTAGATGAATTTTGAGCGTTGCTGTGGTTCAATTTGGTTGAAATGTTTGTGAAAAAAAAGATTGCCGCTTGTCTTATAGTTATAATAAACTACAAAAGACAGGAGGCAAGAAGAAAAAAAAGGTCTGTTTGGGCAAAACAGTGGATTAAGCGTCGAAATGAATTTATTAATGAACATAATTGGTTGTACGAACTTTGTACAAAGGATGAAAATTGCTATCGGAATTTTGTTCGAATGACTGCTGAGGACTTCGACTATTTATTGGAAAAAGTTGAGCCACTAATTAAAAAACTCGACACAAATATGAGACAAGCTGAATCTCCAAGCTGTATCTGTCTGACCTCTACTACACTTTTGTATTTAAACCAATATTAACCGCCTCTGGTCCACCTACTTGGTGGCAGCGCTATCAACTATCAACTATCCATTCTTTTTGGATAGCTGCAAGTTGTCATATAATCTGTAAAGAGTGTGTTCACACGGGGATAGTTTTCTACTATACTATAGCTAAAAAAACTAGCGTATAGTTCAACTATACGTATAGTTTAGGGCTATACGAAACGGTCACACAAGTATAGTCACACTATCCCAAAACTATACGCTAGTTTTCTATCTCGTGTGTACGTAGCTTTAGTTAAATTAGTATATATTAGTTGTATATAAAATAATTCACAAAATTTTCGTTTTACATTAACTACGTGCTGACCCCGCGAACTTCGTACCGCCTCAGAATCAATATCATCAAAAAAGCCGTTCCGTACAAAATGTATGGGAAAATGAATTTTCTTCATAAATTTTTTTTTCGTGAATTTTTCCGATGTTTTAATAGTTATTCTGTTATTTAGTGTGAAGACAAATCCAACAAATCAAAGATCATACAAATCGGTCCACCCGTTCTTGATTTATAAATGGTGTCACTAATTCGACTTTGTTATATATATATAGATTATCGTCAAAAGTACTGTCGCTCAAAATAGATATGAAAAGATAAGATATAATTTATTGCACTTTTAAATGTCAATATTATTTAAATGTCACTCAAAATGATTTTTACTGTACATAATATACATAAAACAAACACACAACCATAATATATTTAATAACCAGTATAAATATTTTTATATGTAATTCCGGTGGTTAAATTAATAAAACCCTTTTTCCATTAATAATATCATTTCTTCATCCGTTTTCATATAAGGTTACGCTTGTTATATCTATTATTATTGTATTTATATATATATTTTTTTATTTTCACAGAACCCACGTGTAGATATACCTATTATTATTTAAAATTATTTAAATATTCTGTTGTTTTTTTTTTGTTACTTCTAATTTATTTTTATTCTTATTTAAAGAAGCTTTAACGATTAATTTTAATACAATAATCTATATAAATAATATGATGGATATGAATGAAAACTGTGAAACACAAGGATTCGAAGTCTTACCCGTTACGGTATAGCTACTTATTGTGTGCAATACATTGATTGATGATTGATTCATCTTGGGGTCTAAAAAGTATTGCACTTCGACCTTATGGTCCATTATGCTCCCCCTTCTACCTCAGTCCGACGAGATTTGCTTCTCCCATATTTTGGCAATAGCCTGGAGCTTGCTTATCAGGTCCTCCCGAAGGTTTATATATTCGGGGTGAGATGTACCGAATTTCCTGTATCTGCTGTAACCTAAAGGTTCGCCGTCAAAGATAATATGGCTAGATGTTTCTTCCTCCTCACCACACATTCTGCACATAATGGACCAGTTATGGAGTCCCATTGTATGCAGATGCTTCCACAGGGGATAATGCCCGGTAATGAATCCCGTAACCCCCCGCAGTTGCATTCTGTTCAGCTTCAGTGCATCGATATTTGTTGCACTGTGAACCAGTCCTTCCCGAGCTCTTGCCGCGGTACTTTTTCCCAGGTGCAAAACGTTTCTTGATTATCATAAAACACTTACAATAAGGGTGGACTGATTTGTCTTTAGAATAACGCCATCTGTGCGTCACTAATAACAACTTTTTTAGTTTGTTGAGAAGTATGCTGTTTTAAACAAAAACTGTCAAATGTTTGAATAGATTCTTAATAAGAGTTGGTTTTGAAAGGTCTTGACTAATTTTTTACCCACTAACGATCATTTTTCATCATTTTTTCTGATGATGGAGCATCTTGCATCATTTTTTCTGGACCTGTGTTCCGAAATATTTAGGAAATTTTTTTTGGAAAACTTAAAACTTTAAATTGATATTGATGTGAAAAAATTAACTCATCCACTAGGTATCGAACCCTAGACATCTGGATTCGTCGCCTAGTGTGCTATCCGTTAATACTGTAACATTTAAGTATTCACAAATAATAATATCTTAAAATATTTGTTTCATTTAAAAATTATTTAGTGTAAAACAACTATAAAGGCGTTAAAACATCCAAAGATGAGTACAGTGGTGTCATATCTCTGTCACTAAAATAAGTAAAACGTAATATGATGGCTATAATTATAGCTCTCTCAGATGGTTAGTGGTTGTAATGTTATTAATATGTATAGTACTATACGAGTATATATGTTATGGACCAACTGATTAATCAGGGCACTATTTATAATGCCCGGGCCATATGCATAATGGCAAGTCAAAGCAGGCTATGTAATTAATACTTATTTAAACTTTATTACTTATCAAATTGTCTGGTCATTATGAATGTTGCGAAGTATCTGTTATGAAATTTGATAATTACGGTACATTAGACAGGGCGCGAGGACCAAGATCAAACATGTACGGACTTGTACGTGCACAAACACGTGCTGACCAATCAGAGCTCGCGACTCTGCCGCTGGTTAGTACAGAGCGCAATTGTCTACAATTTAGTTTAGAATTGAAAACTAATAAAGTCTGGATTGGAAAACTAATAAAAAAGTATAGTCAAGTGTCAATAAATCAAAACTAATTAACATTGTTGTAATGAAAATTAGTGAAATCATTTTTAAGACCTCAGCACACAATCTAATTGCAAAAAGAAAATAATAAGGAAAATAGTTCTAGATCTAAAATTATTTTATTTAAAAAAAAAAAGATATAATTTGTTTTATATCAAAACTATTATTTAAAAAAAAAATTAACATAAACGCTTATTATTGTATAACTTATGTAAGTTTTAAATTGGGTTACTAACTTTATTGGGATAAACAAGATTTGTTTTTTTAATAAATGTTTTTTTTTTGAATCGTGTAAACATGTTGTTGCGACGGTATATAAAGTCGATGCCTAACCCAATTTAAGTCAGTTCTTTAATTCACTCCGAAAGGAATAGTAGTACGGTTTGAAGTTACCATTGTTGAATTAATCATTGTTAAAAATTAGTATTGTTTGAACATAAAATAAAAAAATTATTGAAGAAAGTTAAATATTTTTGTTTGTTTTTTTGTTCCGAGTATTAGAATCTGTGTAGATTCGACAGTGCTCCTTTTTGGTAATTAAAAAGAAAGCCAAGATACCGTAACAACATGAATCGTCTATTAAATGACATCTTAAATGAGTTGATATCGTTGAAAGGTTGTTCAGTTTTTCACCAGCATAAGTTATACAGAGATGATTCAAAATGTGAAATCTTCTAAGTGTATGGTGTCAAATAAAAAATTAGAAGATTATCAACGTTTGCGAAGATTTGACGTAGATGGCTATTGGAGAAACAACAAAATTGATTGTTCCAGTTAAAGAAGATTGTGTCATCAGGTTTTACGTACATCAAGGTGAAATATTTCAGATTCTACATGACACCCATCTAGCAATTGGACATGACGGAAGAAATAGAATGGAGAAAGAGTTAAATTTTCGCTATAAAAAAACATTACGAGAGAAATGATTATCATTTATTTAAATTTATGTAACAATTTATAATAATAATGTATGTCAACATTAAAATAATTTAATAAACATTTAATAAAACACATCGTTTTATTACTCTGTCCAATAAGTGCCGAACATTATTCATAAAACCCGGTCAATTTAATTATTTCAATAGTTTTTATCATGTTGTTTACTCATATTGGGCATTTTTCAAACTGTCTAGACTTTATGAATAATGCCGTATTAATCGGTTGGTCCGCATAATAAATACAATGTTCTTGCTTTTAAATGTGAACATTTTAGTTATATTAACGTCATACTAACTATAACAAACCAACCATCTAATGGATGCTTAAAAGTAGAAGTCTTGACCCATGTTATTATTAGGGACCACATAATATATGCCAATAAATGTTCTGTGATAGAGATGATATTCCTACCACCTTATAGAGTGAAGGACAAATATATTTACTAATATTATAATTGAAGGAGGAATAATTAAAGTTTGTGTTTCTCAAAACAAAATTATCCTTTTAAATGCATTTTGTGCTGTCGTTATATAAATGATATTTTATGAGGGATGTTTGCTCTATAATTGTATGATTTTATGTATATAAAGTTCATTCGGCTATTCACATGTTAACGTGTTAGTACTATTTCATGGAGATTATTACACGTTAATGATGTCATAGATATAGGTGTACTGATCCGCAAAGATTCGGATTATTGTGATTCATTTTTAATACAAGCTAACGAATTTTTCATTTTAATTGCGAATAATGAGAACATACAAATTTGAATAATTGCAAAATATCCTATATGTATATTTTTTAAAAAAGCTTCCGTTAAGATTGAAAACATTTTACTTGGATTGATGTGAAAATATTTTAAAAATCTTTGTTTTGTAGATAGTCAAGTCGGAAGCTATGTTTGTACAAATAATGTTAATAAAAATTTATAAATATTCGGGCAAAATGATTTTTGAACCATTTTAAATTCAATTGTTTATAATTTTTTATAATAATTGACACCCCAAAAAGCTTATAATTGACACACCATTCTAAAATTGTGAAAAATAATTTGTTCATATCCTTTTCAAGCTCCAAGACTAACCTCTTAATAAATAAAAACAGAAAAAATTAGGTTGGCAAAGATAAGTGTAATTTTTTAATTTCACTCTGGGATAATGTAGAACAGTCTGGAATAACACCCACAGATTGGGATATTATAGAAAAAGGTGGGCTAACTTCACAAACGTTTATAAAAGAACGTTTTTTTTAATGGAAATTATTTATTTAAACGATGTTTTAGTTATTTTTTATTGTAACAAATCCTTTTATACTACCCATACGAGGTCGTATTTTTTTTTTACAAAAATTATATATACATAAGAATCATTAATATTCATTTTAAGTATATCATATCATAGTATATATGATGATATACTGGTGATCATATAATATATGAATTATTATATACATTGTTTACCAAATTACTTCTTCGTTTAGAGTTAGACTTCTTTCAATTCTTATATTCGATTGATGCGAAATGCTGCACATCATGGCACAGTTTATTTGAAATATTGATATTTCCATTCTCAAACATCCCTGAATGTTTGTTTTGTGTAAACTAATTGTAGAACTTTGACCATTTGTTAGCAATTACATTTCAAATTTTGCCCCCAATTCCTAGAACATTTATTTGTATTTTATAAATACGTATTTCAACTACAATGTAGTCATCATCAGTATGAATTAGCTAATCGTACATATCTCTGGGATATGGATTCAGAGATACGTTGCTTGTTGCTAATTTGGTGCGTGTCTCACAATGACATTAAAAAAGTGCTGTCCTTTTTTTATATGATTTGACTGAGGGTATGATATGACCTGAGGATTAATTGAGTTGACTGACTAAAGGATTAGGTGTGTGGAGAACGCCAATAATTTATTGACGGTTATTTTGTGACTATGCGGCGTAACTTTGACCATTTGTTAGCAAAACGAAAATATTAGTATAAAAATTTGGATACCGAGGTTTCCGTGGTCAATTCCAAAACAGGTATTCTTGAACCGGGATTATATTATAAACAAAATATTTTATTACTTTAAACAAGAGAAACATAAATTAGGAAACAAAAGCGAGACGTCCAGATTGAATGTTTAGGGGATTTTTTATAAAAAGTACAAAATTAAATCTGGATATTAAATAGAAGTTTATTAAGCGTAAAATGATAGTTTCTAATAATCCTGTATATACAAAATATATATAAAATAAAATTCATAATAAATAAAGCACCTTAATTTTCAGCAAAGTGATATACTGAGTACTGAGTGGGTGGTGTATATACTGGTACATACATTCAGTGGTTATAAAATTACAAAGTCTCAAAGTTATTATATTATATATTATAAAATATACAATGATTATGTAGATATACATATATATACATACTCAAATACATTTCACTGGTCATTATAACATCATCTAACTGACCATATCAGATGCTTTGGTCTACATATATACACATACATACGTATTAACTAATTAAAATTAACCTTTATTATTTCACCTTTCTGTGTCCTTGTGTGTGTTATATTATGTAAAGTAATACTGAGTGTACAAAGTTTAATTGTTGAACGAAAATCTTCGAACGATCATCTCAATAATCGCACCAAGGTAAAAAAATCTTAAGTGTGAGAAAAATCGATGAAGAAACTGTAATTGTAGTCTTAGTTTCAAAGTAAAGTAATGCTTGTATGATGATCTATACTAATATATAAAGAGGTAAAATTGATGATTGATTGTTTGTATATATGTTGGTTGGTAGTAAGCTTTGGAACTACTGAACTGATTCTAAAAATTCTTACTTTGATAGAAATCTAGACTATTCCCGAGTGACATAGGCTATTGAAAGTTTTTCTGTTATACATCCGCGCCGCGTGGCATGCTAAAAACCCACGAGACATGCTTTAAACGTTGCGCGATAGAGAAAGTATAAAAGTTGTTATTTTTGGAGTCGGTGTCAGCATAGAGAAATTCATATAACTTTTGGACACCGCCTCCAAAAATTGCAATAATTGTACATATATATTTAAAAATTTTTGCTTAGGTGAACTAAAATTGGCACAAGAATATGCAATTATTTTTTTACTTTTTAGTGCATTTTTTGTTATAGAATATTTGATTTTTGCAGTCGGGTTTCCATTTTGTCAAAATAGGTTTTATTTCTCGCTTTTTACTGACTTTGAAGTTCAATAACTTTATTTTATTTGTCTAAATATGGGTAGACCAACTAAAGAACCATCCTCCTTTTTGACGTCGGGTTAATAAACAACTATTGTATGAAATATTTTTTCACACAAAAAATAGTTTTTGCAAAAATTTCATTGCAGAGCCAGTGTGGGTCAGATAGTACATATACTTAGGAGGTAACCTGGTTACTATTGTTGCCCGTCTCTGGTAGGTATCGACTTGAGAAAGGAGTACTTTGCCCATGGACAGTTGTTATATGTTGGCTTATCACGAGTAGGATCTCCCGAAAATCAATATATATTGCTACCGTTCAATGGTAACAGCCTCAGTGGTAACAATATTTTACGCAACTTAGATTTTTCTACCCATGCGAAGCCGGGCAGGTGGGCTAGCTAGTGATAAATAAATTTGTATACTCTTTTTTCAACTATTCATCTGTAATCAAGTAGCTAATGTAGAATTGGATGTATTTTACGCTGGCATGATGGATCATAAGTTACTTTGGAAAAAGTGTGTAATGTGTAACTAAAAAATTACTGATGTTTTTCTGCTAGTATTTTCGCTAATTTCCAATGCAGCGTTATAACTTCCTGTAGATATATATATATATATATATATATATATATATATATACATATATATATATATATATATATATATATATATATATATATATATATATATATATATATATATATATATATATATATATAATAGAACATAGTGACTCATGTCATTATCTAGAGGTTTCATTTATATAATAAGAATTGAAATTAATAAATAAAAGCATAACCATCATTTTACTAGACATTTAAAATAAAAATAAAAAGGTTTTCCACAGAATCACACATGCATGAGAATGAATCTATGTAGTAGGTACCTATCTATGGTGTTAAAAAGATACGATTATAATAATAAGGAAACCCATATGTATATTTAATAATGTTTAAAAATTTTATATGAATTATTTAATTAGTATCGCTGTATTATATATGCGCTGCTTACATATACACATACAGGAGGTTGCCAAAATATTAGGGACATTCAACATATATTAGGAGTGCGATCTTGCGAATGATTTCCGAACGACGAAAAATGATTCAACGCGATGCCATAAAACTAGAAGCGTTTCTGTGTTTTTAACTGACTATAATATCGATGTTTTACCCTGCATGGCCTCACATCAATCCTATCAATAGATTGAAATCAAATCAAAGAAATGATAATCAACCAGCGATAATTGATTGAAAATGGATAAACGTTTAGCATAGGTAATATCAACACATGATAGCTATAAATACCAACAGAAATTATTCGTGAGAATTGTCCAAATTTGTATTTCTGAAGTCTAGTGATCATAAAGGATTAATACAAAGAAATGACAACCAATAAGGGATAAATGTTTGGCATCACAATCCACAAATATCAAACGATGTATGTTATAAATGCAAAATGAAATGATTCGGGAGAATCGTAAATTTCGTATTTTTGAAGTCTTAGATAGATAGATTGAGTGTAAAGGCTGCCCTGGACGGGCAACACTTCGGCCGTAAGGTCCATTGTGATGCCTAAGGATGTGAGAATGTGAGTGAGTGGAAGGATGTTTTGTGTATAGGCTAGGATATGCGGCTACAGCCGACTATGATAGTAACTTTGCCGATATTCGTTCTTGTTCATACGCCGACAGTTTAGTCAATTAACCGCCCCTTGTTTTTCTTCTAATAATTGACAAACTGCCGATGTCGGGATTTGAACCGATAACCTCCCAGTTTCTAAGTAGGTATACTGCACAGACATAGCGCCTGAGACCACTTGGCCACTTCTGGTCTGGTTTTTGAAGTCTTAGTCCTAAAAGATAAATAAAAGTTTGTTTAAGGTAGTTGTCGTGATATTGTCAAAAAATGATGAAGCATATGCGTATAGTAAAAGAATAGCATAATAAGCCATTATTTTAGTCCAAGACTGTACCGGTGAACACTTTACACATACAATACTTCTATACGTATATACAAAAACTTATTCCTAACATTTTTAGAAAGTCTTCTTTATTTGGGGGCCATTATCAAGTGTGTCTTAATAGCTTGGAAATTCATGTCCCGAATAGTTTGGCAATTCACTGTATTGAACCAGGTACGTTTTATAACTGTATGTAGACAATATAACCACAGTGTTTTTTTTGTTTGTTATTCAGCTTATATTATGGTGGTTTGTAATAAATGACAAATTTTTAGTTTAAACTCCATAGGGGAATTCCGTTTTACATTATTATAAGTCGAGATTTTAGTAAAGTTATACATAGCGACATATACATATATATTGAGTTATTAGTATAATAACGATCTGGATGTTGCAACTACCTACTTATTAGAGTTATCCAAATTTATTTCTCATCAAAACTATCGTCACGTAGGAGGTTGTTATATAGATTACCAAATTTTCTCATAGAAACGAATCGTAATAAATATGACATCATGTATCATGACGTCAGTGGTTATATCAATTATTATTAAGTGTTGCAGCATTAAAATTGCTAATATAGCAGTATTTAATATAGCAGCATCATCGTTGAAGATTTCCATGCTCTTTCAATCCTCTTTTAGGCGGCTCTTTCGAGTAATCGCTTTCTTAGCTTTGGTCTACTGAGATTCAGAAGTTGTTGGTCCGTCATTTATGCGTTTGAGATCCGCCATTTATGCGATGAGCATTCATTTATTACGATGCTCGATTGTTCTACATTTCGCAATTTCATCGAGCGCTATACATCCAGATAAACCAAGCTGCGGTACGACCGGTCACTATCTAAGAAAAGAAGTCTAACGCCGGAGAAGTGATAGGAATTATCACTCTCTAATAAAACTTCAAATTCGCCCCCTTTACCTAGATCAGTTTTTTTGTATTATAAGAACGTCTAAACGACTACAATGTACTCATCATCAGTATAAATTAGCTAGTCGTAATTTACTCTTTGACAATTATAAACAGATAGAAAGTCGAGATCAATAGACAAAAATAAATAGAAAATTAACTAAATTAAAATATAATAAATTTTAAATTATATTGAAATTACTCTTGTTAAAATTTCTTTCATTCACATTTATTCCTGTTACCTTACTCTTATTAAAATTACTCTTATACTGTCTCAGGATATGTTACTCGTCGCTAATTTGGTGACAGTTTTCCAAAATCGTTTACACATAGATATTTTTGTCCGTGATGAATATCTGATAATTATTGCGTTTACTTTTTAACAGTTGCCTATATACGGATTTCTGAGTCATGTAATCAGATACAGAATTGTTTCAGAACCCTTTACGCCTAAAATTGTTAATTTATTTTCACTTCTAATTTGGAAGCATTACACTCCACGTCAAACCAAGGCTTGTTTTCCCGTGTTCGTTTGTTACTTTTAAACTGAAAGTCAAATTTTAACTTGAAAGTTGTACAGACTTTATCAATTGCTTATAAAAATTTTTTATATCAAGAGAGATTAAGTTCCAGTTGACTGCGATTTTCGATGAAGTTATCATTTATCATTTCACTAAATAAGCACATAAATGTGCGTTAAGTTATTGGCACTCTTGAAATTTAGATCTTGAAAAGCATAGTAGAAATTCTCAAAAGCCTTTACAAATTTCAAAACAAGGAAGGATTATATTAGTTTTCCATATTGATTTACTTGGTTTTTTGTACGTTCTGAATATTCAAAACCTGAAATGAAAAATGATTTAAATAATTCATATTAAATTAAAAATATATTTATAACAAACACTATGATGAATGACTTTAACAGTATATTATTTAAATTTAAGACAGTTTATTACAATAAATGAAAGTGCTAACTAAATATTTCACAAATTTTTTAAATATTTGTGTATGTAGCCACCATCACGAATGGACATGAGATAGTTTTTAAATATTTTAAAATATATGCAACAAAAATATTTAAATTTTATCATATATTCATATTGCACAAAAGTGAATGTTACAAACTCATTCATATGTATATTATACAAAATAAATAAATATAAAAAAAAAGCTCAAAAATCTGTTTTAATATATGACATCTTAATGTTATAGCGAATTAACATTCTGATGTTCAACATATAAATCGCATTACGCACTCAAAATATAAAGATGAGTTTATCATATATATATATGTGAAGTGCATAATATTGTTACCTACAATAATATTAGATTTCATTCAAATTATAGTATAACTTAACATTATTTTAAGTTATGTCATAATGCAATAAAATACCAGTCCAAGTGGATCTAAGGTGTTATGTCTGCGCAGTATGTCTACTTGGAAATTGGGAGGTTATGGGTTCGAATCTCGACATCGGCAGTTTGTCAATTATTAAAAAAAAAAGGGACGGTTAATTGACTAAACTCTTGGCGTATGGACAAGAACGAAGTAACCGGATATGTTTGAGAAGGTTTTCTGCAGTTTCCTTCACGAACTCCAGATGAATATCGGCATAGTTCCTATCATAGTCGACTGCAGCCGCATATCCTATCAATTCCTAGTCTATACACAAAACACCCTTCCACTCCAATCACATCCTACATCCTTAGGCATCACAATGGACCTTATCCCGTTCAGGGCAGCCTCTACAATCTATCTTTCTAGCATTTCAACCGTATTTTAGATATTGATAGCAAACTGTTGATGTCAAAATACTGAACTGTAAAAAAAGGGTTTCACGAATTTAGCAATTCTTTTCTCAGGAAAATCATATATTTGACACCATTCTATTCTAAATAACATTGAAAGCAGAAGAACCAATTAAAAAAGATCTAGATTTATGAACAGAAAAAAAGATTTATGGTTACTCCAGATATTGCAAACTTGTTTGTATATTCGTAATGTATATTGTTTATTAGAGCTTGATGTTCAGCGGAATAAAAAGAGTATAGCAAAGATAATCAATTAAAAAAAAAAATTTTCCATGGATTATAAACTCACGTGAGTTTGAGATTCATTTTAATATTATTCTAATTAATAGGGAATATGCATGCAAATTTTTTTTCACATTTATTTTCAGAATCTGAAAATACTGTTAATACTGTAATAATATTTAAAAACAAAATTAAAATCCGACAAATATCAAGGAAGCTATTAGCTTTTAAAGATTATTATCTGTCTCTTTCTTGCAAAAATACTTAAAACGGAGTTTTACGTGTATTTTAAATGTTGAAAGTGTAATATGACATCACATAACATATCAAGAGGGCTATCACCCTCTTTGTCTAATCGGGAATTTCAATCATTCATATCTCGATTAATTTTAAAGTTATTTAAAAAGTAATTTTACCTTGATAGTTGTCAAGTAAACATGCTTCAATTCCAGTGAAAAAAAATTTTCATGCATATTCCCTATTCTAATTCTCATTAATTAATTAGTTGAAATTTTTTATATTCTATTTATCTTCGAAACAATTCCCACTTATTACATTGTGAAACCTGAAATGAGAAAATAATAAAAGCTTTCTTAAATGATTGAAATGCATAGACATAATTTTTTATGATTTAACGTAACTACAATTAATATGAATTTGTAGATTGTTTATAATATCACCAATCTAATATAATATTAGACAGTAAAATAGAATACTGGTTTAACATTGACTATATATATATATAAAAATAGGCAAGGGTGCGATGAAATTAAGAGGAAGGGGGTTTATTTCTATATAATAATATATTATATTATGCACATTCAAATGTGACATATGGCTAGCATATAGAGATCCTCTAACTAGTGTACTAACGATTTGAAGTGCCCCCAAGTCCACGCTCTAATGCACACCCTTAAAATGATGTGGTAGCTCTGGAGCAGGTCTTCAGATTTTCATTCAGTGTAATATTTCTGTATGTGTGTATACTCATATGAACGGACGTATATATACTAACTATACCGTCAATTAGATAAAATAAAATCTGGATAAAGTATTATCAAAATAATTGTGGGGAAGATATTGAAGATAAATATTTTCTGTATTACTTCACTGACTTTGATAGATATTGTAAAAAATTCGTTAACATAAATTGTATGTGCAAATGTCAAATCCCAGTTTGTACCGTTCATTACGTTATTCGAAAACATTCTAGGCATTACGTATATTCTCAGGCATTAAAATTCTCCTTTCTTTTTCTGAAGAAAGAACTGTGTTCCGAAAATCGAGTCAAAATAAAGTGATTTTACGAAAATTTCAAATATTTGATTTATTTAATAATTATAATGCATTTTCGTGAAGTAACGATCCATTCAATACAAAACTACATTAAAATTTGTTCATTTTTATAAACGTTTTTGTCAAAAGTTTTTAATATTTTTTATCTATTTGTACTATCAACTACTGATAAAGTAACGTTCTTTGTTTTGTAAATTTTGACATTTGATTCGTTACAAATCCATTGTTTTGAAAATCCAAGGACTATTCTGTTTTGTTTTTACCAGTCTTTACCAACTATTCTGGTGTTAAAATTAAGCATTACTTAACTAAGGAAAACTTAAAATGAAAACGGTGCAATTGAGCAGGAAAGATGATTTCATGTTACAAAAAAAGTTACATTGTTTTTTGTATTTTAAATTTCTTTGTTATAAATGGTCAGATTTTCAAAATATAGTTTTCGATAACTATATTAATGACCACAAATCACTTAAAAATTGGTTGAGTAGTTTTTTAAAAAAAAAAAAATCAATTTTGTCAAATTGAAATTATTTTCGTGTAATCTTTCTTTTATCTACTAATTTTAACAGTTAGGCACTGTGAATATGTTCGTTAGAAAATGTTTTACATGTCAATAGGAAACACTTGTTATGGTTTTAACGCGACATTTTCACGAAAAATCTACGGCACGGACCCGAAATGCATCTTTATTCATTTTGGTGGCCAAAAAAAAGTACGTCAATAATTTTGTAGATAAATCTAGATTGACGAGAAATATTCAAATCTGATGAAATTTGTGTATTTGGTTTGTCCATCAATATTGTTCCCTGCATTCGAATACATTCCACAGATGCGCATACTCATAGATTAAGTACTAAATTACTAAAAATCATCTCTACATTTCCAATATTCTATGAGTTCCTTTTATAATTACTGTTTGTTATAAGCCTATCAATTTAAGATGGGCATATAAATAAACATTGCGGCCCCCCGTATATAATTCACTTGTTTTCCATATAAAAATCACATAATGGATTTCCAAAAGCTCTTACATTATAGATGATTAGTACGATATTGTTCGATAAAATGCACTCTCATCAATAATAAATAATGAATATACAGAAGAAAAAAAACAACCAGGAACCTGTTATAACATAATGTTCATGTGTGTGCCCCCTTAATCATAAATGAAGAGGTGTATAACACTGTTATGTATCCGAACTAGAGCTCGGATAATATACAGTAAAATATCGCACGTACGTTCATGGTAATACGCTCTTAAAAAGCAACATTATGCACTTATCCACGCTCAATAATATGTTTTTAACGCATTTTTACATTTTTAGGTCGCTTAATGCGAAAATACTGTTATTTATATGTCGAAAACGAATACTAGAACGTTCAGTTTTGTTTTATTAGAGCTTAAAAAAATAAGGGCTGAATAACACTGAATGGTCGTCTTCTTTTTCCATCAGTCTTCATTCTTTTTTCATGATTTATCCAATTATCCGGATATCGAATAGTGTCTAAAATGGCTCTTATGTTGTAAAATTCAGTTCATTCGATTTCGCTTTATGGGTGTTTTTTGGCAGATAGAAATGATAAAAATTGAAAAATTGGATGTGTTCCCAACCGTGCAACGATATTCTGATTCTATTGTAAGAAAGAGTGTAATTCGAAGGGTGGCTCATTGATGGAGCTAGTTCAGTGGGTCCTTCGATGATTTACAGTGAACTCAGGGACTACAGCTGACTTTCTGGCTTCAAAGTATATTTCAACAAGTCTTCTTCTAATAGTCTTCTTCTCATATTTGTACTAGTAGCAAGGATCCATAAGGAGCCTTTGATCAGTCTCAAAAGCAGTAGAAAAACGATTCCGAAGGGTGTACATTAAAATAAAACGATCGTAAATCAGATTTTGAGATGGCCATCACGTAGCCCAGAATGAAATACAATAGGACATCTTTGAGATGAACTTGTACGACGTATAAGAGGATGAATTAACCATCCTGGTAGCTCACAGGAGCTCATAATAGTTTGAGTGCAGGAAAGGGAGGTAATCACCCAAAATATCATAGCGAACTAAATTTAAAGCGTGTCTAAAAGACTTGAGGTAGTCTATATGGAGGCTATATCCACTATTAGAAGTTTATTTCCTTCTAAAACTCTTTAAAATTATTTTTTCCCCGTAAATTAAAAGGTTTTTTTTTTTTAAATTTTACTCCCATATCAATAAAAACATTTTTTTGCAAAAAAATTTCAGAGAAAATAATGAATTTTTCACTTTTTGTTGTTGTGTAGTATTTGAAGAATTTATAACTTTAAATTTCATATTTAGACTTCTCAAATCGTTAAACACGTCAATTCTGTCTGCTGAATATCAAACAAAATATACGAATGCATATAATCCGCGTTCTACTTTTATAGTGAGTGGATTCTACACATATGGGTTAGTAAGTAAATCACAAAATTATGAAACAAATACATTGTGGCCAAACAGATAATGTATAGTGTACACCGTATTGTATTATATTTTAGTGTATGCTTTCAAATAAAAAATGTATTCAAAATTGAATGGTTCAGTAGTTAGGTTAGATGTTGTTTTTTTTAGTAGTAAACGAACAATGCCAGAGGAAAATGCAACATTCGGTAGTGTAATGTGATAGTAACTACTCACAGATGTTAAAAAAATTATGTTGTTTTTTTTATTTTTAAATAAGTATTTGTTTTTTTTAATGTTGCATCCGAAAATGTATGAAAATAAAATAGTTCTAATGTTTGGAGTTAGTATTACCAAACGTGCTCAATAAAATTTATGATGCGATGTACTACCCCGCGATTAAAAATGATCTACAATTGTTTTCAGGAGTTTTGATCTCCATTTCACGAGTTTTGAACGAAAATATTTCATCCAAAAGTTTTATCCGAAATGTTTTTCAGGAATCAAAATCGAATGGGCGCACAAATCGAGTATAAATCAAAGTATTTCGTTGTCATATATATTTTTCGTATATATAAGGTACCTACGGGTGCCTAATAAGGCCCATTTTGTGAAATAAACGAAAATAAATAGAAACATTAATTATTTCTGCATCCAATGTTTGAGAAAAATTATTACAACTTATTATGTTTCCATGAAAATTATATTTACCGTTATGTTTACAATCTATCTATCATGAAAAAATGATAATTTTAAAAATCTCGATTGTAGGCCTTATTAGGAACCGGGTCTCTCTGTAAGGCCCATGAAAAAACTTTGTCGAATCAAAAGTCAAAATAAATTTATCAAAATAATTCACTAATTTTATTTTTTTATTTTCATGTACTTCTCACAACTATTCAGACAAAAATAGGTTGGGCCTTGTTAGATCTAAATTTTCTTACAGTGGTTTACTGACGGTTACTATAGTTTAGAAACTCAAATCGAATCATTTTAATTTACATTAATTTTGTGTATCGTGACAAAGATTTTGTAATTTGAATTGAACTTTATACGAAATCAAACAAAACACAGAACATTTCAAATACTAATAAGAAACATCATCCATTTGATATCTGCTGGTTAGTTATATTCTAAGAAGTATATTTGTATCTAGGGAGATAGAAATGAGTGCACACACATATCATTTGGGATATTAAAATAATTTATAAACTATAACGTTGTATATATAGTTAATATGTATATTTTACTTACTGCTGGTTCAATTATATGATTATATAATAATCTTCTAGAAAATCATGTCCAATTACTTATGGTCAACCAGTATATACCCACTTTAAATTGAACTTCAGTGATCCTTTGGGATATCTTCAAATCTTAATACATTCAGTTTGATGTCACTTTAAAATAAGATTAAAACAAGTAGTAAGTTTACGATCCTATACTAAGCTAGTCTGTATATATAGGATGATCCATTTTAACCATTACTGGCCAATATCTCGAATTCTAGAAGGTGAAAAAAGTTGACGCTATGTGTTTGGAATTCTATGAGAATTTACGAAGTTTTTTTCACAGTTTCTTGAGTGTAGCTTTTGTTTTATTTTTTAGTGGGAAGCTCTTCCCCTTTATTTCTGATTTGTAATCTATGGATAAAAACCAAAACAATTTTGTTCTGAAAAATATTTTGTTAACATCAATTTTTCATGACTAACCGAACTTGACATGAATGGATTTTATGGTTTAAGCAGGAAAAATTGATGAGAAGAATTGAATTGTTTTCTTCAGTAGATTCTGAATCTGCAATAAAGGTTGGTTACGCAGGAGCTGCGTCAACTAAGCGAATTTTGGCAGATACATAACTTCTGTTTTGGAAAAAGATCTTAATTAACTTTTATCTTATTAATATACAGGGTAATCTGTGAGCGCTAGAGTGACTACAAACTCTCTAACGGGCGCAATTTTAGACCGATCAAGTGAAATTTCGTATCTGATATGCATTTGGTATTTCCAAGTTCGTTAATGGATAGAGTCGATTAAAGGGAAAAGGGGTTTAAGAGAATGAAGAAAATGTGGAATATCTCTCTCTTAACATTAGAAATTTTTTGTAAATACATAAAAAAATCAAGTAACCATGGTGATACATTTGTAATATTCATTATTATGTTTTTTTTATTGTAAATATTTTTTTAAATAAAAGAAGAGTTACAGAAAATATGGTCAGTAAAAATGATTTACCACAACTTTATTTATTGTAAATTTTTCCATTTCAATAATAATTAAGAGGGAAATCCAAGATTTTATATTTCCCATTCTCTTTGAGCACACCTTGACCCATGCCCGATTTTGCTTAACACGAACTTTCAAATAGAAACAGCACGTTACATACCAAAATTTCATTCCGATCAACCTATAAGTACGGCCTCCAGAGCGCGTACAAATAAAAATTATGCAGACACACACAACATCACATACATACTTAAAACACTTTAATATTTCAAACCCATTGCATCAATCGCCTGTGTCCTTTGTGAAATACTTTAAATTTTGTATGAAAAATGTTTCACATTCTATCTTAGATTCCAAGATATTGGCCTGAGGAGACGCAAGTTAAATGAATCACACTGTACATGTGGTTTGAATTGTATAACATATTTTAGTTTATCTATATATATATATATATATATATATATATATATATATACTCTCATATGAAATATACAAAAGTTACTAAACCATAAATTTAATTAATTTTATGTTTACACAATTCTAATATAACTTAATTATAATAATTTTTTGGCATGTATTATATACATTTGAAGTGGTTTGCAAATCAAATCTCCACTTAATAGAAACATTTTCAATGTATTTGTTTAGTGAAAATGAAATTTAAGACATTTATCATTTCCTTAAATATTATATCTTTGAATAATTTGACAGTTAATTAAAGAAAGTTTTTGATAGAACAGATAACTTTATAATTTGGTAACTGTGCCGTATGTTTGGTCAGAATATTAGTACTCAAAACAGGCGATTTGAACTATTTCTGGTTGGCAAAAAATATTGAAAACTGCAAACTATTCTTCATGAAACCGATCAAGTTTATGTTCCGTGAAAAAAATTGTTAGTAGGTTAGTATATAGCATGATTTTTGAACTGGTTGCAATCAGGCAATCTACAATACACTAACCTACACACACATATATATATATATATATATATAAATATATATATATATATATAATATATATATATATATATATATATATATATAATATATATATATATATATATATATACATATATATATATACATATATATATATACATATATATATATACATATATATATATATATATATATATATATATATATATATATATATATATATATATATATATATATATATCAGTCGCTCTAAATTCAAAATAATTTTTTATTTGAAAATTACATTAATTTGTATATATGAATAGTGAATAATATCTATGTGCTGTGTATGTGTGTATATGTATTTGTTCTATAATAGAATCAAACCGGTTTTTTGTCCTGATTATATAAGGCAGTGTTGTTGGAACTACCTTAAATGTCAATCAAACTAGATGGGAATATAATTTGTCATCTGATTTTATGCAAAATAATTTACCTGCTCAAGTCATTGTTAATCTATTGGGATAAACATATGTAATCTAGATCTTTATATAGCTAGTAAAATACCGAATTTTTGTAAAATTTGCAAATCATACAAGCAACGTTTCGTCCATAATTTTTAACCGGTAAAAAACTGTATCATACAAAATTATATGATGATTATTTTAAATGTCACTCAAACTATATGGGATACACTATTTATCATTTAGGTCACGGTTAGTTGATTTAACATACATGATATATAGAAGTGATTGAATGCAGTAAAGTGCTCCTGATGTAAAAACCTGCACCAATATCAACAACAACAACAATATACGACCACCATCATCTAATTCATCATCATCCAGCTCATTTTATAATCAATACATATTTTAAAAATATAAATAAATATATAAAAAAAAAGAAGGGTAAGTGGTACCTACTTATAACACTATCCATATATATAATATGGTTGGTGTATAATTTTATATTGGCACACGACCAAAATCCCATCTGTCGTGATTTCATATATGGATAAACAAACACTTGGTATTACTATACTCTCTGTCTATCTATACTCTTTAACCACAATGGTTTGTTTACATATGGCCTTCTGAAGTGAATTTATTCAACTGTATCCGTTTTTTTCTTCTCTATATTTGTCAAAAGCCACCTTATTTGTATTTAAAATTATGATTTATGTAAACAAATTTATTCGAAATTTTATCTTGAGTTAACAATTTAAAATTATACAGAAGTATAAAATTAAAAGCTTAAAAGCTAAAAATGTTGTAATAACAAGTGAAAATAACAACTAACTGAGTTAATTGCTGAAATTCCCGGTATAGCCTGAATTTATGTAAAAAGTTTATTACAAGTTGTTTATTTTATAATAAAGAACATTTTTTGTGTTTACATTTTTTTTCTATCTTTTATGGTTTCAAAGATGGGCAGTTTTGCCAGTTTTGTCCAAAAATGGACCGATTTTGACCGTTCACGAACTTGGCCTTACTTTTTCGCTCTACAATACACAAAAAAATTTCAGCGCGTTATCTCTTTCCGGTTTTTCTTTATCGTGTTTACAGACGGACAGACGAACATGTGCAAATGGCCGAATTAGGCCATTTTATGAACACTTTGCGAAGCATTTATGTCTGCGATCAATATTTTCAAGCGTTACAAAGTCGGGACTAAACTTAATATACCTTGTATATTTACATATATCGGGTATAAAAAACCTGCTGAAAGTTTATTATATTATATATATATATATTTATATATATTATATATATATATATATATATATAAATATAAATAATGTTAAAGAGAACTCTAGGATTTTTCGAAATAAATTTCGATTTTTGCCCCAATTTCCTAGATCAAAATTTTTTTCGACTACAAAGTAGTCATCATCAGTATGAATTATTAGCTAATTAATTTTTCAATTAGCTAATTTACACTGATGATGACTACTTTGTAGTCGAAATACGTATTTATAAAATACAAAAAATTTTGATCTAGGAAATTGAGGCAGAAATCGAAATTTATATATATATATATATATATATATATATATATATATATATATATGTATATATATATATGTATATATATATATATATATATATATATATATGTATATATATATATATACAAGGATATATTAAGTTAGGCCTGGCTTTTTAACGGTTGAAAATATTGCTCACCATAAAAATTTATGGAATAAGTGTTCATAAAATGACCTAATTAGTCCATTTCCTCATGTCCATCCATCTGTGGACACGATAACTAAAAACGAATGTTTGGGATCTAGAACTAGACACTTACTTTATGAATACACACCAGGGGGGGAGGGGATATTCATCTTTCACACCGTAAGAGAAAGAAAAAATATATTTAAAAAGAAAAAAAAATTTTTTTTTTTTAAATAATAATAAACAACTTTTGATTGAAACTTTTTCATAAACTCGGATATATATATATATATATATATATATATATATATATATATATATATATACCGGAGTATATACCGGATATTTAGGCAATTTACTCAGTTAGTTATTTTTTCCACTTTTTTTTCTTCAGATTATTGTGTGGAGAGTCAATTAAAACCTTTATAACTAATTATCTATAACCCTTCATGAAAAGCCTATTTTTAAAATAATCCTTTCTAAATTGCTGTTCGCCAGCGTATCTTCAAAAGTATCGCTGAGAAAAATTTGGACAAAGAAAGATAATAAGGTACTTGAACAAAAGGTTCAAAAATCATGCTGTAGGTCTAAAAAGATTATTGAGATAATCAAACTCAAATTTGTCCCAATCCCTAGAACAATTCTTTGTTGTCGTGTGACTATGTATTGTATTCGAAATACGTATTTATAAAATACAAATAATTGTTCTAGAAATTGGGACAATATTTGATATTTAATGCTATAGGACGGTCAAAAATCGTGTCTACTGAACATGGAATTTTTTTTATATAGTTTTTTTTTTGCGGAACATTTATTATGCAATCATGGCTTGCACATGACTGATTTTTAATTCGGAGATCATTTCTCTTTGAAGCTATAAAGTTCATAATATGTGGTTATTGATTTTAATCAATTTAACAAACCAAAATTTATCAATAATATACAATATTATACGCGTCCCCATTAATAGGTACACAAAAACGATAAAACATTTATGTTTCATGTATTATATATATTATTTTGGTATTGTTATAAACGAATAATAATCGCATTATTAATAATAATGATAATAATATTATAATAATTGTAATAATAAACACAATTGTAGAAATTGTGTAGAATAGAGAACATTTATAAAGTTTACTATACCATATTATAGATAGAGAGTCACTAATATATAACTCTATAACAGGGGTGGCCAACCTTTGTGTGTACATCATCTACTTTTAGCGAATTTCCTGAAATGAAATAGAGCTATTGGTCTCGTACCGACTTCAAAATTTTGCAAAAATTTCTTCAAATGTCCATCGATTCTACCTAGTATATGTCGAAAAACACCATTTGTACAATTTATATATATATATATATATCTATGGACATATATATATATATATATATATATGTATATATATATATATATATATATATATATATATATATGTCTGTAATCGCTCTAGCGGTCACAATTTTAATCTGATTGGAATAAAATTTGGTATTTGAGGCGCTTTTGGTATTCAAAAAGTTAAGTTCGTTAACGGGTAAAATCAAACAAGGGGAAAGGGGGGTTTAAAGGGAGGGGGAAACACAAAATTTGACATATCTCCCTTAATATTTGAAAAATCAAAAAATTTATAAGAAGTAAAGTTGTAGGTACTAAGTTTTACTGCAATTTTGTTCCTTATCATTTTTTCTGTTACACTAATATTTACAGAAATATTGACGGTTTAAGATTGAAAATTAAATTCCTTAATATCTCTGTACACATTAGAGTTTGCGCAAAAATGATAAGATAATGAATTGTTGCAAATTTGATTTTATACAACTTTATTTCTTACGCATTTTTCGATTGTTCTAATATTAAGAGAGATATTTTATATTTTGTGTTTTCTTCTATCTTTATGCCCCCCTTTCCCCTTGACGTATGCCATTTATTAATAAAATTTGCCTTGAAAATACTAAAATGATATCAGATACGACATTTCATTTTGATCAGATCTAAATTGTGACTAGAGAGTGATTCATGTATTCTAAGGAAATTCGCTAAGTTGATGCAGCTTCTGCGTAATGAATTTTATATCTTAAAGGCTTTTATCTTAACGAGTTTTTTATGACAAAGGCTATAAAAATGCACAGTATGGGTGATAATTTAATTTTAAGATTTCACTTTCGCGCAATTTTTTTTGGAACAGGAAAATTTAGAACGGAAGAATGGAATAAGATTTTTAGACTTAATCTATCAATAGCTCGTGTATCCACCTACGTAAAAAACAACATAATTATTTACCGGGTCAAAATTAATTCAAATTAGTTAAAGATCAAGACCGATTTAGAATGTAAATTATTGTCTCAACATTTACGGGGAAGACTGAGTTTGAATGTCTCTAACCCAGGAATCAGAATTAGGTGTATATCCTGACAAAGATAATAATAATGACTATTCAGTATGGGAATTAGTCAGGACAGTACGTTGTTTAGTCTTCGTTAACTTTGAGTATGAAAATACGGATTCACACAGGTATGTAGATCCGAAACAAGAATAAATATATTCGATACATTTGTTGATATTGGGATATTTTTGTCGGTTGACATATTTCCAAAAATCTTCTTCAAATTTTCTGGCTTGTATGATTAAATCAGTTTGTAAAATTAGAATTACTTTTTTTTTGCTTTTTTGCTCCGTATGATATGTGTTTGCAGTTTTTTGGCTAACGCGTTTCCCACTTAAATCTTTTTTAAAGAGGAAAAGAAATCTTGAAATCTTACCTCCATATCTTTAATCACTTTTTGTCAATATATCGCAAGCGATTGAACAAAATTGGCTTCGCGATCGACCTGTTTGCCACCGCTGCTCTATGCTGTAGTTAATTTTCGGTAATTTTCTGGCTTGTAAGATTAAATCAGTATGTAAAATTATAATTACATTTTTTACGCTGTTTGCTCGGTATGATATGTGTTTGCAATTTTTTTGGCTAATGCGTTTCACACTTAAATCTTTTTTAAAAAATATAAATTTCACAATTTCTTTATTTATTTTTGCCAAATCTTGAAATCTTACCTACAATTCTTCAATCAACTTCTGTCAAGATATCGCGCGACAGAATCAGCTTTGCGATCGACCTGTTGGCCACCCCTGCTCTATGCTGTAGGTAGTACACGGTAGGTAGGTACACAATAGTAAATGTATTAAACATACAACAATGTTTAATAAAATGAACAACTGTTCATTGATGTGCAAACATAATAGAATTACCATCAAAACTACATTTATAAATTTTATCTGTTACAATAAATATATTCCATCACTTTGATGTTCTCTTCAATTCTATTCTATTCTCTTTACATGCACTATAACATTTTATATACAGGATGAAAGCGAGTCAATCTGCCAAACAGCGTAGGGTGATTATGGAAGGTTTTTAGGGTTTATGAATCAAATAAAATTTAAAGTTTAAAAAAACTAAAAAAAAATGCTTTTATTCTAATATGAACTATAAAATGCAAAATAATTTTAAATAGAATAAAGAGATTGACAACAAAATTAACTTTAATGTCAACAAAAACATGGGGTACTCTCCATTTACTCTTGTAAACGTAGAGCCATTATGATGACGTACCACTTGGACTGGTATTATCACACGTAACCAATATAACCAACGCCACTATGGTAACTTGATTTCACTGTAATTCCTTCTTCTAGGAAAAAGAATTCGCTAGATCTAAGTATCTCCTTTTTTTTACGCTAGATCTAAGTACATAAAATTAAATTGCACGACAAATTTTTTTTAAATAAACGTAAGCTTTTTACTTTTAAGTCAAACAAAGTTATGGCATTTTAGTTATATTTTGTTCTGGAATTATGTGCTGTTTGTTTAAAAAAAATTATTCGAAAATCAAATATATATTTCAGTAAAAAAAACACAATAAAATGTAACAAGCAGTTTACAACATATTGTGTAGAAATAATTTTGACACATTTATTTATCGGTTATAGTTATTGACCATTTAACAATGTCAATATAATAACTATTGAATGATGTAATGTACTGCATTATTTCTATTTTTCATTATCACCCTTTCGGTAAATTATTTCGAAAAATAACAGACTTACAACATGCACAACACAATTACATTTATATAGAGTTCGATTCCTATGTTGATTATATGATTTCTATATAAACATATGATTTCTATAATAAATAATATTCGCTTCATTTGGTAAATAATTTCAATGCTCTACTGAACTAAGGTAGTATAGTCCATAAACTCACTTGTCTGTAGAATGTAATAAAATGTTGAGTAGATGTTGAGTAGATGAATAACCGTCCCCTTGAGAATTGTTGAAAATTTGAAATTTTTTGCCCGTTTAATAAAAGAAATATTCACTATCAAAGTTGGAACTTTTTGCATGGGTTAAATGTTGTACCAGTTGACTGTGTACATTTCACAATTTACATAATAAATCAATTTCTGAAAAGTTTTTTTAACAACAACTTATTGATATATTAATTTATGACCAATTTTTTGAAACCAAGAAAAACGCTTTTTGCCCTATTTGTTGAAAAGATAACTATTTATAAAATATGGAATCTGTAGCTATTCTCGGCTGGTGGTATATGTATGCATGCAATGTCTCAATATTACGTACAGTATCTACGAAAATTATGGAACACGTCACTACTGATGTCACAGATATTTTCAAATTCAATTCAATTCAAAATATAATTAAAAGTATCAACTGCAAGTGCTAATAAATATTTCTTGAAATTTAAGTAAAAAGGATTTAGTAAATCGATAAATAAAGTGAATTATAAGTGAGATGAATGTATGATAAACTGCTATTTGAATAATTTTAATTATATATACATTAAACAAAAATAAAGACATTTTGAAAGAATAATAAAAGTGCGTGTGCTTATGTGCAGGTAAATCAATAATTGTTAATACAGAACCTGATTAACAGAACAAAAACATTCTGAACAACCTTTGCAATTGATTTTGCTTTAAAATTGAATATTGGCTTCTTTAACCGAGGACTGAACTGTCACGAACATATTACATTAAATCTTTTATTTTTGACTAGATATTGTAAAACTGAATTAACATATTAATTAAATTAAAATTATATGGAAACTCTAGAAAATTCAGTCTATCGTAACAATTTACGGGAAAAACTTGGTCATATCGTAAGTGAGCTAGTGAAAGTTTACAAATCCTAGATCCTTGGGAAATGGAACAAAGATACCAAGAATGGTCTGATGCTCGAATATCTACTACCAATAGATAGAACTCTCCAGAGGGGTAAAAAAACGGTAATTTTAAAAATAACAATTAGTCTGCAAAGTGTCCTAAACAATTAAGTAAGCGAGCATTATTTTCTAAACTGTCCAAAAAAAGACACGGTATGTCAATATTTTCTTTACATTACCAGGATGGCCATGAGTGACGTGAAAATATCCGGGAGTTTTAATCTCGGTCAAGCAAAATTATCAATACGATCTATGTGTTTTTGATTTGATGCCTCTTTATTCCGGAGATATAATTAATTGGATTAGGTCATCTCTTTTTCCTTCAAAATTATTATTAGCTTTTTTTGAACCATTTTTATCATTACGAGATAATATCTCATAAACAGTTCATCGAATAGTCTAATAAACGCGATTTTTGTGGTTTTTGGATCAAATTTACCTTATCTGGTGAGTTTCATTCAAATCGGGAATAAAAATTATTTTCGATTTTATGCGATTTTTTTAAGGTACACCCCTTAGAAAAAATCGAAAAAACACAAAAAATTTTTGGTCATCGATTTGAATGAAAATTAATTTCTAAGGTGAATTAGACCCAAAAAATGCAAAAATCCACTTCGTTTTACGATTTTATTGATAGTTGCCAAGATATTATCTTTTTATACGATCTTATTCTCCCTTGTATACGATTTCAGGCAATATTTTGTAAACAGTTGATCGAATCGTTAAATGAATACGATTTTCGTGATGTTTGGGTCAAATTTACCTTAATTGGTGAGTTTCATTCAAATCGGGAATAAAAATTATTTTCGATTTTATGCGATTTTTTGAAGGTACATCCCTTAGAAAAAATCGAAAAAACACAAAAAATTTTTGGTCATCGATTTGAATGAAAATTAATTTCTAAGGTGAATTAGACCCAAAAAATGCAAAAATCCACTTCATTTTACGATTTGATTGATAGTTGCCAAGATATTATCTTTTTATACGATCTTATTCTCCCTTGTATACGATTTCAGGCAATATTTCGAAAACATTTCATCGAATCGTTTAATGAACATGATTTTCGTGGAAGTTTGTTTTAATTTCTATCACACAAACAAGATATTTACAAAAATTGACTATTTTTTTAAAGTCATATTATTGCAAATAAACTTGCTTGAGTTTAAAACTAGTCATTTATCGGGTTTTGTCGCAGCAACTTTTACGATCGGTTTATCATAAGCTACAAAAAAATCATTTTAACCGAGATCCAAAATTCGATCATTGTGTGTGCGATGTCTTTTGTAAGTTAAATGATTAAATTTTTTTGTTTTCAATTTACAATAAATTTATTATGATTTTTGTTTTGTTTGTTTATTTGTTTATCAAATAGAGACTTGCAGTCAATTACAATATTTAGAGCGCAATCATATAAATAAATATATACAATTTTTCAAATTACGATTTCCACATGAACAAATTTTTAACGAAGTGTAACTTACACACACAGATGGTGTTTTGATATGAACCAAACTATACCATATTCTACAATACAATACATATAATTGAAGTATACACAATATTTTAGTACCTATATACATAT
Source organism: Nineta flava (assembly GCA_963920215.1). Taxonomy (NCBI): domain Eukaryota; kingdom Metazoa; phylum Arthropoda; class Insecta; order Neuroptera; family Chrysopidae; genus Nineta; species Nineta flava. The sequence continues at coordinate 12,419,950 of OY986042.1, forward strand.
ACACAGGGTGAGTCAAAAGTCATGGAGTTTATTGAAAGGATTGATAGGGGATGAAATTCTAAGATGAAAAGTTCTTGGACATTTTTGCGCCTGACACACCGTTAATTAGATATTAATTAAATAATGTAACCAATTAGAGAAGCGCATTAACGGAATAAGAAATACAGGGGCAATGAAGGCAGCAGAGATTCTCTCAACTCAATTAAAATTGAATGATTCATTATACCTGGAAACGAATCACCAATGATTTAGCTCACTAAAATATTGAAAAAAATTTTACTTAAGAATTTATGAATGTTTTTTGCACTGATCAAATCAATTGCAAGACTTATTTTCAACTTTTCGTTAAGTAAATTGAAGGTTTTCAAATATTGAGAAGTTTTGATTTCAGTTCGATTATCAAAAACTGAGTTTTTATAAGATCTTGAATTTTTGAAGTCCTAAAAAACTATCCTGATGACTATCTGTATGATAATCCCAAAAATGTTTTTTTAAAGAATTTTTACACTACTTTACCGATCGATTCCAAAATCGAATCAGCTTTTAACTTTAAAAAAAACAACGTCTAATGCCGCCATAAAATGTTATCGTAAGAAATCTAATAAAAACTGAATAATAGGGAATATGCATGGAAATTTTTTTTCACATTTATTTTTAGAATATGAAAATACTGTTAATACTGTAATAACATTTAAAAACGAAATTAAAATCCGACAAATATCAAGGAAGCTATAAGCTTTTAAAGATTATTATCTGTCTCTTTCTTGCAAAAATACTAAAAACGGAGTTTTACGTGTATTTTAAATGGTGAAAGTGTAACATGACGTCACATAACATATCAAGAGGGCTATCACCCTCTTTGTCTAATCGGGAATTTCAATCATATCTCGCTTATTTTTAAAGTTATTTAAAAAGTAATTTTACCTTGATATTTGTCAAGTAAACATGCTTCAATTCAAGTGAAAAAAAATTTTCATGCATATTCCCTATTCAGTTAATTAGATTTTTCGAAAAAAAAGAGGTAAATTTTTTTTACGAAATTTTTTTAAATTCTACTATAAAAACTGTACCGGATTTGAAACGGATAAGGTTGACTTGCTCTACGTTAGTGATGGAGAGAGCTCGCTCCCCTCACTTATCTTTGATGAAGCTGCGTTAATTGTCTACCATTTCTTTTTCCGTGAACGCGTTTCTCTTATTGGTTACTTTATTTAATTAATGTCTGATTAACCGTGGGTTAGGTGCAAAAATATCCAAGGACATTTCATCTTAGGATTTCATTTCCCTATCCACCCTTTCAAAAAACTCCATGACTTATGACTCAGCTTTTATATAAATATATTATTTATATATATATATATATATATATATATATATATATATATATATATATATATATATATATATATATATATATATAATAGAAAGATATAAATATAAACAATCATATTATGTGTAGTACCATTCGTATTATAGTTGTGTAAAGCAATAAATTATAGTTAGTTGGATTTTGATTAGAAGCAAGAAGAAAAAAAAATGAAAAAAAGGGTAAATGAAATTATTTACACTTATATCAGTACGTACCTACATTTATATGTCAATGTATGTAAGTATGTATGTATGTATGTATGTATGTATTATTATATTATATAATGCAATATAGTGTAAGTAATTGCGAATTTAATATAGTGAGGTCGATGTAATTCAATCTGTCCGTCTAGTTGGGTACCTCTTATATAATCCGAATCCAAATTTGTATTTATATATCTTACGAACGATTTGTATTGATTACATTACCTATAAGTTTTTAGATTTAATTTGAGCTCAATTTGAGCTCAATACTAGCAACCCGGCTTCACTCCGGGTTAGAAGATAGACATATGCGTTCATACAGTTTTATAGATCTTTGTAAGAGAAATAATTCCGTAATACATTGATTTCATATAACGTTTCTTCTATTGGTTTAAGCGGCGCGGCGCACGCCAGTAAAGTTCCCAGTCGGCATTATTTTTACGGCGTGGCGCACACCGTACTATGATTTGCGGGATGTTTTTGGAATGGTTTTTAGGACCCTGTATCTCTGGAACTAAAACCAAAAACGCCATTCACCTCAAAGTTTAAACGTCAGCACAAGATCAAGAGTAGTTCCAGTTGGCCTAGAAAGTTGACTTAAAATTATTTTTGAATTGACAAATAGAAATTTTTTTTAACATACAAGTATAAATTGACTTTGGGTTTGTATATACACAATTATTTGATAACATTTTGCCGACAATTAATAATTTACACATATTTTGTATTTCATCTTGGTAGATTTGAACTATTTGCATTTGTTGCCCGTTTTGATTGAATTATTTTCGTAGATTTATCGATTTTTTTAAGGTAAGAAGTATCTAAAAACATATAAATAAATAAAAACGAAAGCACGAAAAAAAAAAAACTATTGATAGTACTTACCCAAAAAAACAGTCCAAGTGGCCGAGCGGTCTAAGGCGTTATGTCTGCGCAGTATGCCTACTTGGGGACTGGGAGGTTATGGGTTTGAATCGGCAGTTTGTCAATAATTTAAAAAAAAAAGGGTTAATAAATTGACTAAACTGTCGGCATATGGACAAGAACAAAGTAACCGGCTATGCTTGAGAAGATTTTCTGCATTTTCCTTCACGAACTCCAGATGAATATCGGCATAGTTCCTATCATAGTCGGCTGCAGCCGCATATCCTACAAATTCTTAGTCTATACACAAAAATTCCTTCCACTCCGCTCACATTCTCACATCCTCGGGCATCACAATGGACCTTATGGTCCAAGTATAGCCCGTTCAGGAGAGCCTCTACAATCTATCTATCTATCTACCCAAAAAAACTCCACATATGTTTGATAATTAAAAAAAAAATTGACTACCACATTTAACAATAGCCGATGCAATTTAAAAGTACCTTCACAACAAAAGGGACATAAACTATGTACCTTTATAAACCCTTATATATAGCCAGTCGTTTATACGGTCCAATGACATTTATTGCAATTAATTTTATTTTTGTTGATTGATTTATACTCCATCATTTTAACCCTTTTTTGAGTTTTGACTATATATGTATGTAGTCTATATTCTATAATATAATAGGAATAGAAATCCTATTTTTACCTTTTGTCAATGTGTGTAAAAGCTAACACATTTTATACCAATTAACTAACTATAAGCACATTATATCTAATCTAATATAATGTTGTGAATTCAGTTTAAATTCATACAAAACTATGAACTTAAAAAAAAAAGCCTTTTGTTTACATACATTTAATTAAACAATTTTACATACATTTAAGGATGTACGAGCACTAGATACAGTCCATTTATAAAACCTATTTTGACAGAATGGAAACCCGACTTCAAAAATCAAATATTCTATAACAAATAATGCACTAAAAAGTAAAAAAAAAATTGCATATTCTTGTGCCAATTTTAGTTCACCTAAGCAAAAATTTTTAAATATATATGTACAATTATTGTTATTTTTGGACTCGGTGTCAGTATAGTGAAATTCACATAATTTTTGGACACCGCCTCCAAAAATAACAATAATTGTACGTATATATTTAAAAAATTTTTTGCTTAGTTGAACTAAAATTGGCACAAGAATATGCAATTATTTTTTTACTTTTTAGTGCATTTTTTGTTATAGAATATTTGATTTTTGAAGTCGGGTTTCCCCAACAAGTGAAAGTTATTTACAAAAAAAAAAATTTATTCTATGGGACCAATCTGAAAGTTTATCCTTTCAAATAAAAAGAGGACTTTCCAAATCGGTTGATCAATGACGGAGTTCTGAGGTGACAAACATACAATCGAATTGATAACCTCCTCCTGTTTTGAAGTCGGTTAAAAAACAAAATACTTTTTGTATGAATCATTCTTGTAAATAATTCTATGGGCGCAAACAATTATATAAATCGTTGAATCGGCTTAATTATATAAAAAAATTTAATTAATTCACTCTCTGGTAGCAGAGAATTGATTTTGTACCGATGAAGGAATTTCGGGAAATGGATGTATGCATGCATGTCTGAACGCGCTCTAGTAGTCGCAATTTTAGGTTGATCGGACAAGGCATGTTTTCATCATCGATTTATAGGTTAAACGATTTAATAATGAAATATAGTACTCATATAAAATATAATTTGATAGGTACATTTTTTAAATCCATAATTAATTTTTATGTTTTGTATTATAGCCAATTAATAATTGAATGTTATTATTATTTAAACGCATGGGAGTGCAAAGGTTCAAGTTCGAGCAATGTGTACATGTATGAAAAAATCTATCTACTGACTTTATATAAAAATATGTTGTTTTCAAACAAAAGATGTTTATATTTATAAAAGGAAACATTTTTTTCTTATGCTCTGGTAGTGGTGAGCCCGCCACAGACAGACAGACAGATAAATGGACCTGCGAAAATGAAGTCATTTTATGAATACATATACCAAAAATTTTGGTTCGTGATCAATTTTCAGAACCGTTACAAAGTCGGAACTAGAATTAACATACAAAATTATATATTATATACCAGGTATATATTATATACCAGGGTATATAATATATACCCTGGTATATATTATTTATACCGAGTATAATAATATAACAATATCTTCTCACTTTATAAATACAACTAAATAAATAGTCAAAAAAGTGTGATATGTTTGTTAGTTCATAGAAAAATCGGTATACCTACCAAGAAATACAGTAAGATATACTAGAATATACCAAGCTTGTATACATACCAAGATGTTTTTCTGGCGAAGGATTCTAGAACAAACGAGAATTTGGCCCTTTTTTCGCATCTATGTTTTTGATGGTTTTAAATACATCTGATATGTAGTAATAATGTTATTTAAATGAATAAATACTTGATTATGTAAATAATATCGGTAGTAAATAAAAGCAAGTTTAAAATGTTAGTAATGCTCTCATATACATGTAATCGTAATGTATATCATCTATCTATAGGCAGGTATACAGAGTGCAAGCGAAAGTATATACCAAACTAGGGTACATATTTAGGGTGATTATTGAAGGTATTTAGAATATAGAATAAAAAATGTTGTTTTTTTTTTTTAAATTTAAATAATGATCCAAATTATATCTAGAAATGAGGAAGAAAAAAGTATATACCTTCATTGATTTTTATTGCTGCTGAAAATACATTTTTAATTTATAAAACAGAACTTAATAATTCAATATTTACACAATAGATGGGATGGCAAGGACAAGCATTGTTTAAAATAACAACGTCTAAAGATTTCAATCTATAATTTTGAAACTTTTGCTTAAAGCTTTTTTTTATAAACCCAGTATATATCTGGTATTTAAGCAATTTATTCAGTTGGTTTTTGTTTTTAAAAATGATTCAAGAAAAGGAATTGAAAGGCAAATGTGGATGTATTTTAAACTTGATTGAACATAATGTTATTGTTATGAAACATTTGCGCGCTTATATTGCGGGTATCGATAATTTTTGGATGGTTCGTTGTGTTGTACCATTCTGCTAGCCTCACGTCTCGATGGCTCTTTCTGGCGTAGTGCTTCCCGTTCAACATATTTAGTATACATGTACCAGATTTGATGTTATAGCACATAGCACCTTTTGAAATGTCAATTTTGTCTGCAATTTACCAAACGTTTGTAATTGCATATCTGGAATGTCTCTGAAAATCATAAATTTTTGAAATGAACTCAATGGCTCATGACTTGGGCCAAAATCTCCCTATCAGCCTGTATATATGTTACGTATATATGTATAAGCACTGTAAAATATATTTTCCATTCATACCATAATTTTCTAGTATTTAATTAATTGCATTTACTTTATGGATGTGTTATTATGCCTACACACAAAATGTTATTTGAAACAATAATATATGTACTTTATATTACTTTATATATATATATATATATATATATATATATATATATATATATATATATATATATATATATATATATATATATATATATATATATACACTTCCGTTCATAGAAATTGACCTAGTTAAAACATTTTAAATGTTACTGTATTTAATATTATACATATATTTAGTAATATACAGCTTGTATTTTAAAATATACCCAATCTGTATACAATGTATAGTGTATCTATCGCTGTCTATATGTAGTGTACTATAAAATGGTGTCATTGTTACACTTAAACTGCATTAAAATCAGTATTGTGTAACATATAACTATAGTAGGATATCTATAGCCCGTTTTTACACGTGAAAGTTTTGATGAAAGTTTTCAATCGCAATAAATGTATGTGATATAACTAGACTTACATCTATATGTACATGCAGAAATATATCAATCGCATATTTTGTTAATATAGTTATAACTCTCGTCTTGCTAAATATTTCTTTCTTTGACAATCACTTCAGTCACATGATCATAGTAAACCAATCACAAGGAAGTAAACCAATCGCCCTATTTTTACGAAGTTACATATAAAATTGCATCGAAATAGACGCCAGGTCTATAGTGTTATAACTGCAAAGTTTCATCAAAAAATACTACTGCGCTTGCCCACCAAAATATGCGTTATGAATAGTTTCTTGAAAAGTTACATGTGTAAAATAGCCCTTATATACTTATCACTCTCTAACTACAAGCATTTATGTATAGTTGCATCTTACTCATGCATGTATACATCATTCGTCGTGTTGCAATGATGATCGTCAGTGTCGTCGTTATTGTCCGTTGTCTGTCGTATGAGTATGTCAACATGAATTGGTAACAAAGGCACCATATCATAGTACACTGCATATAGACAGGGATAGATACACTATAAAATGTTTCAAGATTGGATGCAGTATTCAAAAAAAAACAAGCTCTATATACGCTTAGAATATAATATACTGGTTCAATTTTAATGAACGAGAGTGTACATACTCCGTCGTATACCTAAATTTATTTACGTGTGAATTTCTATGTTATTCGTACAAAGGTACTGCTGCACCAAAAACAATTTCCAATATCAGCATATTCAAATAAACTGGTGTGCACTTTTTACAGCCTCAAATTAAGAAATAATTCGTCATGTAGGAGCTCGTTCGAAGATTAGGGAATTTTTTCAGCCAGGCTTTGTAATGAATATTAAGTGAAGTTACCATGGTAACATTAGTAATATGAATCATTCTAATGATTGGAAATTGGTAGCAATTTTTACTCGATAATTTTTTTTCCAAAAATCCAAAAATAAGGCACAAATAAACTACAAAATTTTAAAAACTGACATCAACTTTTGCGGCTAAGTGTTACAAATAGCGTCAAAATTCAAGGTATCATTTCCAAATTTTTTAAAATGATTTGTGTCTTAGGTATATATTCGATTTTCGGAAAAATGTTTCGAATAATAGTTGTTAGTATATTTATAATATAATGAACAACTTTGATCCGAAGCATTTTTTCGAAAAACGAATAAATAAGGCACAAATCAATTATAAAATATAGAAATGACAGCTCGACTTTTGACGCTATTTGTACCGATCAGATAATGAAAAATTATATGCATCCTACAATAGCATCTGGGTAGCTAAGTTAGTCCGGAAAGCACTGGTCCGGAAAGCTATTGGTCGTGGATTTGACCCACATCCAAGATGAATATAACTTTCATATCAAACATTGATGTCAAAATAGTGTAAATAAGTTTCATGAAATATGAAAATAGTAAAACTGTCACCAAATTACAGCAACGAATAACATATCCTGAGACAATATAAGAGTAATTTTAATGAGAGTGATGTTAACAAGAGTAAATCGAATGAAAGCAACTTTAACAAGAGTATTTTCAATAAAATTTATTATATTTTAATTTATTTTGTTTAATTTTTTATTTACTTTCATTGTTGTCTATTGATCTCTCTATTTTCTATCTATTTCTAATTGTCAAAGATTAAATTACATCTAGCTAATTTATACTGATGATGACTACTTTGTACTCGAAATACGATTTTATAATACAAAAACTGATCTAATTATTGGGGCGAATTTGAAACTTTAATTTTCATGTTTGTTAATTTCTAATTGAAAATATTTATACGACAATTACCGTTCTATTAATTTCATATGATAAAGCGAGTAACTTGTTTTTAGGGCTACATCATAATATTGCCACCCACATACTGTACATAGCATAACACATAGTCAGTATTAGCAGCTTTCGTTGTATTTGAACTAAACAGCGAATATAAATTTGTATCTCAATAATTTTGTACACCTGTTTATTTGATTATTTCCCTCAATACAATAATCATGATTATTATTATTATTATTATGATTATGATTATTAACAATTTTGAAATGAATGAATATTGTTTTAGTAAGTATGTGTACGTATCTATATGTAGCGATACTCACTCATATAGTTAATGTATTCGGCTTGTATCGATATTATTTATCGATACATAAATTATAAATTTAATTTATGCATATATGTTGTATATAATCCATATTTTACATTTATGTGTTTTATAAATAAACCAACAAAAAATCATTATCTATTATTCTAGAAAATAATATGAGTGAATGATATAATTTGGGCACTTTTTATACCTTATTTGCAGCAGAAATCGAAATTTTAAAAAAAAATCGATACGCAGGAGCTGCATCAACATAGCAAATTTCCTTAGAATACATAAATCACTCTCTAGCGGTCACAATTTTAGTCTGATCCAAATTAAATGTCGTGTCTGATATGCTTTTAGTATTTGCAAGGCCAATTTCATTTTATAAATGGCAGAAGTCAAGGGGAAAGGGTGACAAAAAGAAAGAAGAAAACAAAATATAAAGATTTATCCTAATATGAAGATAAGAACAATCGAAAATTTTATAAGACGTAAAGTTGTAGAAAACTATGCTTGCTATACAATTGACTACCCGATTATTTTTCTCAAACTTTAATGTGAACAGAGATATTTCGAATTTTAACTTTCAATCTTAAATTGTAAATATTTCTGTAAATATTAGTGTAACAGAAAAAATGATAAACAAAACTACAGTAACACTAATTTACTTCAGCAACTTTACTTCTTATAAATTTATCGATTTTTTTAATATTAGGGAGATATGCCAAATTTTGTGTTTCCCCCTTCCTTTAAATCCCCCTTTCCATTCGTTTGATTTTATCTATTAAAGAACTTGACCTTTCAAATACCAAAAGCACGGTACGAGTTTTCCCAATCATGAATCTGATCTCACTTTTTAACTCTAGAATCAGTACAAAATTTCAGATCGTTATTACATTACAAGATGATGTATCACAAGATAAGGGTCAAGTATATTGAACAAGTGCTTAATCGAATTTTAATGAAGACCGTCTTATTAGTTTTAAGACATGTGAATTCATAGATATACATTAAGATCACCTACGGTCAGACGATGGTTTCAAGCATGATCTTATTCGGTTTAAGATTAGCTTTAGTAAGACGAGTCTTGAGATCATCTTAATTTGTGTTCGTCAATTTCCGAAATAATCCTCATGTATCCGATGGTCTGATTTGATGATAATTGTATCAATATTATTGTCAGAGATACTGAATATTATTCCATAATTGTAAACAAACAGACCTCATGTTTTTGAAATAAATAATAAGAAAAATATGATGGGCAAAGGGAATCCAAAGGATCTTGTATATCTCGAATGTAGCGTTTAGGAATATGTATAATTATGTCTGCATCGTCAGAATAAAAATTGACAGCAATATTATCATCAATATTAATATTATCATCAATATTATATTATTACCAAAAAAAATCATTATCTTCACGACTTTTTCACTGCAAAGTAATTAACGGTATCTTAAGTCTACTAAAATACAGACTTAAAGAAACTTATCTGTTTTCAATAAAAAGTACATCAATAGTTTTTAATTCTTAAGCTATGAGTATATGAATATTTATGCAACCATACATATCTTAGCTAAGATCAAACTTTCATGCTTATCTCAAGATTGCGTCTATGAAATTAAACGCTGTCTTAAGATCATGTTTAAGACGAACTTAAGATCGGACTATGAATACGGGCCTAACAATTGGATACTGGGGATTCCAGTTTATAGTGTGCGGCTATTCCATACGCATTTAAATTATTGTCGGTGTTTAGTAATTTGTGTCAGTAAAATTTACGTGAGCAAAGCCGCGAGTACCAGCCTTAGTATTACATAATAATGTTAATATTTCAATATTCTATCTAACACCAACACGACAATATTTAAACAATACAATAAACATGGAATATGTCGTTTTATAGGCATTTAGGTACAATATAAACACATATATATACTGTCCGTTATACATATACATATGTATATATATGTATACATAATACGAAATAATTATCATTGCTATAACAGTGGTTTGCAGACCAGTCCCAACAGACGAATTATTACTGCGGTTCACTTGTCCAATAATAATGTATGACGTTCAAATATTATATGCCTATATCCACATATTATATCTACTGTTATATAAATGTTTGTTTATATAGATATGTACGAATATATATGTGTTTGTATGTATATATTTGAATATTATTAATAATAATATTATTATTATTATTATTGGAACATCAAACCATTGTCATCCAATCAAATTACATGATATTATTATTATTATTATTATATTTATTTAGTAAAATAATTAACCATGTATTTTATTTGTACAATAAATACAGGGATGTTGTTAGTTCTAATTGGAATAGATCGATGTTTATTCATTATACTGAAAAATAATTAAAAAAAGAATCACTGAGAAAAACCATTACATCTTCTCCGCTACTGTCATGCACATTATTGGCAGCGAGCAAAATACATTATAGGTTTATCTAAATTGACTGAAGCGTTACCGGTGAGCAGCCAAGTAGTTGAGGGGTCTAAGGCGTTATGTCTACTTAGGGACTGGGAGTTATGGGTTCGAATCCCGACATCAGCAGTTTGTTAATTATTTAGAAAAAGGGCAGTTAATTAACTAAACTGTCGGTGTATGGACAAGAAAGAAGTAACCGGCTATGCTTGTGAACGTTTTTTGCAGTTTCCTTCACGAACTCCAGATGAATATCGGCTTTGTTCCTATCGGAGTCGACTGCAGCTGCACATCCTATTAATTCCTAGTCTATACACAAATATTTCTTCCACTCCACTCACATCCTCACATCCTTAGGTATCACAATGGACCTTATGGTGGAAGTGTATCCCGTCTAGGGCAGTCGCTACAATCTATCTACGGGTGAGCAAAATATGTAACGGTAGCTCATGGCTTATACAATAGAAATAATTTAGAAAAAATTGATAGGTGTTGGTCATTTTGAGGATATGGGTAGAAGCATTACTACCAAAACATTCAATGTATAATTGCTTGTCCAAACAATGTATAATTACTTATCCCTTGTAAGTAGAGAGCACCCCATACTCTTGTGTACATTAAAGTAAATTTTGTTTTTTTTTTAGTCAATCTCTTTATCTAGAGCACGGTTGGGCGCAAGGCCCATTCTATTTCTATTTTGAATTATTTTGTATTTTTTAGTTCATATTCCAATAAAAGAATATAAATAATATGAAAGAGAACTCTAGGATTTTACGAATTAAATTTCGATTTTTGCCCCAATTTCCTAGATCAAAAATTTTTGTATTTTATAAATACGTATATCGACTACAAAGTAGTCATCATTAGTATAAATTAGCTAATTGTAATTATTCTCCGAGGAGATGTTACTTGTTGCTAATTTGGTGCAGACCGGAAATTATTAATACGGAAATGCAAAAGCATGTATTGCGTATATATATAGCTTGATACATAAATAATAGCTTTCTATTGAATAAATAAAATCATTATTACATAGAAGCAATAATAGCACTATTTGTTTATAATTTTTATAGTCAAAGAATCAGATTTATAAATTCGGATCTGGCAATACTTAAATTTATGTATATATATATACTAAATAAATAAATAAATAAATATATATATATATATATATATATATATATATATATATATATATATATATAAATATATATATATATATATAATTATACGGTTTACTTGTACACACGTTTAAAACAGTTTATAAAATAAATTACTGTGTAAATTATAATGATATATTATTGTATATTGAATAATGTTAATATATCGAAACAATATTAGTAAGCGTAGTACAGATGGAATATTATAACGTAGACAATTGTTAAATAACTTGTACATCTATGATAAATGATATTTTACTATCAATTTGTATTTCTGAGACAAATTATTATTTTAATAACAGTTTTAAGTACACAATACTATTAAGAAATCTTGCGAAAAACAGTCAGCAAAATTAATTTTTTTATTAATTGCTCTAGGGAAGCATAAAAGATATAAATTCATAAATTTGAAACTTTGTCTTTGTTGCGGCGGAATAAAAAATTATTTTTCAAATCGATTTTCCACCAAACCAGTGAGTTATAGATCAAAATACAACTTGTAGAGGATAATACTATCTTCAATTACATTAATTTTGTTACTGTGGGAAAAAAGATAATAAAATATTTCGTTATTTGGGGAAAAAGGTTAAATGGTAAGGGGAAGTACAAAAAGTAAATTTCTAAATAATGGTTATTTTCGACATCTCTTAAATTATTTTCTGTTACTAAGCTAAAATATTGTTGATTTCATAATTTCAAGATAAATTCTTCAAAGGATTTTTCTGCATTATAATGTACGAGCTGTCATTTAATAATCAATTTGTATTTGTGTAAATTATTATCAATAAACATAAACAGTATGTTGTAGTCAATAAGAAAATCAGTAATTTCGCTTTATGGCGGCATCAATGTAGTCATTAGGCAAACTGATGATCAATTAGAACTATATATATATATATATATATATTTGAAATTCAATAGCGACAATTGTATAATGACTAAAAATAAATGGTTGCATGTGTGCTTCCAGTTCTAGCGTATGTTTCAAATTCTCAGCATTAACCAAAAATGAGATCCACAAACCGAGAGCCTGCCAAAGAAAGTATTGTACGCAGTATGCTTAATATTAATAAAACTCCGTTAAGAGTACGTCCCACTGTCATCAGTAATAAAAACAACACGGAAATAAACAACACATTATGAACGCCTCCTGGTAAAACGAAATCAAAGTTTTTGTCGGAGAACAATTGATGGGGGTGGTTATGTCTGAAATACAGTAGAACCTAATGAGGAAGGCCTAGCTAGAGGGGCTAACTGGGCTTTACTATTTTCAAAAAAATGTCTCATTATCCTGGTAGTGAACTTGTTATTGGGCTTAGAGAAAAATTGCAATAATATAATTTTTGGAAAATCAAAACTAATCGAAAAAGTACCATATATATATATATATATATATTTGTATTATATCATTATTATGAATTTCAATAAGACAAATGATCAATGTTTTGAACGTTTACATAATGTCTTCTTCTTACTGACCATTAATTTGCCTATAGTAACTAAATTAATGTCGCCATTAAGGTAAACGACTGATTATCCTTATTGCCTACGACTGATACACAATTATATTTATATGGACAGGACCAATTGTAAAAGAATTAATTACATGATATATTTTCAATTTAATAATAATAGTTTGTTGTTATATGTTTACATTTAAACACATTATATGTACACTACGAGCATTAAACACAACATAATATATTAATAGATACAGTTATGTTGTAATTATTTAATATATATATTTACAATTCACATCATATATTATATTTTTCTGTAGGTACCAAATATATAATGTTTACCAATCATTTGTTAACATAATACACAAATGTATCAAATAAATATTAAACCGATATCTATTATATAGGCGGGTGCTGATCATTTTTACATTTTTATTATTATTTATTAAAACATTTTATTTTATAGGTAGTTTACGTGTAAATAAAACAATTTGAGCATAATTAAAATGAATGGTTTTTTTTTTGTGTGTTTGAACATTTTAATTTGATTGAAATTATATTTTATTTGTTGTACGTTGAAAAAAAAAATTATTTGAATGATTAAGTCGTAGTTTTATTAATGGACATAATTATTAAGGGCACTTATTAAGGGTATTATTATACAGTCACACTTAAAATTTGAAATCCATTAACCGTCTAAAATTGGAGAAAAACTTCATTGTAGTTCGAATAAGTAACATGGGAAGCAATGGAGACGACCCATTTTAAGCAGTATTTATACCAGTATTTTTATTTTTAATAAAAAAACGACAAAAAAAAAAGCTATAAATTATTGGATTTGTTCTGCGTATTTTGAAGAAGAAAAAAACGAGAGTGATTGACCGTCTCATTGTTTAGTTATAACAACGCAAAGTGAAGCTATTTATAAATAAATATACGAGTCGGCATGCTGAACAGACACAAGTTGTATGTCACGTTGTACTATTCGAATACATGTATGTAAACAAACAGTATATCAACTGGCGGAATATAAGCGACGTTGCCGGATTTCAACTTATTAAAATGTTATGTAGTATTTGTATATACGTATAGACAAGTATCGTATATGTAACGTGTCTACCGGTACAGTCTTGGACTAAAATTATGCTTTATTATGTTATACGTTCCTTATATCTTACTATACGCATACGCTCCACAACTTTTTGATAATATTGTATCAAGACAACTACCTTAACTAACAAAATTTCTATTATCCGATCAATGGTACAATAATATGGTACCATCTTGAAGAACTTGTGATGATTAGTAATTTGAAGCTTTAGTAAATGTGGAAGCATTTTTAACACGCTAAAACCAAAAAATAATTAAATAGTTAATAAATAAAATGAATTTTTGTTGACTTTAAGCTAAAAGATAATTTGGTAAATTGGTAAATTCAAATAACAAAACTTTAGGTTAACCTTAAATCATTATAGTTCAAATTAAAATTCCAATACAAAGCGCCCAACAATTTTACAATTAAATCTCTAGTTATTTTTTGCTTTTTAGTCAACTTACTATTTGGCGAAATTTATTTGGCATCAACTTTATGGTTCGACTACACAGATATTTACACCCGACAGTTAAGCTGTCTGTATTTCCCATTTCATGCCAATTAAGCTTTAAATTGAGGTGAAATATGTTTTACAATAAAGTATGGAAGAAAATTTGGGAGATAGATAGACTACACCTTTATGCTATTATGAAGTCATAAGAATGATCTTTCTAGTTTGATTTGGGTGGTACTATTGATGTCCAGTTTTCTAATGATATTTATAAATTTTCCTAGACAAATAATTTAAAAACCTAAATTCCAGTTTTTCCAGATTATTCGACAATCGTAATCAGTAGCTCAACACTCAACAACCAGAAGGTACATAGCATAAATTTATGGTGTGTTGATGGATTCAATTAATTACAAATCATCTATCACATAAATATCCCTGCTATTCTGAATCGAATCCGTCCACCTACCTACCTATGTTTTGAACGGATAAATTTATTTGTCTATATATATATGTAATGTGTATATATTTATTTATCTTGAAGAAACTGTTGTGTGAAAATGGTAATCAAGACAAATGAGCTGGCAAACAATTGATGCTCATTTGTTCTGTAACCCACTATCATTCTCCTTGAATGTATAAAGAAAAGGATAAGATTGACGGAGAGGAAATGGTAGATATATATAGAGTGTAGATAAAATCACATAACAATATTGTGTTTGTAAGCAATGTAACCAAGGATAAAACAAGGAAAGTGTAAGAGATGAGATTTAAGTAAATGAAATAGACTGACATATAATATTTGTTATTTCATTTTAGATGGATGGAGGTACAAAGAGTTTGTTAAATGTTGAAACGGTTAGGTACAGTTATCATAGTTTGACATTTGTCCTCGTTGTATTAAAGCAGAATGCTTAAATTTGATGTGAAACATTTAATTCGGCGGGTTAGAACGTTTGTAACCTGGCAACGGCCTGGCGAAACTTTTACGTCACGCGATTACAAGTTGTTCATAGGCGATATTACATATAACAAATCTGCTTATACAGGTTCAAAAACTCATTCATAGGTGGCAATGTATATATTCTATACAAAATAGTTAATAATAATAATATAAGTTTAAGTAACTGATTGAAAAAATTGAGCCGTCTCAATTTTTTAAGAAATTATTTAATTTTTAATATTTTGATATTAAATTAATATGTATTTTTTAAAGAATAATTTTTTGTTTAAAGAGTATCTGAATATTTTTTGATAATGTTTATTTCCATACTTACTGCGGATATTTCATATCCACCAGGCGTCGCCACCACGCCTTTTCTTTTTTTTCACTTAACGTTTTGCAAACAAAAAAATGTATATTTGCCAAAATATTTGAATTCTTTAAAAAAGATTTATATACGGAAGCATGCCAAACCTCCACTATCTTGTAATTATAGAGATTCATACTTTATAATACATAGTTTTTCAAAATTTTGTTGTTATTGACGTCAATATAACAGAGTTTCTTAGAAACTTTTGTTTACAAATTCAAAAGTTTTTCCCCAATTTCAGGTCAATAATTACTTGCAGATTGCAGAAACTTGTGTATAGTAGTTAAAGTTTATGTAGCACAAGTTATATTTTAGTATCTTTGCGCGAGTGTAAAACAAGTAAAACAAACAGGTCATCCAGCGATAACGAATTTCTATCATAAACATCGAAGCTTCGTTTTCTTCGTTGAATTTGTTTTCTTCAAACGACACAGTGCATTACGTAAAAAAAAAACACCTGACGCAATCTTTAAAAATTATGAACATTTTTCAAACACTCTACCTGGTTGCTGTTTGGATGTATATTCTATAGTATAGGTATGTACAGTTGATTTGAGGTGAGAAGTAGTAAGACAAACGAGCTACGATACCCATGAAGACGCAATCTGGTGTCGGTGCGGACACGGCTAGTGTGTCCCTTGACACTCGTGGTCAAACCACGTGCCCCATTATCCAGGTATTTACCAACATATACCTATTATGTGTGTACACACATAGAATGTATACCTAAGCTCTTTCTTTGTCTATTCGCTATGATACAACCTACATACATACATACATACATACTCGTATATACATACTCGTATATACAGTGAAGAGAAGCTGAATGAACACACCTTTAGGTACTGACAACTGAATAGTATCATCATTCGAATAAGTCGTTTGTTTCATCTTCCACCATATATATATATATATATATATATATATATATATATATATATATATATATATATATTGAATCAACATAACAGTCTATTCTAATATAGCTCTATAGATAAAACCTTTTCTCGTATACGACGAAGGAGAACAACAACCTTTAACTTTATTGTAATTTTAACGTAAATCGAAATAAATTTATATTGAGGTACAAAAACAATAGATATCAATTTGGTTCGTATGTTGTTTTAATCTTGTTATTGTTGTAGTATTTGTTGGAAATTTTATGGTTATTGGTTTCGTTTTTTTTCGTATTCACTATATGTCGTAGGCTACCAGTCCAAATAGCCGAGCGGTCTAAGGAGTTATATCTGTGCAGTATGCAGTACTTGGAAACTGGGAGGTTATGGGTTCGAATCCCGACATCGGCAGTTTGTCAATTATAAAAATTAAAAAAAAGGGGCAGTTAATTGACTAAACTGTCGGCGTATGGACAAGAACAAAGTAACCGGCTATGCTTGAGGAGGGTTTTTGCAGTTTCCTTCACGAACTCCAGAAAAATATCGGCATAGTTCCTATCATAGTCGGCTGCAGCCGCATATCCTACCAATTCCTAGTCTACTCACAAATTCCTTCCACTCCACTCACATCCTCACATCCTTAGGCATCACAATGGACCTAATGGTCGAAGTGTAGCCATCCAGGGCAGCCTTTACAATCTACCTCTACCTCTATGACGTTGACTACGTCACCACCGAATATCAAAAACATAAATGTAAAAAAGGGCCGAGTTTTCGGGGAAATACTTCATATAATAGTTGCTCCTTAAAAATTGATGAAATCCCAATTAAAGAACCGGGCTATTTATAAAGTAAATAGCGAAAACAAAAATGTAAGAATGCAAGTGCAAGTAAAATGAGAAAAAAAATTTGGTTGATAAAATTTATTTCGTAAGTTTTCTCTATGGTATGGTTTTAAAATTTTATATCGCGGCAAGTAATTGGATTTCTTTTGATTCAAATATTTTAAATTAAAACTTGCAACAAAATACAACACAACATGACACTAACCAACATGACAACAACCAACATGACACTACCCAACATGGCACCGCCCAACATGACACCACTGACATGACCCCACCCAACATGACACCACCATGACACCACCCAACATGACACCACCATGACACCATCCGACATGACACCACCATGGCACCACCCGACATGACACCACCATGACACCACCCGACTTGACACCACCCAACATGACACCACCCGACTTGACGCCATCATGACACCACCCGACATGACACCACCATGACACCACTCGACATGACACCACCCGACTTGACGCCACCATGACACCACCCGACATGACACCACTCGACATGACACCACCCAACATGACACCACCATGACACCACCCGACATGACACCACCATAACACCACCCGACATGACACCACCATGACACCACCCGACATGACACCACCATGACACCACCCGACATGACACCACCCAACATGGCACCCCCCAACATGACACCACCCAACATGACAACACCATGACACCACCAGACATGACACCACCCGACTTGACACCACCGACATGACACCACCCAGCATGACACCACCATGACACCACCATGACACCATCCGACATGACACCACCCAACGTGGCACCACCAACATGACACCACCCAACATGACACCACCAACATGACACCACCCGTCATGACCCACCCAACAAGACACCACCCAACATGGCACCACCCAACATGACACCACCCAATATGAAACCAACCAATATGACACCACGCAATATGACACCACCAAACATGACACTAACCAAATGACACCACCATTATGGCACCACCCAACGTGACGCCACCCAACCTGAGACCACCCAATATGACTCCAACCAATATGATATATATGACATTGATTTGATTTGTGTTATCTCTAAATTGGGTCACATTAAATCGAGAAAAAAGTTGTTCACAGGTGCTATTTTCTTTGATATCTAAAACTTTAGGACCCAAAGCAAAGCAAGTGTCTCTTGTTACCATTTGCTACAAGCCCTGCGCTGGCTTAATCCAGCACTACTTAAACACTATAGTAAATTATAAAAGCTAGTCATAACAATTACATCCTGTATATACAATTCAATAAGTCCGTTATACATTCTTTTATATAAGAACGAAATATTTCTTAAAGGATCGAATTGTGTATATTATTTTCTTTTTAGACATAGTAAATGTAATTTTAAATTACATTTGTAATAAAACATTACATTATGATATCATATAAATGTATAAATATAAACATTTATCAGTGAGCTAGCTAGCTCAAGACGATCGAATAAAAATAGTTCCTGTATATGCGATGTGTTGCTTCTATTGGATATTACAAAAGCAATCGGACATTTCGTTAACAACTAGGGTTTGTGAATAGCCCTCTCGGGTAGCATCATCTTCTATACTATAGCTTACCGTTATATAAGGTATTGGTGCAATATACAAATTGTCTAAAAAAGAGGTACCAACTTTTGTGAATAATTAGAGAAATGTATACGTTTAGTACAAAACTGCAGCGAATGTATCTTTGGCTGATGAGTGCAGGAGAGCCATCGAATCGAGAGCCATTTAGCGATTACTTGGTGACTACAAGCATTTAATGTAAATTATAATTTGTGGAAATTAGGTTAGTAATGTCTTGTTAAATAGTGATCTAGTATACTGTGGGTACCAAATTCAAACAACTATTGTTCTATGTTTCATTAATTACTATATCCGAAACCACTCCAAAACAGTATTAGATTACATAAATTTTACAAAAAAATACATACAAAAAAATAAATCTATTAAATTTCAATGCTTTCTCTCATTTTTGTATCTGTTCTCAGGATTGTTCATTTAAATCTTTTCAAAACAAATCCTGAGCATAAAATCATTGAGCACACCTCATATATTTAGTGTAAGACTTGGTCGAAACAAATAGATCATAGATGATGTCATGCAATAAACTTGGACATCTGTCAATATAGCCCCATAGAAACATTAGTCGATTGGTGTCTGCATCATAAAATTATTCTCGATTTAAAATGTCATTTGCGGGAGGTTTTAATATTTCTGCTTCAATATGAAGAAATCTGCGGCTCAGGTTCATTGAATACTTTCACATACTTATGTCGAGCTCGCCGTTAGTGAACGAAAGTGTTGTGAGTGATTTCAACGTTTCAAGAACGTTGATTTTCACGTCGAAGACCGGTGGAATAGAGAAAATGCAGAATTGGAGGTATTACGATTTATTGACAATCTAGCTGGAATTTCGCTTATAGTAAACAAGTATTAGTAGATTCAGTTATAACTAAAGGAACATTTTACATAAAAATGTGCGTCTTATTGAAAGTAAAAACTTCGAAAAACTCTTGGCTATTTGATTATTATTATTATGTGACGGGCGATAGGCCCTTAAAGCCACATTCGTTTTCTGAGACACATTGAATATAACAAACATATCCTATACGTAATACAATTCTTTTTGTTAACCTTTGCGATATGAACAAGTTTTCTTTCCTCTATATGTTTCTGTATAGAAAAACAAAAATTTTTCATTTATTATATAATTTTAGTTGTATGTTTACATTACTACAGGTGTTAAAGATGTTGGTAAATTGCTTACAAACATTTAATACAAACAGTTACTTACTGTCTTAAGGATGTACGAGCACTACATACAGTCCATTTATAAAATTCTTCAAAATCTTATATAGTACATTCATAAAAGTTTGTTATTTACAATAACAAACAATAAAGTTTAACTAATAAAGTAATAACTACAATAAAGTTAGTTATTTTTTGTCGTAATTGTTAAAATTAAAATTCATGATTTCATTATGTATTAAATTCCGGTATAACGGGCCTAAAAAAAAGATATTAACAAAAAAAACTAAGCTTTCGGGTAATTACCACCGACAGAAATTAAATATACCCGAAATCTCAGTTTGTTTCTTAAATACCTTTTTTTAGGCCCGTAATACCAAAATTTTATTGAATTTTATCAATCTCTGTATTAATATTTCTATTTTCTATTGCGTAGTTGTTTTTATTCGTCTTATTTTATTCCAAGTGAAAATTATCAAAATATTTCGACACTCGCGGGTTTCTCCATGCATTAAAACTCGAACTTTAACATTCAATAATTAATTAAATACCCCCGTAACCCGCCCCCCGAAAAATGTATATAATTGTTTTATATGCACTTCAACTATACACGTAAAAAAATTAAGCCTTAATCTTTTTGAAGCTCCAATGATCGTACATCCTTAATAATATTGACTTTCTAAAGACATTTAATTTTTTCCCTCTGTACATTGACGACTTCCTACAATGCAAGATATTAATTCCATATTGAAATAAAATCCATATTGATATTTTAGCGTATGCCAAAAAATTGACAGTTTTTGTTTTGTTAAAATATTGTCTCAAAAAATAAGCCCTCAAGCTCAATTACGGATTTGCGTGCCTCACAACTAGACTTTCCATGTTATTAAGGAAATTTTATTTAACTGCTTTAAATCACATTACTATAGATTAATATCACCGATATAAAAACGAATGGGTTATGCGGTTTTGTAGAAAATGAAATTCTATACAAAATGTTTTTTTGATTGTGTAGAAAATTGAATACTCCTACTTTACACTCAAACCATAACCCAATATCCTCTTCTTAAAAACTACTTTTGTAGAGAACTCAATTTCTGCATGATTGTCAATGGACACTTTTCGATAGGATGAACAGTTTAGTATCGACAGACGTTTAGTCGAATTTATCATAAAAACCGAAAAACGAATTGGCCTTCAATTAAGCTTAATTTGCACGAGAAAAAGTTGTTCATATTTTTGTCAGGATTTTTTTAATTTACAATTTTACTATATGCCGGAATGTTTTTAAGAAAATTTCAAACAGAAATCCAAATATCCCCCTAAAACATCAACCCAACCATAAATTGATTATTTTTCTTATCTTGATTCAAAAATGTATATCGTTTTTATCGAATAATTGTTTTTGTGAATATCAGGAAACCGAAAAAATATTTTCAAGAATGGTTCAAATAAAATGTAATATATAGTTAAGAAATTGTTCCTAATTGGAACCTTTAAACTGCTGTTTTTGTTCTGGCAACAATACTTTTCAATTCAAATTTAAATACCATTTGAACTTTAAAAAAAAAATAACAATATGACTTTGATTTATTTATTGATGTTGTAAATTTTCTCATCGAAATACCACATTATTTTAATATTTGGTTACATCCCCACTGTGATAATCCCTTAAGTCAATTATGTATTTAAGTTGCCTACACTGACTACTGTTATTTTCACTTGTTTTTTTTTTTTAGTATCAAACTTTCGTTTTATACAAAAACTATTTCATTGTTGAGCATAATTGTGACTGGAAAAGATTACATAGATAACCATAAAATTAAAAATCAATTTTTTTTTATTGAATACAATCCATGAGACAACGTTCTTAAACAAACAGAAAAAAGTTTGACACTCTTAAAACTTGATGGAAATAGTAAGTAATTGTTTAACTGAATTCTAAAGAAGTTGTAAATGTTTGTTCGTTTTAACCACAATATTATTTGTTTGTGGTACAACCCATTTTTAGTACTTGTTTTAACTGGGTACACGCCATACAGGTTCGGTATAGTCAAATAGTTAAAAATATTGAAAAGATTTTAAACATCTTACATTGGGTGTGCTTTAAAACTTAAATATTTATTACAGTGTATTATCTGTCTTTGTGTTGTTAAATATTTGCCATTTGTCAATACAATACAATCATAAACCAAATTGGTTTAACTCTATAATGCTATGTGATTATCTGGGTAATAATATGGATATTATCTTGTTAATTATGGTCATGTTGTTTGAATGAATGTAAACATTTTAGAACAAAAGTTATTTTGTTGCAATTTTAAGTTGCAATACATTTTTTTTGAAGCAACACCACCACATATGACGTTGATAGTACAATGGGCGTCAACAATTGATGTTCGTTTTTAAAATTTACATAATTGATTTGTGCCGTATTGATTCAGTTTTCGGAGAAAAGGGTCGGACAAAAGTTGTTCAAAATTGACATCAACTTTTGTGGCCAAGTGTCCATCCTAGTGCAAAAATAAGCATAAAATATTGTGAAACAGAAAAACTACACATATTATTAGCGAATTTTCGAAGACCAATTGATTTTGTACCGATGAAATAATTTTAGAAAAATTTCTTCAAATGTACACTCTCGCTCATAAAATATGAACCACCAGTAAGTCGCATTCTATGCGTATATATTACTAAATATATGTATATTACATACAAAACATTTATAATGTTTTAACTGTTGCAATTTTTATGAACGGGAGTGTACATCGAACCTAGTAGATATCGAAACCATGCATGTGCCTGTATATGTGTCTGTAAGCGCTCTGGAGGCCGCAACTTTAGGTTGATCGGAATAAAA
The DNA here is from genome assembly GCA_963920215.1 of Nineta flava. Taxonomy (NCBI): domain Eukaryota; kingdom Metazoa; phylum Arthropoda; class Insecta; order Neuroptera; family Chrysopidae; genus Nineta; species Nineta flava. The sequence goes on from OY986042.1 coordinate 12,443,680, forward strand.
TGTGGTATGTGATGTGCTATCTGTATTTAGCCAAGTTCTTTAATGGACAAAATTAGACAAAACGAAATGGAGGTTTAGAATGAGAAGAAAATATAAAATCTCGAATTCCTCTGTTTCTTTGATAAAATTTATGTTTCGAATGTTTTGCTACAACATCCATTCATCACTCTCTGAGTGTGTCTGTGAATTCGAGATAACTCGAGAACGAAAAGTGCTAATTACAATTGGACGCGGTTTTATTTTTATCCTAGATAAACGGTTTTTGAAGTTTTTACAAAAATGAACCATTTTTAAGTTATTTTGATCTATATTTATACATTTGATCAAGTTAATTATTCTTATCGAATTAAACTTTAATAAACTTTTTTTGTAAAATTGCAATGTAATCAGTTCTTCCGTTATGAAAATGGACAGTTACGAAAATATTTACATAACAGCTTGTGTAACAACTATTCATTTCGTCCGACATCTTTACCTTTTACTCATTTGTACATCCAATATAATAAAAAGTGAGGAACAGCCTAATTATACCGTTGATATTTTAATGGGATTCAGCTATACTAGTGTATATTGATTACAATATACTAACAATCAATATACTAGCGTATATTGATTGTAATAGAATTCTTTGAATTGAACAGCGTTATAATTTTTATTGAGTTATGTAATTTTTAAAAGCGAGCGATATTACCTTTTAAAGTATTAAACTACATAAAATAAATGTTTAATGATTAGAATTCAGCCATCAATTACATCTAATCGAACACTAATAATATAGGCATATTGTATATGTTATCTCTATAAATACGTGATATTTGTTGCAATCAATAAAAACATTTAACATACAATTGATATGTTCGATAAATTATGATAAATAAAGATGATGGCTATAATTTATTTCGTAGACAGTCAGGTAGCTAAGACGTGAACCGATCGATAGCATTGCAGTACTAAATTATAGTTTTTGTGTATATATTTATTAGTCAGCATACCATTTGAAACATATTACCCATATACATGTTGCCCTAGTACTCCACACCGTATATTTGTTTCCATCGGAGCCCTGGTTCCCGGATTTGATTATTTATGCGCACATTGTTTTGCGTGCTTTGGTGTTTACTATTCCTTTGAGTGGTTTTCATTTTTTTCAATTTATCGATTTCTATTGGATGTTGTTGAAGAATGCGAGGATCGTGGAATGATGTGGAGGCGTGAGCTAATATGCGGCACCCTGTATATGCTCAAGATATAGTGCAGGGTATGGCAAACTTTCGGCACGAGGATCGAATTTGAAATAATCGACACGGATATTGTCGAAACATGAATATTATATTTTTCTGATTTTCAAAAATAATGTTTTAGTATGTTTCATTTGGCGTCATTTGAGTTGGGGAATATTGTTGAAATTCTGAACAACATTTTTAACGCCACATTCCGTAAAGGTTCGCCATAATTTCCTGGCGTGGTGTATACGAGTAGTTTAATGCACAAGGTTTTCTGATAATAAGTATCCAATTAAAATAATTATTTAACACTATCTGGAAATGGAAATTTTTTTAACATACAATTTTGTTTCGAGTACTTTGGGGTAAGTCTTATTTTTTTAATAACTGTGTCTCAAGTCGGAGTCAATAAAAATGCATTTAAGGTTGTTGTGAAACTGGAAAGGGTAAGTAGGGGTGGTGAGTTGGTCCTATACTAAATGCATTGATATCTCATTCATTGCCAACTCTAAATAAGTAAAAATTTTGCAATTAAATCGTTTCAAATAATTTAATTTTTGTAAACAAAATATATATTTGTAAAAAAAAAAATATTGTTTGAAACTTAAATCCTAAATTTCATTTTTACGAAGAGTTTTAATAATTAAAAATATATTTTTATGTATTTCAAAAAAGTTGCATGGTGATAAAACTAGATAAGAATAAATATAACTAAAAACAAAACTAGATAGAAATAAAAATAAAACTAGATTTAGAACATTTTTCGATCTAAAAATTGAATTATCTCAGAAACAAAAAATAGGATTAATTTGAAATTTGGTCCAGGTATTTATAAGACTTTGATAATTATTATGACAATTTTCAGAACACTGGCATTTCAGGTTGTCGTGATATAGATTTTTGTATTCATGTTTTTACCGACGAGTCCATTTAACCTATGTAAAAATCTCTTAAAAATCGTTAACAATTTTTTACTCAAAAACTAAAAACAGGATCAACTTCAAATTTTGATAGAATATTCTTTAATTTATTTATTCTTTATTCTTTAAATAATAAGCTGTAAAATTTTGCAAATTTTGAAGAATCTGTCACGAAATTGAATTTTCTTCACAGCAAGCTTAATTTAGATTATCTGTATGTAGTTAATTGGATTATCTCGAAAAATAACACAATATTTCGATTAAATTATACTTGAATAGGATTTTCTACGATCTATTTTATGAGAGATACAACAAACAATAAGCCCATTATACAGAAGCACTCTGATATGAACAATATAAATGTTTATATTTAGTGGTTTAACACTTAATTATTGTGACCATATTTGGAGCGATATGGATCGTTACAATATAATGATAATTACATAAAGATTAATTCATCGTGTAACTAAAAATAAATGTTACAACGTACATAATATCAGTTTGTTCAAACTCTGACATGACAGCGCAGAATATGTTGTTGTGTGGTGAACGATAATCATTCAGTTTGTTTGTGTGTATGTGTGTGTATGTCTGTTATCAGAACATGCTACAATGAATACGCTATTACCAAGAAAACAAAGAGACAATCATCTCTTGAGAATAAAACGAATGGTCTCATAAGTGTCTTTAACTCATACGCACGTTATTCCTGATAACAAGTAGTGAAATGTTTGTATATATATATATATATATATATATATATATATATATATATATATATATATATATATATATATATATATATATATATATATATGGTTACTTCTTCTATTCCAGCATATCTTTTTAAACAAACAACACTTTTATAGTTAAGCTACTACTTTTAGAAACATCATCATCCTATTCTTTATACCATAACCCATATTATATACATAGTGTTTTACTTCTAGATACTTCCTGAGGCCGTTTTTCAAAAAAAAAAACTTAATATACACATTAAACTTCACGACAAACAACCTCCGTTAAGCTAGCAGAGCAAAGTACCGAAAATGAATTTTCTACGTACCAGAATTATGTGCTAATTATGTGCTAATTATGTGCTGCAATTAAAATTTTTGTGCTTTTTTCGTTTCGGCGGAATATGAAAGTTAAAAGTGCTCGGCTAGCTTAATATCAAGCCAGCAGAGCATCGGTTAAAAAGTCCCAAAAATGAATTTACTACCTACCAGAATTATGTGCTAATTATGTGCTAATTATGTGCTGCAATTAAAATTTTTGTGCTTTTTTAGTTTCGGCGGAAATTGAAAATTAAAAGTGCTCGGCTAGCTTAACATCAAGACAGCAGAGCATGGGTTATAAAGTGTCCCGAAAATAAATTTACTACCTACCAAAATTAAGTGCTTTTTATGTGCTAATTATGTGCTGCAATTAAAATTTTTGTGCTTTTTTCGTTTCGGCGAAAATTAAAAATTAAAAGTGCACGGCTAAATTAACAGCAAGTAAGCAGATCATCGGTTTTTAATTCCCGAACATGAATTTACAACGTACCAGAATTAAGAGCTAATTATGTGCTGCAATTAAAAATTTGGTGCTTTTTTTGTTTTGGCGGAAATTCAAAATTCATAACGCTCGGCTAGCTTATTATCAAGACAGTAGAGCATTGGTTTATTTTTGCAATACTCATATTTGAACTAACGTAATATTTATATGCTTTTCAAATGTCGAAGAGTCAAATCCATAACTTTTTTATTTCCCCAAAAATAAACGCTCGAAGATCCAAACTGACTTTAAAAATGAGCATAAGTCATCTTCTTGACATGCCAAATCAAATTACACCTCATTTGAGTGCTATTTATGTGCTCTCAAAGTATCACAGACTTTAACCGTTAAAACGTAAATTTTTTGAAAATCCACCCCTAAAAGCCCCCAGCGACCCTCTGATACAAACATGGACTATTTTTGTGATATCACCAATTTAAATTACGACACATTTGAGTACTATTTATGTGCTCTTAGAATATGACAGAACCGAGAGCCCCTAACGGCCTATCGTGAAATAAATTTCCTTTGAGGATGTCTCAGGCATCCACCTATAAACATCCATAATTTTAAAGATTTTACCTCTCCAAGAGTTCCTTCAATGTGCTTTGCGGATATCCGAGACCTTAAAGCCTAATCCGGGAATTTCTGCAGATAATGGCCTCTTTTTTTATATCATGAAATAAAATTGTACAACATTCAGGTGCTTTTAGTCGTTTTAGAAAATCAAAACCTTAAGATGAGATTTTTCAGAAGTACTAATTTTACTTTTGAAGACTCATACTACCTTCCAACGAGAGCAAGTCTGTAATTAGAGGATACTTGCAGATACCATTTCTTAAAGACTTTTCTCAGTACGCATTGGGTATTTCTGTATTATCGTTTATGTAGGCGCACTTTATTCTATGATTAACATGTGATTTCGAAATTTTCATGATTAGATCCTGGACGATTGGATCGCCTGAGTTTCTGAAAATTTAGGTATAATTTGGGGTGGAATTATGAAGCATCATATCTCGAAAGAAAGGAAACTATGCAATTTGAAACTTGCCAATGCTTTCCCGAAATTGTTCACAGTACTTTAAGATTTTTTTAATAAGGAAACCAAAATTAAAGGAGGTAATAGATACATTTGAGTATTGTGTAGTTTTAAATACCATTTTACATTTTTCTTCAATATTTTTATTATTTATATATTCTTTGGTCAAGCCTTTTATTGCTTGTAACTTTTTTCGACAAAAAATATTTGTGCTTTATTTAATTGCAGCACATAAAAAGCACTTAATTTTGGTAGGTAGTAAATTTATTTTCAGGACACTTTATAACCCATGCTCTGCTGTCTTGATGTTAAGCCAGCCGAGCACTTTTAATTTTCAATTTCCGCCGAAACTAAAAAAGCACAAAAATTTTAATTGCAGCACATAATTAGCACATAAAAAGCACTTAATTTTGGTAGGTAGTAAATTTATTTTCGGGACACTTTATAACCCATTCTCTGCTGTCTTGATGTTAAGCTAGCCGAGCACTTTTAATTTTCAATTTCCGCCGAAACTAAAAAAGCACAAAAATTTTAATTGCAGCACATAATTAGCACATAATTAGCACATAATTCTGGTAGGTAGTAAATTTATTTTTGGGACTTTTTAACCGATGCTCTGCTGGCTTGATATTAAGCTAGCCGAGCACTTTTAACTTTCATATTCCGCCGAAACTAAAAAAGCACAAAAATTTTAATTGCAGCACATAATTAGCACATAAAAAGCACTTAATTTTGGTAGGTAGTAAATTTATTTTCGGGACACTTTATAACCCATGCTCTGCTGTCTTGATGTTAAGCTAGCCGAGCACTTTTAATTTTCAATTTCCGCCGAAACTAAAAAAGCACAAAAATTTTAATTGCAGCACATAATTAGCACATAATTAGCACATAATTCTGGTAGGTAGTAAATTCATTTTTGGGACTTTTTAATCGATGCTCTGCTGGCTTGATATTAAGCTAGCCGAGCACTTTTAACTTTCATATTCCGCCGAAACGAAAAAAGCACAAAAATTTTAATTGCAGCACATAATTAGCACATAATTAGCACATAATTAGCACATAATTCTGGTACGTAGAAAATTCATTTTCGGTACTCTGCTCTGCTAGCTTAACGGAGGTCGACAAACACTGCGTTGAAGGAATAAAGAGTACCATTTGAGTTTACCACATCAAGTTACAAATTTGTGTATATATCTACTTATGCAACCAAATTTCCCTTCGAGGATAGCTAACTTAGTGGCAGGTTAGGTATATTAATATATTTCATGTCTTAGTCACAGTTAATAGCTTTATTAGTGAGATTCATTAATTGGTATCATAGAGAAATTATATCACCGTCTTATTGGTATAGCACGGGGAATACACAAACTCTTTATTATCGCCATCAATAGGTTCAGTGAGCCCTTATCAGTATCATTATCGTTTACACGTAAACTGGGTGAAAAATCCATTAGTATACTCTAAACATTCCAGAATGTATATATATATTTGACTCTTTGGTTATCGACCGCCAGGTAGATACTATATGTACGGATTTTTTTAAAGCCGTAACGAAAGTTAATCAAAAGTAATAATTATGTCAATATGACCAAAGGATCGATGACTGAGATCCACAATAAACTGCCTGAGATGAATGATCTTCGCTTAACTTAGCGGAATATAGCTAAACCTTGCGAGTTACTTCAAGACCCATAACAAGACTCATTGTTGGGCAAAGGCCACCTCTAAATGTGATCCATTACTTCAGTTAACGGCCCCTCTTGTCCACCGGCTACCAGCAAAAACAACAATTTCGTTTTTCCATCTCTTTATATGACGTACCCTTCTTCTCTTGCCGACATAAGGTCTCTTGTCCACACAATACTTCGAACTGTCTAACGGTTGTTCTTCAGTCTAGGCACATGCCCTGCCTATTTCCATTTTAGAAGCTGACCGCAACTGTAATATTATCTCATTAGAGCGTAGCCAATCTTTAACACTTTGCGGATGGGAACATATTTAACAGCAAACACTTGGTAAATAGTAAACACTTGGTAATATACTTACTTATATGGTATATTTTGATGTATTTCTCATTGATTCGCTTGAAGTTTGGTTGGGGAAGAAATATGGAATTACGAAATTACTCATCCTATATTGTTTTAATGCGTTTAAAAGCTTTGAATATAATGATTCAAAAAATCTTACCAATTTTCTGAAGCATATTTTTGTACTAATACCATTTTGTTGACTACAAAACTCAATGGTTGTAGTCTTCAAACCTCCAAGTACAATCTAGGACAGAAGAAAATACACTATCTTCACATTGGACCAGGCCGTTGTTTAAAGAATATGAAACAATTTTACAAAGTTGTTGGTGTTATAGTATGTAGTATTACAGTCGTTTGTTTACTATGAAAACTTAGTAATTCTCTGTTTTATGGATACAATTATTACAAAAGATAAGATTTAATACGAATTTGTTTTAACTTTATGTGTAGTTTAACATAATTTAGATAACAGATATTTTGTTAAAATATCTCATAATATTTCTAAAATAAAAAAGAATAGATACTTTCAATTTAAAGATTTTTAAATGTATTCATTTATAATATTATGTTAAATGTATTTTAGATATAGACAAATGGCTTTGTTATCGGCATAAATATATAATTCTTTTATTACTACTTAAATCAATATCCATACCATTTTTCAAATATAATACAGTGAATGTCAAATATAATGAAATGCAGTTGGATTAATAAAAAAGAAATATTTTGTCCATATTTACAAGAATCAAAATTATAAACATGGAGACTACACAAGGAGATCGAACTCATACGGGAGAATTGACAAAATATGGTAGAAGTTATATTAACTTCTTGTGCCACAAGCGTCGCTAGTTGTCCATCTGTACCGAAGAAGTGAATATAGTATAATAAAATAGAAGTGAAGTATATACTTGTGATTTTGTTCGACTTAATATTAATAAATAAAAGTTTAATTTAATATCTGATTCAATAATCTTCAAAATTGATTTTAATAATTTTAATATAATTTGTTTTTACTTAATTTTCATTTTATAATTATTTTGCGAATTTTTAACTATCACTTACTTCAACTAATTACTTTATTTCATTTATTAAAAAAAGTATTTTATTGCAAAAATACTTTGGCTGTAAATAATTTTTATAATACTACATAAATGCGTCATGATTTTCAATGCAAACTGACGCCTTAGATTTTCTCCACTGTTTCCGGTGTAGATGGAACACTACTGGCATCTTTTATTTGTCAATTATTTGTTTACATGAAGTTCGGTCTCCTCGTGTAGTCTCCATGATTATAAAAATAAACCTTCAAGTTATTTTCCGATTTTTAATTACTAGAATAATACAAATTTAAAATTTTCGAAGTTATATGTATTTTGGCATGTTTTAAAGCTGGTTTCCAAAGAGTTAAGTATTTTTTATAAACCCCTTTACATACTTCACTATTTAGTCATCTCTAAAGGCACAACATATAAAATATTCATAATATGTTTTATTTTTAAAATATATAAATAATAATTGATATAATATGTGAATTCATAGATACGTTTAAAGTGTCAAATTGAATATAATCCAAGTGAATGTTGTAAATAATTGCAAATATAAATTCCATGATTATTTTGGTAGCATGTAAATCATTGACTATATTTAGTAATGGTCTTAGATCCGGCATTAGTGAAAACCTTCCCTCATCTGTTAATTGAATGAAATAATTTTTAAAAGACAGATAACAATATTATATATGTAGGAGTGCAATGTCTTCCACCGTAGTCCTGCTGGCTATATCATATTAATTAATTAATTAATATGATATAGTGTCTTTGTTTGTTGCTCGAACAAATATATTTGTCTCTCTCTCTGCGTAGAACACATTTTTTGAAAATTTTATTGATGTGATATTATAAAATATATTTTATATAATAAATATATAATTAAATTATTTGTAGCCTATATAAAAAAAATTTTAAGTTATAAAATTTTCAAAAAATGTGCAGAGAGAGAGACAAATATATTTGTTCGAGCAACAAACAAAGACACTATATCATATTAATTAATTAATTATTTAATATGATATAGCCAGCAGGACTACGGTGGCAGACATTGCACTCCTACATTTAGAATATTGTTATCTGCCTTTTAAAAATTATTTCATTCAATTAACAGTTGAGGGAAGGTTTTTCTAATGCCGGATCTTAGACCATAATCGTAATATTAATTATATAAAATTAGACTTTTAAAGCTTAATGTAAGGCTTAACACCACGGTGTATCTAGTATCTAACGCGGTTTTGTCTCGTTGTAAACGCTGATGCTCTATATAAGTACGTCATGCACTATATCCATCAAAAAAGTTAAATAGTATATATTTAAAAAATAAATTTATATAAGTATATATATATATATATATATATATATATATATATATATATATGGATACATTTTATTTCAAATAGTAGCCTTCATCTTGAATTTATCAATTTGATACACTTAGGTATGGACGTGTTCCCCCATATATATCTCCAGGGATAATAATAATAAAATTTAGAAAACGTCAAACATTTTTCAACAGAAAACAGCATCTTTTTACACTTTATATATCAAAACTATATAAATTAATTTAACAAGAAAATGTCATTTCTATCAATTTTAAAGTATTTGTGTTTTATGTATGTTAGGAGGGGTGGAGGGGAGTTAATAAAATGGTTATTTATAATGAATTGTGTGAAAAGATATTGCAGTTTTTTAACGTGGGCAAACTTTTATATATATATATATATATATATATATATATATATATATATATATATATAAATATATATATATATACTTGACAGAAATCAAGCTATTTGTGTTGTACCGATGTCACTGACTCCATGTAAATCGGGCAGATTATATTTATGGGTCTAAACGTGAAATAACGGCTCCATTATAATGATAGTCAGCGCCGACTAAACTAGCCAACATACTAAAACATTATGTGTGTAGTGAAATACCGAAAATATATTACCACACAAACACTAACGCATATATCATACGTTTCAACTAGGCAAGGTACTAAATTCTGAAATCTTATTTAAAATTAATATTTGGTTTTGTAACAATTTAATGATATTCATTTTATAATGGAAGTATATTGATAATGGAAAATTTTGTATAGTATTAAAAACTGAAATGCGACGCAAGCACGCTTACGCATAAGTTAGTTCTTTGGCCAGTTTAGCAGCGCTTCGGTTGAGGTTAATGGCGTAACATCCATCTAGTTTATATAGAGGTCATATTTAAATATTAATACAATTTATGCAATATTACCATCATAATCATTTCTGAGAAAATCCGCCTAGACTACGTGGACCCTGCATGATGAATTTTTATTATTTAAAATAAATACTTTTAGTATCTAGAGCAAGGTCATGCGACTGGCCTAGTTTAAGCGGTTTTTATATATTACTATTATTATTGTGTACATCTTAGGTGTCAAAATACAATTGTTATGCCAAATTCCATTAACGTAAGACGTAGTATGAAAGAACTATTACATACTATATATAGACAAACAAGGCATTGCATTTTTAATTAAATATTAATATGAAAAAATTAACTCGTCCACCAGGAATTGAGCCTCAGACCCCCGGGGTTTAGGAACAGAGGTCCGAAGATCGATTGCTGGTTGACGAGTCAATTTTTTCATATCGATATTTAACTTTTAGTTTAATTATGATACCCATTTTTGGAATTTATTTTATTATTGTTTTATCTTATCAGAGTAATGAATCTGAATACTAATCAAAAATTACAAAAATGTGTTTCATTTCCAGAAAAACCGTAATGTCATTCCGTCAAATAAAACATTAAATTATTATAATTAATTGATAAAAATCTTCTGATTTAGTCATAAATTATGAATGTAATTTTTCTGGTCAAGTATATTAGATACATACACTCCCGTTCATAAAAATTGAACCACCAATTAGTCACAGTCTAAGCGTATATACTACTAAATATATGTATATTACATACAATAGCACTTGGACTGTTTCAACTGGTTCAATTTTTATGAACGGGAGGATACGTTTTGTTCGTCTTGTAATTAATACTGATAACCTGTTAAACAATATCGACGCATTGATACAATTTAAATTCTATATATATGTATAATCCTTTTTATGATTTCCTGCAAAGATTATTGCTGTATTTATTAATTTAACTCGTGTACTCTTGTTTTAATTTATTATTGTTATACAGAGTGATTGATTATTAACTATAAATTACAGATAGCTATTCCGGGAAATATAAATTCTTCTTTCTTATAGTTAACCTTATATTAGTCAGTTAACATTCAAAGACAGATCTCATTACGCCAGTTATATACTATGGACCACAAAAGTTGATGTCATTAGAAAACAAAATTTGATAATTGATTTATGCCTTATTGATCCGGCTTTCGAAAAAATGCTTCGGATAAAAGTAGTTCATTAGAGATATAGTAACAACTTTTATTCGAATTTTTTTTTTCGAAAACCGAATCAATAAGGCCAAAATCAATTATATATATATTTTTTAATGACATCAACTTTTGTGGCTAAGTGTACTAAAAAGGCCATTCCTATATTAATATCTCCACTCTTTGTGTCTCTCACATGCTGATACAACAATTATAGCTAGAAAATATTTTGTTGGGATTATCTTCTGGATAATCTTAATCCTCTGGATAATCTTGGACGGGCTATGGGAGCCCGTCCAGGACATCTTCTGCAATCTATCTATCTATCTATGAACGAAAAAGGCCTAGACAGTCTTACTTGCCCAGTTTCTCCAATTACTACTAAGTTACAGCCTACTTAGTTAAGATTCAGAGCATGAATAGTCAATTATTTAACCATGAAAAAACTAAGGGTAACCGCACACTGCCAACTTTTTATCTGCCGATAGTTTAATCATTTCATTAATTGTTATAACGAAATGCGACAGTGTGCGATTACACTAAGTCTATTATATGATCCCTCTTCCCCTAATTAATTCCTAGTTCCCCACCATATTTTGATTGCATAAGGGTCCCTCACACTGAAGTGGAAATAATCGCGAAGCGAACTTTGCGGTGATCTATCTCCTGAAAATCTATCTCCTCTATTTACATGGCGACTAGTAGGGGTACACAGAATTATGCAATTTTTCGCCATTTTGTGCAACGTTTTTTTCCTCCACAACCCCAGTTCGCTGCAGACCGCGTTTTAGTTCGCATCGCCTTAAATTCGCTCCCTTTATTTTGTTTGTTTCTCGGCGATAATGTTGACTGAGAACTTGACTTTTAAAAATAATAACATATGGAAAGGTCTATTATAGAAAGAGGTTCTATTTATCTTACTAGGAGAATAGTATTGACCTTTTTTTTCGTCTTCTTCGAATAAAGCTAATAGCAGAAGAGCCTCTTCTTTATCGGACGACGTCATGCATACAACTGAAATATTGAGGCACTGCGAAAATCCACGCGAATGTTTCACGCTGATGTGGGAATGGATGGGAGCGATTTTTTTCGCCGCGAAGTTCGCTTCACAATTACTTTCGCTTTGGTGTGACGGGCGCTTATACATTATTTCGTCCGTTCAAAAGAATCACTCTATACAAAATAATTGCTGGTTTTTTTTTACATGTAAGATATACTTTTATAGAAAACAGTATCGTAGAATTAATTACTCATTCAATAGTATCCATTTGCTGCGTTCAATTACCACCGACTCGGGTGAAGAGTAAACATGAATTATTTTAATCAGATGATTAATGTTATTGATATAATATAATTAAGAACAATTCATGCTCTTGCAGACAAAACAAACAAACAAACAATATCAACAACAATAACTACACGTATATATACAGCGTCAAAAGTCGATCTATTATATTAAATTGAAAAATTCATTACGCAGGAGCTGCTTCAACTTACCGAATTTCCTTAGAATACATAAATCACACTCTAGTGGTCATACTTTTAGTCTGATCAAAATGAAATGTCATATATGATTTTAGCATTTGCAAGTCCAATTTTATTAATAAATGACATACGTCGAGGGGAATGGGGGGAGGTATAAAAAAAGAAGAAAACACAAAATATAAAGTATCACTCTTAATATTAGAACAATCGACAAATTTGTAAGAAATAAAGTTGTAAAAAATCAAATTTGCTACAATTCATCACCTTATCATTTTTGTGAAAACTCTTAGGTGTACAGAGATATTAAGGAATTTAATTTTCAATCTTAAACCGTCAATATTTCTGTAAATATTAGTGTAACAGAAAAAATGATAAGAAACAAAATTGCAGTAAAACTTAGTACCTACAACTTTACGCTTTATAAATTTTTTTATTTTTCAAATATTAAGGGAGATATATCAAATTTTGTGTTTCCCCCTCCCTTTAAACCCCCCTTTCCCCTTGCCCGATTTTACCCATTAACAAACTTGACCTTTTGAATACCAAAAGCGCCTCAAATACCATATTTCATTCCAATCAGATTAAAATTGTGACCGCTAGAGCGATTACAGATATATATATATATATATATATATATATATATATATATATATATATATATATATATGTCCATAGATATATGTCTATAAATTTTACAGATGGTGTTTTTCGACATCTACTAGGTAGGATCGATGGAAATTTGAAGAAATTTTTGCAAAATTTTGAACACTGTGCACACAATGGGACTCCATAACGGGTCCATTATGTGCAGATTGTGTGGCGAGGAGGAAGAAACATCCAGCCACATAATCTTTGACTGCGAACCTCTAGGTTACAGTGAAGACTATTGCCAACATATGGTCGAAGCGAATCTCGCCAGACTGAGGTAGAAGGGGGAGCACAATGGACCATAAGGTCGAATGCAATAGTTTTTACCCCAAGAATAATCAATCAATCAATCAATCATATAAAAATTGTATAATTGATTGGTGCCTTATTTATTCGGATTTCGAAAAAATAACTTCGAATAAATGTTGTTGATATATTTCTAATGAATAACTTTTATTCGAAGCATTTTTTCGACCAACCGAATCAATAAAGTACAAATCAATTATAAAATTTGTTAAATGATAGCTCGACTTTTGACGCTGACTGTACAACGATCAACACAGGTATTCTTCATAAAATATTGTAAATAAAATCTGGTTTTAAGATATTTTTCAAGTTTTTTTTGTTTTGTCTTTTTGTTTGTTTGTTTGTAGTGTACGTAATTGTTTACATGTTTAATATATATTTTATTGTTATTATTTATTATTGTTGTGTCATCACAAGAGTTTTATTTGTTTTAACACAATACGTGTGCTTATTGCAGATTTTCTTAAAAATGTAATTCATACACGTACAAAAATCTGTTTTTTGGTTCGTTATTATATTTCAAAAACTATCGGATTTTTTATCTGTCTATACAGATTATCTAAATATATACATAACCTCCATATATAGATTCGAATTTCAAAAATTTCGTAATTGCCGATAAGATTATTGTTAACATTTAATTTTTCTGCCATCTTTCTATAAAGCTAGCAATGTCAGTTTTTATATATATCGACTTGAACAACAAAATCGCTTTTTTGGTAACTTATTTGTGCGTTTTAGAGCAAAAAAGTAAGGTCAAGTTCGTTAATGGGCAAAATCGGACCATGTTTACGAAAAATGAGCAAAACTGCCTATCTTTGAAACCGTAGAGGTAGAGGTAGATTGTAAAGGCTGTTCTGGACGGGCTACACTTTGACCATTAGGTCCATTGTGATGCCTTACGATGTGAGGATGTGAGTGGAGTGGAAGGAATTTGTGAGTAGACAAGGAATTGGTTGGATATGCGGCTACAGCCGACTATGATAGGAACTATGCCGATATTCATCTGGAGTTCGTGAAGGAAACAGCAGAAAACCTTCTCGAGCATAGCTGGTTACTTCGTTCTTATCCATACGCCGACAGTTTAGTCAATTAACCGCCCCTACTTTTAATTTTTATAATTGACAAACTGCCGATGTCGGGATTCGAACGAATAACCTCCCAGTTAACAAGTACTGCATACTGCACAGACATATGGCCATAGACCGCTCGGCTATTTGGACTAGTCTTGAAACCGTATGAGATATAACAAAAATTTAATTACAATAAATTTTCTTCTTTTTAAAATAAACAGCTTTTGTTTCAAAAATTATTCCATAAACTCAATAGTTTTCTCATAATCTGTGCTCAAAAGTTCCTCGGTAATCGAAAAATATACAGTCAAAAGAGATTTTTTAAAACTTGTGGAACATTTCAAAAATTGTTTACAATTCAAACATTGATATACAACTCAGTATATACTGGGTGTTTAAATAATAAACTCTAGTTAGTTGTTGCATTGCTTGTTTTTATTTAAGTATACAGTAAATTTTTATTTCGTTAAACTTTTTTATTTTGAAAAGTATGCGAGCATTGTTTCGGAAATTACTTTCAATTTAGAATAATCAAAAAGTTGGTACCGTGTGGACGTCACTACAGTATTATTTTTATATTGGAATTTCGTTTTAATTTTCATTTAATAATATAATTGTTGCAAAAAATAATTTTACGGATTAAACACTGTGTATAAGTAAAAAAATACGAACATCTCTGGATTAATAATTCTTTTGTATATTTCACAAAATTTAAAGACATATTTCAATTCTGTTCAATGCATGTTTAATGAAGCGGTAATTTTTTTGTCTATACAAACAATCTGTACTTGCATCTGTACCAATATACACTCAAGTTCAAAAATAATGAATCGACCTGAACTGAATCAGTCTCTCAACATTTTGATTATTCTTGTAGTAAGTGTTTTATTTACTGATATTGGGATCAAACATACTTGGTGAATATAATAATAAAATTATACATTGTACAGAAAGTTACAAAAGTGAGGAGTTTTATGAAATGTAAGAAAATTAACATTTCAGGTTGGTTCATTTTTTTTTTTGAACGGGAGTGTACTTGTCAAACCTTCTCATTTACTCTGTAGTACAATTTTAATCATATACAATTACCTACTAATTTTGCTAATTTGGTATGTGATAGGCCCATATCTCTGTATCACTTGTCGGGTAGCAAAGGCTTAGACCAGAGGGGATTTACTGCAAACTTTTATATGATTTATTTGACAATTCTACTTTAATATAGAGCCGAATAAATTTTGAATATTATACCCTATATAAAGTTGGTTGAAGTTAATGAATGGACAAAATCGGACCATGTTTGGGAAAAATGGACAAAAGTGTCTATCTTTGAAACCGTAAGAGATAGAACAAAAATTCAAAGTAAAAAAATGTTTCTTTTTTGAAAATAAACTACTTTCTGTAAGAAACTTTTTATCATAAATTCAGTATATACCGAGTATTTAAGCATTTAACTCAGTTACCTGTTATTTTCACTTGTTTTTTTTACTCATATTACAATGAATTTCTACAAATTAATGCTCTTAAAGATGAATTAAAGATCACTGTTTATTAAGAATTTATATGATTTATCAATGTAATTACGAATTTATAAAATTATATAGAAATGTGAATGTAAACAGGGCGAGCAAATGTGAAAACCAATAATATAATATTATTATTTAGTGTTGCGGGCAACACCACGAATTTGTGAATTTGTGGTGTTAATTTATACATATCATTTACGTATTGGTACATACTCCTATCTATATACAGTGTGAATCGTGTGGAGCGGACCAAACTCCATGAGTGTATTGTACATGCGAAATTACGAAACCGACGATGTTGGTTAAAATACGATACGATTAACGGTTTTCAAGATATCAGACTTATAGTGCTAAAATTCAAAATTGTATGAATTGAGATGGGAAAAATTTTGAAATTTGTTTGTCGAACGTAAAAATGAACCTGATTTTCGTTCAGTTTTTGGTCACATTTACACTAGAAAATGATTCTTTATTAAAATCGATAAAAACATTTTTTTTCATTTTTTCGCATTTTTTCTAAAGGTACTTAAAAAAATTGCAAAAGTTCGAGAAAAATTTTATGCCCCGGATTTTGATAAACACTTTGTTTTAAACTAATTTTGACCTAGTGAAACCGATGGCGTTGATTAAAATACGATACTATTAATGGTTTTCAAGGTTCCAGATTCATAGTGCTAAAATTCCACACTGTATGAATTGTGAAGCTAAAATTTTGAAATATGTTGGTCGGAAGTTAAAATGAACCTAATTTACGTACTTCTCGGGTCAAAATTACCGAAGAAAATGATTATTATTAAAATCGAGAAGAAAAATTTTCTTCACTTTTTTCGAATTTTTTCCAAGGGGTACCCCTTAAAAAAAATCGCAAAAATTGGAGAATAATTTTATGTTCCCGATTTTGATATAAACATTGTTTCAAGGTAATTTGGACCTAGCGAAAATGATGCTGTTGGTTAAAATACGGTACGAATACCGGTTTTTAAGATATCAGACTCATAGTGCTAAAATTCAAAACTATACGCATTGAGAAGGAGAAAGTTTGAAATATGTTGGTCGGACGTTAAAATGAACTTGATTTACGTACTGTTTGGGTCAAAAGTACCCTAGAAAATTACTTTTTATTAAAATCGATAACAAAATGTTTTCGCATTTTTTCTAAGGAATAGTAAAAGTTTGAGAAAAATTGTAATAAAAACTTTGTTTAAAGCTAATTTGGAAATAAATGAAAAAAAAAACTCATATGTTCTCATCCGCTTTTCATTTGTGTTCAAGTTATAGCGTAGTAAACAAATGTTATCTTGTGAATGAATACTTGTAACCAGTAAGCTATATGTTCGAGACTTTCAAAACAATTGCCAACTTTGTTGTTCTGATAATGTGTCATGGAATTGTTACAGTTATGTAATCGGATAAGAACATTTGCGTTTTTTGCATTATTGTCACGTGTATAAGAATACACCGACAGTTTGATCCGTTACCCCCGACTCATTCTGTATATATTTGAATATACGTTACGTATGTGCTTACAATAATTAGTAAAATATATTATAAAAGCATTGTTACATACCTAGGTAGGTAAATTGTAGTACCTATCTACATATCTACCTATAATTTGTATATTGTGTACATTTTAGTGGCTTTAAGTTAATACTATTTCATGTGTATTATATAATATTTAAACTCTATACCTGCACAAATAAGGTTCTACATATTATATACAGGCGTTTCATTATTGATTCAGTAATATTAAGCATGGAACGTAGGAAAATTTACCAGAAAGTTTAATTTTTGATTTCTTATAACACGGTAGTGCGTCTGCCATAATATTATACATTTCTCTATTTGTAAATTCGTGTTTGTATTGATAAATTATATAAATTCTTAAAATGGGATATTTAATTCATGATAGAAAAATTCAAGGACGTTCCATCAATGTGTTATATAATCAGGACAAAAAACACGGTTTGATTTTATAATAGAATAAATACATAAACACACATACGCAACACATAGACGAATCCACTGTTCATATATATATAAAAATAATGTTATTTTGAAAAAAAAAAAAGTTAAACTTTTATATTTCGAAAACAAAACGATAAAATGCGATTTAAAAAAGACATTTATTTAATAAATATTTATCATTACTATTCTAGTTTTTAAATTCAGTCGAGTATTTTTTTTAATACAACAGATAAGGGCCCAAATTTACATTAAGTCGGGAGGTGGTCATTTGAACGATATCATTTTTCAACTTAATGTCATCAATTTTACACCTTCAAATAAACTTTTCTTGAAAACTAATGGCCCACTTTTGGCCCACCTTGTATATATTGGTATGTATTTAATAGAAAGAGTTAGCCGTGAAACATTATTTTGAAAACAAATATTTAGTGAGTTAAGTAAAAAAAAAGGGGATTCAAACTGTAATCCTGTGAACCTGAATTTAAATAAAAAAATCATCCTTTGAATGTATAGTTTACATACATCGTAGTGAATAATACTTGTTATATTGTGCTGGATATAGTGATGGATAGGCCAAGTAGGTATGGGACCTGAGAAAAGCTCAACAGGAGCTGGCACTCGAGCTTGGCGAGAGATACACTGATTATTATTATGGTTACCTAACCTCCTCAAAAACTATATATTGTACTAAAACCATCAGTCTCTCTATCCTTTAACCGCATCATGTCGTCTGCATTTATGTTGGTAGATACAATATAATATATATACAATATATATATATATATATATATATATATATATATATATATATATATATATATATATATATATATATATATATTGTATATATATATTATATTGTTTATTTCTTTATATCTGTCTTTATTTATTAATTGCTTCATTTAAAAAATGTTATTATTGCGGCAAAAATTGATTTATTATTGAATGCATTATTATTCAGAATTTGGTGAGAACGTTATACGACTTCGATATATAATCTACAATGCTAACTGCTTTTGATTGAGCGAAAGACGGTTTTAACGTCTCATTACGTCCCAAAAGTCTATTATGATACAAAAAAAGTTTAATTCCGAGCAAATAATTGACATTTTTCTAATAGCTTGCGAGTATGCGATTAATTAAAAAAATTGTATACCCTCAATTGATAAGCAAGCTGAAAAAATTGCCTCAAATCACACAAGCCTTTTATGTAAAAAAAAATAGGTGTATTTTTATGTAAAACAAGTGAAAATGATAAGATGACAAGATAAATACCCGGTATATACTGAGTTTATGACAAACGGTTTCAAACAAAAGTTGATTATTTTGAAAAAAAGGAACATTTATTGACTTTACATTTTTTACTATCACTTGCGGTTTTAAGTGATAGTAAAAATAGTTTTAACTATTTTCGTTTTTTAAACTTAATATACCTTGTATATTTACAAATATACTGGGTATAAAAATAATGATATAAATTTTTGTTTAAATAATTAAAATTTTGTTGTTTCAAATATACTTCTGAATAATCGGATTAACAATAATTGTACATATATATTTAAAAATTTTTGGTAAGGTGAAATAAAATTGGCACAAAAATAAGGAATTATTTATTCACTTTTTAGTGTATTTTTTTGTTATAGAATATTTGATTTTTGAAGTCGGGTTTCCATTTTGTCAAAATAGGTTTTATATTAGTAGAAGACATACGTTTTTGTGAAGGCATAAATTAAGCCATTTCTTTACTATAGATTGTATAGAATAGTCAGGCCAATATATGAGATGGAGGTCAGTGATATATAGAGATAACAATTAAGAAATCGAAAATTTTTCCTGATTATTCTTATTATTATCACGTCTGCAGAAGCCAACAAGCTACAATTCATTTAAAAATATTGTACAGTTATTTTAAATACATTATTGATACATTATTTATTAATTTTATGTGTGTATAACGATTATCTAACAGCGGCGTTACGACTCGATGTTTTATCCATTTTTGGATAGTAAATTTACATTAAAATATGGAAACATAACATTTGTTATCTAAACACAAATATATTATAGTCCAAGAGTCCGAGGCCGTTTTGTAGTATTTCAAGATTATTTTGTAGGGTGTCAATTAAAAGACCTCTTGAAGCACCATTTCAAAAATCTCTAATTAATTTGTTGTGTGTTTAATTGTTTTGTACATTTTGATGAAAAAACAATTCGAAATTGCTGTTTTCCAGTGTATCTCTATTAGTATTGATGAGAATCTGATGCAAATCACGAATAAAGACAACAAGATATATAGATCTTGAAACATATATATATATATATATATAAATATATGTATATATATATATATATATATATATATATATATATATGTATATATATATATATGTAAGGGTGGGATCTAAGGGGTTAGTTTTGGATTTCGAAATGAAAAATAAAACAAAAGTTTCAAAATTAATTTTTAGTGTGTCAATTAAAAGCTTTTTGGTTGCCAACAATAATAAATAATTAAAATAAAAAAAAGTCGAAAATATTTTTTTTTTAATCATTTTCTTCACGGAACATTGAGCAATTTATTTATTTATTTAGGGAGACACAATCCGAGGCAAAAGTACATTAAATAAAAAACAAGAAATCATAGAAAAACTTTAAGCATGTGATGAGAGTAAAAAATCGCAAAAATTGGAAAAAAATTTTGTGTCCCAGATTTTGATATGAAATTCGTTTTAATCTAATTTGGACCTAGCGAAACAGACAATGTTGGTTAAAATACGATACGATTAACGGTTTTCAAGATATCAGACGCATGTGCTAAAATTCAAAATTGTATGAATTTAGATGGGAAAATTTTGAAATGTGTTGGTCGGACGTTAAAATGAACCTGATTTTCGTACAGTTTGGGTCACAATTACCCTAAAAAAGGATTATTATTAAAATCGAGAACAAAAATTTTCTTCACTTTTTGCGCATTTTTTCAAAGGGGTACCTCTTAAAAAAATCGCAAAAATTGGTGAAACATTTTATGTCCCAGATTTTGATAGAAACTTCGTTATAATCTTATTTTGACCTAGCGAAAACGATGCTATTAGTTAAAATACGATACGATTAACGGTTTTCAAGATATCAGACCCAAGGTGCTAAAATTTAAAACTGTATGAATTGAGAAGGGATAATTTTGAAATATGTTGGTCAGACGTTAAAATGAACCTCATTTTCGTACTGTTTGGCCCCAAATTACCCCAGAAAATGATTATTATCAAAATCGATAACACAAATTTTCTTCACTTTTTGCGCATTTTTTCCAAGGGGTACCCCTTAAAAAAATCGCTAAAATTGAAGGAAAATTTTATGTCTCCGATTTTGATAAAAACTTCGTTTTAAGCTAATTTTGACCTAGCGAAAACGATGCTATTAGTTAAAATACAATACGATTAACGCTTTTCAAGATATCAGACCCATGGTGCTAAAAATTAAAACTGTATGAATTGAGAAGGTAAAATTTTGAAATATGTTGTTGGGACGTTGAAACGAACCTGATTTTCATACTATTTGGGTTCAAATTACCCTTAAAAATGATTATTATTGAAATCGAGAACACAAATTTCCTTCACTTTTTAACGGTTATGCTCCGATTCGGTTAACGATTATATCTTCTATTATGGTATACTCATCTCTACACAATGAAAGAATCAGCGAGAATCAACTGGCAATTACTAGTTTTCAAATACGTAGGGTCAAGTTAATTGAACATAAAACTAATTTAATAAAAGAGCAACGGAATCCTATTAAATTTGACAATGATGCATGAACAAATAAAAAGCATGAATTACTTTTTCCAGTTTGATATAATTTTTAATTCTTTAAAAATGTGTGTATATGCTCTCCTTGTATAGACACTAGCTCTGTAGTTATATAAAATAAACGATATTGTCATGAAATTAAGTAGCTGGTGTAATTATTACACCCGCGTCATTTATTTACAAAACATTTAAATTCTGATTATGTAATCTATCTATTTTACATATATTCGTTAGGGTATTAAAAAACTTTTTTATGGGTTGTGTAAGAATAAGAATACAATACGATTGAACAAACAGCGTGTGACAAGATTGCCTGGCATGAAGACAAGTGTGATCTAAATCAGAGGTGGGCGCAGACGGATTGCCGGAGTCGAACGACTCTCCATAAGCTGGGTGAGAGTTAGTAAAAAAGGTATGTTCTGAAGTAAGACGGACAATATTGTATTGACCCTCTTCTGAAGTAAGAGGGTCAATACAGGTAGCCTACCGATTATTGCCCAATAATTTATTCAATCAATTTAGAATTAGTTTTATAAAATATTTATTGTTTAAAAAATATCTTTTACAATATGGAGAGATACACCAAAAAACATAATAATAATAATAACAACAATAATGATGATAGCAATAACAATAATTACAACAACAACAACAACTATATGTATTCCCACTTTATGTAAAATTTAACCATTTAGAAATTAGTAACAAATTACCAACCCTCCCCCACACCCAGCTTTATCATTGGCATCTTTTTTGTATCCAGTGAAATCAAATTCGCATGACACTATACCCCCTGCTAAGAAAAAATAATTAAATCATGTAAATAATTGTTTATTAGTTCTCCGATATGAATAGTTTAGGAAAATTATTCGGAATTTCCTAAAATCTAATTCTAAAATCTAAACTAAAGCTAAATCATCAAAAAATTTACAAGCGGTAAATGTAAAAGATCAAAAGATTTATATTTTATAATTTATATAACATTTATATTTTATTCATACCCAAATATATTTAAAAGGTACATTTTATGCCCCAAATTACCCGACTTTGTAACGCTGGAAAATATTAATCCTTGACATAAATGGGTGTTGAACATTTACAAATAATTCACATTTTATAAACATTGAATAGGCAGAATTTTTAATAATTCAAACATTAATATACAACTCAGTATAAACTGGATATTCAAACAATTTACTCAGTTAGTTGTTATGTTACTTGTTTAGCATTAATTTCACGTGTACAATACACTCCTGGAGTGTGGTCTGATCCTCCCGACACACCCTGTACATACATAAACTTACACTTAACGCGTATCATATACGTAGTATATATTTAAACGAGATAATATATATTTTGTAAAACAATAGAGAGAGTTTTTGAGTATAAAGTCAAAGTTTTCTTTTCAGTTTTATTTTGTTTTTACTTTCGCTGATTGCTAAATGAGAAATAAATGTTTCGTGTCATATAACCAATAATTAGTCACTTAGGAATAGTCTTCAATGTATAAATAAATGGATATTCATTCCATTTTTAACTATTTTTGTTTGAATATTTGTAATATTTTTAAGTATTTACACATGTTTTGAATATATCCATTCTTTACATATCTATGTGGATGGTTTTCATTACTTGTTTTGTTATTTGAAATATTCTCTTTTTATTTGTTTTTTAATTTATTTAAATTTTTATTGTTTGTGGTGTTTATTTTTAGATTCACCTGTGATATCGATTTTAATATGTTACAAAATATTTATTTATCTGAATTGTATTCGAATTATTCTGGGTAAAAAGTAGCTAGCTTGTATATTTCAATTAAAGGTGTGTTGATGTAGTAGTGAGGATTCCAATTAGATCTGAAATCCTAGTCTAAGAAAGATTAATTAACAAAAACAATTGAAATCAAACTTTATTTTGCCGGATAAATAATCTCTCAAAGATTTGTTGATAGTTACTGACGTAAAAACATATAGTTACCGAAAGGGCGTATGCCGTATGTGAAAGCATTGCTAATAGAGTATCAATGTTAAATATTATTTACTATAATAACTATACACAATATAAATATTATTAAAATAATCAAAGATAACTCTAGGTTTTTTTGAAATTAAATTTCAAATTTTGCCCCAATTCCTAGAACATTTATTTGTATTTTTATAAATACGTATTTCGACTACAAGGTAGTCATCATCAGTATGAATTAGTTAATCGTAACGATCTCTGGGATATGGATTCAGAGATATGTTGCTTGTTGCTAATTTGGTGCGTGTCTTACAATATGCTTAATAAAGAAATAAAAATAGTGAGGCTATTCTGTAGTGTGTCTGTTGTGTATGCTTTCGGGACTGTTTTGTACTGCATTAACATGTAATGAGAGTGTGTTAAATATGTTCATTGTTGTCGTCTTAAGCTTAGCATTACTTCTAACATATATGTTAATAATACAACAATTAAGACGAATCTTACAACGCCTCATATGTTAACATCCATCAAGCTGTTTGGCTGCCGATCGTGCCAAAGAAATAGACCGACATACATACATACATACACTCGGGAAAAACATTACCCTCTTTCTGGGACAGTCGGGTAAAAAGTGAACAAGATTAGATAGTTTTTCAATAGCATCATATAATTGTTTCATCAGACGAACATGTTTTTTTTTTCTTAAATTCACACAAAATGAATTATTTTATTATAATGGTATTCAAGTTTGAAGAAAATTCGTCACGCATAACGAAATCTCATCCACCACGCACATGACACATAACGACACAATAAATAGAATATATATATATATATATATATATATATATATATATATATATATATTACTATCTCACACACATAAATGCGTATTATAAAGACTTCATTATTATAAACAGATTGCTTTTACAGAATTCATTTAGCGTGAAATAAGCCTCAAAACATTCACAAAATTGTCTTACAATTGACAAAAATATATATTATATATATATACATATATACATAGAATTTTAATTTTATTTATACAGTCTGTTGCTAAAATATTCGTTACAGTCAACTTTTTTTTGTAGCAATTTGGTAATATTAGGACTCACATGACCGCAATTAAAATGTTCAATTTTTTCTGAATTAGTATTCTTGTTACTCAAACATGCATACATGCATACAGACCACTGAACGGAGATGTATATGATTTTTTTTAAATGCCGTTTTTAAAATTAAGTCCATTTTTTTAAAAAGAACTAAAAACTATAAAATAATTTTAATTTTAAAACGAAAATCGTGAGGCGCTTGTAATAGATAATTGATGAATGAACAGTTCATCAAAATCACTAACAATTTCATTGCACTGCAAATGATATGAACTGTTTTATGATTTTAGACAGCTACTTTCTACACTATTAACTATTGTATGCGCCCCACGTTTTACGTTTTGAAATTGGAAATTATTTTAAACTTTTTAGTCCGTTTTGAATTGAAAAATGGTAATTTAAAAATTCACTTTTTATTTATAGTTATTTTTGTAAGGTTATGTAATTTCCACTACTTCAAATATTTATCGACAGTTTCACCAAAATTTCTAAAATTACTTGTCGTTTTTGCTTCTCCTTCTCTATAGGCGTAATTATGTAAAAAATTAATTTGATTTTTCCCAGAACTGCCAAAGTGTTTGATAACGAAAAGTACAAGAATTTCTCATCAAATAAACAGTCTGGTTTTTTCCATAATTTATCTGAAAATTAAAAACAAACAAGTGAAAATAGCAACAAAATGAGTTCATTTTATACTGAGTTCATTAGCAATGCATAAACTGTTGAAGTTTGGAGCTAAACATTGGGTAGGTTAATTGAGCTTGGAGCTGATCATAGATCATTTGGTAAGTTAATTATTTTGGAAAATTCGGTAAGATTTCGTAAGTGAAACTGAAATGATTTTTTATTAGAAAGGGGGTATGTTACTCTAGTGGTACGAATTTGGGCCAGACTAAATATAAAAAATTACTATTCACTTTTTTCAGCTTAATTCTTCATGTTTTAAGAAAATATAAAAAAATTTTTTTGGAAAAAACAGCAAATTAAAAGAAATTCTTGGCGGCGAATATCTTGGCGTAAAAACAGATGAACTGGTGACATATGGTTTTAACCCTGTCGTATATCTGAAACAAAAATGATACATAGTAATTTGAATGAAGTACTTATAAATCGTAAAATTTCGAAAAAATCTTAAAAATGAAATAATGAGCTTTGCTTACAAGTTGATATAAAATTTCAAATTCGCCCCAATACCTAGATCAATTTTAGTATTATAAATACGTATTTCGACTACAAAGTAGTCATCATCAGTAGAAATTAGCTAGTCGTAATTTCCTCTTTGACAATTAGAAATAGATAGAAAATCGAAATCCATAGACAAAAATAAAACTAAATAAAAAATTAAACAAATTAATAAATATAAACATAATAAATTTTGTTGAAATTACTCTTGTTAAAATTGCTTTCATTCAAATTTATTCTTGTTTTTTTATAATAAAAAACATTAGGCCCCATTACACACTTTTCTGAATCTAATCTATCTGAATGTAGAACAAACACATAAATGATTCCTGATATTAAATGTTAAAAATTACTATTTATTTTATCAAAGAAATAAATTTGAGTGTTTGAATAAAATTGATTTCAACTTTTATATGTTCTTAGGCTTATTTCAATTTAGATTTTCCCTGAAATGGTTTAGGGATCAAATTTATATTTAATCTACTTCAAATCTCAATTTGAAGTACTCGTTGTGTTAAAAATGCATCCTTTTAGAAAAAGATTTTCGCTTTAGTAAAAGTTTAATTTCATGTCCGATTTTCAAAGTTTTAAAGTCTCTTTGTGACTTATTCATTCGGTTTTTGGGAAAATGTTTCAAATAAAACATTTACTTTCTTTTCGAAACATTTTCCCAAAAACCGAATAAATAAGGCACAAAATGACTATACAATTATCAAAAAAGGACACTATCTCTGTGGCCGTGTTGCTGTGATATTGCAATCTACTTATGTTATTATTAATTTTACATTAAAATGTTACCATATATTAGAAATTATTAAAATTATAATACACATAATTTTTCAATTAACTCGAAATTAACTTTTCATTTCGAAATATTTTCTAGCGTTACCGAAAAATGAAAGCTTTTGAAAATACAACTTTAATACTAAAATAATCAAATACATTTCACAACGCTTCCACTTTTACGAATTCGTTCATTAATCAAATTGTAAAAAAGCTTGAGGCACTTTGTGTTGAAAATTTAGATGACTATTCCAATTTAATTTCAACACAAAAGCGTTTAAATATATTACAATTAACTCTAATTATTTTCTAGCGTTACCGAAAAATGAAAACTTTTGAAAATAGAACTTTAATACTAAAGAAATCAATTACATTTCACAACGCTTCAGCACTTGCAAAAAGCATGTTCCGCAAAAAAGCTTGTGACGCTTTGTTTTGGAAATATCTTTGAGAAGACTATTCCGAATTAATTTCAATATAAAAGCCCCAAAATATAATACAGTTAAGTCGAATTATTTTCTAGCATTACCGCAAAATGAAAGCTTTTGAAAATATAATTTTAATACTAAAATAATCAATTATATTTCACAACGCTTCCACTTTTCCGAATTCGATGATTAGTCTAATTTAAAAAAAAAGCTTGTGACGCTTTGTTTTGTAAATATCTTTGAGAAGACTATTCCGATTTAATTTCAATATAAAAGCGCCCAAATATAATACAGTTAACTCGAATTATTTTATAGCGTTACCGCAACATAAAAGCTTTTGAGAATATAATTTTAATTCTATAAAATCAACTACATTTCACAACGCTTCCACTTTTCCGAATTCAAACATTAGTCTAATTTTAAAAAAAAGCTTGTGACGCTTTGTTTTGAAAATATCTTTGAGAAGACCATTCCGATTTAATTTCAATATAAAAGCGCTTAAATATAATACAGTTAAGTCGAATTATTCTCTAGCATTACCGCAAAATGAAAGCTTTTGAAAATAGAACTTTAATACTAAAAAAATCAATTACATTTCACAACGCTTCCACTTTTCCGAATTCAATCATCAGTCTAATTGTAAAAAAGCTTGTGTCGCTTTGTTATGAAAATATCTTTGAGAAGACTACTCCGATTTAATTTCAATATAAAAGCGCTCAAATATAATAGAGTTACCTCGAATTATTTTCTAGCGTTACCGCAACATAAAAGCTTTTGAGAATATAATTTTAATTCTAAAAAATCAAATATATTTCACAACGCTTCCACTTTTCCAAATTCGATGATGAGATCCATCTTAGATGGAATATTATTATTATTATTATTTACATTTGAAATAATGTATGCTCGATCCAATAGCACCATGTAGAATAAAATTGGAATTAAATTTGGAGAATTAAAAAAAAATTAATATGCTAATTTTCGATATGAATATTTGTTCATAACAAAAAGCAGGTTTTTTCAAATATATCAAAAATAAAAAATAAAATCGACATAAACATAATTATTTAGAATTGTAAACAAAAAAAATAAATTACAAACTTGTTAAAAAAATGGGGACATGAATTATCTAAATAATAATAAATCGGTTTGTACTTTTGGTAAATTATAAAAACAAAAAACAAGTTTGCAAAAAAGAAAGTTTGTAAGTATTCGAAAAATGTTTTTGAATACGACTAAAATCGAAGGACATACATGATGTAGAGACATATATGATGTACACACAGCATCCAGTCAACTGATACTGACTGCAAATAATATGTACCAAGAGATCTTAACAGCGTTCAAACCGCATACAAATACATCCCCACCTCAAATGTATGAATACTACAGGGTGTAGACTAGATAACCGACGCATAGATCTTATTGGATGCATGAGAATATAATATCGTCTGTTGATTGGTTAGCATAAACATAAGGGTGTTAGTTTGGGAATAACAAACCTTCAGGACGTCGTCAAGCGTCGCACAGAGGAGTGGCACATCGTGTACTCAGGAGGCGTCTAAACATTTCACAACTAGTGTACTGTTCTCATGAGGTTCGCGTCAAGTCCTGCATTCGATGGTTATCGATATACCAGTCGTGAATATAACTTCGTCACAGGCAGATTGTTTGTCGGCGTTTTTACAAATTATTTACTATTTACTAAGTTATTATCAATTGTACAATAACGGCGTGTCTCGTGACATCAACTAAATAAATTTTCAAACCATATGAGAACTTTATGTTTGTGATCATTTGTGATTTCACAATTTTTACCAAACTTGTAACTTTCGAGTAGTGCATGTGAAAATTCTTTAAAATAAATAAGAAAAAAATAAAATAACAAATAAAAAATTTGTGTTTGAACAATAAACTTTACCAAATTTAGTGTTTAAAAAAGTGTTTGTAAAATATTTGAAGAAAAAAAAAATTAACATTTGAAAATTATTAATAGACAAATTTAAAAAAATTAACAATAACAGTCCACGGACTGTTTGATTTGGTATAAGCGTATTTAACAAATTCAAGACGCGGTCCGACGAGCTGAACCCGGTGGAGCGCGGCTATACGACGGCATCTCCGTGGCCGGCGTTGTCGTTGCCCGGGGGTCCCGTAGATCTAGATCCTGTGACTGCAGCCTGGGGCCGTAAATTGTATCCACCGCCTGGCGTTGGCACCGGACCCACACGTGTGGGAACCGGTGTCACACCAGGTAGTCTAATGTTTGGACTGCATCATCATCAAGATGCTGCTACGGCTGCTGGATTGCATCATCATCATCAACCACGTGGTCCCGTTACCAGTTTAAAAGAGGAACCACTCAGTGGATCACAGCTTGCGGCTGCCCGATCATGGATGCAACCCACTGTTGTTGATCAAAGCAGGTTAGTTTCATCTTTGTATACATTTTCAATAGAACCTTTTAATTTCAAATAACGATTTGTTTTTGTTTCGGGTAGATTGTCAAACTCTAAAATAAGATAAACAAAGATTTGAGATATTGCTTACTGATATCTGCACATTGATTTGTTTGATATTCTGCCCGAAACAAAAACAGATCGTAATTTAAAATGAAAAGGTCTATCTGTATAGTGTCAAAGAAAACATGTGATAATAAAAAATGTCAACCATAAATTCAATTTTCTCTTTAAAATGGTTTAAATGATTTTTATATTGATATTTGAAATTAGTTTCTATGTTCGTGGAATATTTAGTTCCCTTTTTTGTTCCCAACAAGTGTTTTTTTTCTCATGCAAAAAAAAATTTTTTTTTTTTAAATAATTCTACAAATTTTTTATAAAATCCTCTAAAGGTTTTGTTGTGTTCAATAGTTAAATTTGAACAAACGAAAATTTTTAACAAAAAATTTCTAAATAAAAAAATTGTTATGTCCGTCGGCAAGTTAACTGTCAAAAGAGTTTACTATCAAAACTAATAGCAAAATTTCTGAAAATATGAGATATACTTCAGAATATCAGAAACGATATTATAAAATAATATTTAAATACAGAAAATTATTTTGAAAAAAAAAAAGATTTTGGCAAAATTGTACTGCGTAGCGAATTCGAGATTCTTTTCTATAAGAATATCAATTTCAAACAAAAAATTTGATCCAATCAACACTTAAATTAGTGAAAATTTTAATAAAATATAGTTAAAAATTGAGAAAATCATCATATTGAATCCATACCAAATCTTAATTTACGTCTCATACTTTGTTTTCCGAAAAAAAAGTTTCAAACAAGAGTTGTTCATATTTACATTAAAATTAATTTCGCTATATTGATACTTTTTTTTTCCACTTATCAAAATAACATTTTTAAGGTTAATTTTATCAAAGATATTTTGATTTTTGATAAAGTTAAAATTACATGTGCAATTAGACTTTGGTTTGGAAGTAATCCTTTTGTTGGGTACAAATCAATGTAATCTAGGTCATCACAGGTGAAATTAGAAGCTAACAGTTCTCCCAAAATCTTTCTATCTAACAACTGTAATGGCCTGATAGTTGAAAGTTTTCTTGTTTCAGAGGAGTTTTGAGAGATTTTTTTTTTGTAAAAATTCTGACAAATTATAATAAAAATTTGTTTTGAAAAGATATGTATTGGGTTAAAATCACTGAATATTTGATTAAACCAAATATTGTCTGCCAATACTAAATGAGTCCGTTTTTGAGCACAATTTAATTAAATAAACGAAATCTACTACTTCATACGTGCAAATTGGTGTCACTAGATTTCAAGCAAAAAAAAACTACATAACAAAATAACTGATCCAAAATGTTTACTCGAAAAGAATAACGCAATGTTGGCTCCAACGATTTGTTTCTAAGAGTTTTTAATTCTATTAAACCTAAAGTCTATAAAAAATGTATCTAAATGTTCAATCAAGGCCAGAAGATACATAAAAGACATTATATTTAAATGTGATTACCTAAAAAAAAAGGTAAAAATGATCTGTCAAAAAAATATCATAAAATTTGTTAATAAAAAAAAATTACATCCTTGTTTAATTTAATTTCATTCAAAAAATTAAATTTGGTTACATGAATGAATTATTATACATTCATAAGCATAATTTTAATATATTAAATTCAAACGAGTACAATACAATGGTTACATAAAAAATTCGTTACGTAGGAGCTGCGTCAACTTACAGCGAATTTTCTCAGAATACATAAATCACTTTTCTTTTGGAAATGGATCTTAATTAAAACTGTTATCTTATTGCGGTAATGGTCATGGCAATACCAGACCGCTAGAATGGCTACAGACACATATATAAATAAATATGTTTTCGTATTTGATATGCTTTTGGTATGTCAAAGACCAAAATCGTTAGTGAGCAGAATCGATATAGAATGAATGGCGTTTAAAGAAAGAAGAAAACACAAAATATGAAATGTCCCTCGTAACTGTAGAAAAATTCGTTAAAAATATCAAGTAACCATGGTCTTGTATTTGTAATATTTATTATTATGCGTATTGTTTTTAAATTGTAAAGTATTTCTGGAAATATTCGATTTACAGAAAATATGGCCAGAATAGTAACTGATTTACCACAACTTTACTTATTATAAATTTTTTCATTTTTCAAATATTATGAGAGAAATTTAAATATTTATTTCCCTCCCTCGCTTTAAACCTCCTTTCAACTTGCGTCCGATTTTGCCCACCAACAAACTTAGCCTTTCAAAAGCGCCTCAGGTACCAAATTTTATTGTCATGAACCGAAAATTGTGGCTTCCAGAGCGTGAACAAACTAGACACATATATATATATATATATATATATATATATATATACATATATTCGAGTAAAAGTTACCCGATATGAAAATACTATCCACTTTTGTTCGAAAATCGAAATGGACACAAAGAATCTGTGTATAAATAATGAAATTGCTTATTTGGTGGCCTTAGATACCAAACTTGTTTATTAGTTTTAGGTATTTAACCAACTATAGTTTTCTATTTTAAGAATTTGTAGTTATTCAAACATATGGAGAAAATCTACCACAAATTAGTTCTATTCTAACCTGCGAAATTTTCGTACCTCTAAATATACAAAAGTTCCTTGTACATAGACGTTGTTTGAGAGTCAAAATTTTAAACTATGTAAGTTAATTTATTCACAATTGAAGGTGGAAATAGGACAGAATTTTTTGTTGTTGATTTTAATTTGTATATTTAAATTTACTGGAAAAAAAAATAGTTTTTTTTTTTTTTATTAACATATTATTTTAATAGTTTTTATGATTTTCAAAACTTCGATTTATCTTGATCAAATATTTTTTTATATTTTTTATTAACATTCATTTACATTTATTTAAAAAAAAAAAAAACAAAAACAAAACCTAATAAATACAATTATTTGGAGTTAATTGTATTTTCTTAATCTTTCTGATAATTAGCATTTCTTTTTCAAATTTCTGTGGCGGTATCTTATTGATTTTCCAAAATTTATTCGTTATAAAAAATATAGATTTTTGCGAATCAAAATAACATCAATCAACTATACAATTTGAACAAACGAACTATAGAAGTCCTCAAGATAGATTGATACTCCATATTTTTCATACTTTTGGGCAACTAAAACTATTTTAAATGTATCTCAACGGTCCCATACGCGCATATCGGACTTCAAATAATAACGACCTAGAAAGAAGAAAATAATTTCATTATGAAACGGTTCTATGCTTTTGGTTTCATTCATTTAAATAATAACGACCTAGAAAGAAGAAAATAATTTCATTATGAAACGGTTCTATGCTTTTGGTTTCATTACAGAAAATTTAGGGCTCTCTATTTATCTCAATCAGTATCTGCTTATGGAATTTCGGACAGAAATACTCCTTTTTTTTTTCTTTGACTAGTGAAACTTTCACCAAATCAGCAACGAATAACATATCCTGAGACAATATAAGAGTAATTTTAATAAGAGTGATGTTAACAAGAGTAAATTGAAAGAATGTAATTTTAACAAGAGTAATTTCAATAAAATTTATAATATTTTAATTTATTTTGTTTAATTTTTTTTTGTCTATTGATATCGATTTCAAAATTGACAAAAAGTAAATTACGACTAGCTAATTTATACTGATGATGACTTCTTTGTAGTCGAAATACGTATTTATAATACAAAAATTAGTATTTAATAATACTAATAGTATTTCTATAGTCTATAATCCGATTCGTATCAAATTTACGGTGTTGTGGTGAATTCTCTCCTTTCAAAAAAAAAAAAAAAATGTTCAAAACTGGTGAAAATTTGTAAAAAAAAAAACACTAGAATCGATCTATAATCAAATAGAACAGATACATTATTCTTGTATGACATCGATTTTGATTTGATGATGAAAAAAATATTGAAATTAATATCCTTATCTATCAATTTATTTGTGAACTGCGAATACAAAGTTGTAAAAATATTAAAGTAGCTATTCAAAATTTGCAAAGATTACTTATCTTAACCATGTTATACAAATAAATCGAAGAGCGCGCTCTGTTTCAAATAAACCTGATTTAGATTTAACGTGATGAACGAACTATAACTAATTATAAAATTACATAAATCTAGATCGATTATACGCAAAATAAATTTGACATCATATATATACATATAATTTGGTTAAATGTCCGATGAACGATAATGTTCTGTCATATCCTAAACGAGCAAAACTGTATAGAATTTATTGTGAAAAAGATTTTACTAATCTGACATTTTCGCCTATTTCCCATTGTTTACGCGTTAAATGCCCATATAAGAGTATAAATATCGTTAAATAATGCAAAGGTGCGTGAGATATTATTTTAGAAAAAATTTGTACAAAGAAAAACTGTAGGAAATAATGTAAATAATATTTTTGTACATTCGTTTCTCTGTTATCGTTTCCGAGATACACGGATGGAACCTCACAGAAAATTGATAATATTTTTTCTTTCATGTTCAAAACATTTATTTTGTAGAATTTCTATAAAATACGTATTCCAACTGCAAAGTAGAAATCATTAGTGTGAATTCTAGAGTTAAGTATTTATTTACTACAAATTATTGATCTAGAAACTGAGACAAATTTTGAAAATAGATTTTAAATATCTATAGTTTTAGAACTTTGAAATGTGGTAATAAATATCAAAAATTTGAAACTATTCAAATAGAAATTTGGCAAAGCGCTAATAAAAGTGTAGCTGAAAGAAAAAAATGAAAAAAAAAAACTAGTATGAAGGCTTTTATGACTTTATTAGGTAACACACTAAAAATAAAATTGAATAATTAATTATAAAAGCATCTTGAGTTAAAATTTTCCGGAACCACTTGTACCTCTTTGGACTACAACAATAAGGCTTTGACGTTAGTAGAATTTAGCTCAGAGAGTCGTTAAAGAATGCTTGACTGATAAAGGTGATAATCAGATTAATATTTGTTTATTTGTGTATACTTAAGCGTCAACATAACGATGTTTGTCCAATTTCCTTTCGGTTACGTATGACAAACTGTAGAAGACTTTAGCGTATACTACTCAGACAAATTTTATTGTCATTGAATTTTTAATTAAATTAAATACTGATATGAAAAAATTAACTCGTCAACTCGTAAGTGATAATATGAGGGTGAGTTAGTGAGACATCATTTCTTCCTGCTCTTCATTACCAGCCCCTACAATAATAGCGCACTGGCAGTCTCAAACGTTACCAAAACCATATAGATACCATTTACTTGTTCAACAGGTTTCCAGTCTTGTTTAATAATAAAAAACTAATAACATTAACAAATAAATTATTACCAAACAATATAATAATGTTGCAATAGGTTTAGTAGAGGATGATCACCACCGATCTCTCTATATTATTACCCTTTACATAGAGCCTGGCATGACCATCATGCCAGAACACATCATGTTTGGCTACCAATTAACCATATAACAACAATATAAATGACAAACTGTATATTACCAAACATTAATAATTTATTAATATTATTATTAGTAAAATATAATATGGTGTATCAAAAACTAGTGGTACATAGGTATAATAATAATACAATATCTATCTACCTCTTTGCGCCATACCCATGGAGCTAGACCTACCATCTCTCGGTTGGTGTTCGGTTACCAGCAGAGTAACATACCATATAGTGTGGTGGTATCCTATTATTTAAAATAATGATAATTTTATCATTAAGTCATACATTATTATTGCATATTCAAAATACATTTAACCAATATAACAAATAATATATTATATGTGATGTGGAATAGCCAGCTAGCGGAATGAGCTCTTTTTGTGGTGGTTGGTTGTTGGAGTTTAGGTATATAATGATGTGGTAAAATTTTAATCAAAATAAACTGATTCGAAAAATTTGGAAAAATTATATTCTTCACAGTTGGCAGCTACACGGGCAAATATTGTTTTAGTGAAGAACAATTCCATTCGATTTTGAGAATTTGTCTTGATAGAGAGGTTTTGTACTCCGACGAGTTTAATCTTCTGCACCTTCTTTCATTTAAAGGTATTTCAAGAGTTTATTATACCTCTTAGGGATAGAGATATAGACTGTAGAAGGGCTACACTTCGACTATAAGGTCTATTGTGATGCCTAAGGATGTGAGGATGTGAGTGGAGTGGAAGGAATTTTTGTATATTGACTAAGAATTGGTAAGAAATGCGGCTATAGCCGACTATGATAGGAACTATGCCGATATTCATCAGGAGTTCGTGTAGGAAACTGCAGAAAACCTTCTCAAGCATAGACGGTTACTTCGATCTTGTCCATACGCCGAAAGTTTAGTCAATTTACCCTATTTTTTTCTTAATAATTGACAAACTGCCTATATCGGGAGTCAAACCAATAACCTCCTAGTTTTCAAATATGCATACTGCGCAGGCATAACGCCTAAGACCCCGCTCGGCCACTTGGACTGGAATTATACCTCTTAGCGATACTTAATTTCAGCCAGTTGAAGATTTGTTCACCTCAAATGAGTTACGTATTCGAATAGTATGTCGGTGTCGATGCCTTTCTCTTCATGAAAAAATAAGCAGCTGCCGTTTTCTGTAAGATTGATATTGTCCATAAGCTTTGGATTAACAATGGTCGGTTAGGAGCCTCAATTAGTTCCTTCCGAGTTGTAAGCGTTCGGAAGCCTTAAGCTCTTTATCAGAACCATAGTCCAGGGTATTTTCCCAAGAATGATTTGAACTCATGTTCTGTCGATTCTTTTAATAGTATATTTTATTTTAGTTTTTGGTATTCCAAGAAATGAATATGGGCCGTTTATAGTGGAATACCCGTTTTGGCAAGTTCATCAGATTTATTTATTTCCATCGATTCCAAAATATCCAGGTATCCTGTCAATAGTAGTTTTGGTATCTTTACCTAATTCTTCGTTAGTACTCTATCTGTTTTTTTGGTTAGCCTTACTAACAAATACTCAAGAGAAAAAAATTAGTGTGGAAAATATTCATGGAGAATAGAATTCAGGTTTACACTGTATATTTTATAGTGCCTTACCAATTCGGCTACATACTTTAACGTGTAATATATTCATCTAAATTCAATTGTATATATTTTATAAATACGTATTTCGACTACAAAGTAGTCATCATCAGTATGAATTAGCAAATTGTAATTATTCTCCGATGAGATGTTACTTGTTGCTGATTTGGTGACGGTCTTTGTAGTCGAAATACGTAATAACAGGTAATATATATCAAAATGATACTCTGACAAGATATATACATATAAAACAAAAATTGTGTCAATTTCAGATCGGTTCATTTTTTTCAGAATTAAAGTGTACATAGTATATTGGTGTAATATAATAATAATATATGCGAATACATCACCAATTTTCACAAAACTCCCTCTATTCCACTTTTTGTAATGCTCATCTATCCATACTCCAACTCCAATTCGATCGACTACAATTGTTGTTATTATTATATATGTTTTAAATAAATTGTCGATTAGTCGCGTTTTGTTTTATGTCATCCACAATAATGGTCATTCAATGCTACACAAGGTTTTTGTGTTGTATATAATAAACATATATATATTTATTTATGGTATATCTATCTACCTAGTAATAGTAGGTATCAACCTACATACCTTACAATACCTAACCTACATGTAAATAGAGATCGAACTGTGTATATATCGAATACACAATTCATCTATTGATATATATATATATACTTATTTATTTTATATTCAGACGGAAATCCCGTTGAAAAAAACAACGTAGCTGTTAAACGTTTTTTCTGTTAAAAGCACAAACATTTTTACCTTTTTATGTTCAAGCACAAGTTCTCTAGCTGATAGCGAGTAAACGTATTATTTAAGTAAGGATCATATTGATTTCCGAATTTTACCTGGATGTTTTCTTTGATGGGTTACAGGTTTTGTAATTTCTTATAGGCGTTTATTACATGGACAGATTAAAATTAGTAAATATTTACTACAAAGAAAAAATTTCATCTATCAAATGACGATTTCAAATTTTATGTAAAATGTTATAAATAGTTCATAATACTGTTTTGAAAAGGTTTTAATGTTTTTTCTTAGGTCTGAAAATGTATTGTGTTTCAAAGGTATAGGCCATGTCAGTTTAATAACTCATATATTCGACAATTTTGTTGCTTTCTACAACGTTTTCTAAAATGTATAATTTTCCAGTTTTTGGTTGAGTTTTCCTTAAATTTAATATAGGTGGGTTCTTTTTTTGCAGGTCGTAATAATACGAAACAATATAGACTTTATTGTGAGATAATATCAGGTTCCAGAAAAAACGTTTGTTTTAATTACAAATTATTAGTTTTAATTACAGTCATTATGGTGTGTCGCAAGATTTAGGAGAAAATATAGGTACTTTAAAAATTCTTAATTCTTCAAAGATTATCATTGGATCAATCACAAAGCAATTTTTTTCTGATAAAAAGTAACAAGTTTTAAAAAAAGCAAAACCTTGTATACAATTTATTTAAATGTTTATTTTCATTTGTATACAAAAGCACGGTCTGGCAAAACGGTAATGACGGGCCAAATAATAATCGATATAGATGGATGATTAGATAGATTAATGGATGGATACTCCATTTAAAGATATGATTGAGAATAAGTGCCGAAATATGGCATTGTAGTTCATTTGTACAAACAGAGAACAAAAATTAGTATTTAAAAGTTGCACAGTTCATCTTGAGTGACAATAAGAATTTGGCGGTCACGATGGATACGACCAAAGTTAATGTATATCATAAGTAAATGAATATACAAGTAGTAATAGCGGAGGGGACGCTGAATCCTGACAAGTAGACTTTTCTAGACCTTTTTTACCGGCTCCTAAAGGATGAGGAATTTGCATGTAGACTAAGAATTGGTAGGCCGCGGGATTGCAGCCGACTTTGATAGGAACTGTGCCGATATTCATCTGAAGTTTGTGAAAGGAAACTGCAGAAAACCTTCACAAGCATAGCTGGTTAATTAACCTACCGATTATATACCAGCCAAGTAGCCACGCTTGTAAGTCGTTGTGTGTACTTGGAACTGGGAGGTTATGGGTTCGAATCCCGACATCGGCAGTTTGTCAATTATTAAAAAAAAGGGGGTGGTTAATTGACTTAAGTGTCGGCGTATAGACAAGAACGAAGTAACCGGCTATGCTTGTGAAGGTTTTCTGAAGTTTCCTTCACGAATTCCGGCATAGTTCCTATCAAAGTCGGCTGCAGCCGCACATCCTACCAATTCCTAGTCTACACAAAAAATTCCTGGTCCTCAAGTCATATCCTCACATCCTTAGGCATTATGTTCGAAGTGTGTCCCATCCAAGACAGTCTCTACAATCTATCTATCTATTTCCCAATTATATAGATTTTGGGCTGTCTATCAGATAACACTTTCCATGTGATGCAACAAGCCTTGCTACAGCACTTATATACGCCAAGTACTTTGATCTTGCACGCCCATACTTCCAAAATATATTATAATATTTTTAAACACCTGATCGTAGAAATTTTTATCACTTTAGATAAAATAAAATAATTACATTGATATTTTTGTGTTCAAGTGTTAAAATGGAATGGATACGTTTAGATACGTTGTCGGATTCAACTGAATAAATCTTCTTCGTTTCGAAATTATATAATTTTATTTGTAACAAAAACCTTATCTTAGTTACTTTATCACTTCGATTAAATAAAATAATTCCATTGATATTTTTTTTTGTATATTAAAGAGTTATAAAATTGAATATACCATGTAGTACCTCTGCAGCTTAATAAATCTTCTTGTTTTGAAATCATACAATTTTATTGATAACAACCTGCTGCTCTTGGTAATTTAATCTCTTCGATTAAATAAAATAATTTCGTGGATATTTTTCTGTTAAACTGTTAAAATTGAACATCAATCGATTTGAAGATGTTTATCAACAACAAACTAACCCATTTGAAACCTAAACATTTACTGTTAGCCTTTCAGTGAGAGCATTGCGTTGCCTCAATTTACTTTTACACTAGATTTTCTAAATTTTTAGTGGTATGTAGTTCGTGTGCACGAAAAACATTCGTAAAAATGTTTTTACAAAACTGTTTCCACAAGAAAAATCCAATTGCTACGATAATCTACGATAATTACATGTGTGAGTGCGCTAAACTTGTGACTTCAGATTATGAAAAAAAGTTTCCGAGTAAAAGTTGTGTGTTTTTAAAGAATATATATTTTTTGTGTTAAAAGTTTTGTTTTATCACGTATAAACTTCGAGTACTGCCGAAATTGCAAGAGTGAAGAAAATATTGTTTTTTTAATTACTCAAAATAAAAATAATATGAAAACTTAGAAAAAAGCAGTTGCGTACTCGTATTATCTTGTGAGGATGCCCCAGTGCCACCCCTGGAATAATCTTTAATAACCTGTATCTTAAAAACAAAAATTTGAGCCACTATGTATATATATATACAGTATGAACACGAAGTTCCAGCATTTAACCACTTGTCGACAGATTTTGCTCTTTTTTAATAGGCTAGTTTTCTAATAAATCCCGAAGTTTCAGAATTTTTGGCCGTTTAGAACGAGAGATAATTAATAACAAAGTAATCATTCTCTCTCATTAGAAGCATGTAAAACTTCATGCCCGCCCAACTATTATCTATTGTACTAAAAAAATACTCGACAGAATTAAATAAAAAACTAGGATAGTAAAGATAAATTAATAATAAATAAATAAAGATAATAAAGGTAAAGATTTATTAAATAAATTTTTTTTAAATCGCGTTTTACCGTTTTGTTTTCGAAATATACTAATTTAAAATTATTTTTTTCAAAATTACATTAATTTGTATATAAATATATGAAAAGTATTTGTAGAAAAGCAGGTTATACAAGACAGTGCTGGACCTTCCTTAATTTTATGATACCTGTTTTTGTGGTAATTATTGAAATATGATACAATTAATATATTTTAAAATAATTTCATAGTGACATTGGGTCTATAAAAATTTATGCGTATTAATCAAATAATTGTCCCTACCACACGTTGGTCTGAAACTTCCTTAATTTTATGATACCAGTTTTTACGGTAAATATTGAAATATGACACAATTAATATATTTTAAAATAAGTTTATGGTGACATTGGGTCTATAAAAATGGTCTTTATGCGTATTAATCTTATAATTGTCCCTACCACACATTGATACTACCTTCTGCTTAAGATGAAGGTGTTTCTTATTTCTGCATCGTTATATATTTTTTTGTATAATTAAAATCTTGTTTTTTTTTTATTTCATTTTTATATACATTTAATTAAACAAACGCCTTACTTCAACTAATTTAAATATTCTAATTTTAATTAAACCAAATTAAAATTAAATTAAAAAAAATCAATTTTCAAAAATTAGAAATAAATTATAATTTTAAAATAAAAATAAATAAATAAATAAATTTTCTAAATTTAGTTTTGTCGTAACTATATTTGTTTTGTCGGAATTTTAATGGAACATTCTGTAGATAGATGTACAACATAATATATATTTACTCTCCCTGTATATAGTACATTTTCATCTATTTATTTTGAAGTTTTATTCCGTCTCCAATTTGCTATGATATAGTTTATCTCGTATTAAAATGGTACATTTATTGCTTAAGTAAATTGATATCTCGTAACAAAACAACGTAAGATTTTACAATGGGTCTTAATAAAATTCGATAAAATACAATAAAAATGCCAAATAAAAACTTTGATAATTTTGGTTAGTTTTTGAGATATCGACAGTTTTAAATCTATGTAAATTTGATCCATAAATGGTTATGAATTTGGATCTGATTTATAATTTTTGATTTTTCATTTAGCTATCGAAATATTACAAGGTAAAAGTTTTAATAGTTTATATTACTTTCACGGTAATTAATTACGAGCGTTAATTTTCTCAAAATTGTGTAAACCTCGTAAAGGCAAACCAGCTAAAAATCAAACCTTTCTAACTTAATTTAATTTTTATTTTTATTATATAATTTTTTTTTTCATTTAATTTTACTGAACTATTTTATTTTGACTTTAAAATTTCTCGAAATCTAACAAAGACATCGAAAATTTTTTAACTCAATTTTTATTTTATTTGGTCAAAGTTATCGCATCAAACAGACAAACAAAGAGACATTCGGAAATGAATGAATTAGTTCATTTTATGAACATCATCCAAAATTTTTTTTTTACTCTTAATATTTTTAACCGTTTCAAAGTCAGGACTAAACTTAACACACCAAGTATTTAAAAAAAATGTATTTGTGTACACTCCCGTTCATAAAAATTGAACCAGTTGAATCATTCTAAGTGTTATTGTATATAATATACATATATTTAGAAATAAATACGCTTAGAATGTGATTTACGGGTGGTTCAATTTTTATGAACAGAAGTGTATGTGCTGTAATGAACTATACGGGAATACAACGTCCTTAAAATCATGTCAATGTAAACATATAATACGTTTGGTAGGCCGGCCAGTACATGTATTTTGTTGGACCAATGTTTAGGATATATGAACATATTTTATATATAGGTGGTATCCATATCCTATACAGTGAAATTGACCACAGGAAACAAACGAGCTAAAAACTGACATAAACACCGCCATTATCTGATTTGCGAATGACTATAAATATTGAAGGTAGCCTCAGTGTGTAGCCTCGATTATTCTATACAACATGTTGGTTGTGTGTTGGAGGTATTATACAGGTGCTTCACTATGTGTGTGTTATATACTAATTGCCTCATTTATCAAAGTATATATTTAACAACTAACACCAATTTAAATACTAAACTGCGGCACTGTAGCTACTAAAGCTCCCGCTAGAGCTGCACGTATTAACAACATCAGCAGCAACAATGTTTTGTTTGGATAAACAAAAATTTTAAATTACATTAATTATAAATAGATTGTTTACAATTTTTAACACGCTTTTATTCGGTTCACTAACTAACTTACAATGTTTTTGTAAACAAATTTAGGAAGTCAAATGATTTACCAAATTGACGTCAAATCAATTTGAAAATTTGCTAATGTTTACAATTTCTATGACGATTTCATAATACAAAGTTGATTTTATGATGAAATTTTAGTTTCGTGATGGATAGTGATGTCGCGAGCCGAGACTTGAGTAGCATATCTCTTGTATTGTATTGACTTTTAAAAGTTCTCGTCTTATCTCGTTTTTAGTTGAATATTTTCTAGAAAAAATACAAATAATTGTTCTAGGAATTGGAGTAAACTCAATGTTAAATTTAAATTAATAGTTTTTAATGTTGATCACTTTCAACATCTCTTAGATAAGATGGACATTTGAAGCTATTATTGAGTCAGAATTTACTTATGAAAGAAAATTAACTGATATCACACACCAGACCTTTTCCTTCATAAATTGACAATTTATTTGATACAAATTTATACCTTAGCCGAGTCTAAGAGGTTTTTACCTGTAAAATCTATTCGTAAAAAATAATTTTTGAATATTTCTTAAGGATTTACGAGCACTAGATATAGTCCATTTATAAAATTCTTCAAAATCATTATAGTACATTCATAAAAGTCTACAATAAAGTTTATTATTTTTTGTCGTAAGTTAAAATTAACATTTAATTTAGGTCCGTCATACCGGGCTTAAAAAGAATATATTTAAGAAAAAAACTGAGATTCGGGTAATTAAGCTACCGCCAACAGAAATAAAATTAACCCGAAATCTCAATTTTTTCCTTAAATATCTTTTATTTTATAGGCCCGTCATATCGGAATTTTCGTGGATCAATCTCTTTATTAATATTTCTATTTTCTATTGCGTAGTTTTCTCACGGTTTTTTTTTTACCATAGGAGCAATGCATTAAAACTCGAACTTCAACATTCAATAATTAATTAATACAAGACTCTCGTAGCCTCCTCTGAAACTTGATTTATATGCACTTCTCAACTACATGTAAAAAAAAATCAAACCTTAATTTTTTTACAGTGCTCATACATCCTTAAAAAATTATACCACAAAACATATCTTACAAATAATTATTAAAATGAATAAAATTAAAGATAACAAAAATATCAAATATTATTCTCTATCATTTCTTATTTATTGATTTATAACAGTAATAAATTTATTTCTGTCAAAATGTATTTACGACAAAATGAATATTTTGATAACCATATTATGATGTAATTAATGTTTGTTATTACAAATTAAGAATTTAATATATTTATCGTATTATTTTATACAGGTAGTAGATTAGAAGAGCTCTGGCTAATGTATCAAGTGTCATCGGTGAACCTTTATTGAAAAATGTATTTTAAACAAATAGACATGGTCCAACGTAAATATGATACATAGTATACCTTTACAAACCACTTTATTTACACATCAAAATTTCCTCTCTTTTTTTTTTTATCTATTGATAACGATTCAATTAGTTCATATTAACTACCGTTTTGTTATGGTAATTAGCATTTTAATAGGAATTTTTTTTGGTTATGATAATATTATGTACTAAAATCTTTTATCTCTATGGTGTTTTTATGTTAAGATCGCAGCGGGACATACTAGAAATCCTTAACAGTTGTAAACAAGATTATTTTAACCTGCTGTGTAATGGAATTTACGACTTTTCTGTGAAAGTTTCAA
This sequence comes from Nineta flava, assembly GCA_963920215.1. Taxonomy (NCBI): domain Eukaryota; kingdom Metazoa; phylum Arthropoda; class Insecta; order Neuroptera; family Chrysopidae; genus Nineta; species Nineta flava. The sequence goes on from OY986042.1 coordinate 12,488,336, forward strand.
GCATTTATTAATCTTTTTAGCGAATTTCCTCCAAAGGAAATGCAGCTATCGTTTTTGTACCAATGGAATGGAATTTCGTAAAAATTTCCATCGATCCTACCTACTAGATGTTAAAAATCACTATCGCTAAAATTTATATATATATATATATATATATATTTTTTCAAATACCACATTTCATTCCAATCGGAATAAAACTGTGACCGCTAGAGAGTCCACACACACACACATATATATATATATATATATATATAAGTTTATGTGTCTGTGGACTCTCTAGCGGTCACAGTTACATATATATATATATATATATATATATATATATATATATATATATATATATATATAAGTTTATGTGTCTGTGGACGCTCTAGCGGTCACAGTTTTATTCCGATTGGAATGAAATGTGGTATTTGAAGTTCTTTTGGTATCCAAAAGGTCAATTTCGTTAATGGGTAAAATCGAGCAGAGGAAAAGGGGGTTTAGAGGTAGCAGGAAACACAAAATTTGGCATATCTCCGTTAATATTTGAAAAATCGAAAAATTTCTGAGGTACAAAGTTATAAGTACTTAGATTTGAATCGAAAATAAAATAGAAATTAAATCAAAATTTGATTTGAATCTAAATGTTGTGGACATCTATTTATTTCAAATATACTACTTAATTAATATATAATAATAATAAACTGATTATTCACACATAATAAGTTTTCAAAATGAATTTATTAATTTGTAAAGTAAAAGGTGTTTGAAAACTTATTTATGTTTTTTGGTTAGCTACTTTCAAAATATTGTCAATAAAAATTATTATATGGCTTGTCAAATTTTATCAAAAGGAAACAAAAATACTCAAACAAACTTGCTACACAAATGTTTATTGATAGAACAAAACCACTGTTATATTTTTTAATTAATACACATTTTTTGGATTTAGTGGTTTATATAATTTTATGTCTTAAAGAAAAAAAACATATATATATATATATATATATATATATATATATATATATCATACCTAAAATAAGTTGTTGACTATTTTTAAACAACTTCATAAGTACATACACTAAAAAACACAACTGAAAGCGTAATTAATATTCATTATATCAAAATATACAAATTAATCGTGAACGCCAACACGACCTGCATGTATAGAAGGCTATACTTATTAAGATAGATAGATAGATACATCTTAGGGTCGAAAAAGTATAGCACTTCGACCTTATGGTCCATTGTGCTCCCCTTTCTACTTCAGTCCGACAAGATTTGATTCTTCCATATGTTGGCAATAGCGAAGAGCTTGCTTATCAGGTCTTCCTGAAGGTTAATATATTCGGGGTGAGATGCATCGAATATACCGTATCTGCTGTAACCTAGAGGTTTGCTGTCAAAGGTGGCACGTTATGGAGTCCCATTGTGTGCAGATTCTTCTGCAGGGGATAATGCCCGGTAATGAATCCGGTAACTCTCTGCAGTTGAATCCTGTTAAGCCTCAGTGCATCGAGAGATAGCCTCGTGGTTGCACTCTGAAGCAGTACCTTCCCGAGCTCTTGCCGCGGTACTTTTTCCCAGTGATCCCGGTGTTTAACATTTGACCTCCAACTTATTAAGATTAAGAAACAATGGAAATAAAAACATCTAAAAACCTGTTTAATGGTATCTAGAGGTAGATTAGATAGATTCGAGCCAGGAGCAAGTCTTATAAAGAGCTTTTGTACCACGACCAATCTGATCTATTGTACTTCCTTGTGATCATTCCCTGTGAACCTAGACGTAACAAAACATTGCCGGAATAAAAAAAAAAAGATACTTTTCAAACGCTCCTGAAAAACGCGCTATGTTGCTTGTTGTCATTAACCAGTGAGCAGTCAGACAATGCTAACACAAGTGACAATGACATAGAAAATGGCCGAAAAATATTAAATTATAACTATTGTCTCGGGTCTTGATCTAATTCTCAAGCCTTGCCTTGATGCAATTCACAAAACTCCTCACTAAAGATTTATCACTGTGCTAAAAGAGGAAACCAATTTGAGGATTTCGACAAAATTGTATCCTTTTTAAGTTTTTATAACTCGCGCTTTGAACCATGCGACTAATGACGTCACATTTTAAAAGCAAACTAATTTTGACAACTTTTAATATAGAATAATTTACAATGGACTCGAATAATTTTAATATCCTGTAATTTATACAATTGAATTATCGAAATTGAATTCTCTTTTTGAGCAATAGTGATTAATAGACCAGCAAAAAATAGGTTTCCTAGCATCGATTTTGGTCATCAAAGATCTCTATATTGCATAGTACATTGTTCAATTGTATTTTCATTTATGGTACGTTTTGATAAAAAGCGCTGCAATAGTGTTGTATGAAAAATAAAAATCGATAAAGTGATCGTCATACATATTTTTAAAAGTAAGTACAAATCAACATGATATATTATATTTTATTTATAAAATAATCAAAGACCTCTATAAAGATTGCATATAGTACATTGTAGTCGTGAGTAAAGAAATTTAAAAAAAAAAACATGCGTCATTTAAAAACCATACGTTATGTTTGTTCGTATTTATTATGACAATTTGAAAGTATTTGAAATCAAATTAAAAACAAAACAATTTTATTAGAATATCGGTAGGCGAATGAAATTTTTTTTAAAATATGATTATAAAAAAAGATAAATATATTATATGAAAGTTTTATTCCGGTTGGTAACAATTATATACATCTTGAAATTGAACAAAAAATAATAGCTATACTGACGCATTAGTATTATTATTATGATTGAATTGAATGTGGTTCTAGTTTTTTTTTACTGTTATTTTTTTATAGTGAATTAAATGAGATATGTATCAACTATAGTATCAAAAAAGTACTTGTCATTTTAGAAAATTTTATAATTGATTTGTGCCTTATTGATTCATTTTTCGAAAAAATGCTTCGGTTAAAAGTTGTTCATTATAAATATAAAAACAACTTTTATTCGAAACTTTTTTTGCAAAAATGCATAAGGCACAAATCAAGTATAAAATTTATAAAAATGACATCAACTTTTATGGTCGAGTGTACAATCAATGCACTTATGTTAATATCTAGAGCACGGAAGTGCATAAGCCGAGTTTAGGTGAAATATTAGACGATTTTTGACCCCGATTAATTTTACTTTAAACACCCAGAATTTTATATACATTTTATTTTTGATTTATATAATTCGTACATATATTCGCGGCTTCGTTTGCGTTTTATTGTTATATCTTCAGCTCCCGCCGTTTTAAGACTAAACACCTCAATGTAATTTCCCATCGCTTCCACTACTTCAAATATTTATTAACAATTCATACCGACATACCAAATATTTACGACATTCTAATTTTTAAGTCTTAAGCTTTAATCCAAAAAAAGTTTCATCAAAATCGGTCTTATAATTTAATAGTAAAATTTTTAATAGCAAATTTTTTATTAAAAATTAATTAATTAATAAATTTAATTTAAATTTTGTCATCAATATATATTTGGTCATTATACTTACTTTAAAAAATATATATTACGATCACTTTATCGATTTTATTTTCATAGGACAGTATTGCGACTATTATAAAAACATAACAAATTAAAATACCATTTAAACGGTATTAAAAAAATAACTTTTTTTGCGTTAAAAATTCAATTTTTGTTAAATATTTACTTAAAAAACTGGACGCTATGTTATACTAACGGAAATGACAAGCGCAACATGTTTAGATATCATACATATTTTGAATGGGAATCGACTCCTGGCTTACCCGGACATTACCGAATCTTGAAAGAACGCAAGTTTACAAAACAATTAAAATATGTAAATAGTCAAAAACAAAAAGTCATAATACATCGACATCAAGATAGTAAAGAATTATTTGCATTCCACCTAAATTGCTTCTGATTATTTAATGGTCTAGTGACCAACAGATAATCAAACTTTCTTTGTTTTACCGTATATATGTGAGCATTATATGGCGTTAAGTGATGTTTAAGTAGACATTTTATGTAAATATAGATAATATTTATATTAGGTCATAATGATAATATTTAATGTCGATTTTAAAAGGCTCCCCCACCTACTTGTAACCAATAAAAATAATATAAAATTTAAGTATCTCTTAAGAATATATTTAATAAACAAGCTTGTGTTATTATTTTTTTTTTTTTATAATAAAAACACGTAAAATTTTCTAAATAATATAAAAGGAATATTATAATTAAATAAACTTATAAATTTGTTAAACGTATATTACAAATTATATAATTCGTTTACACCATTTATAATAACATTATTATAAAAGTAAACAATTTAATACTTGCGTTTAAACTTCTAATATACTGCACATACAGGGTGGGTCTTTAAAGAGTCTTCAAGAGTTACCAAGCTTTCATTTTTTATCACACTATTACAACAAACTAATCCCGCTAGCGCATATAACGGAACTAAATTTAATTATATTTTACCATTTTACCAAGAGCCCAGAACGAAGTAAAATATCGTGTTCCAAATTTTTGGACGTACGTTAGGTTAGATTACAGGTCATGAGGACTATTGTGATACTTGAAAATGGGAACCACTATTCCTTAAATCATTTGAAGTTGTTGACAAACAGCAAGATAGACTTGACGTCGACTGATTATAGTTCGGAGAAGTCTTCAAAGAATGGCTCACCCAAGTGTGTCAGGCTTCTCTTAGCAAGACCTGAACAGCGGCAGAGAAAGATGGTCATCGTTTTCTCATCCTCCTCATTGTTAACGGGCTTTCTTACATTATCTCCCATCCTGCTTCCTATATTTAAATTCGAAATCTTTACAAAGGTACTGCAAACTTACAAATATCAAATGGAGAACAAACGTCGTACAAAATCTGGGAGTTTTTTCATAGTGAAAAGATTTGACTTTAAACCTTTGCTGTGAATCTTATCGTTTTGGAACCTTTTTGGAACCTTTTTGGAACGAGGGTGGACAGTATAATACATTGAAGACACCAGTTTGCAATTTCGAAAAAAAGCATGTAAAAAAAGACATAAAATATTATCTCTTGTCTAGCTTGGCAACTATTGACTTGGACAAGACAATTTTTCTATCATTTTAATGCTTATTGGGCTGTCTCTTTACCGTCTCTTGTTTTACAGAACATGCTTTTTCACAAAAATGAGTCTTGTAAATTATATGGATCCTTGTAGATATTAGTCTATGGTGTGAAATGCCGCAAGTTTCCTGTGACAAAAACGTACACCCAGTAAAATATGTGACAAAATAAAAGATATCACGTCAAAAGTGAAGTGTACAAAGCTTTTTACCATCTCTTTGACAATAATATTATAAATGTAAATACTTTTCTTCTTTGAATAAGCATTTATATACATTCATATATATATACAACAGTGTATCCATCCCTGAGACATCGAATATATTATGGAGCAGGTTCCACAATTATTATTATGTTGAGGGGTTGTGATACAAATATGTATAGTCAGTCAGTCAGTCATCTGACATAGGAAGGAGCTAATTAGATTTGTCAACCCCATGGACAAACTTACCACATCATTAAAAGCCACAGGCATCATGCTGCTGCAATATTATTAACTCTCTATATATGTACATTATAAGGCGTAAGTAAAATAACAGCTTGCAAACTTGATGTCTATATATATCTATACCGTGTGTTTCAAAACTTTGTTACCTAGCAAGTTTATGATATATCTCCTACTCTCGTTATTTTAAGATCAAAAACCCAAAATGTAATTTCCCATCGCTTCCACTACTTCATATATTTATCGAAACTTCCCCTAATATAGGCATATCAGTGGACATAGGCATATTAAGTAATATATAATAAGGCATATGTAAAGGTAGATAATAGTTATATTAAATAATTATTATTTAAATAAATAATAAATATATATAAAAGATATAATTGATCTTTATTGATTTGATTTATGAAATATTATTATTTTTAATATGTAAATTACCATGGTTGTTAACATTCAAAGCAACCGTGATAATAGAGGGAAGTTATAGTTGTTATGCAACAGATAAAAATGAAGAACCGATACCGCTACACATATATAATATAGGCCACTGTTATAGGCATTTACGTTTGAAGTTTATCCATAAATATTATTAAAACTACAGATAAAGATAATCTTTAGAATGCTGTAATCCATATTGTCCTTCGTATCCTGATACGATGACTGGTGGCTATATGCATTAAATTTTTAAACATGTGGTAGTTATAAATTGTATTAAACTTGATGATTATAATATGGATAACGCGAGTGATAGTTGATTCAAATCTACTATTCCTTCCTTTTATTTGATAGAAATAAAATGATGTGTACATTGTACCGTAAGATATGAATTTAATAATAATGGTTATAAGTAATTGTATAATAATAAAAGGACTTGTAATGTCTAATAAAACTAACTATGCCTTGTTGAATGTGCATGTCAAATTGTGATCTAATTAGTGCGAATAAAATACGATTTATATTAATATTGATAATAAACAATAATTTAATTTCGTTTTATATAATGTTGTTTTGGATTTCAAAGAAAGGGGAAAATTTTTCAATGTTACTAATTTTTCTAATGTATTTTATAGGAAATACCTTCTAGCTTTTGTTTATTGGATTTCCTATTAAGATAAAAATATTTGTAATTCATGAGACCTCAAATAAGAAACAGCGATTCCGCATTTGAAATAAGGAATATTCTATAAGGAGGTCATATTTTGAATTTATTTTTTTTGATACCTGCTTGTTGTTTGTAAATACCTACCAAGTATAATCATAAAATTAGTAAATTTTTTTCAAAATAAATAAATATTTAAATAATAAAATAATGGTAAACAAATCTATTTATCAATAAAAAAATATCATCGAGTCAAATATCAACTGTTAATAATAAAATAAATAAATTATTGTTGATATAAAAACACATACATGATACAGCTTTGCATAATCGGAGTCTCCTAGTGTTGGGGATTTTATTATTAGTCGCGAAATTTTTTTGTTTATTTTAACTTGACATAATAAATCCAAAACAATTAAAAAAATTATAAACGTAATTATAGTTATTCATTTCTTATTAAAAACTACATGCATGTCATCATATATATGTTAACTGTTTGACTATATTATTTATACATTAATTATAATGATTATTACCTGTGCTATGCAAGGATCTAATTACATTCGCGTATGTGGTAGGTCAATGATCATCATATATTGAGTGACCCACATCAAACATTATGAGTTTTATCAGAGGAAGTTTCCTTACCTTAGGGATAAAACGATACGAGTAAATACAAGTACTTACTTGATACATTCCTTCCAAGTAGATATCGGATCAAAAGATATCAAGTAGGTATCGGTCAAAAGTACTCGTATCGGAATTACCGATACCGATTCAGTATACTGATTCAGTATACATAATACGCTCATCTACGTTGTAAAGAAATATTTTTTGGGTGTCATATTGAATTTTTTCAAAACATCCTTTTCCTAGTTTTGTGTAGTTGACTAGTTTGTTTGTCTATGTCCGAGAGAGAAAAAAACTATGCCGTGACGTCCCGTCAGTCGCCATATTGTGTTTTGGTTGTCATTGTTTTGTTTTCGTTTCGCAATCACGGCATTCGCATTCCGAACCTCGGAATGTCGAAATGGTTTTGTGTTTAAAGCATTAGAGGTATATTTTGCTGCTTGAAAATGGGACCTCCAAAGTCTAGTGTGTGGTAATTTTTCACGAAAAAGCTATTAGTAATTTACTCTTTGACAATTAGAAATACAAGATAAAAAATCAAAATCAATAGATAAAAATAAAAATTAAACAAAATAAATTAAAATATAATAAATTTTATTGAAATTACTCTTGGTAAAATTGCTTTCATTCAAATTTACTCTTGTTAACATTACTCTTATTAATATTACTCTTATATTGTCTCAGGATATGTTATTCGTTGCTAATTTGGTGACAGTGTGACACTTATTTATTTTTTCCTTTGTCTCTTGATTTCGATTTTCTATCTATTTCATAATTGTCAAAGAGTAAATTACGACTAGCTAATTTATACTGATGATGACTACTTTGTAGTCGAAATAAGTATTTATAATACAAAAACTGATCTAGGTATTGGGGCAAATTTGAAATTTTATTGAGAAAACCTAGAGTTCACATTAATTATCATTTGATGATCTAATATCCATATTTTAACATTAAATTTTCTATATAATGATTTAAATAAAAGTTGTCTAATTTGGGAATGTATAACGTCGATGCCGAAAATTCTATTAAAATCATAAATATTAAGAAGTAATAATTAATTGATAAACAATTATGTGATTATGTGTCAAAGTGTACGTTAACCAACATGTCAACAACAATGCTTGTGTTGTTGACAGTCTCACGTATAAACTTATAAATTTACCGAAAGAGGCGCCACCCGTCTTTATGCAGGTTCTCTATACAGAGAGATGAACCGCTAAACTGTCAACCGCTATTTCTCAAGTTGATAATATAATTACGTACGCAATAATACTCGTATAGTTTATTTTCTCGTTACACAAATAATTATAATATATACAACAAAGTTGGAATGGAATCATTCATTATGATACATATTATTAGCGTCATGTTATATTGTAATTACTAAAACCGATGTACTGTTTGTTTGACATGGAAAAAAAAACACCTTCCGTTAATTAAAATAATATCAGAACAGAATAGATATTATTTTACGGTTTTTTTCAAAATATACGTTAAAATGACTATCTAAAATTTGTTAAACGGTCCATTGTATTGAAAAAAAAACATTCATGACATAACCTTTGCATGTGGCTACACCTTACTGATCGCTTTTTAAATTTTGGAAAAAAAAATAACCATCCAAAAAATTAAAACCAATGTCAACAATTTTCCATACAACTTTTGACAATCGATTATATAACCATTCCAATAATATCAGTTTTATAAAACTTATAGCCTACATGAATAAAACAAAGGAGCATACAGATTAACACGTTACAACTCTCCATTATCTCCATTATCATTACAACTCATGTCCATTATCACCGTTTTTTATTATCGACGAAAAAAGGAGATAAATTATTCTAGTGACTTTCTAGTAACTTTTTATTTTCTTGGATTGCCTTACGAACTAAAATAATTAAATTCATAACAAAATGTTAGCAAGTGTACTTTGATTTCAGTTTCTAATTTTAATTTTGAAACAATACTCGCATGTTATAATAATTTATAATAATCTTAAAATTAGCAAATGCATAAAATTGCAAACGTATTAAAAATTGCAAACACTAGTGGAATATGTAATCCACGAAAATTGACTTTAGCTAAATTCGGTTCTATTAGCGAAAATATTCCAAATATAATACTGATTTTGTCGAATCTAAATCTTTTTTTTTTCGATGTCTGAATAAAAATCAAACGTAACTTGGATATCTCGAATGTAGCGTTTAGGCATACGTATTAATTATGTATTCGCATCGTCAGAATCAAAATCGATATTACCATCAATATTAGTATTATATAAACCCAAATAATTCATTATCTTCACTATTTCTTTCACACATAGTAAAGACTGTTAAATGTTGAAGATGATATGAGAGTAGCATTGTCATTTTTACGACCAAATATAAATGAAATTATCAGAAAAACATCAAGCTCAAATTTCTCATTAAAAGTATTCTTATTATGAACTTGTAATGAATCCCTTAATAAACGTACTGTTGTTTTTGTAGTACATATTATTTTATTTTACATTCAAAATAATTATCATAAACTATTTTACACAGAGTTTTATAGGTAAGTAAACAATGTTTAAACTTATCTTTTTCTTTGTATGCCGTCAAATTTTGAAATCGTTAAAAGTGTGCCGCGACAAGAAAAAGGTTGAGAATCACGTGTTAACGATATGTCAAAAAAAAATGGAAAACAAAAAACAAAATGTTAAACAAACATGTTATTTATTTAATATGTATCATTGAGTATATATTTATAAAAAAAAAAAAACAGTATAAAAAAAATCAATCAATAATTTGTATTCAAATAAAAAAATCTTGATACACGCAAATTTGTTAATATTTGTTAATTAAAAAATGTGTTAATGTTGATTTCATCATTTAATATTGAATAATTAATGGTATACGGGGAGCCGCGCAACATTGTTTGATCACAAACACAGGATAGGTAGTAGATAGTATGAACCATAAAAGTAGCGTACATTTTTCCAAAATTTTTTTTAGCTGATTTTTATCTTATATTATTCGCTATTTGGGAAAATATATCCGAATAATAGTGTTGTTAGTATATTTATGATGAACAACTTTTTTCCGCAACAGTTTTTTCGAAAACCTATAGAATGAGGCACAAAACAATTATAAAATAGAGAAAAGAAAAACGCTACTTTTGTCACCTATAGTACCTATAACGAACGATACATCATAGTCATGTATAGAGGGTAGGTAGCTAGCAAGAAGCATGTAGCATGGCTACTTCAATATGTACTACAATATCGTAGTACATATTAACAGATGTACTGACTTCGGCTCTGGTACAACCACAGATAGCTGTATGTATAGTACACCGGTAATGGGATACTTTCTTGCAAATTTTTTATTTGTACTCAAATAATATGTTAAACCCAGAAATTAATTTAAAAAAATTTTCCACCATAAGTATTTATGCTTAATGGTATTAAGCTTCTACTTAGTCTTTCAAGTTCTGGTTTTTGTGTGTTAACCTTCGCTTAAAATATGAACTATTAGTTTGCGCATAACATCCACAATACAGGCTTAATAGTTAAGAACGCGACAATTTGAACAACTAAATAATTGTACTCGTTATCTGGCTGTGAATTAGTGAAATTATATAAACTAGTATTTTAAAATGAGGCATCGCAATGCTTCTATTTTAAATGTAAAAAGGAAATGATTTTTTAAATATAAAATGTAAAATAACCATTTTACATTACAAATACCTATTGTATTTAAAATGGTAATAAATCCCTGAAGATAATAATTTAAAAATTGTGTATCAAACGAAACACTCGCTATAATGATAAATTTGATTTAAAGAGCCAATTTCAATGAAATAATTCGCACACTCTCGCCTCCTAATTTATAATATTTATTGTTAATGGTAAAATATGAAATATTATATTTAATAAAAATCATGTTAAATGTTACATGTTAAAATTTTGTGTTTTAATTTATATTTGTTTCTGGTTTGAAACATTTGCTATTTTAGCTTGTAAACATTTTTATTTTAACATATATGAATATGTGAAGTATGTAAAATAAATTTTATTATATATACTTTATTCCATTTTATATGTTTCTTACTTAATTTATGACAATCGATTTGTTTTATAACAATCCAAAATTGTATTTATCTAATACGAATTTCTCTCTTAAGATTAATAAAATGGAAAAATTTTGTAATGAGTAAAGTTGTAGTAACTAAATTTTACTACAATTCATTACTGAACAAATTTTCTGTAACTCTAATAATAATCGAATTTTACAAATGTATCACCATGGTAACACTTAATTTTAAATTTAATTTTCTGTAATGAATGACGTTTATCAGTTTAGGAACTTCAAATACTGTATCCAAATTGTATAGATCTAAAAATTATTAAGAAATAAAATAAAAATTTGTTGTTGCAGAATATAATTAAATGATACAATTTATTAAGGTTGCGTATTGTAAGAGTGAAGGAACGTATAGCATAATAAGCCATAATGTTAGTCCAAGACTGTATCGGTAGACACGTTACACATAAGATACTTGTCTATACGTATATATACAAATACTACCTAACATTTTTATATGTTGCAATCCACTAACGTCGCTTATATTCCACCAGTTTATATATTGTTTTTGTTTACATACATGTACTCGAATAGTACAACGTATAGTGACGTACAGTGTTGCCAAGTTGTATGTGTTCTCACTTTGCGTTGTTATAACTAAACAATGAGATGGTCAATAAGTCTCGTTTTTTTTTAAATACACAGAATAAATCCTATTATTTATACCTATTTTTTTAAAAGATTCTTAAGTGTCGCTTTTTTATTAAAACTAAAAAACTGGTATGAATACTACTTAAAAAAGGTACTATCCATTAATCCCCATGTTAATTATTCAAACTTCCATTAAGTTTTTCTCAAATAATACCCTTAATAAGTGTGCAAAAATTTGGAACCTTCTATAATTATGCCCATTAGCACGTCAACTACCATAAGTGATATTTGTATTCCCAACTTCTGAGGAAATTAGTATAATTAGCTTCTTTTTTTTTCTAAATTAGTATAAAATAAAGTATATCAATTTGTTTTATTATATAATAAGTTAAAAGAAAAAAATAAATAAACAAAAACAAAAATTTAATAAATAAATGTATGTAATAAATTTTTACTTGTTATTTTTTTTGCTCCACTTGTTAGAGAACAACATTGTATTTTTAGAGCAACAACAACAACATGTTATTTTATAAAAGGAGCAAACAAATATATGAACATAACAACAGTCTTCTTTCCATGTTTACAATATTAGTAAAATGGTTTTATTTTAATTTTCAGGGAAAATTCATATAATACCATTATTTTCTTTTATACGTATGCTAAGAATTAAAATAATTAAATTCTATTCTATTATCATTTTTTTAATGACTAAAAAAAATATACAGAATGGTCCAGAAAAATAGGTCATGTATATACGGTTTTAGCTGACGTCAGTTGAAACGAATTAAATTTTAATTACTTATACCAACTGGATCGAATCGATTTTTTTACCAGCTGATAGAATCGTGAAAAGGAATGAAATCTGTATTAAACGTACAATGGAAACACAAAAGTGAATATAATTTTTTTAATTTTATAATTGCTTTGTGATTTATTGATTCGGTTTTCGAAAAAATGTTTCGGAGAAAAGTTGTCCATTAGAAATATAGTGACGAATTTTATTTGAAAATTTTTTTCGAGAACCAAATGAATATGGTCAACTCCCGTTCAATAAAATTGAACAGACCTGAAATGTTAATTTTCTTACATTTCATAAAACTCTTCACTTTTGTAATTCTCTGTATAATTATTCATTTATAAACATAGATAAGTAGTATATATTTAATGTGTGAAAAAAGAAATGGAAGTATAGTAAAAAACATTTACTACAAGAATAATCAAAATTGTGAGAAACTGATTCGGTTCACATCTGTTCAATTTTATTAAACGGGAGTGTACAAATTGACGATAAAATTTAAAAAAATGTTATTATCTTTTGTGGCCAAGTGTACTTGATCAATTGTATGGTTTAAACTAAGTAGAAGAAAAAAATCGAAACTGGGATCCAACAATGCTATGTTTCTGGGAAACGAACAGAAAAACTATTTTACAAGAAAACATATATTTTATTCATATATTGGGAACTATCCGACATGGAATGTTGGTCGGCATCATCCCTATTTTCACTTAGGGCCACACGTGTACAAATATGTGCCATTGTTGCATTCGTAAGAGAATTTTAAATTCTGACTCTGGTAGACAAACTTTTTTCATAGATTTAGAAAACTTACAGAAAACGTTCTATAAGTATACATCGACATGAGAATATGCGACTGATGATAATTTTAACATCAAAACATCTATATCTAAATTTAAATTGTAGGTCTTTCTGAACCAAAAAAAATTGAGTTCATCGGTATACTGTACATATACTTACGCTAATCTAAATTTCGTTGGGACCATACATTTTTTATGTAAATATTATTAATTTGTAAGCCCAAAAACAATTATGCTTAATAAAAATAATATACGAATCCCAAGAGAGTATACCCAGATATTTTTTTAATCTCTCTGTCTATAAAATATATATATATATATATATATATATATATATATATATATATATATATATATAATAATAATAATAATAATAATAATAATTTATTTACCAAAGATACAAATAGTACATAGGTTTTGTCAAATTCACAAATTATATGGACATTGTTTTACTATATAATTTCTTAATACAGTTTTAAATTTATTTATATTTTCAATATGCTTAATTTCTACTGGTAAGTTGTTATATAATTCAGTCCCAACAATTTGAGGAGCTTTTCTATATTTATCAATTCGATAATTTTGAACATGAAGATCAGTACATTGTCGAGTATTATAAGGATGAATTTCTTTTCTCAGTTTAAAATTTTGGTAGTTTTTCTTGATGTATACTAACAACTCATACAGGTATATGCCATAAAAAGTTAAAATATTGTGCTTTATAAAATGATCTTTACATGTTTCTCTATAGTTCAGATTGAAAATAAGTCGAATAATTCTCTTTTGTAACACAAATATTCGAGAGCAGTCCGAACATTGTCCCCAAAGAATAACACAATATTGCATGCAACTATAAGCAAGCCCGTAATACAGAGCCAAAAGTGCGTCTGTATCATGCGTTTGCTTCAATTTTCTTATATAGTAGCATACTGTACTCAATTTTTTACAAACTACATCAACTTGAAGATGCCAACCCATGTCTTCATCTAGCATGACTCCTAGGAATTTCATTTCAGTTACTCGACTGATCGGATTCCTGCTATTTAATAACTTGGTATTGTCGATGTGCTTATTATTAAACAGTAAATAAGTAGTTTTGCTCATATTTATAATTAAATGATTTACTCTACACCAATCACTAAACTGATCAACCACAAGGTCCATTTGATTGATAATGTCAGTCAAATCATCTGATGACAAAAGTACAGATGTGTCATCTGCATAAAGCACAAATTTTCCCAGCGAAATATGTAAGGGCAAATCATTTATATAAATAAGGAACAGCAAAGGACCAAGATTTGACCCTTGTGGGACCCCTATGTTTACATCCCTTGATCTGGATTTTTCTCCTGCAACATCTATAATAATTTGTCGATTTTGTAGGTAGGTCTGAAACCAGGAGTTTGGTAGACCTCTTATGCCAATATTGTCTAATTTTTTTAATAAAAGATTATGATTCACAGTATCAAATGCTGAACTTAAATCGAAAAACAATGCCAATACAAATTTTTTTTTATCAATCTCTTCCAATACAAAATGTGTTAATTCATTACTGGCCGAGCACGTGGAGTGCTTCGGTCTGAAACCGTGCTGACATTTAACTAAAATGTTTTCAAGTTCCAGGAACTCGGAGAGTCGATTATACATCAGTTTCTCTAATATTTTAGAGAATTGAGGCAATAATGATATAGGACGATAATTTTCAACTTTTAGTGTGTCTCCTTTTTTGAATATTGGTTTAATAATCGATATCTTTAAGAGGTCTGGAAATTCTCCAGTTTCAAATGAAAGATTATATATATAACTTAGTATGCATGCAATTTGGGAAATACTATCTTTAACTAGTTTTATTGGGATTTCATCAATCCCAAAGCAATGTTTATTTTCCATTGACATAACAACATTGTAGACTTCTAGGTCCGTTACTGGATTAATATATATATATGCATATATATATTAATATATATATTAATATATATATGCATATATATATATTATATATATATTAATATATATATTAATTTATATATATATGCATATATATAAATTTTTTTTTGTTTAAAGAAAAAATAAAAATACTCGTAAATATATTTGGATGACAATTTTCTTACTAATTTCCTTTTTTTTTTTGCTTTCAGTATTGGTGTTGGTCGTGCACATTTTGAAAAACAACCACCAAGTAATTTAAGAAAATCAAATTTCTTTCATTTCGTTATTGCATTATATGATCGATCTGGCCAACCAGTTGAAATTGAACGGACAGCCTTTATTGGATTTATCGAAAAAGATCAGGTATGTATGTTTTGATAATACGTAGATTGCAAGCAACTTTGCAACTTTGCAACACGCTAGGCACCTTTCACTAACAACATTACCAAATAAAATAATAATAAAATTGGTTACTCCTAAAATTAGTTTCGTACAACAACAAACTTCAAATTTCAGGATTTTTGATGTCGATCGATAGTCGTTACCCGTCTCGTTCCCTTATAATCTATTAATTTTTAATTCAAAATTTTGATTTTTAGGAAACAGAGGGTCAAAAAACAAATAATGGGATACAATACAGACTTCAGTTATTATATGCAAATGGTGAGTTGTTTTTTTTTTTTTCTTCGTTTATTAATATTCATTGACAAGATTATCGATTACATTCCACTATGTTAATTCCATTGGAACAACCATTAAACAACATTGGGAGCGTTACAAATTTATAGCTAATAAAAATCTAAAAAACATGCCTTAACAAGGAAATGAACACTGAAAACAAAAAAGTCATAAATAAATATATTTATTTATTTTCAATTTTTATAATTTTGTTGTTGTTGTCGAAGTAAATTTTTTTTTAGTTTTTACCCGACTACAAAGAATGGGTCATGTTTTTTACACGTATTTTTGTGTATCTGAAGCCCGTATTCATAGTCCGGTCTTAGGCGTAAGTTCACCTTAAGCATGTTCTTAAACGTTCAGATTTATAGATGCCATCCTTAGGCAAGTTTGAAAGGCAAGTTTATCTTAGCTAAAATATCTGTGGATGGATTAATATCCATAGTCATAGCTTAAGGCGATATTAAGAATTGAAAATTGTTGATGTATTCATAGCCAAATAAGACAATCTTATTATAGACCTTATATCCTTAAATCTGCTGTAACCCAGAAGTTCGCTGTCAAAGATAATCTGGCTGGACTTTTTTTCCTCTTCGCCACACAATCTGCACATAATGGACTCGTTACGGAGTCCCATTGTGTGCAGATGCTTCTGGGGATAATGCCAAATAATGAATCCGGTAAGCTTCCGTAGTTGCATCCTGTTCAGCTTCAGTGCATCGAGCGAGCCTCTTGGTTGCACTCCGAAGCAGTATTCTCCCGAGTTCCTGCCGCGGTACATTTTCTCAGTGATCACGGTGTTTAACATTTGACCACTCGTTAATCCCCTATTTACATGCAATCCTTGGAATTCCTGAAATAGGCTCTGGGCCTATGAACGGTATTCCGACTCTCTTCTTTGCCTCGGCATCTGCTTTTTCGTTTCCTTTGAAACCACTGTGACCCGACACCCAGATCAATTTAACATGGTTCCGTTTTGCCAGCTCCAGCAGTTCCGCCAGACAATCCTTGGATAGTTCCAAACAAGGCTTTTAGACAGCTTTACTGTCCGAGAGAATACATACCTTCTGGTTTATGTAGCCTCTACGTAGATTCTGACGGACGCAAGCCAGTATGGCGTAGACTTCTGCTTGAAAGACCGTGGCATATTTCCCCAAGTTGAGGATTGTGTTTGCTTTCTAAGCAAACGGACCCTAAGGATTATAGCGTTATTTATCGTAGCCCTAACATGTTTTATATTTTATCAGTCAGTTTTGCAGTCGGGTCTTGTTTTTTGTTTTTTATTGATTAATTGCTTATCCCTTTGTTTTGTATTATTTTTATTATAATTTATTTTTAACACATTTGAAATATAAGAAATTCCAAAAAACCAAAGAATATAACATACAAAAAGTTAAACAATGTTAAAAAAAGAGAACAAATATTCTATATTTCTTTCCCACATCTTTCTTGTACATGAAAATGTGAATCAATATTCACTTTTAATACTTCAAAACGGGTTTTTGATACTGTGGTGGATCCTGCTTATAAGTATAAGATCTTTTTTATAAAGACCTCTATACACACACTATCACGTACTAAGCAATACGCAGAGTGACTAGGAACATGCAATATCTCGATAAGAAAGCGCTAGTCACATAAAAC
Source organism: Nineta flava (assembly GCA_963920215.1). Classification (NCBI taxonomy): domain Eukaryota; kingdom Metazoa; phylum Arthropoda; class Insecta; order Neuroptera; family Chrysopidae; genus Nineta; species Nineta flava. The sequence goes on from OY986042.1 coordinate 12,506,188, forward strand.
TTTGAATTGCATAGCTAAGTTATGACTATTTCTAGCTTGTTTAAGGACGTTCCCAAGAAAATCAGTTTTCTTACGATTCTTCTGTAATTTTGAATATATGTAGTTAAAAGTATCTTGTTATCACACGTAGAATTTTTTTTAATGATCCTTACAGTACTAAATTTGTAAATATTGACAGTTAAAATTTGTATGTTTATCATATAAAACTGACTCCGATTAATGTTGTCACACACGTTTTATTAAGTATCAATAGTAATTTTTGTACGATTCTTTTAAAAAACTGAGGATAAGTGTAATGAATTGAAGATATAACAAATATCTTTCTTCAAAAATAAGAAAAACAAGCGGTATTAGTTATTTTATAAATATTGTTTAGGTGTACTCAACTTAAAAAAAAATTCCATTATGTAAACTACAATAAATCAAATAAAATATAGTTGAGGTACAGTGCAGCAAAAAGTAATACTATACCTCAACTATATTTTATTTGATCTATTGTAGTTTACATAATGGAATTTTTTTTAAGTTAAGCGCGCGCGACTGCTCTTTGGGAATGTCCTTAAGTAAACTTTGTGTGAAATTTGTACACAAAATGGCGTCAAAAGTTGAGGTATCATTTCAAAATATTATAATAATGATTTGTGTCTTATTTAGTCGGATTTTGGAAAAATGTTTCGAATAAAAGCTGTTAGTATAGTTATAATGAACAAATTTTAGCCGAAGCATTTTTCGAAAACCGAATAAATAAGGCACAAATCAAGTATAAACTTTTGAAATAATAGCTCGAATTTTCACTCACATATAGTATATCAGATGTGAGTATTTTTCAGTGTCAATACAGTTAGTGTTGTCGCTTTTATGTCAGTTTAATACAAATTTCAAAATTTATTCCCTTCTAAAGATTTTTGAACCTCAATTATGAAAGATTATAGAGATTCGGCCTGGGTCTTGTGAATAAATCGTAATAACCGATCTGTCATTGTCGGTATAGCCGGTTTCGACTATATTTAAGAACAATCAGTATAAGATGATGGTGTGAACCTGTCACACAACCATTAGTAAGTTGTGCATAGAGGTCATACATAAGATATTTTTATATATGGTATATTCTCAATGTAAACTAAACAACAAAAAAATTAATAATAATAGCATGGTATTTAAAATAGGATTAACATTCTGAGTGCATGATTTCTATATAATTTACGATGAAATGCATTGTGGGTATAAATGTAATTGATATTAATTCATAATTATATGATAATTAATTCTTATTCTAATAAAAAGAAAATAAATCTATAATCTATTCAAACCTAATCTATATCTATTTGTCAGTACGTTTTCAATGATGTGTCCAATTAGATTTAAATAAAATGACTGGCCAGTATATTGAAAAAATTAAAATAAAATAATCTAAAAAAAAATGGTCTTGATCTTGTTGATAGATAATGTACTGCTGCTTATAATATAAATACAGAACATTTCTAAAATATTGAAGATGGAATTACACTTATATCCAACTAACCTTAAATCCTAGCTAATAAAATATTTAAATTCGCTCTTATACCCGCACGCTTTGCTGACGCTGAAACGTAACGCTGACGCGTAACTGATGCTTCATAATAATTTAACGATTATTCTATATAAACCTATTGTATATATTATTTTTTCGAATATACCACGCTCATATTTATGTCAAAACCATTGAATCCTTGAAAAAATGTTTTAAACTTAAGATTTTAACAAACTTTGTTGGTTATTTTACTAATTTTGTGTCACATTTTTCATATTTTATGTTAAACTTAAATGATCTCTAATTGATTCCGAAAACACGGTATCATGATTCCTACAACTGATACAAGGGTGAAAATTAGGGAATTACTATTACCAGGAATGAAAAATATGTCCAAAAATTAAATGTAAAATATATTACTACAAAATTTACTAAGCTTGATTGTAACCATGTCTGCAATCAAAGAAGAAATATGCAACGTCCTTCTATGAATTGCCTTGACACTTTGTATGTATTAAAGTAGTTCTAGCATGAAATCACTTTTCGACAGATTTTGCTCTTTTTTTAACAGGCTAAAAATAACGGTTTCTAATCAACCCCGAGATAATTAATAACAAAATAATCATTCTCTCTCATTCTCTCTCATTAGAAACATCATGTAAAACTTCATGCCCACCCAACTATTATCTGTTGTATTGAAAAAAAAAACTCGACAGAATTTGAAAAAAACTAGGACCGTAAAGATAAATATTTCTTAAATAATTTACCGTTTAGTTTTTTGAAATATCATAATTAAAAATTTTTTTTCTTTCGATTTTACATTAATTTGTATATGTATGTGTTGTGTATATGTGTATATGTATATGTTCTATAATAAAATCAAACTTGTTTTTTGTCCTTATTATACCCTACAATGCTGGAACTACCTTTGGAATCTTTTAGAGACTTATATATATATATATATAGTTTTGTATTCAACAGATTCTTGATTTTTATACGCATATTCGCATATATATTTATATAATATACAGACTGTGTTGGAATGCTTTTCCAATAGAGAATCAATGTTCAATATTATTTATTACTGGCAGGCCGTGTGGTTACTGTGCGGAGTCAGTCAGTACACATGCAATGAGAGTCATCTCATATGCGTATGGTAGTTTGTTTGTCATTTAAGAGTGTGTACTGACTCATTGTCTGTGTGTACTGTGTGTACTGACTCATTTAAGAGTGTGTACTCATTACATGTGTACTGACTGACTCCGTACAGTATCCACACGACCTACCAGTAATAAATAATATTTAACATTGATTCTCTATTGGAAAAGCATTCCAACACAGTCTGTATATTTATACGCAATAATTTTTATGAGGATCCAATGACGTTTATTCTCAAGTTGTTGTTTAAACTACGCTAGACAATGCAGTTCTTATTACCGTGTAAATGTTGAATAAATTGTATTCAGGTGTTGTAACAAACACATTGTGTACAAGAAATCAATTCATGTCTTTTAATTTATTTTTATTTTTTTTGGTATAGAAACAACCAATGTTTACGATGAATTTCAATCATAAAAAAGTTTATTAATAAATATGATTACCATAACTAGCCTTGTTTATAAATAATATTCTCATGAGATGAAATTGTATGTATGTATGTATAGCTATTTATAATTTTCTATTTTTTTAAACATTTTAATATTTGTTCGTATTTGTTAGGTATCTGTCAATAGGCGGGTACTATTATTATAATTTTTTTTCTAGTTAATTATATCTAGTGCGTATAAAATGTAAAAGAACAAGTTTTCAAATGTTTATATAATAAATAATAATTGTCATTTTTAGTGTTGAGTTAATATTAACACGTATTATAGATTTTATTGCTCAATTATCATTATTATACTATTAATATTTCATAAAGAAAGGATTTTATAAAGAAAAAAATATTTAAAAAAAATATATATTTTATAAAGAATGACGAAAACACAAAATATAAATATCTCTCTTAATACTTAGAACAATCGAAAAATACTTAAGGTATAAAGTTAGTGGAATTGCAAATTTGTTACATTTCATCACCTTATCATTTTTGCTCAAACTCTAATGTGTTAAGGAATTTAATTTTCAATTTTAAATCGTCAAAATTTCTGTAAATATTAGTGTAACAGAAAAAATCATAATGAACAAAATTACAGTAAAACTTTGTACGTACAATTTTATTTCTTATAAATTATTAAGGGTGATATGTCAAATTTTGTGTTTCCCCCTCCCTTGAAACCCCTCTTTCTCCTTGTCCGATTTTACCCATTAACGAACTTGATCTTTAGAATACCAAAAGCGCCTCAAATACCAAATGTCATTCCGATAAAAAGAAAACTGTGACTAGAGTGATTACAGACACATATATATATGTATACGTATATATATATATATATATATATATATATATATATATATATATATGTATGTGTCTGTAAGCACTCTAGTGGTCACAATTTTGATCTGATTGGAATGAAATTTGGTATTTGAGGCGCTTTTGGTATTTAAAAGGTCAAGTTCGTAAATGGGTAAAATCGAACAAGGAGAAAGGGGGGTTTAGAGGGAAGGGGAAACACAAAATTTGATTTTACTGTAATTTTGTTTCTTATCATTTTTTCTGTTACCCTAATATTTACAGAAATATTGACGGTTTAAGATTGAAAATTAAATTCCTCAATATCTCTGTACACATTAGAGTTTGAGCAAAAATGATAAGGTGATGAATTGTAGCAAACATGATTTTCTACCACTTTATTTCTTACGCATTTTTCGATTGTTCTAATATTAAGAGAGATATTTTATATTTTGTGTTTTCTTCTTTCCTTATACCCCCATTTCCCCTTCGACGTATGTCATTTATTAATAAAATTGGCCATGCCAATACTAAAGTCATAAACGACATTTCATTTTGATCAGACTAAAATTGTGACCGCTAGAAAGTGATTTATGTATTTTAAGGAAATTCGCTAAGTTGAAGCAACTCCTGCGTAACGAATTTTTTTTTTAAATTTCTTTTTTCAATTTTATTGCACAACATTCTTATAAAAACGAATATTTATTGTATAAGGTAATAAAAAAACTAAACTAAGAAACAGCTCATTAGTACTCTTAAATAGTTCGTGTTTCGTAATTTTAAATTCTCACTGTATAATTTCCTCGTAATCATATGGATTTTATAATTGATTACAAAATAATCTATTATTCAGTATGCAGATTTATGGTAGTAGCTACAAACACGGTCGTCGTACGAAGTGTTTTTATTGGTTCAAATATAATAATTTACACAAATTGTTACACTTTACCGTGTGTACTATGGATCACAAAAATTGATGTCATTTTTGAAAAATTTCATAATTTTAAAATTTAAAATTTAAAATTTCAAGTCATTTGTGCCTTATATTGATTTGAAAAATACTTTCGAAAAGAAGTTTTTACTATATTTCTTCTAATGAACAACTTTTATTCGAAGCATTTTTTCGAAAACCTAATCATTGTGAAATTACATTTCAAATTTTTACTCAATTCCTTGAACTTTTGTTTGTATTTTATAAATACGTATTTCGACTACAATGTTGTCATCATCATTATGAATTAGCTAATCGTAACTATCTCTGGGATATGGATTTAGAGATACGTTGCTTGTTGCTAATTTGGTGAGCTAATTCATACTGACGATGATACTACATTGAAGTCGAAATACGTGTTTATAAAATACAAACAAATGTTCTAGGAATTGGGGAAGAATTTGAAATGTAATTTCAAAAAACCAAGAGTTATTTTTGATTAATCATTGTGGAACAAATCAACTATAAAATCAAATAACATCAACTTTACCAGCCAAGTAGCTAAGCGGTCTAAGGCGTTATGTCTACTTGGGGACAGGGAGGTTATGGGTTCGAATCCCGACATCGGCAGTTTGTCAATTATTTAAAAAAAAAGGTGGTTAATTGACTAAACTGTCAGCGTATGGACAAGAACGAAGTAACCGGCTATGCTTGTGAAGGTTTCCTACAGTTTCCTTCACGAACTCCGGGTGAATATCGGTATAGTTCCTATCAGAATCGTCCACACATCCTACCAATTCCTAGTCTATATACAAACATTTCTTCCACTCTACTCACATCCTCACATCTTTAGGCATCACAATGAACCTTTTGGCCGAAGTATAGCCCGTCCAGGCCAGCCGCTACATTCTATCTAACATCAACTTTTGTGGCCAAGTGTACATTATTATTATTTGTATGTGTATATTATATAATATTCGAAGGTACAGAAGAAGAAGCTTTGTTCATAAAACTCTCTCTACTTAAATATAAGTCCAATATATATGTATAGAGAGCTATGGTCAATAGCTTTGGGGCCTCTATTTAAATACCTGTGCTGCTGCAACAAACAAAACACTTATATGCTTGAATTAATGCCCAATTTGCATAAACATATTATGTAACCATAATAATATGAACGGTGTGTTTGTGTCTGCGATGGCTACTACTCGAGCTCACAGGCTCTCTATCGTCGACGACGAGGTGTTTGTGCATGTATTACTTTCTCGTTGTAATAATTTCAGGTATAGATCGCCATAATCCTTTTTGTAAAGTACATACCTACATACAATACATAGGACTATACTGTTGGTACAACATAATATCATTATTAAACTGACCAAGTTACAACACCAGTTATGTTATGTGTGTATGTGTTTTTCGAAAAGATTTCGGTTTAGTGGCTTAAACTCCTATAACAAATTGGTTTTGGTTTTTGTTTATCACTTATGTTCAGTATTTATGGTTTCGTGTATGGAGATTTTCTTCACATTAATTCGTTTAAAACTCGAGACTTACTTTTATGTCAGTAGTATTAATAGTACCTTGCATATTATATTTAATATAGTAACTTTAATCTGTTTCTTTGATGCCAAATTGCAGTATTTTGATACCCGGTATATACTATTATCAAAAAATTTACAAGCGGTTTACAATTGTCAAGCGGTAAATGTAAAAGATCAAAAGATTTATATTTTATAATTTATATAACATTTATATTATATTCATACCCAAATATATAAAAAAAGGTACATTTTATGCCCCAAATTACCATTCCAGAGTATGTATTCAATGTATTGTATGTATTGTATACTTTGAATAATAGTGACCATATAAAGAGTTGGTATTATTATATTTTTTTCAGAAAATGTTTTAATTAATAAAAGAAAATAATAATAATTGGTAGGTTCCCTGTATTTACTCTATCTCTCTTCCTACCTCTCAGTTAGATCTGAGTGCAGTCAAAGTTTGCCCACCTATGCTATATACCAGGGTGTATTAAGTTTAGTTCCGTTTTTGTAACGGTTAATAATTATTGATCGCAGAAAAAACATTTTTGTATAGGTGTTCATAAAAAGACCTAATTAGTCCATTTCTGCAATGTTGTCGGTCTATCCGTCTCTAAACACGATAACTTAAGAACGAAAAGAGATAGCGAGCTGTAAATTTCGTATGTGCGTTCTAGAGCTAAAAACTGAGGTCATGTTGATTGGGGAAAAATGGGTAAAACTGCTCTATGAAACCGTCCGAGATGGAACAAATCTTGAAAAAGATATAAATGTAAATTCAAACTTTTTTTCTCCATAAATTCAGTATATACCGGGTATTTAAACAAGTAATTTAGTTAGTTGTTATTTTCACTTGTTATAATAAGTATAATATTTTGTATTCCGACCAACCATTGACTAATCAGCTATTAAGAAATATAATTTTATATAAAATAATCGTTTTTGAAGTGAATCTTCTTTAGCGACGTATCAATTCAAATTGTTTGTTACAATTAAGGGGAAATAACTCAATAGAGGGGAAATAACAAGACCAGCCTTGATTGCGAGAAATGAAGGAATTACATTTTACATTTGTATTCGGAGAACATAGTGACGTGTAATTATTGTTGCCTATATCTTATTTGAAATTGGGTTTTTTCTAAAATCGTTTAAAATTTTTGATAATTTTCAACTTGTTTCACGTTCTATTAATGTACAGTCAATTACAATATATGGCCATCAATATGCGTGCTAGAATAGGCGTGATTATAAATTCAAAATTAAATTAGCAAACGAATGGTGATTGTAAATTTGTTCCGAGGACTAAGGTTGTTGTGATGTTGTATACAAAATATGAATTATGTCATTGCCAAGAAAATAATATTAATTAAATGTACCAACTACATTAGTAATTATGAATACTTACCAGTCAATCTAATTATTACAATTTATAATATAAATTTACCAAAATAATTGAATATTAGTAAAAAATACCGATTATTATAAATAATTATAACATAATTATTTCGCGTAATATAATTTAAAAAAAAACACCGCGCAAGAATAAAATCTAAAGGTAAATAAAAGTTGTAAACAAACAACTTGTAAATAATTCATTATAATATTTGATAATAAATTCAAATGATTAATAATTTTTTTTTTCAATTAATTCATTAATTTATTTTATTTGATATAAGTGACTTTGATATACAGACAGTTATAGTGATCAGGCCCCAGAGTCTGACTTATTATCTTATTAAAAGAAATGATTAAATAATGATTAGACAAGATATGAATCAATCAATCAAGAATATTTTTTAATGATTTAATTTTTATAAAAAATCATCGGTATAATTGAAGAATTTTCGATTACTTACTTTATCAATTAATTAGTTAATTAAAATAGTACACTTTCAATTGAACGGTTTGAAATTAAATAATAACTGTTTTTTTTTTTTTTTTAATATTAGCAATTTGATTTTAGCAATTTCTTGTACCATTAAAAAACACTTGTTCCATGACACCACTAGTTATGAATAATAATGAACCTAATAAATATAGTGCGTAATATTTATATATCTAAAATAATTTTTTTTTTTGTGATTATTTTTAATGTAATTATTTTAAAAAATCTAGTGTAAAACACTCACACGACATCTATATGTAGAATTTAACAAGTAGCTTTAATATATATCATTGAATTCTCAGAAAACAATCATCAAGTCTATAAAATCTAAATCTGGATTAATGCTATACTTAATTTAAAATCTTGTACATCTAACACAAAAATTGTTCTAATAAAATACTTTTTCTAACAAAATTAGAGTATGGTGGAAATCAATATCTTATGAAATGTAACCATGGTACAAAGTTTTTAAAATTGTCGGAATAGTTTTCGTGAAATTCTCAAAAAATACACAAAAAGGATTTAGAATAAAGAGAAACATTGCAGACGCGTTGAGACGCATTGAGACGGCATTATGAATCTTAAGTGTAAAGTTTCATACCTCTCGCTAAGTCGTTCACCGACACACATACATATATACACAGAGACCCACTAATGACAAAAAATTTGAGACATCAGAGGGAAAAAACTCCAACTTCCAATATTCGGTAAAATTTCAACATCGATTTTTATTATCGAAAACGATACTATATATTCTAAATATATAGAGGATAATTAAATAGATCTTCTAATATTAAATATAGTTCCGCCCGTTTGAGTCATGCGTATTTAATATTAAAAAAAAAAAAAATTATCTATAAGGAAAAATAAATAACTAATTGTAATATTCAATTATACAGAGGTTATATGTGTCCTCCCCTAGGCTATACACGCGCTCTTAAATCAAGGATAATGTTTGAAAACTTTTTACTTTACATAATATGTCAAATGTATGTGATATCTTCAGTAATTTAAATCATTTTAGCATAACTTGTTTAACTTGATTTGATGGATATGGAATTGTCCTAAATATTCAAGCAAGAAAACCCTTGACTTTACACACATTTCTAATTTATTCAATTGCTTATCTGTCAATCATTTTTAGTTATGTAAAGCATTTTAAACTCATTTTTCTAAAACACAACTTAAGTGAATAATTAAAAAACAAACCTATTCATTTCGAATCAAAAATCCTAAATAAACAAACTTAAAAAAACAAAATTCAACTGACTTCAAAAAACACAAAAAGTTACTACACTAAATAGCGAAAAATAACAAAATACAGATTTAATCCAAAAGACAATTCTTGTACAAGCCTAAAACCTATAATTTTAATAAAATAATATTATTGGTATGTGCTACCTACTGATTGGTTTGAATTCGGCGAAGCCCTACAATGGTACCGATTTCAAACCCATCAGTAGTAATATTTTATTAAAATTGCAGATAATAGGTTTGGACAAGAATTGTGTTTTGGATTAAATCTGTATTTTGTTATTTTTCGCTTTTTAGTGTTGTAACTTTTTGTGTTTTTTGAAGTCGGTTTAATTTTAATTTTAATTTTTCCCATTTTTAGTGTGAATTTAGGTAGGCCAGTAGTATAGTGTTTAATTAAATAGCTATACTAATTCAATTGTCGCAAAGTTTCTGTCGACATATTGCAGTATTATCTCCTAACTCCAAACAGTTAAGGGGAGTGCTGTGGAAGCGATCATCAGCTCAGCAGCATGGAGTGATTACCCTCAGACTCAAACACCTGACTCAATAATATATTTCATTTGATTTGAGAGAGTTCAACAAGCATACTGTACATGCTTATAAAATTTGAGGATTTCCCTTGATTTACATAGGATCCCCTCATCAGATTATGACTTGGTGACGATGAAACCACCTCGAAAGTATACCCTTTCAAACAAAAATATAATTTTTAAAATCGATCCACAATTGACAGAGAAATCGGTAAACATACATTAAAAATACAAACAGAAATAAATCCAACATAGAACCTCCTCCTTCCTTTTTACGGTTATTAATAACATGCAGCTAAAGGTTTAGTAGTAGTACTAGTAGTAGCACCTTTTTTACCGAAGCCTAAAGGACAAGGAATTTGCAGCCGGATTTGATAGGAACTACGCCGATATTCATCTGGAATTTAACATTAAATTCTTTTTAAAATTAATTTAACGAACAAACTGCCAAATTTGTTGCAATTAAAAAAAAATTTTTTTCTTGCATTTGAAGAGTTTGTAGGATTCTCTAAAGGTTGGTACATAATTGCCAAAATTTCTCAGAACAAGTATTTGTTTAAAATGTACAGTGTTTGCTAGAATATTGTGATTTAAAGGCGGAAATGGCGATTCCCAAACTCGATGGTTCCATTACTGAGTTATAACACTAAATATAAGAGCTCTTTAGGCACCATACAATGACACTGACAAAATAAGTGGCAGTTATTAGCCAAACTATTAATTATAAATTAAATTTTCATATTGAAAATTTTCATTTGATAGGTGAATTTTTCATTTCTAGGGAAGATTCACAGACTATGAACTAACTCTCCATGTCAAATTTTAATAAGCAATGCAAAACTTGTAAGCCCCTATAATGGACGATGTATTTCTTGAGCAATCTGGTAGAATAACTCAAATAAACATTAATCTTACTGAAACTCATAGGGGTCTTTCACACCAAAGATGCAAGACGCAACGTTTTCCATACGTTCATTTTATATATTTATTTTCTTTCTTGTATATTTGCTTTCTTTTACCCGAGAAAAACACTTGAAACCAATAAGAAGAACACAAACACGTAAGAAGCAAAACCACAACTGAAATAAAATCCAGGATGCATGCATCTTGCGTCTTGCATCTTCGCGGTGTGAAAGATCCCGTAGATTATAAACCAATTAAATTAAAATAAAATAATAGTCTTTCAATCGAATGGATTAAAATAAAAGAATTATAATTATTTACGCAACCTGTGTCTAATGTAGTGATGACGTGACAATCAACGGTATTATTGTGACATAAAAATGCTTCTTGTAAACATACTATACACTATACAGTAATCAATAATAAAACTAGATTTCATTAGCGATATGATAATCAGTTTACGGTTTTAAAAAATAGTTTGATTTTAATAGATTTTAATTTGAATAAATATTTTTAGTAATAAAAAATAAAATAAAAAAATCGTAAAAGTTAAAAAAGATATAAAAATATCATTATTAAAAACTAATAAATTTTAATGAATTAAAATAAAATTTACGTAAATAACCTTCATGAACCATCTTGACAACAATGCCGCACTTATGGGAATACGCGGAGAAAGTGCAGTTGGTTCAACAAGAAATCAACGTATGTTTGATAAAAATGTCAAAAAAACTAATTATTTCGTAATTGTTTATGTAGCATGCAGATTTGCTATTTCGTTACTTTAAAGACTTTGTAATAAAGACGTTATCTAAATTAAATATTGATATGAAGAAACTCATCTATCATGTATCGAACACTGGACTAAATATTGTATATACTAGCCCTTTCATACTGAGTCTGAGTAACCTTAATGGAAATTGACATTAGTATACACAAATAATAATACGTTATCTCAAATAATTTAAAGACTTTATATGACGGACATATTCTAAATTTGTTAGATTATAGAGAATTTATTATATCCGGTGTCCAATAAGAAGTGTTTCGACAAACGTAGAACCCATAATGTCTCTGATAAAAATGCGTAACATTTTATATGTTCATTATTAAGGACGTTCATTCATGAGGCTTGATAGTAGATTTTTTAAATTTTTTTTAGTTTATTGAATAGCTCAATTCAGTAGTTATCCACCCTCAAAAATTTAAAACATGTTGACGATCATTTCAAAGTGTAATTATCGATTAATAATGAAACTTTTAACACAGCGTCTTATGGAAAACATAATTTTTTTGTACTTAAAATTATTATATTATTAAAGTAGGCACCATAATCAATAGTGTTTATAAATATTCTACGAAATATACAGTTTATATAATTGTATTAAAAAAATGGTATTGACGAACGTATGAATTAATTATTTAATAAAATTAAATCTGTTTTGTTAGGTTCATTTTTGCCAACGTATATTGAAAATTGGCGACAGCGCACAGTAAAAAAATAAACACATAAATATACACAAATCTTACACAGTCAAATCAAGATCTGTAAAATCAAGCCAAATCAATTTCAAATTAACATTTGCCAATATACTTTACAACTTTTTTTTTAAATCCTAAAGAAATAATATTAAAGATAGTACTCATTTGACTCGTAGAACATGCACGTCCTTCAAAGCTATTGTTGTAGGCGGTTCTATATTGGAATTGGCATTTTTGTTACTTAATTGTACCTGATAACTATGGTGTAATTAAATTACATCCCTGGGGGCTGTTTTGGAGTTTATATAATTATTAATAATATGCTAATATTGTTTATGTATCTAAATTTTATAAATAGCATATATATATATATATATATATATATATATATATATATATATATATATATATATATATATATATATATATATATATATATATATTTAATCAAATAATTAATCTTAATGTTATTTTGGAATTCCACCTGGGCTATGCACGCGCACTACGATTTTAAGTCAAGGATATATTTAAAATAAAAGACTGAATCATTTATATATTCACACGTTATAGTAGGGCTACAAATTAAAAAAAAAATATTTTGTTTCTCTCACGCTAATTTAGTATAATAATAGAAATAAATGATAGATATACAGGCGAATTAGGAAGGTACAGATCACAGAGTAGACGAAGATCTTTAGTGGGAAAAGATTTTTTCCTTGAACATGTTAAAAGATCATCCAATGTGTTTAACAATTTGTTTTTTCGCTAGGCTTAATTAAATTTATTTAATGTGTTCTACAGAATTTTCCTACTGACGATGATTGCGTTGCAATCGAAATGCCGGTATATCGGCGTAAGCCTTACAATATAGAATTCTGTATTGTAGTATAAGTTTTATTATTTGAATTATTAATGTCTCAACTCGAAGTCAAGAAAAATTGATTTTAAGACTGCTTTTTTCACGAAACACGATTCTTTGATTGAGATTGAATTCTTGCATGGGAAAATATGGTTCATGCTCTCACATAGATATTAGAGCATTATAGCAATTATACGTGTGATTATTGCGTAACTAACAAACTTTCCGGTCCTTAATCCGGACTTTCATCATGATTTTCTAAGCTTTAAGCGTTGTTCTTAGCTTAGAAAATCCGAGGAAGGCCCAGTAAGGGACTGAAACGTTAGTTTATTTAGCAATAATCATTGGTCCTAATTCTCTTGAACCAAATTCAGTAATGTACACTCCCGTTCATAAAAATTATTGTCCAACAATAAATCAGACAGACAGTTCATTAGCCATCGAATCAAGTTAAACAAGTTTTGCTAAAATTATTTAAATTACAGAAGATACATATGGCTAAAACCTAATACTGTAAGTAAAGATTTATCAAAACTCCTTTATCCTTGACTCTAAATTTGCGAGCGCGTGCAGAGGCAAGTGTGGGTAACAAAATGAAGTCAATATTACAAATATGATAATTAATTATATTTGTGTTGTATAATGATTTAAAAAAATCAAACAAACATTGATGATTCACATGACAGCGGTTTTTTTGCAAGCATTCAAGATTTATTTTTAATAATTGGAAAAAAATATTAGGATACAAACATAGTACACTCCCGTTCATAAAAATTGAACCAGTTGAACCATTTTTTAATATTGAAAAAATTATACTTAATAATTTATTAATGTGTTTTGCACTGATCAAAACAATTGCAATATAGACTTATTTTCAACTTTTCGTTAAGTAAATTGAAGGTTTTCAAATATTGGGATGTTTTTGATTTCAGTCCGATTATCGAAAATTGAGTTTTTATAAGATCTTGAATTTTTGAGGTCCTAAAAAACTACTATCTTTATGATAATCCCAAAAATATTTTTTTAAATAATTTTTACACTACTGTACCGATCGATTCCAAAATCTAATCAGCTCTTAACTTTAAAAAAACAACGACACTTGCCGCTGCAAAATTTCATCGTAAGAATTCTAATAAAAACTGAATAATTCAGTTAATTAGATTTTTTGGAAAAAAAAAGAGTAGAATTTTTTCAAATTCTACTATAAAAATTGTTCCGGGTTTGAAACGCATAAGGTTGACTTGCCCTACGTTAGTGATGGGGAGACCTCGCGCCCCTCACGTATCTTTGTTCCCCACCATTTCTTATTCCGTTAACACGCTTTTCTAATTGGTTACTTTATTTAATTAATAACTAATTAACGGTGGGTCAGGTGCAAAAATTTCCAAAAACTTTTCATCTTAGAATTTCATCCCCTGTGCACCTTATAAATAAACTCCATGACTTTTTACTCACCCTATGTATATATATTCATATATATATATAATGGTTCAACTGGTTCAATTTTTACGAACGGGAGTGTACTATGTTTGTATCCTAAAATTTTGTATACCAATATTATTAAAAATAAATCTTGAATAAATGCTTGTTTAATTTTTTAAATGATTATACTACACAAATACAATTAATTATCATATTTGTAATATTGACTTAATTTTGTGGCCCACACTTGGCTTTCTGCACGCGCTCGCAAATTTTAAGAGTCAAGGATAAAGGAGTTTTGGTAAATCTTTACTTACAATATTAGCATTTAGCCATATGTATCTTCTGTAATTTAAATAATTTTAGCATAACTTGTTAAACTTGATTCGTTGGCTAATGAACTGTCTGTCTTATTTATTGTTGGACAAATACTCGTGCCTTAAGTCGTATGTATTTCTAATTTTATTCTAATTGTTTTACAGAAGTGAATACCGGAAGTCAGAGGATTTTGTTTGTTTTTTTTTAAATTTATATGTTTTTCCAAGACGAGTAGTTTATCAGATTAAATTCTGTATATTTAAATAAATATCAACTTCAAGTAATGCCGTCTAATACGTCTTTTCAAAGTAACCTTTTGAATTTTAAATTTTTTCAAAATTAAATAGTATGTAGATTTGTGTCTTATTTATTCAAATTTGGAAAAAATGATTCGAATAAAATTTGTTTGTATATTCATAATGAACAACTTTTAAGCGAAGCTTTTTTTCGCAAATCGAATTAATACGGCACAAATCAATTTTAAGATTACGAAAAAAAGAACATTACTTTGATGGCTGCATGAGTACTATAAACAAGAATTGACTAAAAAAAATTGTAATATCATTGCATTTAAGAACGTTCATGTGCTAGATATAGTACATTCATAAAAAAACTCATCAAATCCATAAGTATTTTATATCGTAAATTAAAAGTAAAATTATTTATTGTAATAAAATGATTGAGTAAATTTTTTTTTTGATAGCGCGATAAAAATAAAAGTTTCAATTATGCTGATTAAAATACATCACAAGTAATTCTAACGATCCAAAAAACTTTGTATTTCTTAAATTCATTTAAATGTGGAATATTTAATAAAACAATATTTATCACAGTGTCTAATTTATGCGACGACACTGTTAGTTGTTACAAGTTTAATTATAAAAAATTTAGTTTTCCCATAAAGCTCCCATCGGCAGTTTGTTAATTATTAAAAAAAAGGGGGGCGGTTAATTGACTAAACTGTCGGCGTATGGACTAGAAAGAAGTAACCGGCAATGCTTGTGAAGGTTTTCTGCAGTTTCCTTCACGAACTCCAGATGAATATTGGCATAGTTCCTATCAAAGTCGGCTGCAGCCGCACATCCTACCAAGTGGTGAAGTGTGTCCCGTCCAGGACAGTCTCTACAATCTATTAAAGACTTTAATATAATAAAATATTCTTACGTCATACAAGAAATATGAATAATGATAAGTGTATCATCGTACAACGACAATAAGCTACTAAACACGCATGCATATGTAGCCAGTCCTGTGTATATGTTCATAGTATACATGTATATAATATATATATATATACTACCTTTTTACCCATTTATCTCATTTGCCACGCGAATACACCTAAGAAGATGAGATATCCCGCAGGAATATTTTTCTATACATTGTACACTGTGCTATATACGTATATATATATATATAGGTAATAAAATAACCTCGCAAATGCTCTCTTAGGACTGAAAAAGACTGTGAATAAAACAACCCTAAGGCTTCTTCTCTCTTCAATTCACCTGCTATTTTACCTATATAACATATCATATCACAAATACAATGTGTCAAAAAACAAATTGTCACATATGTTACTATCAATATTCACTAATCAAAATATTCTGATTTTTGTGTGTTCAGGCTCAAGTTCAGGTTTCCCAATATTTGATATAATTTTCCGTTCGTGTTTGAAAGATTACTGAGACGTACGGAATGATTAACCATAACCATTTTTCAGTCTAAAAATAACAAGAGGTTGAACTGCCCAAGTACACTATAAGTGCAATTATTTTCGAAACCTACGAAACTTTAGCGCTTTTTATATTCTTGCTTTTTTAGTCGGAACTAAACTTAATATTCTCTGACATATTTACATATATATCAGAGTATATTAAGTTTAGTTCCGACTTTCTAACGCTTGAAAATATTGATCGCAGACACAAATGTCGCATTGGTGCCAAATATTTATGTCTAGGTCCGTCCGTCTGTCCGTGAACACAATAACTGAAAAACGAAATGAGATAGCATGCTGAAATTAAGTGTGATCAAGTTCGTTCCGAATGGGCATATAATTGGACCATGTTTGAGCAAAACGGGTAAAAATGCCTGTTTGAAACCGTAAGGGATAGAACAGAAATTTAAAAACAAAAATTTATGTTTTTTCATAAATTCAGAATATACCGGGTATTTTAGCAAATAACTCAGTTAATTGTTATTTTCACGTATTTAAAGTAGCGTTTCAGGAGGTACAAGGCGAGTCGAGGTTTTGGTATCACCTCGACTCGCTTCGCTTTTTTTAATATCACCCTCGCTTCGCCTCAGCCTCGGCGAAGGAAGAATGTTGACTAGCCTCGCCTCGCCTCGGTAGAGTTAGGTGTCATCCTCGCCTCGGCCTCGGTAAAATTTTTACTAACTTTTGACTTATGAATGTACATAATATGATAACAAAAACTTGTTAGAAAATAAATGTCTTTAAAACACGGAATATAAGTTTCTTAGTCTCTAAATTTTTACTCGACTCCTCGAATGAGAGAGAGAGAGAGAGAGTTGAATAAAAGAGGGCTGTGCTTTTTGGCATGACAAATATACACTAATATAATCAATAGAAATCTACATATTAAATCACGCATAGAGTTGAAAAATTAACGTAAAGAACTTCGTTAATGACGAGGGGCCCCCGACCGCCTCGTGCCTCGTAACCAAAGACCGAGGCGAAGCACGGTCACCTCGTAGCCTCGGTGAAACACTAATTTCAAGATTATCTTCATGTTGCACTATTTAAAAAATAGGTTAGATATTGTTTGAGACATTCTGTATTCCGTAGTCAACTACACTCCTGCTCAAAAAAATATACGAGAACGGCGGACTCTGTTCTGTGTGTCTGGTCGGGAGGAGTGTGTGTGTGCATGTATTTTATTATATCTCTACTATACTTCATTTTTATTCCTTATTTACTCTTCCTTCAAACTCGTGATGTATTATTACATCATACTTCTTTTCTTTTGTTCCATTATTATTACGTTCATCCTTGTCTTGATTCAATGCACTTACCATATTATTTGTATCACTTTATCTTTTATTAATTTTTTGTTTCTTTCGTTTTTTGGTTGTTTTTGTTGTTTTTTTTTTTTCACTTATGATTTTATCACTCTTTGTGTGTGTGTTTCTCACAAGAAGGCATAACATAAATGACGAAAATCTTTTTATTTATTTTTATTAATATATTTATGATGTAAACATTATTTAAAAACATTTTATTTTTTATTGTATAAAAAAAAAACGAATCTTAATAACGTAAGTAACAACAATAACAATTTAATTTTTTTATGTATAGTTTCTTTAAGGTTGTTGAGACAGTATATAGAGCTTATGGATAAGGGGTCTTCCATAAACCTCGTAAGATTTTTTACGGGTGCGAGGAGTATGCTAATATTACTCCTATGATACGTAAAACACAAAATATCTAAGAGAAATTAATAAAGAAAATGGCAATAACACTGATGTAGTTCAAAGCCTGACGAAATGTCATTGATTGTTAAATATTTCTTGAACTTGTTTCACGTTGGTAGATAACAAAAGGTTAGACAGATAATTGAGCTACTTTAAAACGTTTATTGATTGGAAAAGTAACGTTAAACAAAACAAGTGAAAATAACAACTAATTGAGTTAATTGCTTAAATACCCGGTATATATTGAATTTATGAAGAAAAATTTAATAGAAAAGTTGTTCATTTTTAAAAGAGTAATATTTTTTGTCTGTAAATTTTTGTTCTATCTCTTACGGTTTCAAAGATAAACAGTTTTGCCTTAACATGGACCGATTTTGCCCATTCACGAACTTGACCTTACTTTTAAGCTCTAGAACATACACTCGTTTTTGAGTTATATGAACGGACGGACGGTTAACTTTGCGGAAATGAACTTAATTAAGTCATTTTATGAACACTTGTACTAAAATTTATTTTCTGCGATCAATATTTTCAACCGGACACAGTCTCGGAACTAAACTTAATATACCTTTGTAAATATTATATACCGGGTATTACAAGTAGGACGGGGGGATGCTCTTCAATACCTTAATTATCGTCATTTCAATACCTTATTATCTGATACCATTTCTTAAGGGTAACGTTACATCTAAATGTTAAACCCACCTTAAATAGTTTAAAAGTTTGATAGAAGCGTTGAGAACCAAACATCGCAAAACGGCTGGAATTGCTTCGTGCAAATAAATAAATATGGTGGAGTGTATTTGAATATTTACGCTAAACATGTAATATCGATTATAAAAGTGGTGTTCCATGATCAAATTTAGCACTTGTTTGGTGCCAATCGATTTTCAAAATAATGTTTTGATTAAAAGTTGTTATAAAAATACTAATAACTATTCTAAGCAAATTTTTTTATGAAAATTGAATGGATTCGTCAACAACAACGATTGAAACGTATCTCATTTTACAACACACTTTCTTTACAATTATATTTATTATCCGATCACAAACATAAGTGGAAAAAGGGGCCGAGTTTTCGGGAAGATACTTCATATAATAGTTGCTCCTTAAAAAGTCATGATATCCCATTAAAGAACCGAACTATTTACAAAGTAAATAGCACGGTAAAATATTTACCAAGAAAATTAATGAGGGGTAAATTGATTAAATGTTAAAATTTTATAACGTGGCAAGTTTTAAAATATTTAAAACAAAAGAAAGAACTTGCCAAGTTATAAAATTTTAAAAATATACTAAAAGAAAACTTGCGAAATAAATGTCAACCAAATTTTTTTTTACATTTCATCAATTTACCCCTCATTAATTTTCTTGGTAAATAGTCTACCGTGCTATTTACTTTGTAAATAGCTCGGCTCTTTAATGGGATATAATCACTTTGTAAGGAGCAACTATTAAATGAATCTCCCCGAAAACTCGACTCTTTTTTACATTTATGTTTTTGATCGGATAGATCATACTCGCTTAATTAGGGGCGTTCCCGCTATTTAACGATTTTTGAAGTGAAATAACTATTTAACGGTTAATTCTTTAATGATTGAAAAAATTGTTTCTTATAATTCCGTAAAGTTTCTTTATTCAAAAACTCACCACAGTAGCTCTTTTCGTTCAAAAGTTATAGTTCCTGAAAAAACAGCCTAATTAAAGGTTATAGCACTGTAAGAACGAAGGCCAAAAACCTCTTAAACTCGGCCCTACGCACTTCCGTGCTGTAGATCTATCACATCTGTTAAATTAATTTATATACCTGATTTGAATATCTCACATATAGATCATAGAATATTAATCAAGTGATCGTAATCTTTAAATTTGTCACATGAATAAGAATGGTGTTTGACAAATGAAGGTAATCAAAAGAGTATTATCATTTTCTATTCATTAAAAAAATTTATTTTTTTTGTTTTAAATTAATGATCTTGTCAATAATAATTACGGGAACATCTTGTTTATATTTTTCATTTTTAATAATAACAGTAATGTGATATTTTAATTTTTTTGTTATAGGTGTCAGACAAGAACAGGATATATACGTGAGATTAATTGATTCTGTCACGAAACAGGTACGTTATTTTTTTATTTTTAATTGATACATACTGCAATGATTTTTGTTTCATTACCCAAATAAATAAATAAATTATTATTAAAAATATACAGGATGTACCGAATTCGTGTTGAAGGAAAATTGAAATTACAATAAAATTCAAATTTTATAGTATAGCTGTATATGATTTTGAGACGGATTCCCATTTTGTTTTGCCGCCGAGTGGATCCTATCTATCTAATTATAATCTCGATATTTAACGAAATAACATTTTAAAAAATTCGTGTCCGCTCTTGTGGCTACAGGCACATATATAAATACATATGTTTTCGTATTTAATATGCTTTTGGTATTTCAAAATTGAAGTTCGTTAATGAATAGACTCGATCAAGGGTAACGAATTGACTCGATAAGGGCGTTTAAAGAATGAAAAAAACACAAAATATGGATTCACTCTTAACATTAGAAAAATTCATTTAAATGCATTAAAAATAGCAAGTAACCATGGCGATACATTTGTCATTGTCATTATTATGGATATTGTTTTTAAATTGTAAATATTCCTGTAAATATTAAAGTTACAGAAAATATGGTCACTTAATTAATTGTAGTAAAAGTGATTTACTACAACTTTACTAATTATAAATTTTTTCATTTTATTAATATTAAGAGAGAAATTTAAGATATATTGTTTAAAAGTTAAATCCGAAATTTAATTTTTTCGAAGAGTTTTAATAATAAAAAATATGGTTTTATGTATTTCAAAAAAGTTGCATGGTGATAAAACTAGATAAAACTAAATAAAGCTAGATAAAAATAAATATAACTAAAAATAAAACTAGGTAAAAACAAATATAACTAAAAATAAAACTAGATTTAGAACATTTTTCGATCTACAAATTTAATTATATCAGCAACCAAAAACAGGATTAATTTGAAATTTGGTCCAGATATTTATAAGACTTTGATAATTATTATGACTGTTTTTCATAACACTGGCATATCAGGTTGTCGAGATATAGATTTTTGTATTCATGTTTTTACCGACGAGTCCATTTAACCTATGCAAAAATTTCTTAAAAATCGTAACTATAACATTTTTTTACTCAATGACTAAAAACAGTATCAACTTCAAATTTTGACAAGATATTCTTTATTATTGAAATAATAAGCTGTCAAATTTTGAAGAACCTGTCATCAAATTGAATTTTCTTCACAACAACCTTAAGAGAGAAATTCAAGTTTTCAATAGCTACATTTTTTTTTTTGAAAATTTCCTAAAAATTGATTACCCAGATTTTTGTTAACATAAGTGAAAATTGAATAAAATTACAAATAATTGGTTAAAAAATAAATGATCGACATAAGAAACACACAACAGGAGAGATGAGACAATGGTATAAGTTAATGTAGTGAAAACGAGGTAAATTTAAACATGTTTTAATTTTAAAATTAAATTTTAGTCAATCATCTCAAAAACTCGAACGATGAGAACGATGAGAACGAGTATAACGTAACGTAACGTAAGATAGTAAGTACACAGTACATAGTCCAAAGTAGTATGAGAAAATAAAATTTAATTTTATATTGAATCATATCTTGTTGTATATTGTGAAAGTACCAAGAACAAGTCGAATAGATTGTGTAACTATATATATATATACTCGGAAAACGAAAAAGCTTTTTCTATATAATGCAGTGGGGTGTATCATTGAGTGTGTGAACATACAACATGGTTCAAATTAACGTTTGCTCGAGCAAAATAATAAGAAAAGTTTGTTAATTATTTAAGTAGTCATAAGTCCGGTTGACCTTTGAGTATAAGCAAAGAAAACAATATACATAGAAGCGTATAAGTACGATTTTTGTGTTACCTAAAATTTTTAGTATGTATGCTGGCCACTAGATGACAATAGCTGTTCGATTTCGGAATTTAGTGCCATTATCAGCACAAACAACTGTATTCTTTGGCAGAACTTAGTTCTAGTTACTCGGATCACATCGAAGCGGGGATGTACTTCAAATTTATATTAAAAGGGAATCCACCAATATTGATGAAATTTTAGAATTGAGCAGAAAACCTTCTCAAGCATACCCGATTACTTCGTCATTGTCCATATGCCGACAGTTTAGTCAATTAACCGCCCTTTTTTTCCCTAATAATTCACAAACTGCCGATGTCAGGATTCGAACTCATAACTTCTCAGTTTCCAAGTAGGCATACTGCGCAGACATAACGCCTTAGACCGCTCGGCTGGACTGTCAACAAACTGTTTTCTGACATTCTTTATTAGGCAAAATAAAGTTTGGTTTGAATCTCAAAAATTTGTCTATTGATAATTCATTTTAGAAATAGATTCCAGATAATTGGAATCATCTTTTTTTTTCAACTCTAAAATTGGCTTCAACTCTCCTCAAATCAATGAATTCCCTTTAGAAAAGAACAATTTCCTATGATAGTTCTTAGATATTCCTAGACACTAAACTTTAAGTCAACCAGACGGTCATTTATTCTCGGTGAGATTCTTCAATGTATATATTTGTATGTATGTGTATTGTATATATGTGTATATGTCTTCGAAACCGAATAAAATTTGCTAGGGGAATGAGAATGAGTGAATTATTTTAGAATATAGCATATAACAACTGTGTGTTTATTTCATATTATTTTATATTCTCTCTCTCTCTGTTTGTCTGCTGAAAAGTCTATAGTTAAACGAATTCTATATATAATGACATCTATATTATATAAATTTTATTTAAATTTTACTTTATTCAAAATTGAAATTAAATTCAGAGAAATTAGAACCTGAAAAAGTTTACCGAATCTTTATATAATTAAACATTGGTTTCAGCTTTTTAGTCAATGTTCTCATATTTTCGAATTGAAATTGAAAATTTGTATATTGTATAGTCTCCTACATAAATTGGTCGTTCTTTTCTTTATTAAACGTAGTTGTGAGTTTAAAAATTGTGTGTTAGAAATTTTGAAAAACCGTAAACTTGTTGAAAATATTAATCGCACACAAACAAAAATGTTGTAGGTGTCCATTTCTGCTGTCTGCATGTCTTTCTGACGGTCAACATGAAAATTAAAAACGAGGAGAAATAATGGACGGAAATTTTATGAGCGAGCTTGTTCTACTACGAGCCAAACAATGACTTAAAATTTGTGGGCAAAATCGATTCATTCAGCTACCCCGACAAAAATCAATCTTTTAAACTGTAAAGAAAATTTGATAAACTTTTTGATAAAGCCCCCTTGAACACATATAAATAAACAGTGCTTTTGAGATTTCAGGCCATAGTCGTGGCTTACAAAATCGTACAAAATATGCACTAAATGAAATAGGTCGAACCGTCTCTGTGTTTCAATGCAAGATTTGTAAATTTGAATTAAATATAAATTTTTTTGAAACAGACTCTTATCCTAGGATCCCAACTGGGCATCTATCAATAGTTCCCTATCACCAAATTAATTGATTCTATTAACAAAATTTGTTTGGGATGTGAAAAATGGAAAAATTTGATTTTTCATCACAAGGTTTGCTATGATAGCCAACACATAGCAACATACTTTACGAGCATTTTTATGAGAAGGTTATTCTAAGAGCAATAGAAATAGATAGATAATAATAAATGAACTTGGATCGATTTTTTATTTAAAAAATCACAATAATAATTAAAATATATCAATAATATTTAGATTGAAATATATCATCTATCAGGGGTTAACCTATTTGGTTAGTTCTTAAATTTCACCTCTAGATGGCTTATCTGAGTGCTAGAGATCTCAATAAATCATAAATTCTGGTTTAATGCAACTATAATGCACTCAATTTGTGCTGAATTCAAACGGTTTTTGAAAACAACGTATAAAACAAAAATTATAACTTTTATATAAAAAAATAGACTGAAATTTATTCCAAAAATTTTATATATTCTAAAAATTTTTGGAATTGATAGTCGAAATACATCGGAATTTTAACTAAAAAAACAAAAAACGTATGTAAAAAGCTAATAAATATTTTCACACGTGTTGACATTTTAATCACAATAAGAAGGAAGGATAACAATTTAATTATTTTGTTATAACAAATAAATTTGCATTGATTGACTATTTTTATTATATTATTATTTGCTAAAAATATTAATTAATGCTGCTGATGATTTAGTGGGTAAAGAAACATTTTTATAAAATTTGCATAAATTAAAATATTAACGAAGAAAGGTATTGAATATATTAAAATTCAATTTTACTTAATCCTATACTTCTTAAGTAGGCCGCTGCTTATAAATTCAACTTTTACTGAGACAACAACCAAAAATCTTGCAAATTATTAGTCATCAATTGTTTGTAGTCAGTATAAATTATGGTCCAGAGTTTGTTTTAACCAGAATTTAAAATATTTGCATAAATTTTCGATATGTAAATTATTTTATTATTAATATTCATGAGTTGTTTTGGGATGCCATAGAATAAAACCTATTGCAATACTGTGATTATTCAAAAAAAATAATCTGTTGAATGCGCAGTCAATTGCAATTATTTTAAAGGTCGTCAACCTTGTGGTAACCTTGAGGAAAAAGATAAAATGCTACTTTTTGTTAATTTCCTAAAAATATACCTATTTACATGCAAAATTCATTAAGATTCACTAAATAAGTGATGTTGCTACATGTGAATACTAGTAGTTGTCGATGGCATTAGATACTTGCATTAATCGTGCTGAGTAAGTTTGATATCACCTCGGCATAAACCATTATACATATCCGGAACAGCCTCTATATGTGATGCTGACTGAATATACTCAAAATTATGTACTATGAACCACAAAAGTTGATGTCATTAAAAAAAATTTTATAATTAATTTGTCCCTTATTAATTAGGTTTTCGAAAAAATGCTAAAATAAAAGTAGAAGACAAGTTGAAAGATATAAATTATCTTTATTGAAAATATTCAATTAATGTCGAATTATATTTGTTGATAGTTACCTAGGTAATTTACAATAACAATTACCGTGATAACTTGGGGAGGATATAGTTGAGGAGCAATGATTCTAAAAGAAAGCATAATTGTTACCGCTACAAAATAAAGCGGAAATTTGACAATATTGAGTATTCATGTTGGCATATTAATAGTAAATTAAATAAAAATATATGTTACAACTATTATTTTAATTACTTGAATTACTTGTAGTTTTTATTCAAAAACTTGTCAAATTGTATTCGGGACGTGAAAAATAGTTTAATTACTATTTACACAGACATATCTTTAACTACGAAAATTTCCCGTTAAGTTAATAAACATACGAGTAGGTTTTGCAACAATCTACATAAGCTGATAAAAATTTGATATATCGAATCTAACTACGAACAGAAAAATATGAGAAACACTGTTAAATATCTAACAAAACATAAATCTAAATGATTATGCCTCAATGACATGTGCCAAATGATGTTTTTTGAAATCATATTTTCTGATTAACTTCATAAAATTGACAGCAATATTATATAAAATAATAATAAGGGGAGTGAATTGATACATACAGAGTTTCTGAGAAACATGAACAGAGATTTTCATACATGTACATTTTTTCTTATATATTATATATTCTAATGTATGTATGTTTGTATGTATGTATGTTTACTGATGTAGTAATCAGCTTATGATAACATTGTAATGAGTAATGAGTATTTCCTATATCGTGGCACGCGTTCATTGTAGGCAATCAAGACCACCATTCGTTTGCACACGTGGCAATCACGTGTTATTTGATCACTTCTACCGCCGTTAAAACGCCCCCAATCATTGAGTATTTCCCATTCATATTATAATACATGTTTTCATCAACTATACATATTTTGATATTGTTTGTATATATATATATATATATATATATTTACATTGCTTTTGTATAATTTCTATTTTTTAGGGTTGCGTGTCAAAATACTCTTCTTTAGAGTGTTATTAGGGTGTTGGACTTTAGGTTTACTATTTATACCATAAGGTTTACTATTTAGGCCAAGTTCGGATCAAAATAACTGACCAGCAAAAAATTTTTTGTTCCAATCAAAGTGGCAAAAAGTCCTGCTAGTGGCTTCTTGAGCGGTGTTTACAATTTTTAAAAGTAGAGTTCGTTAGTCTTGGCCAAAGAGAGTCTTTCTTGGTCAAATACTCTTGTGATTCTTTAGTCAAGAAATTTTTGTAAAAAAATGTATTTTTCTTATTAAAAATAAATAAAAAACCCAAGAGAAAGTTTATGCAGCTTCTTTAACTGAAGTATATATATTTGACTGAAATATATTTAACTGAAGTATATATTACTTCTTTAAAAAGTTCGATTTGTTTGGATTAAACAAATGTTTATTTTGATCCGAAATTTTGGTATCTTGTCCAAAGAATTCATCATTGTAGTTTAAGAATTTCTAGAGTCAAGAATCAGTTAATCTTTAGTTAAACTTATTTTCTTATACCATTTTCTATACTGATTTTCTTATACCAAATATAACATCTTCCCTATATATGAGAGTCAAAAATTCTTGTTTTAAAAAACTTTTCTTACTGCAAGCAATTACTTCTATCAGTGTACTATTATCGAATTGTTTATATGTGTATTACATGTGACAGAACACATAAACTTTATGGAACCCTCTATAGATAAACTCTTGTTCATTCTTAACATCAATTTCTTGTGTATGATTTATTTTTGATAAGCATTCAGTTCTGGTTTTTTTTTTATTTTAATGAATGCGATAAATGCCTCTATTTATGATATTTTTGATATATTACTGTTCTGTCTATTCTGTTTTATGATGTTTTTGTGGGTGTTTTAATGCTACACTTCATTTAAACTTCATCTATTGATTTCATTTATTGTTTTTTAAATAGGTCCACTCAATTTTTTAACAATTTTTTTTTTCGACAATAATAGTTATAAATTGTGGGAGGAAATTATTCAATTCCAAACAAATACCTGAAACATATTAGATAATTTAGAAACATTGTATTATTTGTTGGATTTTGGTAGACAGCTTGCTTTTAATACTATTATGAAAATGTTAAAAGTTCCCATCTATGCGAGTGCTGCTATAAAATTTTTAAGGGGTTAATTGTCGAGAAAAATAGTTTTTCGTGAATATCTTCGTATATAATCAGGTGGACTTGCGTTTGATCGTTTTTTTTTCGACTTGTACAAGAAAAAATGATTGGAATTAGAATGGAATTGGAACTGCAAAACAAATTCTCTTTATATTCTTTATAAAGAACTGGAGAAATATTCTTATAAGGATTTATGATAGCTAGGCGTTGATTCCGAAACATATTTGTTTATATAATTCTTCAAAAATGGTGATTTCGTAAAATTTTTTTCTTTTTCCAATTTTTTGTGTATTTTACAGGGTGGATTGTAATTAAAAATCTTTTTGTATTATTAAAAGTGAGAAAGTGTATTCGATTTTCGTTTCGATACTTTTGACAAATTCGTTCTATTTGTTTAAAATGTTTTTTTCTTCATATCGAAATTTTTTTTTTCTTATATACATTACTATTCGAATGCTGCATTAATAATGGCCGACATATTTTCATAAATGTTATGCATAATATTTATCTGGTATAAATTCATTTGAATTGGTTTTATGATTGTGAATATAATAAATGTACACTATAGAACTCAATTTTATACATCGATTGTGAAGTAAAACAAACAAAACTTTCCACTTTTGTAAAAATTTCAATGAATTCCATTTGCTTTTTTCTTCTTTTTATAAAAAAAAAACTGGTGTGAAAGCCACACAATCTCTCCATACATGGTGTGTGAAATTTTAATCCGGAAAATGGATTAGGCGATAAATCTCCCAAAAATAAGAGGATAAGTTCATTTCCACTTGGATGTTATCGAGCTTCGTTTCCGAGATACAGGTTGTTAAATTTCATTAAAAAATCTTTTTTTTTCAAATATCTCAAAAACTACTTGAATGATTTCGATTACATACTTAGCACGTTTTTAGTAATAAGTAAGTGGCTTAGTTTGAAGTAGTTACAATTAATTTAAGTATTCCAGGAGCAGCGCTGGTGCATCCTTACTAGATATTTTAAAGAAAAATTTGAGTACGATTATTTTTAGATTTAGTAACGAAAAGTTTTTTACAATTTTTCTCTCTCTAGCATTTTCTGTCTAGAAAACTAAATATTATTTTATTAATAAAATGAAATAATGACATAAAAGGTAAAATTATTTTGAAAACATCAATTTTGAAAGTCGTCACACTATCGTTGTAGTCTCTATACAGAGGTAAAAAAACTATGATAGTTTTATATAAAACATTCATGGTATTAAACAATGGTGGAATTTGTAGACTACATAAATATAGTTGGTATAGTGAAAACTTTAAATCCAGCAGTCCACGATTAGTCTATTTAGAATATAAACAAGCGTAGAGTTGTATTTCTTTACGACAGAATTTTAGGATTTGAAATAATACCTAAATAAGTTTCTATTAAAAAAACATTTTAAAAAACAAGCTTTTTATAGTAAAACTAATTTTCTACAACTTTACTTCTTATGTGTTTTTCGACTTTTTTCAATATTAATATTTTTTCAATACCAAATTTTGTGTTTCCTCCTCGCTCTAAATCCCCCTTTCACCTTGTCGATTCTTGTCAATGTTACCATAAAAATGCATTGTCATCGAAACTGAACCAACATGTAAAAATTCAATTCCGTAGGCAAAGAGGAGATGGTTTTAATTCAGCTTGCAAGATTTGACCCGAACATACATATATACATACATTGCAAGTTAAATAAAAGCTTGTAAAATTGAAACAGTGAAACTATTTTTTGTTTGTTTCTAACTAGATGGCGTAGTTGTGATTGTACACTGATAGAAGGAATTTCTGTCCTCAAGAAAATATATTTTCTTCAAAATATTCATTCAAGAATACGGAGTCCATTGTCCTAACTGCAAGAAATTACTTCTATCAGTGTTTGTTTCTATTATCGAATTACGAAATATCAAATAAACTCTCGCTTGTGACATGTTCAATTGTGATGGGTATACATAGTTATCAAACCATCAAAGCATGTAGTTACAATCGAAGTTTAAATAGTAGAGACTCATATTCATAACTGAAGTATAAATAATATCAAAGAGAACTCTAGGATTTTTCGAATTTAATTTCGATGTTTTGCCCCAATTTCCTTGATCAATCGACTACAAAGTACTCATCATCAGTATGAATTAGCTAATTGTAATTATTCTCCGAGGAGATGTTACTTGTTGCTAATTTGGTGACGGCCTGCACCGTGATGATGACTACTTCGTAGTCGAAATACGTATTTATAAAATACAAAACTTTTTTGATCAAGGAAATTGGGGCAATAAATCGAAATTTTTATAATTGAAGTAGACGACAACATCGAATAAATGACGTTATTAAAAATTTCATTTAGTAGACTCTAGCAATCATTTTGTAAGACGAATAGTAAACATGTTTATGTTTTCTTAATTCTCGACGATTCCACGAAAATATTAAAGTATATATCGTCATAATTTTAAAAACCAAACACACCTGGGAAAACCAACATTCCTAAGGTTGTTCTTTTAATAGATTTAATACATTCGTAAAAATCCATAAACATTATAGTCATTTCGTCGGAAATTTTAGTATAAAAATTTATTTGAATAAGTAAAAATCAAAATTTAAGGTTATTGAAACTGGAAATATATGGCCAAAACTACTTGAATTTTTAGCTTACATTTTTTTGTTTTTTAGAATCAGCGATCGTATATCTAGATAATATCAAATTTTTGCATATCTTTAAAAATATAATGAATATCTTTTGAATTATAAATATTCAATTTAATTAGCATGACTCGTGTCTGGTAAGTGTTAAACATTCAATATTTGAAAATAAATTACTCAAAATCTGAAGTTAGATCTCTAACAGGAAATTTATTTATGTATTTGCACTATCGATTAATAAAATTTTAAAAATTTTATACTTTACAATAATCTCTAAAATTTCAACCATCCCATCGCAAGAACATCCCTATTAAAACAAAAACTCAACAATAAATATATTATTTTATTTGAATGCCCAAAATTGTGGTATAATAAAGAACCGATCAACTCATTGAGCAAATTTTGGAAATGTTTGAAATAGTACAGGAAATGGGCCAAATAGAGGCATTTTTATGACACTTCACCGTAATATTTGCGAATTGCATATTCTTGTCTTGTAGGGCTGATAGCCCAAATGAAGACCAACTATAATCCAACCGCCCATTCACCACTCATTTTTTTTGCCACACGTTCAAAGTTGGCGAAACGGAAAAAAGAGGTTTTTGAGCGACGAAACTGTGAATTTGACAGAAAAAAGTAAAGGATCCATTTTTAGGTATTAACAATTTGGCGTATCGGAAATTAAAATCGATTAATTAGTTATCTCGCAAAGTAACAAAGACTAGCTGATCTTCATGCAAAAAAACATGCAAATCTACCCATTTTTTGGTCTAAAAATTTATGGTAACAACCATAGTTGTTATATAGATATGTTTGTGGATTTTTATTGGCTCTATGAATCAATATATTTTGTCGAAGGGCGACAACGCGACCATAGTCAATAGAGAACTTGACGGATTACAATACTATACCACCAACACGATGATGTATGTGATATATTTATGGATACTAGAATTATTTAGAATTCATCGCATATGATCATCGTGATCATCGTCATCGACAATTTGAACAGATAATTTAAAATACCACTCATAAAAAACATGTTGTTATTCTCATTCATTCATGACAACAACAATGCGATAGAATTATTATAATGCTTGATTATTCACATACTATATATATATATATATATATATATATATATATATGTATATATATATATATATATATATATATATATATATATATATATATATACATATATATATATATATATATATGAATGTATGTATGTATATATATATATAAATATATATAAAGTTCACGTTGTCTGACTACTTTTTGTATCAAACATGGGTAGGATAAGTTGATCTAACGTTTTTGTTGACATTTTAGGTATTGACGATCAAATATATAAGGTTTTGTGAACAAACCGAACTTTCCTAGTTAATTTACTGAAACAATCACTTGTGACTGATTTAATTGTTTGAATACTTAGTTCTTGGTAAATAAGTACCCAAGTCTCACATCTCTCTAAAATAAAATTAGTGAAAAATCACTAATTGGCAGTGAATATTTACCAAATGGATTCGGCACAATTTAAATATAAAACTATGGAAAAACTTAATTTTGCTGTTGCGGTTATTCTGCGGAAATATTTCGTTCAAAAATACTTTTTCCTGTGTTATCAAACATATCAAATATGTTATATCATGTTGTCATATATTAAATTATATAGACAAAACATAAAATACAAAATCAAAAAAATATAACACATGTATATATATATATATATATATATATATATATATATATATATATATTGATATGTACCTGTTTTGAATAATATTTAGTAGTAGAGTACATATATATATATATATATATATATATATATATATACACATATATATATATATATATATATATATATATATATCGATGGAAGGTAATATAATTATTCAGTTATTAAAGCATAAAATGTGATGTCTAGCTTTGTTATTTGTCATAAAATATTATATTTGGCTATTTTTGGGGATGTCAAAAATGCATTAATCGATTTTTTTAATGGTAATTCTAATGGTAATATACAGAGAAAATTCAAATGTTGGTTTAACACGTGAGTTAAATATATAAGAATCAGATTACAAAAACTCATTAATTTAAGCTATTTAACCAATATTAAACTATAATTCTCTAAATAAAATTTAAGAATTACTATCTATGTTCGAGGTTACATAGATAGTAAAAATGGAATAAGGAGATTGACAACAAAATCAACTTTAATGTAAACAAAAGCATGGGGTGTTGTACTTATTTTTGTAAAAGTATAGCCATTATGAAGACGTAAGTAGAGAGCACCCCATACTATTGTATACATTCAAGTTAATTTTGTTGTACCCAATCTCTTTATTCTATTTTAAATTATTTTGCATTATTTTAGTTCATATTTCAATTAAAGCATGTTTTTTTTCTATAGATTTTTTTAAACTCTAAATTTTATTTCAGATAATTTTAGTATTATTTTCAAATTTAGCTAATTTTTTGTTGTTACAAATAAATAAAAGCCTGTTTTTCACAACCAAATAAACGGGTGTTTATTATATCAATTTAAAACTTTTTTTTTAAATTTCAGTTGTAAGAAAATTGAATTATTCCTTAATTTATATGAAAGTGCTTGGTCGTAAGACTTATAAGAAATAAAATAAATATTCAAAACATAAATTTTGTTTTTTTCTAAATTTTATATTAATAACTCGCTCTGCTCACAGAAAAAAACATTGCATGAATTGTAAAAAAATTTTTTGGAGGGTGTTTTTCCGATTTTCCGGGTGGTTACAATGAAAAACCTGAAGTTTTCCGATTTTTCTCGTCGTTTGCAAGCAATTTCGCGTCGAATGCAATAAACCACATCTTTCTATCATGTCTAGAAGTGCCTTAGAATTTGTATAGATCAGTCAGTCAGCTTCACTTCTAGCTATATAGTATAGTGGATTTTGTTTACATTTATTTTGCTTCAAATCAAAGGTAATGTCATCATCAATTTTTTACAAACTCTGTCTATGCTCTAACACATATGACAACTATTTTGATGGAAATTGAAAAACACAAAAATAAAATTAGAACTAATTACTATATAGGCGGACAATAACTAAAAATAGTCAATTTTAATATTTAGAACATTTTGGAAAGGACACATCAGCTATTTCTTTTACAAGTAGAGTTTTATTTATTTTTTTGTAGTTTTGTAGTCGAGTAAAATGAGACAACATTGTGCTATATTCAATACAATACAACACTAGTGTACACTTTCTATATAAGGGGTGGTTATTGTTGCTATAGTAACCGGCGGCGGCTCAACGACTTTCATAGTAAATGGACCATATAGACGATGGCACGCGACTTGCTGCTCATTTGTAAACATCTCTTCTGTGTGTATATGTATACACAAAAACAGTACAACAGCAGTAACATATACCTACATATAGTATACATTGATTGTATGTATGTATATACAAGCAATACATAATGTATAGGTAATAGATCAAATATTATAACGTGGACAAATAACACAGACACATATATGTTTAATCTAATCTTGTGTTTAAGGACGTTCTCCAGCACTGTGTTATGCAATCAGTACAACAAACCGGTTTGATTTTATTATAGCACCAATACATAAACACACATATACAACACATAGAGACAAAAACACTGTTCACATATACAAAATAATGTTATGTTGAAGAAAAGGAATAATTTTAAACTTTTATAATTCGAAAATAAAACGGTAACACAAGATTTTTTTTTTTTAATTTATATAAGAAATATTTAGCTTTATTCTCCTAGTTTTTAAAAAAATTCTGTCGAGTATTTTTTCTAATACAACAGATTATAGTTGGGCAGGCATGAAGTTTTACATGCTTCTAATGAGAGAGAGTGAGAGAGAATGATAACTTTGATATTAATTATCTCGCGTTCTAAACGGTCAAAAATTTTAGAAAACGTTATTCTTAGCCAAAAAAATGAGCAATTCAAAAAATGAGCAAAATCTGTCGAAAAGTGGTGGTATGTTGGAACATCCTTAATATGTGGTATACAAACGAGTCAGTACGTTAGAGAATTTTAGAGCAAGCAGAGGACTAAACGATCTATATATTGAGTATGGTCTTCATCTACGTAAATCTAGAGATGGTAGCGCTGACTCTACAATTAGTAACAGGAATATTACGGATATTCGCAGCCGTACCGAAAACGCGGAACTTCCGCATTAATTTTACCATTCGCAATAATCACCATTTTACCATTCAATATTCATAATTTTACCATTCGCAAATGCTTTTTACGGAGCTTTTGTGGTAGCGAATGTCGCTTGTTTTGTTTAGCATTTCTGATTGTCAATAAATAACAACCTTTTCATCATATGGACGTTTTGGTTTATTTCAACAATTTATATTATTGTTTGAATGTTTTGCCTTGGATAATCTATTTGACAAGTGCACCAACAATGCCACCATCGACGCAAAGTGTGATTTAGTCTTATTCTAAACTAGATGAACTAGTCCGAGATAAATCTTAGTGTAATATATGCTATAAAACATACTCTCGCAAGGACCGTACAACAACGTCTTTGATAAATCATCTAAAATCAATGCATCCAGAACAGTTTAGGTACTTTAGCTGCGGGATTAAGCTATGAACCTCTGCGAAACAGGAATGAACCTGAAAAGGCAGTTGTTAAGTGTTTACGCATTTAACCCAGTTTTTTTTTTGTTTTTTTTTTTTAATAAAAACTGTATCTTCCTTTTTTAGAATAGTAAAATAATTCTGTTTTTTGATAAGCTTGTTAGACGCTCCGTTTATGACAGAAAGAAACGCATCATTTGGTCCACCTGAAAATATACGAACGGTGAATATTATATTTTAATATTTATCCGCATATATCCACACAAAAACACTATATCTATCCAATATATTGTTAGTTTTCATTTTGTTAAGTTGTAATCATTATTGGTTATATCCTTTTTCCCAACTAACAAATGTACAATTTTCTATCGGGTTATATAAATTGTATATTTGAATTATTCCAGTAAATTAAACAAAACTATTTATATACACTTCACTGGCCAATCAGAATTTTATTTAATTCACTAACAACACTTTTCGGTTTTTTTTTGCCATAAAACCTCAGAGTTTTTCAAGTAATTAACTTTCATTTTTAATTCTTGCTTTTTTTTTACTTTTCTCGACATTCTCCATTGGTTAGGTAATGAACTGTGACGTGGTATGGTTTTTAACGAATTTCCTCCACAAGGAAATAGCGCTATTTTATCGTGACACAGAAACTAAAAAACAAAAAACCCGTTATGTTTACCGTTATTTTGAAAATATTTCGGGGATACAGAATTGACCCAAGTACTGTTATAAGTCTAGATGTGTGGGGTAAAGAAAGACAGCTGTTGTGTACCTTAAAGGAACTTTTGAGTATATGGTAAAAAATAGGGGAAGTTAAAATTAAATTAATCTTAATATGTATTACCGCCCAAACAAGAAAGATAGCTGTTTTGTACCTTAGATAGATAGATAAATACATCTTGGTGTCTAAAATGTATTGCACTTCGACATTATGGTCCATTGTGCTCCCCCTTCTACTTCAATCCGACGATATTCGCTTCGCCCATATGTTGGCAATAGCCAGGAGCTTGCTTATCAGGTCTGCCTGAAGGTTCATATATTCAGGGTGAGATGCACCGAATATCCTGTATCTTACAGGAAGTTTTGAGCATGGTAAAAAAAACATCAAAGTCATGGAAGTTATAATAATTAAATTAATCTTAATATGCATTACCGTCCAAATTTCAGCCAAACATGTCAATTATTTTGATAAATATTTATTTGCTGTTAGTTTTAAAAACACTTAGTAAACAGTTCAATCAATTCTCTGAGACTCTCTGTTTACTAAACGGATTTAAACTTTTTAAAATGTTAGGTAATAAATAGGCAATCGATATCTATCTTAACTTCTATCTAAACTTGATCAGTTCAATGCATAATACCGGATTATTTAGTGTGAATGTTTATTATATACACAAAAAAAAAATCTACATTCTCCGAAATAACCTTTGTAGTAACTGCATTTATCCAATGTTTATTTACATAAATATTCAAAACAGATTTAGATAACATTATTAATATGTTTATAAAATAGATAAAATATAAAAATGTTAATATATTTTTTTTATTATGTTAAGTAGTTTATAACATAATACATAGCTTAAATTATTTTTTGACTTGATATAGCAATCATTAAAGACAAAAAAAAAATACGTACTAAATTGTTTAGCTTCCCTAGCTTCTAAATTGTTTAAAGGAAATTCTAGAAAATTTTTTTTGACTGGCCATTTTCGTAATTCTGTGCAGAAATGACGGGAAACTTGTCGCTTTTAATCGAAGATAAAAATAGCCAAAAACACGCGAAAAAAAGATATATTGTCATATTTCCATTATGGAAACTATTTTGAAGATTCGGGCGGGACGAATTAATGAAACTTATTTAAAAGTATACCTATCAAGAAAAGAACAAAATAGAAAATGATCCTTAGTGCACTTGTAGGAACATATCGTCCAAATTTCATGTTTCAGACTTTTACAGCTTTGTAATTCTATATGTATATAGATTAAGATTGTATTAAATTATAATAATTTATAGATATTATATGAATGCTTGTCAATTAAAATACTATCTTTTATATTTATGACAATTGTATCACCTCCATGAAATGTAAAATCCACCTCATATCAGTTGAATCATTGAACATGTGTTGATTAATGTTCTGTTGAAACATTTAAAATGCCTGGTTATAGCTTTAAGATGTTTGATAAATTATAATTGAATTTAATATGGTATGAATTAGGCGTTTTTCATCTATCATTTATTTATATCATTTATTTACTGTTTTTGATTTTTTATCCAGTTTAAATTAGATAATCTTCAGTTAATTCAAGGAGTTACCATATAATAATCATTCTGATTTACTATCTATCTGATAAATTTGAGCTTCATTTTATTGATTCCTGAGGAATAGACCAAGGCCTTGATTAGGTTAGATAAGACCGCGACCAATTTGATCTATTGTACCTCCTTTTCTTAAAAGGTATTCCAGGAATCCTAGAGTCTTAATAAACCTTTAGATACATCTTGGTGGCACCGCATTAATTTAATCTGGCTGGGGATTTATCCAACCCAAATGATAGTGTCTTTTGTGAGAGACGTTTTCGCATTTACACAGAATTATAAATTCAAGTTTCCTCCTCTTCATGACAGAGAAATCTGTACAGATCGTTCTCTGTAAGATTGATTTTGTGCATATGTTTATTGAGCTTGTAGTGACCAGATCAGTAAGAAGGCCTTGAGTATTTTTTACCCAAGAACGGTTGGACTCATGTACTACCCATTCTTTTATTTTATATTTTATTATGCTTTTCGGCCCTTCAAAAAACGGTTCTGGGCCGTTAAGTGGAACACTATTATCCATTCTGGCTAATTCATCATCCGTCGCGTTTCTATGGATTGCTGAATGTCTAGGAGGATTGCTGAATGCCAATAGTGACTTGACAGATTATATTTCGTATAATATAAAATTAATATTTTTTTTATTATAATAATTATATAACAAACTCTTGGAAGAAAGTGTTTTACATGAAAGTAGTTCAACCCCAAAAATATAATATTATGTTACATATTCTAATAGCATCAAATGTTTTAAAATTTGAATATAATATTATGTGTGTGTGTATATTTAAATATCTTCATACGGTTTCTTTAGATTTATTTTGAAGTGGGTTGTCCTAACTAGCATAGAATTATATGCATCCAAGATTTGAAACCAAGATAAAATTTATTTTTCGATACGTATTACTTTAAATAACAAGAATGCAGATGATTTAATCACCTGTAGTTCAATAATTATTGTTTATTAATTTTTCTCCAATATATTTAACAGTAATTTTATAGTCAGTCCTCTTATATTTTAAAATTGCTTCTGTTCTCGAATTTTTATTACTTTAATAACTATGAAACAATAAACCTTTGAAGTCGCTTCAAATATCTAACTGAAACGAGGACTGATTTTATTTCACTCACCGCACGTTACTTTTGGTCTCTAGAACACACTCAAACTATTTCAGTCCTTGTACCATATCGCGTTTACAGATCTCCCCACAGGCGAACATCTGAAATGGAGTAAGTTTTTTTTACATGCATTTTGTTTTTTTTTGTAAAAATTTTTTTTTGGGGTCGGTTGTTTTTTGTAAAAAATTTTTTTGAAATCGGTTTTTAAAAAAATTTTCTTATTTTCCCATTATGAATGAGTATACTCTTTCGAAAAAAAAAAAAAAAATTCGTAGAAATCGGTTATCACATATAAAATGAGGATTTTCCTTGATTTCCCGGGGGTCCTCTCATCAGAATGCGATTTGGTACCAATGAGACCAATGGGAAACCAAACCCTTTAAAACAAAACAAAAAATGCAAAATCGGTTCATAAATGACGGAGTTCTGAGGTGACATACATAAAAAAAATAAATACAGACGAATTGAGAACCATCCTTCTTTTTGAAGTCGGGTTAAAATGATAATTAATTAGTTAATAAATAGTTTTTAAAGTATGATCACGTAAACATACAATTCAAAGCTAATATAATACGATATATTAATTATATGAAGATGATTGGTATCGCGTATATCTTTCGCTATAGATAAATAAAGTGCAGTTATATATTGCATGTAACATGAATAATAATACTGATATCTAATACTTACTACTGTACCACGCCTTATTTATATACTTCTACAATGTCCGCTTATTGATATCAACATGTTAACTCTTATTTATATTGAATGTATGCACAATAATTATAAGATTGTCAGGAATATTAATATACTTATACAATGTGTAACAATGGAAGCGCATTTTATTAACTTATCGTCTACTTTAAGGCTCGTTTAGACCATAGGTGAGCGGACCTTGACTGCACTCAGCTCTGAGTTAGAGGTAGGAAGAGAGATAGAGTAAATATAGGGTTACCTACCAATTATTAATATTTTCTTTTTTTAATTAAAACATTTTCTGAAAAAAATATAATGATATCAACCCTTTTTTATGGTCACTATTATACAAAATTCCAAATTCCAAATAATTTGCCTAAACTATTCATATCGGAGAAGTAATAAACAATTATTTACCTGAGTTAATTATTTTTTTCTTAGTAGGGGGTAAAGCTGGGTGGGGGGGGCCGGCTTGGTAATTTGTTACTAATTTCTAAATGGTTGAATTTTACATAAAGTGGGAATACATATAGTTGTTGTTGTTGTTGTAATTATTGTTATTGCTATCATCATTATTGTTGTTATTATTGTTATTATTATTATTATGTTTTTTGGTGTATCTCTCCATATTGGTAAGGTAAACAAAAGCGTCAGCCCTAAATGGTACTATTTTCCAAAATCGAACACTGTATAAGTGTACATTATCGACATTTTTTTCAAATTGTCAGGTTAGAGATGTTTTGGTTTGATTTTAGAGGCTTTTGAAGTCACTCAAGCAAACATTCTATTGGTTGCAGAAACGTTTTGCATCCCCCATATTGAAAATGATGCTAATTGACGCCTACACGCACTTAGAGTATGCGTTCGTCAGCCAAACGAAGGCCAATAAATGGCACTTACAAGCAATGTCAGCGCGTAAGCGCCCAAGATGAATATACCCTAAGTAAACACAAATATTAAAACTCTTCACTATTATTTTTAACAAAGATTTGGAATGATCATAATAGGGGATAATTTAGATAGTAGATTTCAGATCAGATGCTATGATTGTTTTTGTGAATCACTCTGTATCTGGAGCTAACTATTAAATGAATGACTAACTACTGTTCGTCGTACACATGTAGTAAAATATCATCTGATTAAATTAACATTTTACCTGTTGTGTACACGTATATACATATTTTGCTTCGCTTTAAACATAATGTAATATATATATATAGGAAGAAAAAAAACATACAAATATCATTTTAACTACACATAAACTAAACATGTTTTCATGGTGGACGGATACTAAAGGCGATACAAGAGATGTATTTATGTGTACAAATAGTATCAAAAAAGGGCCGAACTCAGGGCAAGATCAATCATTGCGTGCAACTGTTTTTTTTAAATATAAAAATCAACACATAATATATTCGACTGATTAGCTTTTCTAAGATACTAGATATATTATATCTTTATAGATATTATTGAGACTATTCGATATATATATATATATATATATATATATATATATATATATATATATATATATATATATATATATATATATATATATATATTTATATATATATATATATATATATATATATATATATATATATATTATACATATATACAGTAGGGCCTCGGTAATCCGGACTCCCGCTTGTTCGATCATCGCTGTAATCCGGCCGGGCAATGGGGTTCGCCGGGGAGGCGGGTGGGTGTTGGTGCGGGCTGGCATGAGCCAATTCTTCGTCAGTCTTTGGTTTATCGCCTTTCGTGTAGTACGTATAGTGTCAATTTTGCGCGCTCGCTTACATCATGGCGTCGCCACGTAAACATTCAACATTAACATTAAAAGACAAATTGCGGATTATAGAAATGTTAGATAAAAGTGACAGCTACCCTGCCATTGCTCGGAAGTTTGGTATAGGCAGGTCAACTGTAGGTGACATAAAGATGAACAAAGACAAAATCTAAGATTAAACATGTGTTTTATTATCATTAAATATGGCATACTATAATCCGGACGCCTCGATAATTCGGAAAGGGTCTTGTTTTTGCCTCCTCTCCGGATTAAGGAGGCCCTACTGTATATATATATATATATATATATATATATATATATATATATATATATATATATATATATATATATAAATATATTATATATATATATATATATATATTTATATTTATATATATATGTATATATATTCGATATTATTGAGACTATTCGTTTTTTTTCCCAACATATCTCAATAACTATAAAGTCTAGAGCAATAACCAAAAAGATAGTGAAAGATAAAAAAATATACACATACATATACACATATACACTGTCAAATCAAGTCAAATCAATTTCGAATCTATATTTACTAATATTTACAATAAATACTTTAAAAATATTTAGAACAAAGGGAAAAACGGTTATAAATCGTTTATCGTCAGAGATTATTGATATACTTTACAATTTTTTGAAAATCCTAAATAAATTTTATTAAAGATAGTGCTCATTTGACTCTAACGTAGCGCATGACTATAATTTATGTTAAGTGTTAAAAACTCTCGTAATTACGTTTAGATGTTGGACTTTTCGTGGTAAATCCTATCCTGTATTTTACGTACGCTAATAAAATACGATACAAATGAATAGTAGGTACACACGTTGTTGTACATTATATACGAGTAGCACACATATATATATATATATATATATATATATATATATATATATATATATAAGTTATATTCCACTTGTACAAAGAAAGTGCATTAGTTGATTAAATTATAAAACATTCGCGGTTGAGATACAAATTAAATGCATATGCACACACCATGGTAATTAATTGGTATTGTAAAAATAATTTCATTAAAGTACTCCACTCACACTCATTCACTCACTTACCTACATCAACCAATCCTCTCTTGTGTGTTGTGAGTGTGTATGTATGTGTGTGTATATGTGCGTGTGTGTGTACGTGTCTGATACACAAACATCAAAACATTTTATCAAATTTTAAAATCTTATAAAAAAAAACTATTTTGGTAATATGTTATTCAATTTGGATCGTATAAAACGTGCCAAAGGGTTAAGAAAAATATTGAATACACATATATCAACTGAGCATAACATATTTAAATATCCTTAGTATACTGCGTCCTTAATCAGTAAGCGTACTGTTTGTTTCCCTTCTATACCTATACACTTAAAATTGTATTATGTTATTATTTGTTTTTTTTATGCAAACTATTTTGAAGCTTCGGGCGGGAAGAATCAATGAAACTTAATTAAAAGTATACATTTCAAGAAAAGAACAAAATAGAAAATCATCCTTAGTGCACTTGTAGGAACATATCATCCAAATTTCATGTTTCAGACTTT
Organism: Nineta flava; assembly: GCA_963920215.1. Classification (NCBI taxonomy): domain Eukaryota; kingdom Metazoa; phylum Arthropoda; class Insecta; order Neuroptera; family Chrysopidae; genus Nineta; species Nineta flava. Next base: position 12,548,637 of record OY986042.1, read on the forward strand.
AACAGCTTTGTAATTCTATATGTATATAAATTAAGATTGTATTTAATTATAATAATTTATAGATATTATATGAATGCTTGTCAATTAAAATACTATCTTTTATATTTATGACAATTGTATCACCTCCATGGAATGTAAAATCCACCTCATATCAGTTTAATAATTGTACATGTGTTGATTAATGTTCTGTTGAAACATTTAAAATGCCTGGTTATAGCTTTAAGATGTTTGATCAATTATAATTGAATTTAATAGGATATGAATTAGGCGTGTTTAATCTATCATTTATTTATATCATGGTTTACTGTTTTTGATTTTTTAGCCAGTTTAAATTAGATAATCTTCAGTTAATTCAAGGAGTTAACACACAATAATCATTCTGATGTACTATCTATCTCATAGTCTGTCTGACAATGCATAATTTGGCTATCAAATCGTAGTTACCATATAAGTGACAATTATAATTTAATTTTTTATGAGTTGTTTTCCATTTTGTCATACTTACGCCATTTAGGCCATTTATATATATATATATATATGTGTATATATAAATGTATATATAATTCGTATCCAGTTCATATTATAATATTTTTATTATCATATATTCATGTTAAACATAATTTTATTCGACGGTACATTTTTTTAAAACAATTTTACATATTAAAAACATATTATTAACATAATATAACTACTATCAAGAGTATTATAAACTTAAACAAAACAATTATTTGTCTGATTTAAATAGCTGATCAGAATGTATTTGAATGCGATTCAGAATGTATAAATTTCTATAGGTATTATTAATTTTTAAATGTAGTGAAATTTTAAATAGCTGTTAAAATGTAATCAATAATATTTAAATAAAACAACTCGTTTATGGCGATCCCTCAAGTTAAATTTTCTATAATTATTCGGCTTCTTTTTATGTATATTTATATATAGAAGATGATCTACCTAAAAATAGAACTGATCTTGTATGTCCCGATGATACACAACAATTTTGTAAGAAAGACTTTTACTCATATCCGATTTTTGATAAATGGTGTAAGACGAATCACTTGATTGTCAATACAAACAAATTTTGTTAATACTTAGAATGGTAGTTAAGAACGTTTTGCTTTGCCACAGGCGTTTAAGATAGATCATACACGAGTAGAGTTATTCCCTTATAAATTTGACTTAAAAAGTCGCTTTAATAAATTTAAAATAAATTTACGTATAAAAATAATTTTATTGACATTATATCAAAGTTTGTAGTCAATCATTACCTTGTTCTTTTCGTATATTTACTGCATACTATTGCACGACAAAAATGTGTTTAAATCAAGAAAGGGGTCATGAGTTTACTATTGATTTTCCAAAAAGTTCAGGCTAGTTTTATAAGTACGTCTTATAATCTCTCTTGTATTTGACAAAACAATGAAAAATCACCACAAATTAAAATTCCTTTCTTAAAAGTAATTTTAGTGCGATTGCCTCCATAATTAGAATTGTTTACGGTCTTCGCGAACTGTGTCTTCCGAAAGACCAAGTTCACGGTCAAAGGGAAAACGAGACGGGTGTGAGAAAACACAAAATTTTCAAGGTTCTTTCTTCATATCAGAAAAATTTATAATAAGTGAAAACTTAAAAATCTAATTTCATCTGCACTTAACCATTTTTCTGTAATATATACCAAAAAATATTTGCAGGTTTATAATGACAGCTGTCGTTTTGGTTAATATTATAGTAATTATGATGTTTCTTCGTCTAAATTTTTATTATTTTTAAACTGCATTTGCTACATATCGTTTGACAAACACATTTTTTTACCAGTACATTAAACTTTAAAAATATCCCGTTTAGAAATAAATGGTGTCTTGAATATTGAACCCTAATTTATGCAATAGTAAAAAAAAATTAATTTTCGAACACGCACTTTACTAATTTTAACAAATTTATTACAGATAATCAAAATATAATATAATAAGTTTTATTAAATTATATTCATAATATATTTTAGAATGTTTAGACGAAGAACAATCATTTTAATTAATCTAATATTTTTAATTAATTAAAAATATTATAATATTTACATAAATTATACATTTTATTACGATTTATCATACAGATATGAATCTTAATCACATCAAATGATAATTATTTCACAACCCACAATAAATAGACAAAGGAGAGCAAGGAATATCAAACTATATAGATATATATATATATATATATATATATATATATATATATATATATATATATATAAAGATATATATATATATATATATATATATATATATATATGTAGTTCAATAGAGTAAGACCACTATAATATTGTTTATTCGTAGTACAAAGGGTTTAACAAATAGTTAAGGGTAAATGATGGAAATTTATTAGTGACAACAGTGTCAAATGTTAAAAATTCGTTACGCAGGAGCTGCTTCAACTTAGCGAATTTCCTTATAATACATAAAACACTTTCTAGCGGTCATAATTTTAGACTGATCGAAATGAAATGTCGTATCTGATTTTCGTATTTGCAACGCCAATTTTATTAATAAATGACATACGTCAAGGGGAAAGGGGGGCATAAAGAAAGAAGAAAACACAAAATATAAAATATCTCTCTTAATATTAGAACCATCGAAAAATGCGTAAGGAATAAAGTTGTAGAAAATCATGTTTGCTACATTTCATCACCCTATCATTTTTGCTCAAACTGTAATGTGTACAGAGATATGGAATTTAATTTTCAATCTTAAACCGGCAATATTTCTGTAAATATTGGTGTAACAGACAAATTGATAGGAAACAAAAGTACAGCAAAACTTAGTACCTACAACTTTAGTTCTTATAAATTTTTTGATCTTTCGAATATTAAGGGAGATATGTCAAATTTTGTGTTTCCCCTTCCCTTTAAACCACCCTTTCCCCTTGTTCGATTTTACCCATTAACGAACTTGACCTTTTGAATACCAAAATTCATTCCATTCGGATTATATATATACAAATATATATACAAAGATATATATATAGATATATAGATATATAAAGATATATAGATATATATGTGTATATATATATACAAATAGTCCATAGATATATATACAAATTTTACAGATGGTAATTTTTGACATCTGCTAGGTAGGATCGATGGACATTTGAAGAAATTTTTACAAAATTTTGAAGTCGGTACGAGACCAATAGCTCTATTTTCTTTCATGAAATTCGCTATTAATAATGAGTTTATGGTTCATTTCCCAGTATATCAGAACTAAAAATGTCGGAGTGATGGAAATCCTACATTAAAAGTCTATGGTATAAGAAGTTTCTTTTAAAAGAAAAATCTAAATACTTTTAATTCTTTTATTGAATTCATTCTTTGAAACATAGGCTACCCGATTAGGAGCATATGTAACAACAGGCTTCTCATTTAGTCGCCCGACTGTAGTATTCTTATGATAAGTAACCAACCGGATACTACCTTTTTAGTCCAAGCAATGGCAGAACAATTTTCAACCCGGTATTTCTCTTAGTGATAAAAAAAAATTGTCAGTATATCTAAATCTTTATACCTCCCATATCTATGCAATCATAGACCTTAGTAGAAAAATGCATGTAAATCATTCTTTTACAACCAGAGCCTTCTTCTGAGAATTGTTCAATTTGAAACGCTTTGCCAGTCAATAGGACTTGCATCATACAACTTAATTTTCTGGATCGATGATATCTTACCATCATTGATTAATATCGGTCGTCTTTATTTTCTTATTTAATGTTTAAGAATAAGTCCATTCTCCCTTCAATATTGCCAGAACTTTCTACCTTCATAGAAAACTTTATTGTTAGAGAATCATGACACTAATTTTATTCTAAAACATAACGAATTCTATGCGTTATCTTAAATTAGTGTATAAAACAATATTCCTGATTACATTGACTCACATTTTTGAATATACATATAAAATTTATTCCCATGGGAGCATTCAATTATTTTTCATCCCGAAAAGTACTTTGAATACTTTGAATAGTGCGTCGTGGGATGGATATTGTGATAATTAAAGAAAATATTATTGAAATGAAAACAATGTTGATCATTAAAATAAATGTTATCTAATAATTGTTGCAATTCCCTCGGGAATTTCAAATGAAAATTCTCATTGGGAACATTTGTGATGGGTTTTAATTCTCGTGGGGTGTCGCAATAATATTGTTGCACCAGGAGGCCGTCCCGTTGTGGATAGTTTCGTATACTTTTTCTTCATCTGAGCTGTGCAATATTATCTCTTATCTTTTTATTTTTCACTCCCGTATATTTCATATACTATTTTCTATAGTTTGTAAGTTAAGTCTCACAAGCGGGACATAATATAATCCCGCTATTTGAGTCACACAAATAATGTTGAGTCTCAAATGTTTAATAATAATAATAATAACATGAATATCACTTGAGTTTTTGCCTGTAAAATATTTTTATATTACTTTGGAAGTTTAACATCGTTAAGAATGACTATATATGTATGGATGTATGTATGTATGTATGTATGTAATACTTTTGAATATGGTTTGGAAATAGTGTAATCACAAGTTATGATCAAAGAGGATGATGGTAGAGACAATGCTGTCAATATATAAGCATAAAATGGTATTGGACTCTTGAGGTTTTCACATGAACCACTCCACTTATCGTAACTGTATATCTTATTCACTCAAATGGCACACAGCGACACCACTGTCATTTTCTCACAAGTTTATTGTGTTTTTCTATTTGGTGTTATCTTTTTGGAAAATTTTTACAATATCTTCTATAAACACATTCGTTTTGTTTAGAAAAAATATACACAAACTGTTAAATAAAATGGCAAACACAAGGGCAACAAACAAACAAAAAAAATACTATATACATTTTATTTCATTTGTTTGAATGTTTTATCTCAAGCTCAAATTTCGAGATAGAATTTTTCCTTTATGCGCATTAGTATTTATGATATTGTAAGTTTAATAAATAACACTCTTCACAAAACAGGTGGATTGCTGATGGATCAGTTTAGAATGTAAGACCACTTGGTCGAAAATGATGAAAATTCTTCAAAACAGTTAATTATTTATAACGTTTAGGAAATTGGAAAACCAAATTACCGTATCATCAAATTATATGTGATCTTGCGGAGAATATAAAATCCTATCAAGGGGAAAAGTTTTCGTATACAAAAAGTAGTGATATCCGATGCAATACAAAAATGGTAACCTTCAAAAGCAGTGAAACCTATGTGTAAGTTTCTCAGGTGCAGGGTATTTTATATTTTACTTGGCACATTTTTTTTTTCTTTATATATTAAGTGCAATAAAATCTGACAACTTACCAAGTAAAATATGAAATACCTTATACCTGAGACACTTAACATCATGTGGACACCACGCTGCGGTTTAAATTTCTGCTTCATAGCTTTTTTAGTTTAGGACACACAGAGACCCAAAACCGAATCCAATCCTTCCTGTAATGCAAAGTACGGTTGGCTAACAAATTTGCACGTTCATTAGGAGATGTTTTCATTCAGAAAACAATAAAAATATACAAACAGGCAGGTAAATTATTAACCGGAAGACTGACAAGGCAACTGGTTACATTCACATAAACAGAAAAATTCACAACGAAAATAGTTTTTATAAAAAGGAATGTATCTTCTGATTTGGTGGTGATAGAATGAATAAGCTATACACGCTGAATTCAACGTTCCCAAATTAACACACGGCATAGCTTTTAGAGTGTTTTTATAGAACATGATTGTATCGATATCATGAACATGGCTACGTATCGATATCAATATTATTCCTCATGACCATGAAATAAAAGCAGCCCAATTTTGCTTAACACTAACAGATTCAAACAACACAACAAATTATTTTATATTTCGTTGCTGGTATACTGCTGAGAAGCTTTTTTGCATTCATAACCCGCGAAAATTGATTCAGAGAAAATTAATTTGAATTCATAGTACGCCAGAAGATAAAGGAGCTATAGTGAGTGTCCAGAAGATAAAGCCTTTTGTAATAATCAATCATCACTCTATTTATAATGCACTTATAAATAAATTAAGAAATATATTTAAAAAAAAATGCTTTTATTTACAAAACAATAACATTTATTACTGATGTAGGTATGGAAAAAAAGCTCATTCCTACAATAAAAAATAAATAAGTTATGTAGCTTTAAAACCATAAAATAAATAGAAAAACCACTAGTCAGTCATTAATATCGGTAGTACTTATGGTATCTTATCTCGTAGAAAGATTTTATACCAACAAAACAAAAAAGTAGTAGCGTATTAAGTACTTAAACATTATTTTGGCCCGTAAAATGTCAAATGTTTACACTATATTTTTTATTTTATTTAATACATGTAGCATGTTAATATGTAATAATAAATTATGTTTTTTTTTAAAGCAAATATTAGGTTAATGATTTTTAAATGAATATGAAAATTAATTTTTTTTCTATCTTGTTAGTGCGGCTATTAACAGATTAGTTAGTTTGATAAAAAAAAAGTATTGGACAGAATACATCATGTAACTTTCATAATATATACTTGAACAAATTTGGTTTTAACAAATTTTTAATTGAATATTTCAATTTTATATAATAATTTGATTTGTGGAATTTTCCAATTGAATTTTGAAATATTTCTCATTCAGTTTTCAAACTGATTTTCATGATTGACATGATCACACATTAAGTTTTAGACAGGAAACTCAGTAGACAGGGAATGCCGGGATAATGTCCGATTTATCATGAAATTGCTAAAAATACAAATTTAAAACAAGTGAAAATAACAACTAATTGAGTTAATTGCATAAATACCCGGTATATACTGAATTTATTTAAGAAAGTTTATAACAGAAGTTGTTTATTTTCAAAAAAGGAACGGCAAGAATGAATTATTCGGCAAGAATGAACCGGAACTGGAAAATTCTAGACTGAACGAGAAAGGACAACATTCTCTCCTGGTGGTTTGAATACAAAAAATTAAAAACTTTTTTTGTGACCATTTTTCATATCAAATATTGATGTCAAAAAACCAACCAATATTTAGACATCATTTCCGTTAGTATAACATAACCGTGAAGTAACCTACTCACAAATTACATATCGAGAAAGGTTTAAAACAGCCCCATTCTATGTATTATGCCCATCACAAGTTGAGGTCAGGTTTTTTAAATTTTATAAATGATTTGTGCCTTATTGATTCGGACATCACTTGTAATCGGATTTATGTAATTATTTAATTACTTAAAATCATAAATAATCGTCTTTTGATGATTTGACGAAAATTTTTTATCTTTTTAATTAAGATATTTACAAAACTCTTCGTTAAACTGTTTTTTTTTTTTTTAAATTTAACGTAATATACGAGATTTACTTTATAAAATTAGAAGTTTTCACTTTTTAATCTATAGAAGGTGGAGCAACATTATCGAAAATGTATACGTTTATTCAACATTTGCAATTCACAACGTTAAAATGCCAATTATTAATGATTAAATACTGGAAAACGCTTCGTCAGATTTTTTTCCAAAAATTATTTTGTACGTATGAGATAGCAATTAATAACATCAAAATTTCAGATTTGTATCTATACATTACCGATTTTACCTATACATGTGTCCGATCAACCTTAACTATAAAATTTAAAAACAAATTAACAATCAACTTTTAACGTCCAGTGTAGTACGTATACCGAACATATGAAAGTTATCTATTTTAAAATGTCAACAAAAGTGTATAAATTAATAGACGAAACCATGTATAAACATAAAAATAAATTTACCAAATAGACAACAACAAAAAAAAAAACTATATACAATTGCGTGAAAAATCTGCATTACTATCAGAAAAAATAAACATTGTATAAAAAAACAAGAATTATACTATGAATTAACATAGAATGTTTCATTTTTTATTTACAAATATTATATAATTTATAAAAATATGAAATGGTCATTATTATTTATTTTTGTTCTCTTAAATAAATAACACAACTTTTTTCAAGTTAAAATATCCTATTATTATATTCAGCCAACAAAAGATTATGATCTTATTTGAGTTAGGACTATAGTCTCTATACGAGTATAACAATATTAATAATATGAGGGGCTATTTTGTTTTTCGTACTAGTGTAACCTTCACCCTCTTCCAACCATATCCACCCCCTATAACTTGGTAATAACTTTCTCATATATATATATATATATATATATATATATATATATATATATATACATTTTTTTGATGGTGGTTCAGGGTAGTATTATCAGTGACGAATTCGATATTCAATATATTATATAAAGTTATTATTTAAGTCCTTGTGAAAAATAGTTTTATCAATAGATTTATAATCGTTATCTTATTGAAAAACGGAATTTATAATTAGCTTTTTTTTGTATATAGGGTGCTTCGTTTTATAGTACTATTATTTATTAAGTAATAGATTTTTCATGTTTTGAAAATCAATCATACCTTGTTCAAATTAAAATGTTTGGCATTTTAAGGTTCGTTTAGACTATGACACTAGACACCGGGCGTACACTCAGTATATACACCGATTGTCTATGTGTGCACACGAGTGTCTCTAGTTGTGACATTTATTTCTACACTATAATTAGTGTCGAAGCAGCGGCTGTGTAAACACCTTGTGTCCAAGTGTCCAAGTGTCTCTTCAAGTTTTCAAACAGGTTCGACATTTTTTCATACATTTCATACATTCCATCTACATATTATATATTAATAAACATAGCGTTTACGTCGCTGTTTAATTACAATATAAGCTGCAATAAGTCGAAGCATAACGTTTATTGATAAAAATACTACCTTCTATTAACAACATAGTTAAACCAAAACCTAATGTTGTAGCCTTTAAAGATTGATGTCTACCTGTCTACCTTCAGCCTCTTTCGGATAAGATCTACTTGAACGTAAAATTTTAACGCCCCAAGTTTTTCGAACATGTGAAACCAGGTATACACATTCAGATGATATTTGATAGTGGAATATTGGACTGTCTGTAGACTATTACCAGAACGGAATATTAAATTGGTGTATGTGTAATATATACAAGGATATTATAAGTTTAGTCCCATGATTTTAACGATTGAAAATATTGATCAGAGAATAACTACTTCATTTTCGGATGTCCACCTCTCTGCCTGTGTATACATGATAATTCAAAGAGATAACTTGCTCGAAATTCTTGAGCATGTTCAAGAAATGTGATTTTCAGTTTGAGAATGTGTAAAATTGACCCAAACTCAATGGCGGAAAATATCTTTCATTAAAACTGTGAGAACAAAACTAAGATAAAAAAACTTTCGTTTGAAACTTTTTCATATACTTGATGTCAAATGCAGAAGCTTGCATATGATTACATACGTAGGCAGTACCTTGGTATATATACCACAAGTTTGACCTCAAGTCAAAATAAAAATCTCTCTTCTTATGAAAATCTCAAATATAATTTATTTAACTTAATAATGATAACGGAATTTCGTCAAATAACGCAAATTCAATACAAAATTATATTTATACATTTGTTTATATGTATATAAGTAAAATAAATAGTCTGCACTTTGATCAAAAAATTCAGTATACGAAAGATAAAACGGAAAGTGGTGCTTTTACTCGACGCATACACATAAAACACACTGTATACAAATATATTATTCAACTGTATAAAATTGATTATACTAATATATAACGTTAAATTTAACATTAATATACGGTATAATAAAAGTGGTTTATCTTACTGGATTGTGAAAGTAATCCTGTTTTGATAACCCTTTAAACAGTTAAATGTTATCCATTGGTATTATAATAATTTTAAATTAGTTGCATTACAAAACATTATAAATGTAATTAATGTGTACTACACAAATTATTTTCATTTTTGATTAAGCTCTGATCTGCAAAATATAATAGGGTCGTGTTAATTGCAGCAGAGAAACTTGAATATCTTAATATGCAGAATTAAATTTCTAAAAACAAAAAAAAAAGTTATCATAGGCATTAAATCGATAGGTGTTCATCAAAATAAGATTAAAAAGCTGTTTGGGCTTGGTAGCTTTATTTTATTATGGTTGTGCCAATATCTGATGTGAGGATAGAAGATTATCAACTAGTGACAAAAATATTGAATGCCATTTGCTTTTTTTAATATATTTCAATTCGTATCAAATTGACTATCATTTTTTTCTATAAGAGAATGCATTTCTAAAAGTGAGTATTTCGATACAATTTGAAAAAAAAATATTTGAAAAGAACGCCACTGTAGAAGTTTATTGAAATACTACATAGAAACTTAGATTTATATATTTTTTGCGTCAGAATACTATACCAACGTCAATCTTTAGTAGGATTACGAAGACACAAGTATGAAACTGAAATAATACACCCAAAATAATATGAAAAAAATAATATATTTTAGAATAATACGTTGGGGCGTGATTCGTTAACGATCAGAAATTAAATGAATATTGAAATGAATGAATACGCACTCGATCGTATGACGATCGCGGCCATTTTTGTATAAACACATATGCAACATTGTTTTTAAAATATGCACTGCATATGGCATTCAAAACATTCAAATGAGCGCAAAAGTAGGATAAAATATAAACACATTAATACACCAAAACACTTCTTAGCTTGTCACTTATTAATAGTTATCATAAATTAATAGTTGTACCAACTGTAAATTCGGCGAGTTGATATTACAGCATAGTCAATACTTCATACCATGAAAATAATATTCATAAAATCAAATTAAATTGAATAAAGTATAAATTAATTATAATTGAACGACTTTATGTGTTTTTTTTTTGAATTTGACTATTAGATACTATTTCTCTTTGCATCTCAATCACCAAAGTAATACGGTCAATGATATGATAAAATTGAATCATCAAGCCAATCATCCTGGTGGATGAGTAAATTTTTCCACAATAGTATTAACCTAGCTTTATGCTGAAATGCTACATCAAAAAGTCATTATTAAAATAATTCAATTAAAAATAATTTTCATCAAACATTATGTATGATTAAGAATCAATTTTTCTATTGATAATCGAAAAAAGAAACACCATAAATAAACCAAAAAAAAAAGTACACTATTATAAGAAATACAAAAGGGAGAGAGATCTGAATTATAATAAGGTCTTTTAATACAATAACACATGTTGCTGCAATATAATACATAATCCAAGAGATTTAAACGCATCTATCCAATACATATTGTATTATATTTGTGTTGTATATAATAGAAGTTTGGTATACTACTATTTAAGTACATAAACATTACATATTCAATTAAACAAAAATTTATCAACTGGTTTTAGTAGCAAAAGCATCTTAATCCTTGCACACAATTTAGAGGGTACATTAGAATTGGGGGCTATTTAACTTTTACATAAACATATTTTATATCAATGAAAATTTATGTCGAACCCTATATATATATATATATACTATACTATACTATATATAATGTTCAATAGATTGTCCAATAATGGAATACATAATTATTCCATGTACTAAAAATCCTCGTAGTAATTTTTTTAAATTCAATTTTTAATTACTTTTGCTCCGTAAAATTAAATGTGGTAATGTACTTTTAAATAAAGATTACATTACGGGTAAAGAAAATTTGGTTTGTTTATTTTTTTGTAATAAAAATTAAGTTCCATTAGTCTAATAAATTTCACAATTAAGGCAGTTGGTGTGATAATATAGCAAGTGCACAAAATTCTACAAAATTTAAAATTATTTTTATACCCGGTATAATAAATAATATATACCCGGGTATATTAAGTCCCATGTATGTATTTTAAAGCTAAAAAGTGAGGTAGAGTTTGTGAATATGCAAAATCGGACAAAGCGACTCCATCCCCAATTCCTCGCCAGGGATGGGATATCCATTTTTGAAACCGTAAGAGGTCGATGAAAAGTTTAAACACTAAATATATTACTTTTTATAAAATAAAAATTTTGGTTCGAAACCTGAATAGTTTTACCACAGTTTCAGCACAAAAACTAAAATAAACAGTTCAGGTATTGAACAACCCTGCACCATTACAGTCCATGAACGACACTGATCTGTGAATTCAAATCTTCTAAGATCTTTTTCAAAACTGTCCGCTAATCAGATTTTACGTTAAAAATCATCTTAAATATTATAACCCTTGCAATTCTTCCAACGTGGTCCGCCTCGAACAATCACCCGGTCCTAATGAAGTGCACTTCTTTAGTATGTTTTGAGGTATAACCCTATTAATATCTTGCAGGCCAAAGGTTTGAGAATCAAATAAAATATAACAGAATTACATTCAAAAATTATTGATTAATATTTACATTGCAGTATTACACCATCCACCTTAAAACTATTATAATAAGTGAAAAATAAATTTATATGAAAAATGAAAAAAACAGCAGCTCTAATTAAATAAATTTTTTGACTAATATTTTAACATTTAAACAACAACATAGGATTATAAAAGGACAGAAAAATGAAGAATAAATATTTAATTTAATTCAAACAGATTATGTAATAAAGCTTTTAGTTTGTAATTTTTTTTTGCAGTTAAAAAAATTTTTAATTCTAAATATAGAGGTATATTAAAATATCAAAAAACCAAAAAAAAAAAAACAATTAAATAACTCTAATGTCATAGATATACATACTTAAAATTGTTAGTAACATCACTGTTCTCATATTAGTGACGTCTATGTACATGGATTGCGGTTTCTCATGGTGCTCAATAAAACAGTGTCCCAAATTGAGGTATACACTAGAGCAGTGATTTTCAACAACTGTGCCGCAGCACTTTTGAGTGCCGCCAAATTCTTAAAATTTTCCGCCAAATTTTAGAAATGTATATAGTAAAGTATTAACCAACATAAAAACGAAAAAAAGATCGAGACTTAAATGTAGAAGACGATATGAGAGTAGCATTGTCATTTTTACGACCAAATATAAATGAAATTATCAAAAAACAGAAAGCTCAAATTTGCCATTAAAAGTATTCTTATTATGAACTTGTAATTAATCCCTTAATAAATGTACTGTTGTTTTTGTAGTACATATTATTTTATTTTACATTCAAAATTATTATCATAAACTATTTGACACAGTGTATTATAGAGAAGTAAACAACTTTTAAACTTATCTTTTTCTTTGTGTGCCGTCAAATTTTGAAATCGTTAGAAGTGTGCCGCGACAAAAAAAAGGTTGAGACTCACTGCACTAGAGTCGCCAATCAATTTAAAGCCAACCAATGAATAAATCATGAACGATCGCAATGATCAGGCAAAAATTATAACCATTCTGTTGCTGTTGATTTATGTATGAAATCTTAACTAGACCTTATAAAATTTGGTCTGTTAGGTCTATTGAACCGGGGTTTTTAGGGATCCTTAAATTTGTATCCTTAAATATGTTATATTTAACTGCCTACACAGCTAATAAACGTCTGTATTATATTGTATAAACTCACGGCAAATCTTTTAGTTTGAACAACTTTTATTAACCGTATTTTAAACAAACATAACTACCGAACACAAATGATTGTTGTTTGAACGTTGCAACTTAACTGGCAGCGCGTGCAAGTATCTTTTGGAATATAACAAAGTAAACTGACATCTTCCATCTTGAAAGCTGAGATAAATAATTAAAGAAAGAAATAATTTAGGAACTTTAAATGAAAATGTTTATTATGATTTTCATGTTCTAACAGTTTATTACAACGTATTGTTGATGAGTCCAAATTGCTCTAAAAACACATGTAAGTACCAACGCCACTAGATGTTGAATTATAAGGTCTGGTGCACATAGTACACTACTTACATGCATCAAAGTGTTCCATTACTAAACTATAAGATAGTCAGTACACTCATGGAGGTCAGTGCCGTATACATTGTTTGGAGCATATAGAGAAGAGATAAATCTATCTACTCTATAGTACCTACAACACCACTACTATAGTGTAGGACTATAGAGTTGTAATATTTATAAAACGTACTAAAAATTCAATGTTGTTGACAGAACGGACAGTTAATGTTTTTGTTATTGTTATTATATTATGTAATGCAATTTTTAAATCTGCAACAAAAAATAACAGATTTAAATATACAACAACATTCGTTCGTATATGGTTTGGAAAAAAAAAAGATTGTGAATAACAAAAATATTTAAAAAGTGCATTTAAATGTCACAGCATATTTATATATATATATATATATATATATATATATATATATATATATATATATATATATATATATATATATATATATATATATATATAGGATGGCCCAAAAATAATTTGCGACCAGCTCGAGATTCCGATCGATAGACTACTTTCGAACGCCACGCTGACTTTAAGACCAGTCCGACGCTGAATTCAATTGCCCCCCTTACGGTTGAGTGCTTTATTATCAGCTAGCACGATGGCCTTGATTGTTTATGTTAGAAGTAATTAAAGCTCGAGCAATTTTACAAGGAATTTGTTCTAGCGTTTTGGAAAGAGAACATCTTCCCCGTAAAGATGATACAATTTTTTTTCCAATTATTCAAATTATATATTTATGATCTGAATCGTTTTTGAAATATAATGTGTATATCCGTTTTAAAATCTAAATCCATTTTTCAAAAATGATGTGCATATCCGTCCATTGGTCTACACGCATTTCGTGATACACTAAAGGTTAGAATTCTTCTAACGAGTTCGAACGAATGATTTCTATCGAATAGACGTCTAAAGATTGTAACCGATTGCATTCATTTAGTTTTACCGGACTGTTTAATATATTAATAACATAATATTTATGAAAGGAACAAATAATTTTGTGTAGTATTTTTTGACATCAGACATTCATAAAATTTTGTGAATGATTATTTTGTAATAATGATTTGGAAATATTAAAATAGAATAAAATTTTACTCTAATTCAATTAAAATTGGATATGATGTATTTTTTTTTTTAAATTAAACAAATTATTCCAAATTTTTTGTTTCCATTGTTTTTTAGAGAACTAAGCGATTTGATAAATGAAAATAAATACTTTTAATTAATATTTAAAAAAATAGTAATAATAACAAATATGCAAAAAAAAAAAATATATATATATATATAGTTTTAAAATTAATAAAAACGAATATATTTGTCCAATATAAAAAAAAAAACTTGTAGCTTATAAATTCAATGTTGAAAAATTAAATTAAAAAAATAAAAACATTGAATATCAATAACAAAAAATGGCTATGATAACAATGTTGGAAATATTCCAAATAACTCTTGTATATGTTGTTGTGTGCCACAAACAACAAACTCTGTTTAAAAAAATATCTTTTTTTTTTGGAATAAATGAATTTTTTATATTTTTTTAAATTAATCAAATATTGTTTATCGAATTAAAGAAACTACTTTAAAACAAAAACACCTTTTTGTATATAAACAATAATATTTTATACGGAATAAATTATTTTTCATGTTATTTAAATTATTTGTTTTGTCTATAAATTTTAATTGACACTCAAATCATAAAAATAAATTCTCTTTTTACATAAATTTACTATAATTCGATGTACAAATGTTTCAGTCTTTACATATTAAATAGAACGTCAATTCTGTCTGCATGGCCGTCTTTTAGATTTAAATAAAAAATTTTAGATATAAATAAAAAATGACTTAACGTAATCACTTTTCATAAACTTAGCTTTTTGTCACATCAAACGGTTTACAATCATTTAGTTTGGTATTTAATCATCGATGGCAGCTACGATTACGTATATGGTAATGAATAATAGATGGTAACTGATTAATTGAATTATTTCGAGTGGGTATATTTATCTAATTGGAAGTCAAATATTTATTTAAATTTGAAGTCAGTTTTATAAACATTTAAGATAAAATATGCATTTATTTTTACAATTTTCTGAATAGGAAGTAATTTGTGTAAGCTACGGCAACGCTTTTTACAATGATGACACGACACCTTATCGAGAATTTATATACAAATTTGTATGGAATTATTTCATTAAATCCAGGACAACCATGTGCGATCATGACCAGCGATGCCAAATCAGTGAATTAATATTTATCTGTTTGGCCTAGATTTTTAGTGATTTTGTGAAAAGCTTTAGAAAAATAATTGTTAAACAGAAATAATTAACTTTGCATAATCATTTAATCTTTGTATGCATATACATAGGGTATAATATTCAAAATAGAAAATGTAAATTATAATTAAAATATAAACAGTAACAATGATTGCCTAATGATAATGCCTGAAATATAAATATATACCTATATATATCTATAGGTTTAGTTTTGGTACGATTATCTATATATATATATATATATATATATATATATATATATATATATATATATATATATATATATATATATATACATATACTTATATCATCTATCTATCGAAAAGTAGAAACCAAAGTATAGGTTATAGATACTAGATGTATGTTCATATAGATATAAACTATTAACTTTATCATTTAGATAATTTTCTTGAAAGTCCTCTATCCTCGGTCCAAAAATTATAAGACCTCAGAAATTAATTATTGGATAAAACCGATTTTTGATATTTTCTTAAAAATGATTCTATTTTGACTATAGTTTCGGAAATACACTTCTTCCTTCTTCAGAAAATATATAATAATACCCAAATTTTAACAAAAAAGGTAAACATATTTAAGTACTTATTATATGAATTACATAATAAAACATTGTATGAATGAAATCAAAGAAATCTGGATAAAACCTAAAAAATAAGAATTCAATAAAGAGTTAGCTTAAATGAATATGAAGGAAATTGGGAAATTATTTATATTAATTTAAAAAATTTAATTATACAAACTGGTAATTTTCGGATACAAGGTGTTCAGTATGACTAGATTTTCCGCTTTTAAGACATATCTGAAAATCAGTTTTTCATAAACTCGAAGTTTACACATAACCAATCAGTTTTTAGAAAGTCTATATATTAAAAATTCATTATAATTAATATAAACACCACCGTTAAGCTAGCAGAGCAAAGTACCGAAAATGAATTTACTACGGAACAGAATTATGTGCTAATTATGTGCTGCAATTAAAATTTTTGTGCCTTTTTTAGTTTCGGCGGAAAGTGAAAATTAAAAGTGCTCGGCTAGCTTAACATCCCTTAATTCTGGTACGTAGTAAATTCATTTTCGGTACTTTGGTCTGCTAGCTTAACGGAGGTAATATGAACAGCCACCACTGAATCATCGAAAACAGCGTTACTTCTGAAATACAACCGTAATTATTGTTGCTTGGTCTCTCAGACCCAACGCTGTGTGCGCCGGAGGGTTAAATACTATATTCCGTGATTATTCCCATTGATTTTTCAACGGATTTCAGCTAGTCAAATATACATATATCGGTTATACCAAGCAAAACCATGATAATATTTAGTGATAAATAGTATGTTTGTAAATATCTCTTACAGTGGTTCCTATTCCTACACTACCATATTAGTAGTATTGTATTTAATATGTACGTATCTATTATTCGATATTAAAGTGTTAGTTTAGTATTTAGATTTAGTTGTATATACTCAAAGGTAGCAGGTTGTTACTAACATTGAATTTGTCCTAAATTTAGTTAGTCAACTATCTCTCTGTGAAATCCTATAAATATTTTCTACTATAAATTAATATTTGATGGTGTTACGTTATACCCATTGTGTAATCATCTCCATAAATGTGGAGTTTAAAAAATCCGATACTTTTTCGTTATAAACATACTAAAAATTTTTGTTCTGAAAATGATAATTTCTATAAAAAATATTTTGTCGATTTTCTCAGATAATAGTTTTGCTTTTTTTAATGTCACCATGACAATTTAGATTGGATATTCATTGTAATTCTTTCTCAGATAATTTGCTAGCCTGCATAGATCTTACGTGGCACGAATTTTTATACCCGGTATATTAAATTTAGGTGAAAATATTGATTGCAGCCAAAAATATTGGTGTAGGTGTTCATAGAATGACCTATTTATCCCATTTCTGCAAATTTGTCCATCCGTCTGCAAAAACGATATCAAAATCCAAAAAAAAAAAGATAGCAAGCTGAATTTTCGTTGGGATAAAAAGTAAGATTCAGCTCGTGAATGTGTAAAGTCGAACCATGTTTGTGCAAAATGGGCAAGGCTGTCTATCTTTGAAACCGTATTAATTAGAATAAAAATTTAAAGACAAAAAATATTCCTCTTTTAATAAATTCAGTACATACCGATTATTTAAGCAATTCACTCAGTTAGTTGTTATTTTCACTTGTTCATGTTACAAATCTTCTATAATTTCTTGTTCGGTAGTATAATATATGGATACATACAAACTCCTACCGTACATATATACATATATAGCACATATCACAAGCTAACTGTATAGTAAAAGGTTTGTGGCAATGAGGATAGTAGTTAAACATAGTAATTGCATCGTTGTCGGGCGATGTAACTACACACAAACAAACGTTATCCTTATCGACACACGATCTTCGTAACGGTCCTGAGGGCCATTCGAGGTCGTAACGTGTACATTGAAACGATCGTCGACCGTCATTTTACGATATAACCATTGGAGGCAATTCTATATATCTATATAGTATACATACGTATATATATATATATACTACATATATAGTATTTTCTATCGCTATCTGTAATTGTACCATTTCCAGGCCATATAATGTACTGTATAAACTGTAATTAAATTTTACGATATTTCAAACTCGTAATCAAGTTATTTGTCAATTAGCAATTCAATACTTACCAACTTACAACAACTCCTTATTATTACATCTAATAATATATAAAATTATCATTTTATAATGTTTATATCCATCTATCTATACCAATATGTAGTACAGGAGCTTTTATGATTGTTAAATTAAAATGACGGTACCTCTATCTATCTATATACCAAACCAATACCAAATTTTATCTCACATACTTCTCTACACACGTTTATAATCATTTAGATCCAACACCATGTGTCACAGTTTATGTATACGGAGAATTGTTTTTGCGGAATATTTATTTTTAATTTTTGACTATAACCACGGACTACAACTTTATACTTGGTCGGTCCACGGTTATTTTATCCATGGATTACACCTACTTAATGTTCTAGAATATAACAACCCATGGTAATTATGTTTTGAACGTGCAATATGAAATACAAGTGAAAGTAACAACAATTTGAGTTAATTGGTTAAGGATGTTCCACCACTTTTCGACAGATTTTGATCTTTTTTTTCACAGGCTAAAAATAAAGTTTTTAAATAAATCCCGAAGGTTCAGAATTTTTGACCGTTTAGAACGCGAGATAATTAATATCAAACTTCATGCCCGCCCAACAATTATCGATTGAATTAAAAAAAATACTCGACAGAATTTAAAAAAAAGCTAGAATAGTAAAGATAAATATTTATTATATAAATTTTTTTTAAAAATCGCATTTTACCGTTTTGTTTTCGAAATATAAAAGTTTGAAAATTTTTTTTTTTCAAAATAACATTTTTTTGTATATATGAATAGTGGATTTGTCTATGTGTGGCGTATATGTGTTTATGTATTTGTTCTATAATAAAATCAAACCAGTTTTTTCTACTGATTATATAACACAGCGCTGGAACATCCTTGTATATATGAATAAATAACTTGAATATAATGTGTTCATTATCAATGCGTGAACGATTTATTTTGCTTTTGACACAAGCACAAATGTATAAAAATGTATTTGTCATACAGATATGCTTTTGTCGTCACGAGTAATTATATATGTTTGTGTTAAAATTATGGCAAAACTATTCAGTTTATCAAAAAAAAAGTTGTTTACTTTTGAAAAAGGGGCATTTTTATATCTATTACAGTTTCAAAGTACCCCTACCCCAAATATTGTATGGAGGTTAAATTTTCTGACACTTTATTCTTAAGAAATAATAATAAAAGTTACAATTATGATATTTGATCTATAAATTACGCATCTTTATCATTGTTACGAAAAAACGTCTCCGTGTATTTCTGAATTATTATGTGTGTTCAACAAAATGTTTATCTATTTATGATGTTTATATTTTGAATTGACTTAAATTAATAGGTGCTATATAAATTATCACTTGACGAAATTTAATAATTAACGAAATAATTTCACATATCGAAATTAATTGATTCGTTAGGTGTTTATTTCCTTTTCTTTATGTCGTATCATAAAATGTCACAAATAATTAGGTTTTTAGCCATATCTTGATAACTAGGAGGAACAAAAATATCGAAAATCCTATCGGGTATGGGGTATCGGAAAAATATCCTATCGGGTTTTCTTACCAAACATTTTCTATTCTATAATCACAATAATATCTGTGAAATGTTTCTTATTTGGCTGTGTCATAGATTTTTATTCTTTTAAAATACTTTTGTGAATACTTTCTTGACAATGGCTCTAATGTTTTGTACAAATAATTTTAATATTAATAATTCCTAATATTTAACTTTTTTTATTTTCAGGCTATTATGTATGAAGGCCAGGATAAAAATCCAGAAATGTGCAGAGTTTTATTAACGCATGAAGTAATGTGCAGGTGAGTTGAATTATAATGCTTCGTTTAGACTACGACATTAGTTGCGACACAAATGTCGGACAAAAATTTCTTTACTGTTCACATTTAAACAGATTTTTGGTGTCTGAACACTAGCCAGACATAAATGTACGAGCTGTACACACACAAAAGAACTTATTGATGCTTATATTGTAATTAAACAGCGACGTAAACGCTCTATTCATTACTATACCGACTGTTTTGGAATGCTTTCCTAATAAAGAATCAATGTTAAATATTTTTTACTATAGTAACACACAATGCTGCATAAAGAAATAAAAATAGTGAGGGTACTCTGTAGTCTGTAGTGTGTGCGTGCATACGTAATGAATAATAATATTATAAATGAAATGGGCATCACTAAATCCCCACTCTTGAATGACATCAATTAAACATCATACCACAAGTAAGTAGTATAAGTATAAGAAATGAGAATGTGTATGTGTATGTATGGTTTTATAGTAAATATTTTATTTATTTATTTAACATTGATTCCCTATTAGAAATGCTTATGAAAACAGACTGTATAATATGCATATGGAATGTATGAAGTGTGTGAAAGAGTGTCGAATCTGTTTGAAAACCTGAACAGACACTTGGACACTCAGACACAAGCTGTTTACACAGCCGCTGCTTCAACACTAATTATAGTGTCGCGATAAGGGCGGATCCACACTATAATGCCGATCACGGCTCGACCGTTCTCGGTCCGATCGATTCTATTTATATTGTTATTCTCGATTCGACCGGAACTTGTACAGTCTTGGGCAATAATCATTGCTTATTATGCTAAACGTGTTCCTTCACTTTTTTTGAGAATATTGTTCAACGACAGCTAGCTTAAAGAATGAACGATTATTTTGAATCTTTCCATATAGCTCAATGTAATGTTTAATAAATCCATGCAAAGCCATAGGGTGTTAAATTAGTACTTTTTATAACTCTTGTTGTGCTGTTTACTTCTTGTTGAAGAGTTGAAGACTTGAAAAATCACTAAAAATTTGATTATTAATCTACTGAGAATTGTTTTTCTCTCAGTAAAGAAAATAAAATAACAAAAATTAATACTTTAAGAATTATTTTTAAAAAGTTTAGAAAAAAAAAATTAAAAATAGGACTTTTCAACTCTATAGAGACAAGAAGAATTCTGTTTTAATTGCATATAAATATTCTTTATGGTTTTATGTTCTATATATCGGAGAGAGATGTCTCGTCATTTACATAGTCATAAAAATGAAAAAGGGTTACTTATTCAAATTATTTAAAAAACGGCATAACGTTTTACATACATAACTACACTACACAGTCGAAATTAAACTTGACATTATAAATATCACATAAATTAAGTTGTTAACTGCTTACATTGTAAATGCGTTTCTTGTACTTATTGTAGTAACCAAGGCAGCAAAAACATTATAATATCTACCTCTCTATTTCTAAGATGCTGTGAAACATGGTAGCAAGCCCGGCAGAGGGAGTTACATGAGGCGGGGGGAGATTGTACAGTTTTGTTAACTGTATATATCAAATACAGAGATGTTCAATTCTTGATGTGTCATCGTATGTTAAAGACTTAAGGGTCCGTCACACCAAAGCGGAAATAATCGAGAAGCGAACTTCGCGGCGAATAAATTAGCAGCGAAAAAAATATCTCTCCTCTATTTACATGGCGACTAGTGGAGGTACACAGCTCCACAACCCCAGTTCGCTGCAGGCCGCATTTTAGTTCGCATCGCCTTAAATTCGTTCCCTTTGTTTACTTTTTTTCTCGGCGATAATGTCGACTGAGGAGTTTGTGCCGGTGCTTGTAAAATTAATACCATACGGGTTAATAATTAATACCAAGAGGTTCTATTTACCTTCCTTGGAGAATTGTATTTACCTTCTTCTTTTTCGTTTTCTTCTAATAAAGCTAATAGCAGAAGAGACTCTTCTTCATCGGACGACGCCATGCTTACAACTGAAGTGTTGGAGCACTGCGAAAATCCACGTGAAGTTCGCTTCGCAACTATTTTCGCTTTGGTGTGAGGGACGCTTTAAATAGAATAGTTAGACCTGTTTATCCATACCTCCGCTAGATGGGACGGTGATGTTAGAGTGGTTTCATTTGCCTGACGGTGTGAATCTAATCAGTATAATGTGTCAATTTACGCATATTTAACGTTGAAATTTGAAACTTTCATTCAAGGTCACTGTTGACGTTATTTAGCATGTGTGATGTCACCAATTCACCATGTTTTTGGACATTTTTATTCTAATGAGAAGTTATCAGTCTACTAGCGAAACCTAGTTAGAAACTCGAAAAAATAGACCTAGATAGAGAAAGATGAACTCGAAACGTAATGCCTCAGAGAGACCAAAGAAACCATCTTATACCATTGAGTAATTAATTCTTCTTCCAACTGAGAAATTCAATATCGATAATTCAATTTTTTTTGGTCTTTGATATAAAGAAATAACAAGATTCGGATATCACAAATTTTGTATGATAACTACTCGGGGGAAAGTAGGACTAAAGTTAGGTGAACAACTTTCGTTTAGATCTTTAGAATTCAAACAACATTGAGTTAGGAAATAAAACAAATAATATTAGATACAGATCTATACAAATAAATCAACTAGAACGCTAATTCTGTCGGGATGTGTTTTAGCCCGGATATATCTCGAAACCCTCTGATCCTGTTCACATGAATTTTGGGAAGTTTATAGTTAGTAATCTTGACACAAACTTCGTGGTTCAATGAGGTATTCTAAACAATAACTCGGTATTCTAACTTGTGAATGGTTTTTGTAAACAACAACGCCATCCATCTATGCTGCTTTAATACTATGACGATTGTGTATGCAATCATTTATTCTGGTAGATAGTCTTAGATGGCAGCTAAAATTACACAAACATTCGTATGTACGGATAATTTATGGCATGTATTTAATTTCTTTCAATAAGTATATTTATTTAACTATTGGGCTACATAAAATTTGAAGGATTATAAATCAATAAACGTCGATGAATCATTTTATTTTACCTCAAAATGTTTAAAACACGCTGTATAAATTTTAATGGAGGTTGTATAGACGATTCGACTCGAAGTTGAATGAATTGAATGTGAGGGTGAATAATATTCAGCAACAATTTCAATGCCAAGCTATATATATATATATATATATATATATATATATATATATATATATATATATATATGTATATATATATATATATATATATATATATATATATATATCGGGGGTGGTGATATATATTCTCTTATACACCATCAAGGAACAAGAGGCAAAGAGAGTGAATCTTCCTATACACTTCCTGATGTTGAAGGCAAAAGGGTCCCCTTTTCTTATCCATGAATAGGCGGTCCATACTCCCGAGGGAGTCTATCTTTTCCCCTCGTCTTACCATAACAAACAACACAAACCTAAAACTATATATACTCGTACATATACATATATATGTATATGTATATATGTATATATTCATTCCTTCGTCATTTTCATTCACTCTGTTTTTTGGTGACTCAATCTCAGTTGAAAGTTAAACTCGTACGTCTCGTTATATTTTCCATATAAAATTATATTAACTTTCTATTGACATTGAAACATTTCTAAGTTAAAATTGATAAGTAAGTGACGACATATTATATAATAATCATCATAATAATAATAGAGTATACCTAGACAAAATTTATTTCTATAATAAAATAATTAACAAAAATTATTTCATTGTTTCCAAATGTTCAAAATTCAAATGTTCAAAATTGCCATAAATATATATATATATATATATATATATATATATATATATATATATATATATATATATATATATATATATATAGATATTTTTAGATGGCCCAGAAAAAAGACAAGTATAATCAGACGGTAGCGTGATTTGAATTATTTGACACAAAAACAATGCAAACAAATCTTGTAATTCATTTTTGACGCATTCTTAATTTTCATATGGATTCAAAAGTATGCAATTCTGATGACAATAAAATATGGTTGAATCATCGAAATGAATACTGATGGTTTAATATTCTCTCATAATAAAAACTGGTGTAAGAATTTGTGAGAGATTAAATTTTTTAGACAAAAAACAATTTTATATAGTTCAAAGAAACTATAATTCACTATTTTATTAGATTAAGGTAGTTGCCACGATACAATATTATCAAAAAGTTGTGGTATAGTAAGATTGAAGGAACGTATAACATCATAATCCTTAATTTTTGTCCAAGACTGTACCAGTAGTCACCTTACATATACGATAGTTGTCTATACGTATATACAACCTAAAATTTTTATAGGTTGCAACGTCGTTTATATTCCGCCAGTTGATATACTGTTTGTTTACAAACATGTACTCGAATATTACATCGTATAGTAACGTACAATGTTGTCAAGTTATAATTGTTCAGCATACTGATAAGTAAATTTATTTATAACATGCTTCACTTTGTGTTGTTATAACTAAACAATGAGACGGTCAATATTTCTCGTTTTTTCTTTAAATACGCAGAACAATTCCAATAATTTATAGCTATTTTTTTAAAAGATTCTTAAGTGTATTGAAAATAAAAAACTGGTAGAAAGACTGCTTAAAATGGGACTTTCCATGGTCCCCTTATTAGTTATTCGAATTTTAATTATGTTTTTCTCGTGTTTGAGACGGTCGATCGATTTCAAATTTTAAATGTGAGTGTAAAATAATAAGTATGCAAAAAATTTTGAACATTCTATAAGTATGCACAACATGACAACTTAAATTGTAAACGACATGACAACCAACTTAAGTTGTAAATTGTTTTTTAGGCTACGTCTGCCTATGTTAGTAAAAAAACGTCAACAATTATCACTTTTCTATAGTTACCGTGTAAATAGTTACGACGAAAGGAATATATAATTCCAACATCACCCATTCCAAGTTAAAAGCAATAAACCAGCTTTCGCAAAAGTTTTTAGTTTCTATGAGTTTTTTTTTTTTCTAAATTGTTATTTTTCTGTTAAATGACAATTTGACGAGCGGTAGGCACTCATTGGTCAGCGAGTAGCAGCGAGTCACTGTGACTGTAATATCGTTGAAAAGTTATAACATATAGAACAATTTTAATGTTCAACTCGTTAATATATATGATACCTTTTTTTTTTACTATATCTCTGTTTAAATGTTTAATGAATGTTATTTTCTAACATTTCAGTCGATGCTGTGATAAAAAAAGTTGTGGAAATAGAAATGAAACACCATCAGATCCAGTCATTATTGACAGGTAAGTCGAATTTTATGCAATCATATTAAAATCGTATGCGATGTTTTATCAATCAACTTTATCAATAAAAAAAAAACCAAGTGTTTATTAAAAACAAATTTCATCAATGTTCTCATGGAGATAGTTTCCGATATGTTTTTATTTGTTTCCGATGGAGTCGTATATAATCTATGTATAAAGTTTTGTCATCTTAATGTCGCTCATTTACAATGATATCTCTAACATGAGAAATGTAATCACCAGGTATAGATAATGAAATTCGTGTGAATTTCGTTTCATCATCAATAATATTTCGAATAGAGAAAAAACGTGAAACCTAACAAAATAACAATTCATATTGAATTCTAGTAACTGTTGCAAATTCGGAACATTTATTGTAGGTGTTTATTTATTGTAGGAAACCGTAAGAGCTAGAAAAACAATTTGTTAACAAAAAATCTTCTTTTTAAAATAAACAAGTATGGTTTGAAAAAGATTTTCATAAACTCAATAGTTTTCTCATAATTTGTGATTATATGATCCTCGAAAAGAATTGTTAACATTTCGAATACGCAGAATTGTTAACAATTTAATCATTGATATACAACTCAGTATATACTGGGTATTCAAACATTGAACTCAGTTAGTTGTTAATTTTGAAATGTCAATTTTGATTGCCGGTTCCATAGTAACTATAAACTATAATCGTTATATATCGTTCCATTTTGGTTATTAATAAATTTAATTTTTGCAAATACTAAACTCATATCAAGTATTATATTTCATTTTGATCACACTAAAATTATGACCGCTAGAGAGTGATTTATGTATTCTAAGGAAATTCGCTAAGTTGACGCAGCTCCTGCGTAACGAATTTTTTAAATTCATTATATTACTTTCCTTGTTTATCTTTAAAACGTAAATATTGTACGTTTAAATATTATGTTTTGCTACTACATAATTTGTATTTGCGAGTTTTACTTGAAACAAATACTTACAGTAGTGATTTTGAAAATGCCCTTATTAAGCGAAACATGTCACTCCTAAAAAATAATAATTTCAAATAAATATGTAAACGATGAAATAGCCAAACTAATTTTGAACTATTTATTTCCTTACACCCTTACCAATTTTTTACATTCGAGGTTTTTTTTATTGGAATTCTGAATTATATCTTGGTAAAGGAAATTTAGTCAAGGAAACGCTTAGAACAAAAAAACAAAGTGCATACATTTTTTTATAGATACAGATATCACATTTAAGTGGTATATTGTATAACCATGAGTATAATATAAAAATCATCTAGTCTATTGCAATTTTAGTTTACGGAATTGTACATTGCTGATAGAGGGATAGCTACAAAATGGTGTCCCGAGGGAATGAAGAGACATGCATGTTCTATACTCCATATAGTATATGTATAGTGAAAAGGGAGGGGAGGAAAGGACATCTTGCAGATAGACTGAATGAATATAGCTACTACTCATTCTCTATTAAGGTTGTTGTGAAACTGGAAAGGATAAGTAGAGGTTGTGAGTTTGTCCTGTACTAAATGCATTGATAACTCATCCATTGCCAACTCTAATTAAGTAAAATTTTGCAATTAAATCATTTCAAATAATTTAATTTTTGTAAAAAAAATGTATACTTGTAAAAAAAAAATTATTTTTTAAAACTTAAATCCTAAATTTCATTTTTTCGAAGAGTTTTAATAATTAAAAATATGTTTTTAAGTATTTCAAAAAAGTTACATGGAGGTAATAAAAATAAATATAAATAAATATAAAACTATATAAAAATAAATAAAATTAGATTTATAGAACATTTTTCGATCTACAAGTTTAATTATCTCAGAAACAAAAAACAGGATTAATTAGAAATTTGGGCCAGCTATTTTTAATACTTGATAATTATTATGATAATTATTATTACTTTGATAATCATTTTTCATAACACGGCGTATCTGGTTGTCGAGATATAGATTTTTGTATTCAAGTTTTTACCGACGAGTCCATTTAAACTATATAAAATTCATTTAAGAATCGTAACTTTAACATTTTTTTACTCAAAAATTTAATCAGGATCTACTTCAAATTTTGACACAATATTCTTTATTATTGAAATAATAAGCTGTAAAATTTTGAAGAATCTGTCATAAAGTTGTATTTTCTTCACAACAACCTTAAATATATCTCTCCTTGTTCTTGCTAACGGCTAACAATTCTCTATATATACGAGAGAATTCTTTTCTCTTTCTTTGTAACAGATTTTGTTACAACATACAAAAAAAAGCAAATTTTACAAATGGCCTTCATATATTCGATTTATATTCATGTTGTTCGAAACTTTTTTTTTTTCGTTTATTTCTTTCGTATATACCTATCAAATGATAAACGATTTAAGTAATTATTTTAATAGTTTCTTTTCTTACGTACTATAAGGTAGAAAACAGATATATGAAATATATCAAATATCAAATTCTTAGGAATGGGAAAAATTTGTATTTGTAGAGATCGAACGTCGAACTGTAAATTATGTATATTTTCAAGAGTTATTGTAATAATACGTTGTCTTTAGTTAAACGAACTCTTCCCATAATATTCCTTGAATCAGAAAATGGCTATTCCAGCTCTTTGCTTGTCCTGGTTTTGATGATAAATCAATTTAGTGTGAATTTAATATCCCTCCCTGCCAGTAGACTTACTAAATCAATATTTAATCCATCAAAAATTACATCAATCAAAACGCAACGAATAAAAACAAGTGAAAATCTAACTGAGTTAATTGCTTAAATACCCGGTATATCATGAATTAATGTAAACAAGTTTAAAACGTTGTTTATTTATTAAAATGTTGTTTATTTTTAAAAAAGGAACATTTTTTGTCTTTACATTTTTGTTCTATCTCTTACGGTTTCAAAGATGGAGCCCAGGACAGAAAAGCCTTTTAAGTAAGGCCAAAGTTCTCCATGAACCGTAGAGCTAAAGATTTATTTCTTACTTAAGGTAGTTCCAGTATTGTATAATCAGAACAAAAAACTGGTTTGCTTTTGTTATAGAACAAATGCAAATACACACATACACAGCACATACATATATTTATATACAAACTAATGTAATTTTGAAAGAAAATACAAATTTTAAATTAACACATTTCGAAAACAAAACGGTAAAACGCGATTTAAAAACATTATATATTTAAGAAATATTTATCTTTACCGTTTTAGTTTTTTTTTTTTGAATTCTGTCACGTTTTTTTTTCAATACAGATAATAGTTGGGTGAGCATGAAGTTTTATCTACTTCTAATGATAGAGAATAAGAGAGATTGATGTTGTTATTAATTATCTTGCGTTCTAAACGGTCTAAAATTCTGAAACTTTACGGGATTTATTAGAAAACGTTAATTGTGACTGTGCTTAAATAAGTCTTCATGTTCAATAATTGTGTTCTTATATAACCATCGATATATTGTAATATTACATAGTCGATATTGTCGGTTTCGCATTTAATTTACACAGATGTGCAATGTTAACTAAAATTCACCGAAAACTCTATAAACTATTTATAAACTCTATCTATAAACTCTATCTATAAACTATCTATAAACTCTATAAACTATTTAGAAATATTCCAATGTGAGGTTAAAATAATTTTTTCTTTTAATATAACTTTCAAGAAATGTCAACCAATTATAGAATGTTTAATTACAAACATAAAACAGCGTGATCGAGTGATCCTATTATTATATTTTTGTAATAAAAATAAAAGCCCAAAATTATCAATAGAAAGTTTTTTGGTAGAGCTGATGCATTGTCTCATTATTTGTTTGATTTTTGTGGTTGGTTTGTATTTATTGAAACAATACTAAATAATAATACTCGCAGTATGATAGATAGCTTAGCCTTATTTTATGAAGACCACATTCGGTTTTTTGTTAATATTAAAACAATAGAAGAATCGAATTGTAGGGCGTTTTGCTTGCAAACAAACATAATCCTGAATGAAATTGTATTGACAGTATTCAGTTAATCGTAAAATCTTTTACAATTAGCTGCCAATCAATTCTAAATAACAGAACAACAAAGGAAGGCAGGCTCATTTTCTATATATAATATATATAAATCCCTGTATCAAATATCATTTACTGTTTCGTAACTAATCATGGAAAAATTGTATATATATACAGGCTGTTCTGAAATTCATTCAAGAAAACTATACCACGGTGTAGGACGTCACAGTAGAGCATGCTAGAGTAGCGACAATCAAAGCTTTCAATAAGTGTAGCGACACCCGCAAAAATTCAAAAATGCAAATGTGATTGGTTGGAATTTATTAATGTTTAATAATTAATTATAAGTCAAAAACTAAGCGTCAAATCAAAAAACTTTATAAAACTTTTTTGTTTGTTTTTTATGCAGCTCTACACCGTGGTGTAGTTTCCTTGAAAATCTTGTAAATTTTTACATGTAATGATTTATTATCAAAATAAATACATTTTAAGAGTGGAACAAAACATCACGCTGCATTTGACTGGTTTGGCAGCTCTGCTTTTGCCTAATTACGTGACCTATAATTCATTACTTATATAATTAAATAATGTTAGATGATTGTGTGTGTGTGTTACCAACTTATAAAAGTTAAATGTTTTGAATAATTAATTAAAGGTTTATTTATGTATACTATATATATATATATATATATATATATATATATATATATAATATAAACTAAACATTCTATAATCTATAATATAATGTGACTATAGATACAAACATACATTAATAATGTAATGATATTAAATTTAATAATACAGAAAAATACTTAAATGTTAAAATAACCGTAATCAATAGTAATTTGTATTGGTCGGTCGGTGGTGATGTGATCGTATAAAGAAACGTTAACTGCCATGCTTGATCACGTGACTTAGTCGCGTGTACAATCATCTATACCTACATACACACACACATATATATATATATATATATATATATATATATATATATATATATATATGTACTTCAAATTCCTTTGGTTGGATGTTGGTTAGCTTTCTAGATTCATTCTATGCAATAAGGATATCTATATCAGGTTGATTCATCAAAAATAAGGATAACTAAAAAAAAGTAAAATGTTACAAGTTTTTGTGATGTAAAGTACCTAAATCATTTAAAAAATGAACCTTTGTACTTACTAAATACAAACTTCTTTAGCGAGGTATTTATTTGAAATTTTATGTGATGGTAAAGGAGGAATATTTCAACAGCGGAGAAATATAAGTGAAACCTTGCATGAGAGACTGGTTAAGGAGCATTTGAATTAAATCAATTTTGAGCCGCTTGTGCTGCTGTATAAAATTTATGTGACATACTGTGTATTTGTGTCTTTATGAAATACGTCTTAGATTCTGATATTCGCTTATCGACTGCTGAGCCATATCATCTTATTCTTAATTAAACTTCACCAAAGTTACTAAACTACTGCATTTTCTGAAGTCTTAAAATATGTAATCCAAGAAAAGTATACAATACAACAATAGTCCATATTTGAAGGTATTTTTCCATAAGCGTGGATCGTTCGATATGGCTGGTAAAATAGATGACACACTGGTTTGAGAAAAGTCTGGATATACTATCGAACTTTTCGAGAAATATAGTTGCAGGACGACAAATGGAGAACGGCAGAAGCTAACGGAATTTTTTTAATTCGATTTTCGTATTCTACGTTTTGTGAAGTGATGGGGAGGATTAAAATATATTTATTTAAAATAAACTAGTAAAATTTGTTGAATAAAAATATAATCAACATATTTTATTTTCAATAATTGTTAGCAAATTGATACTCTCTCTATTTGATATAGATATTATGCATATTATTTTATTGAAATTATATTATATAATTCAATTTATTTTGATACCATGATAATTATATGTGCATCATATTTTTTTATGCAATTGAAAACCCTACTATTCTTGCTTATACAATATATATATATATATATATATATATATATATATATGTATATATATATATATATATATATATATATATATATATATATATATATATATATATATATATATATATATATATATATATATATATATATATGTATATATATATATATATATATATATATATATATATATATATATATATATATATCCATCCATATATATAATATATTATATATCATGTATACAAGTGAAATTTAAGAGGGGCCACATATGTCCTAATATGTAATTGATAATCTAATATTGGAATTGAATAAATAAAACATTTGTCATTTGTACAATTTAAGGGGGTGATATATATTTTACCATTAGTCATATTCCTAGAGATGGATCCTAGAGAAATTTTATCCAAAATTTTCAAATATGTAACAAAATTAAAAGTGTTATATAATAGCACAGTGGTGTTTTGCATACATAATCCATAATTACTATCCATTTTACAAAAGCTGTTTTTTATAAATTTTTTAAAATATTTCAAACAAATATTGTTATTATTTCAATTTTAAGATACAACTTTGTTATTAAAGGCAGTTGTCATCACGTTTAGCATTATAAGACTTAATTTTAGTTCAAGACTGTACCGGTAGACACATTACACATACGATACTTGTCTATGCGTATATACAAATAGTACCTTACATTTTTATAATTTAAAATCTGGGAATTTAGGGAAAGAAGGAAACACAAAATTTGGTATATCTCTCTTAATATTGAAAAAATCGAAAAACACATAAGAATACTCTTGTTTATACATCCTCATGTTTACTCTTGTTTGCTAAAACACATACTCTTGTTTATTAAAATAAACCATTTTGAAAGTTCTAACAAAAAAATCTAATTGATATATAATGTATGGAAATTTACCCTTTTATATCTTTTTATCTATTGGCTTTACTAAAAAGAAAAACGTTTGCTTATGACAAAATTTGCTATAAATCATAACGTACTCTTTTAGATATTATAAAAATCACGATTTTTTTCTCCACTGTGTCGTATTGATCGATATTTATGAATTGTTGAATGTGGGTAAACAGATGTCAGAAATTGATAGTAAAAAAGAATCATTTAAATCGGTTTGATATAAGTGAAGTTCCTATGGATAAAATGGTAATTGCACCCGGTTTTAAAATAAAACGAAAAAAGTAGAATAAAACATTTTTAAATAAATTAATAAATAATTAATTCAAACAATGTAAATTCCGAATTAAAATTTAATATAATAAATAACTGAACACAGGAACAACCAACCATAGTAATAGGATTTAAAAAAATATAATTAGGTTTTTTTTCTTCCTTTTCTTTTTATAGATCTATATATGTATATATATATATATATATATATATATATATATATATATATATATATATATATATATATATATATATATATAAATATGTAGGGAGCAAAGAGTACCTCTACCTATAGCTACTGAAGTTATTATTAATAACTGGTGGTTGGTTTTGGAGGAGGAAAGAGAAGGTACCGAGAAAATATATGAGGTTTGATGGTGATATGGTAGGATAATAGGCAACACAACATACAACCTACTGAAATGAAATTGGAATATTACGGAATGAGTGGAAATGTTGTTGTGGGGTAGTAAATGTCAGAAATTGAATCACAGTGATTGAGTTTTACATTATCCGGCTCGGTAACTTACTGATTCTGTGTGTGTCTGTTCTACAGCGTGTTTCATAACTATTGTACGGCAGACATATATATTACAGCATGCATGAATTTCGTAATGTCAGTAAATTACCTGAATGAGCTGAGCTATTCTACATGTCTTGCCGTATTAAGTAGGTAATCCGAATACCAATTTTTATTGAAAATAATGTTTCCTTAACCATTTCGAACCAAAAAAAACGAAAATTCAGTCGCATTAATTGCTTAATTTGTTTTTTGTATCATATTGATTGTGTAAGCCATTCTGTATTCGAAATTTTGTATTCCAAAATGTATATAGGCAGCCCTATTTCGAAAACCATAACTCGAATCAAATTTTCGATTAGATTTTCATAATCTATGGATGAGATTGGTCTGAAATTTCAGTCTAATTGATTGTCAGATTTGTAGTTTATATGATATTGCATGTATAAGACCTTCTGGACTCGAAACATTGGATTCCGAGACACATAAAGGTAGCTACTACAAAAATCATATCTTGAATCAAATTTTTTAATAGATTTTCGTTATTTATAGATCAAAAGGGTCTCAAAACATGATTTTCAATAAAATTGGAGAAAATAATTTTTTTCAAATTTTTTAATTTTTTTTAAGGATAGAAAAAATTTCGAAAAAATTGTATTTCCGATTTTATTAAAAATAATATATCAAAATCATTTTTGCCCAAAGAAAACGAAGATATAATTCAGTCGAATCTATTGTTTGATTTGTAAATATTTGGTATTGTTTGTTTTTATCATTGGAAGAAAATGCTTTAAAAATGAATTTAAAAAATAATAAACTGATACAAAAATGAAATAATGGGATCATCTTTCACAGGGAGACGAATTCCAAAACGGTATATCTAAAAAAATTCCTCGTGGCGTGTTAAATGCATTTTCGCAGTACATTAAAAATAAATTCTGGGTCAAGAAAATTTATTAAAAAATAATTCTGGTTCAACTTATGGCTTCTTGTTTAAAAAGACTGGTAAGTTTAATAAGATTGATTCCTGAAGTTTGGTATAAAACCACCTGTATACGAAATACTATAATTGGGAAACTTCCTGTACATATATATATATATATATATATATATATATATATATATATATATATATATATATATGTATATATATATATATATACCGTACGTGTTGGAAAGCATTGCTAATAGAGAATCAATGTTAAATATTATCTACTATATTAACTATACTCAAAATGCTTAATAAAAAAATAATAATAGTGGGGGTACTCTTTAGTGTATCTGTTGTGTATGCTTGCTGGACTGTTTTTTACTCAGTACTGCATTAACCTGTAACTGTAATGAGAGTGGGTTAAATATGTTCATTGTTGTCTTCTTAAGCTTAGCATTACTTCTAACAATTGAAAATTCTTTTTTTGAAAATCCCTTATTATTTGTATGTGGAATGTTTGTTTGTTGAATCTCTTGTCGATTTTTTATCGTCAATAAATTATAAACTACAATCTTCTACATGTCTCTGTTCATTTTTTTGTTGCAGTCTTTGCAACTAGATATAAAACCCAATTTTTCAAAACAGCTAATCATATGAGTAACTGTACAAATGCTTGGCGATTGCCTATCCTCAAATGCCACAATAAATAAATTGACACATTTTTATGCCGAATGTCCCCCAAAGTACCATTTAATAATTTGCACATTTTTCTATTATTGTGTAATAACCCATTGTTGAAATACGGTAATACCATTAAAACACACAACCAAATACTTCCCATGCATTCACATACGTAATGATAAATATTATCAATTATAATGTACATCACAACATCCCCAATCTTAAATGACATCAAACAAACACCATACGCCACAAGCTATAGCTAGATGTATGAATGTATGAGCATGTATGGTTTTATAGTAAATATTTTATTTATTTATTTAACTTTGATTCTCTATTAGAAATGCTTTTGCGAAAACGGTCTGTATATTGTATACAAGTGTAGAACACCATTTCATATACAGAGAAATACCATCATAATACACGACTTCTCATACCACAATTGGTTTTCTATATATTGTATATATTTAGAGAGATCAACTTCGAGTTTTGATTTCTGTTTGGTTTGGTTTGCTATGTTGTTGCCGTTGTTGTTGTTGTTGTTGCTCCGCCGGAACTTTATTACTGCTAATTAATGGTATGTTCAGACTGCTCGTCAAAATTATCATTATTATTATGTTACATGGGTATCAAAATATTATATATATATATATATATATATATATATATATATATATATATATATATATATATATATATAAATGTTATACATTATATGGAAAATATTATATTTATATATAACGGACAGACGACTAATAATTTTGATGGATCAAATTTAATTTTCATTGATTTTTCATTCTGTTTCAATTACGTATTTATTATTATTTGTGTGCAATCAACTCGACTAACGAAATACTGTTAAAAAAAACTGTTTAGTAGGTAGTCCGTCAGTCAATCAGCCGAGCTGAGTGGGTCGGTGGGTGTGCTTCGGTAATGGTCTCTGATGATGCTTGTATTGGTGGTATCCTTTTTATACCCAGTATATGTAAATATACAAGGTACATTAAGTTTAATCACAACTTGTAACGCTTAAAAATATTGATCCTAGGCATAAATGATTGACATATATGTGTTCATAAAATGGCCTAATTCGGCCATGTCCGTCCGTGGACCCAATAACTCAAGGTCGAAAATACAAGAACGAGCTGAATTTTTTTTATGAGTTCTAGAGCAAAAAAGTAAGGTCAGGTTCGTTAATGGACAAAATCGGACCATGTTTGGGCAAAATGGGTAAAACTGCCTGCATTTTAAACCGTAAACAAAAATTTATTAACAAAAAATCTTCTTCTGTTTAAAATTAACAATTTTTGTTTGGAAAATTTTTCCATAAACTCAGTATATACTGGGTATTCAAACAATTAACTCAGTTAGTACGTACATTACTTGTTTTTATTATGAGAGTATTATGAGTATGAGAGTATATGAAATATTTTTGTATTTTTAAATAATATTTTATTGTGGTCTTTTTTCATTTAGTGAGTATAATAATTATTACACACATGGTTAATATTTTTCAGCTTTTTTTTTTTTTGTGTAATATGTTATTTGTGCTTTGTAAATTTTAATAAATGTATATATATATTTTGTATTCAAATTATTTTCATAATTTAATTAATTATTTGTGTATTAAATTTTCTCTCGGTATTTTGCTGCTGTATTTTTTTTTTCATTTTTTTTTTATTCACATGAATTTTTTTTTATTTTTCTGTTTTGTGTTGGTATTTACTATTATGTGTTTTGGTTTGTTTTTTTTTATTGGATAAATTTGTATGAATTGAATTTTTTGTTTTTGATATTTTATCGTATTGATATAGCTGTGGAGAAAATATGGTGAAAAAAGTAATATGCGATTTGAAACTATTTTGTACTTTGCGTTTAAAACACACGCGCCAAAAGAAACTCACGTCAATTTTGTCCGTCGAGTAAGTTGTTATTAAACTTAAAAACAAAATCCAAATTAACAATGAAATTAAATTTGATATTTCAGTTTTAAAATCCATCGTACTGCAGAAATTGACACTATTGGATTAACTAATATGGAAATTAGTATTTCCTTCGCAATTAAAAACATAAAATTTTATTTCCTCTGAAATTTATCGCAATTCAATTTTTTTGTAGATATTCGCAATCTATACCGAATGGAGTACTGACCTCGTCGAGCTCATCTTACTCTCTTTGTACCTTAGGTTCTTACTCTTTGCTGTTTCACATTGTCTTATGTTTATCCCAGTCTACGGTTCCCTGATGCCTGTTGATATTATTATTAAAAGTGATTTTGAAAAACATTATTGTCCCCGATTTACGATTTTTATTTGGCAACAAAGGTTATACTTTATGTTTAAGTAAACCGACACTTGTGTAAAATGTTGAAGAGTGTATATGTGAGCATGATCATATGACAAAACCTAAAGTTATTCGACAAACTTACTATTAATAGGCAACATTTTGATGTGACGATTGACTTAAGTTATTGTTAAATTATTATTAATTTTAAGATGTAAGTCAAACGAAACGTAGTTGATCGACTATGTCATTGCCGATCAATAACTACGACTCAATTTAAAACATCTGAATCTAAAACTTTTGGAACCAGATAAAAGAAAAGAATCGAGAGAATTTATAAAAGAATCTCTCGATATACCAAATGATATTCAGCTACTGTTACTCCTCCGCTTTTGAATGTCGAGCACTTGCTTGAAGAAGAAATATAATCAATATTCAATATTGTTTAATAAGTCTAACTATGTCAATTAAAATTTATATTTATTGATTTTATTAACTCAGAATATTGTATGGATACTTCGGGAAACGGTTGCAATTTAGAATTCATATTTTAAAATTAAATTATCTGTATAATGATTTTAAAAAAAGTTCTCTAATTTGAGAACGTACGAAAATATGTCTTATTAAAATTATAATTATTCAGATGTAATCATTAATTGATAAACAATTCTGTGATTGTGTGTCAAAATGTACGTTAACCAACGTTTAAAAATAATAACTTATGTTGATAGCATTACCATATATACTTATAAATTTACCAAAGGAGGCGCCAACCGTCTCTTTATGCTGGGGTTCTCTATTAGTAAGTGTATTTTCACTAAACCTATTTATTAGGACACATTTTGAACATAGAATGCCCTCTCAAAGTTTAATATCTCAACTTTATTACATATTGTACTTTTAAAAAAAAAAAGATTGCAGAACATACAAATATTAAGTTGTATTTTATTCGTGAAAATTCATAAATGTAACTACAATTACTGTGATATATATTCTGAGTAAAGGTTATACTACGTATTCTATTTATGTGATAGACATAATTCACATTGTAAGGTTAGAATTACGACAGAATTGTAACAGAAATAAGAGAACAAATTATATATATATATATATATATACAGGATAGGTCATTTTATTTTATATACACTGAAAATGACTATAACGAAGTTATAGGTGATAAAGAAAAAATTGTATTCAAGGTCAACCTAATAGCAAGGGGAAAATAAGATGATACTCTCAGTTTTATTTCGAAAACTGAACGATGATCAATTTTATTTTTATACATAGAAACCTCAAACTTTTATTAACTAGATATGATACAGCTACGCAAATCTGCCAAGTTACAAGATGAACTCTTGATAGAACTCGAAAATATTAACTGAAAATTACAAGTTTGGTGGAAGCGAGGGTAAAATAAGTGTGTTTGTAGGTAAACACACACTAAAAGATAAAAATAAATTAAGTAAAAGCCGAACACGTTTTGTGTTTAGTCTCTTTGAGAATGCTATGATGGTTTAATTTTAACACAAATCACTCCACACTTCTTGTTGTTTTTGCTTTTTAGTGCTACCTAATAATAAAAAAAACCATACTTTAATTATTTTTAAATCTTAATTTGAGTCTTTTTTGTCTTGGAAAATCTGCCCTAATAACAAAAAGGTTTCAAGTGAATGACGATGGTTTTTATCCCTCCAATAGATAAACTTATAATAGACGAAGCCACCTCTATCAACGAATTTCATCTGATTATATTTTCGGTTAGTCTAATATTATAGAAAATATTACGATTTTAATGTCCTAA
Source organism: Nineta flava (assembly GCA_963920215.1). Taxonomy (NCBI): domain Eukaryota; kingdom Metazoa; phylum Arthropoda; class Insecta; order Neuroptera; family Chrysopidae; genus Nineta; species Nineta flava. The sequence continues at coordinate 12,587,926 of OY986042.1, forward strand.
TTCAATATGAATTCGTTTCGGCTACGTAGTACCTACGTGCTACTTTTTGTCTTAATGGAAACCAGTGTTTTTCCCCCAGATAATAAGAATTCAGAAGTATTTTATCTACTTTCAAAGATAAATAACGTGTATTAGATTATCTGGAAAATCACTGAAATAAAACCAAAAATATTTTACCATCAACGACGGTTTTTTTTTGCTATGACCTTTCGAAGTAATTTAAATTGTTCTACCCTGTGATTTAAATGTCCTATCCTGTATATACTGTGTTTATACCCTATGACTATTACCCTACAAGAGAAAGTAGTATGTATGTATGTATGTATGTATGTATGAATTCTACACCATCACAGAGATGGTATAGGTAATGTCCAACAAAGGACAGTAGAACGAGAAGTATATATGTGTTGTCATGGAAACGTATATGCAGACATAAATCGCCACTGCAATAACAAAGTTTTCCCTTCAACGACATTTTACTCGAAAGGAAAATGTCCAGTAGTTTACCTTTAATATATACACTAACACGCAAATGTTTATTCGTGAACATGTCCACCAATCATTTAGGTAGGTACGCTGCTCGCTATTGCCGTTGTTTATGTTTTTTTATTATTATTTTTGTTCTATTCCTCCTTTTCTTCCATGTGATTATATTTGTTCTTCGGAGTTCTACATTCTACGGTCTTCTTTGTTATAGTATTAGTGAATGGATGTATAGTTTTTATAAATTTATTCCATTGAAATTAGAGCGAGTACGGAAGAGAGAGAGGGTTGGGGGGGGGGGGGGTATTAAATATAGATATAGATTCATTTTTTACTCTCATTATCTTTTCTTTTTAGCTATACATACATGAACTTACTATGGACCGCAAAAGTTGATGTAATTTTTTTAAATTATATAGTGTCTTATTGATTCGGTTTTTGAAAAATTGTTTCGAATAAAATTTGTTCATTTTAAATATAGTAACAACTTTTATTCGAAAATTATTTGCAAAAACCGCAAATAAGGCACAAATAAACTAAAAAATTTAAAAAAATGACATCAACTTTTGTGGCCAAGTGTAATACATAAGTTTTTTGTTTGATATCCAAAATCAATGTTGCGTTTTCTTTACGGAAAAAATTCGAATCCAACAAAGCAACTGTTTACCCAGTAAATCATAGTAAATCTTCATCCGAAGAATACCTAAGAGTACCTTAAAGAGTGTTCATTGTTTTCACAATGCTTTGAGGTTAGGTACAGCACCTATTAATATCATCATGGGAGTGTTTTATTTTTAACTTGCTTTTATTAGCTTGACTTGTATGTATGAATGTACGAATGTAAGAATGTCTATGTAGGAATGTAACGGAATTTTTTTATTGAATTTTCATCTACTTCCGGACATCTGAATAACCTGAAATTTTGCAGACGTTTTAAGAACCGAGGACAATACAGTAATATTTAAAAAAATTTAAAAAAACAAAATAAAAAAATTTAAATTTATTACTAGCCAAAATACAAACTTGCAAATCTCAAACTTGAAATGTCATCAACAAAATTTTAATAAAAAAATGACATTTTCAACTGTTAAATTTTAGAAAAAAATAATTATCTACCATAACATCTTAGGTAGCTCAGTTGGTAGAGCATTAGTCTAGAATGCCAGAGGTCGTGGGTTCAATCCCCATCCCTAGATGTGTATGATTTTTTATTTCTAGCATTTGATGTCAAAAAATGGTTAAAATTTTATTGTTTTTCTTGTAGATTTTTTGCACGATTATTTCTTATTCAAACAATAACAATATTTGAATAAAAACCACATTTTTAATTAATAATAATTTTAATTATGGATGAATGAATAGTTATAATTCAAGTTTGTAGTTTCTTGAACTTGATCTGCAAGAAACAAAAAAACAAACACAGTTAAATGTTAATCACCTTCTTGATCTCTATGGATTTAAAATATAATTTGTACACGTTTAAATGTAAGCTACTAAAATCCTTTAATTATTATTGGAACGATTGAATCGAAGTTCCCTAACACGGCTGACGGGTGGTGTGACTAGGTACATATCGTCACGTAACAAAATGTTGTATTCTGTGTGTGTATTAGTGAGTCTAGTATATTGTGTGTATAATAAAAAGTCATTTCCACAGAGAAACTATACTAAAAAATAACTGAATTTTCTAAATAACTGAATAACTGATTTTTCGATTTTTTTCGATCGAAACTATAAACTATACTAGCACATTATAAATCTTTATATATCGTTGTATTTTGGCTATTTTTAAGAAGTTTCACTTCTATCATGAATAATAAAAGTTTAAAGAATTTATTTCGAATAACATTCGAAGTTGAAGAAAAAGCGTAACTTTTTTTTTATCAATAGGACTTAAATGATAAATTCTTTGTTGTTGAAAATATATTTAATAGAATATATATTTAAAATTACACCATAAATTAACAAAATTATCGGTTCTGTATCTATAATAGAAAGCTATACATATATATATATATATATATATAAATACCCACAAATTATAATATGAATAATACCGATATATAATTTTGACGAATATAATAACATTTGTTGTACTGGTAGTATAACTTTTAGTCAGATAGATGATTAGAACATTTAATATAACGACAATAGGTCGTTACGATAGATGTTATATTCGAATATATATATTCAATGTTATATAAACTACATTATACAAAATAATAATATATATATATATATATATATATATATATATATATATATATATATATGTACTATAATATTATTTTCTAATGCAAATTCATTTATTATTGAATTATATTTTGTAAATGCTCAGAATATTGTCATAACGACATCATTGTATTTTGATGTATATATTTGTGAATAAACCTACATTATGGAGGTGTGTGTATATTATATTATCGAATTCTGTTCTGCATAGCAGTCGAATATTAACGTCCTTTTCACGGTCGTTATTCAATCGTCTGTTGTAGATAAACATTCATTACAAAACATAGATGTTAATACTTGAACACACCTAAAATGTGGTAGCATTTTTGGATTATCTTTGTTAATCATAAAATGGAATTGAAATAACAACAAATGAAAATAACTAACTAACTGAGTTAATTGCTTAAATACCCGGTATATCCTGAATTTTGTTATAATACAATACTGCTTGTTTAAGTGTGACAAAGTAAACTATATCATAGTACATTACATATAGACAGCGATTGATACACTATACAGTATTCCAGATTTGGTGTATTTTAATAAACAAGGTGTATATACGCTTCGAATGTCACTTATTAGTGTACTTTTAACTTCACAAAATAGGATATAATTATTTATTTTAACAAAGGCGCCATCAAACCCCTGTGATTTAAAATTTAATATTAAATCGATTATCATCGCACTTGATTTTATTATTTTAACCTGATTTTACTTGTTTTGTTAACCCGACTTCAAAAAGGAGGATGGTTCTCAATTCGTCTGTATTATTTTTTTTAATGTGTGTCACCTCAGAACTCCGTCATTTATAAACCGATTTTGAATTTTTTTTTTTGTTTTAATGGGTTTGGTTTCCCATTGGTCCCATTGTCACCAAATTGCATTCTGATGAAGAGATCCCCGGGAAATCGAGGAAAATCCTCATTTTATATATGATAACCAATTTCTGCGAAATTTTTTTTTTTTGAAAGGGTATACTCATTCATAATGGGAAAATAAGAAAATTTTTTTAAAAAACCGACTTCAAAAATTTTTTCCCAAAAAAAAAATTTTTTACAAAAAAAAAACAAAATGCTTGTAAAAAAAACTAAAAATCTGTTATAAAAAAATGCACTAAAAATTAAAAAAAAAAAACGGATAAAAAAAAAGTGTTATAGAACTTTAAAGTCACTAAAAAGCCAGAAATAAAATCTATTTTGACAAAATGGAAACCCAACTTCAAAAATCAAATATTCTATAACAAAAAATGCACTAAAAAGTAAAAAAATAATTGCATATTCTTGTGCCAATTTCAGTTCACCTAAGCAAAAATTTTTAAATATGTGTGTACAATTATTGTTATTTTTGGAGGCGGTCTCCAAAAGATATGTGAATTTCTCTATGCTGACACCAACTCCAAAAATAACAATAATTGTACATATATATTTAAAAATTTTTGCTTAGGTGAACTGAAGTTGGCACAATAATATGTAATTATTTTTTTACTTTTTAGTGCATTTTTTGTTATTGAATATTTGATTTTTGAAGTCGGGTTTCAATTTTGTCAAAATAGGTTTTATATTTTTTTTACTTTGACTTAATTTTATTATTGTAACCAGTGATTTCATTTATTCAACTTGTTCATTTAATTCATATTTTTATTAAAAAAACAACTTGTTTATTTATTACTTACTGTCTAATAATTATTTTGTTACTTAATAAATATTATATACAGGGTGAGTCGGGAGAAACGAACCAAACTTCTGAACAACCTAAACAACCTGTACATTGAATTTAGATTGTTGATATCTCTCTCTTGATCATTACATATTACTAATAGTAGTTGGTCCTAATATAACATGATCCTGCCTGCAATGGTTACATTTCCAATAATAATATGTGTCCAACAACACTACTAACTCATCCGCTGATAATCTTCAAACATATTATAATTGTGTGAAATTTAACAAACGTTGTGACAAGTGAATAGTCAGAGCTTTAACTCTATTCGACAACGTGCTCTGAATACATTTATTATTATACAGCTCCATACATACATATTCCATACATTCATACTGTTTTAGTAATATTATAATACAAACTTCCAACTATATGAGAGGACACACATAACTTTATATATAATTATTAATATTACTATTATATACTACATTATATATATTATACAATTTCCACAATAATATTATTATAAATATTTTGTTGGTTAATTAAATTATACAATATAATATGGGGACATTATATTATTGTTCAATGAATTAATTATATCCTATATAGTTGTGATTATAATATATAATAGTTTGCATTCATATAGTTTTCTTAACCACCGTCCAAAAGAAGGTGGTTATGTGTTTTTGCCCATAGGTAGTATGTGTATAAGTCTACTTGGAAACTGGTAAGTTTTGGGTTAGAATCCCGACATCGGCAGTTTGTCAATTTATTAAGAAAACAAATGGGGTGGTTAATTGACAAAACTGTCGGCGTATGGACAAGAATGAATTAACCGGCTATGCTTGAGAAGGTTTTCTGCAGTTTCCTTCACGAACTCTAGATGAATATCGGCCTAGTTCATATCATAGTCGGCTGCAGCCGCATATCCTACCAATTCGTAGTCTATACACAAAAATTCCTTCCACTCCACTCACATCCTCACATCCTTAGCCATCACAATGGACCTTATGGTCGAAGTGTAGCCCGTCCAGGATAGCCTCTACAATCTGTAAATATACAGATAATATTTTGTCATAGACCTTTTCATTTCAAATTATGATTTGTTTTTGTTTCTGGCAGAATGTCGAACAAAGCAATATGAGTAAATGCGTAAACAATACTTCTCGTTCTTGTTCATCCTTATATTGTAGAGTTTGACAATCTGCCTGAAACAAAAACAAATTGTTATTTGAAATTAAAAGGTCTATCGATGTAAATTGTAGATTTCTAGGGTTGTTATAGATCCAGATACTAAACGATATGGCAATGAAATAAAAAAACACGACCCGAAATAAAATCTTGATGGAGGCACTGGGAAATTAAATTAATTTTAAGTGTGTTTTTAGTGGAAGCGCTGGGAAATTACACAATACGAACACGAAATTAAAACCTATTTGATTTATTCAATTATTTCTCTGAAAACAATAAATAATTCGTAACGTAAGAGCTATGTAGACTAAGCGAATTTTCTCAAAGGAAAGAAACATAATAAAAATTAGCAATCATATTTATTAATTAATAAAACCAACTGTATAATTGAAAAAAATCTATGTTAATAGTAAATATATATTTTCTACAACTTTACTTAAAATATTTCATATTTTGTGTTTCTCCCATTATCTAAACCCCCTTTTGTCGATTCTATTACAAATTCTTACTATTAATATGTTTGTTTACTATTTTTTCTGTTAGAGAATATATATATATATATATATATATATATATATATATATATATATATATATATATATATATATATATATGCTTCTCTTGGTAACGTGGTCAACTTTCTAGGTAATCACTTATGTCAACTTGGAAAATTTCACAGAGATATCGACATTTTTTTACCGAACAACACCGAATATTCTATATTCTCTATTCCATCACGTATAATTTGATAAAACTCGATTACAGATTTATCAAAATATATTTCATTAAACAATTTTTGCTACATTTTTGACAAAGTGACCCAACGTCATACAGGAAATTTGCTGTAAGGTTTCGAACCATATGTTGTTGTCATAATTAATAAACGACTAAATGATTGACTTCTATTTTGATAATTAACAAATAAAGCAAATTATATGTAGATTAACTTCTTGATGCTCATGTAAAAAAGTTTTCAATATCATGAAAACATTTTCATGTATAATTGTAGTTTCAAAACGTTCGGTTGATTCATGATGATGATGTAATTTCTGTAACAGATGGTAAGATAATATTGCATGACTAAATAAGTTTATGTAGATATATTTTATATACATCATAATAATAATAATAATATTACGTAAAAGACTACACTTTAGAAATTATATTAATTACATGGCTTTTTTCAAGTTATTATTTCTGTACATATTGTCAGGTTTATTATATCACTAAAATTAATGTATTCTATTTAAATAATTAGAGTTTTTTTTGTTTTTTTAAATATATGAGTAACTTTTATTTACCCTTTATTTAATCACATTTATAATGTGCATATTGTATTGTATTTGGTTCTTTGGAGTTGTTTTAATAGATGCTCTACTTCTAATCCTGTGAATTCTACCATTGATACGGTAGTGGACGTCTTGATCCTCAGACAAATTATCTCCGGGACAAAATATCCCCAGACATATCCCCCAACGAAATATCTTTTGATAATGAATGTTTGGGTTTGCGGGTTTTTGGACTATACTGCGTTTTGTGTTACAAATATCGTGGCAAAAATTATTGAAATTAAATAAGGATTATAGTACAACCGAGTACTATAATCTTTCACATCATCGGTCATACCCCGAGTTGGTAGAGTTTGCGTGTTTTTGGGTCTCCGCACTAAAAGGCGTTCTATATACATATTTCAGATATCGTGGCAAAAACTATTATTATTATTGAAATAACTCTGTGATTTCTAGGTTTTCGAGATATTTTGTCGGGGATATTTTGTCATCGGGATATTTCACAAAACGCCTAGAACCATTGGTCCACTTGGCCAAAAAAGTTGATAACAATTTTTTAAATTTTATAGTTCATTTGTGAAAAATTTTCGAATATAAGTTACTATTTTTATTATGCTTTTTTGAGCGATATTTTTAATTCTAGCCTATTCATTTAGCAGTTTGTCGCCATTAGTTCTATTCTTTTCATATTCTAAATTGGTATATAGGACCTACATAATACAGAGACACAGTTTATGCATTAATTAATTTTATTTTATAGCTGTGAAATAATTAATGTGAGATGTTTAGAATTAGTGAAGATGTTTGTTTCATCAACTAATGTAAATAAATTATTGATTCTTTTACAATTTTTTGTGAATTTTTAATGAAGTACATAATTTATGTATATATATATATATATATATATATATATATATATTTGTATATATTGCAGTATTTAATATATTGCGGCATTTGTCTGATTAATTATCCATATGTTAATGTGGTTGCTAAGTAAAATTCATGAATAACAAATACATAATTCAGTATTTATTTTTATTTCTTGTTTATATAATACAAACCACGCCTCTTTAACTTGGTAGTCAACGTCCGTGGACATTAATGTGTATAGATAGATAGGTTGTAGAGGCTACCCTGGACCGTTTCGACCATAAGGGCCATTGTGATGCCTAAGGATGGGAGGATGTGAGTGGAAGGAATTTTTGTGTGTATAGACTAGGAATTGGTAGGATATTCATCTCGAGTTCGTGAAGGAAAGTGTCTTTTTTTTCTTTAATGATTGTCAAACTGCCAATGTTGGGATTCGAACCCATAACTTCCTAGTTACCAAATAGGCATATCGCCTTAGACCGCTTGGCCACTGGGACTGATTTAATGTATATAATATATATATAATATAAAAGCTATTATAAGTTTGGTCCCGCCTTCATATTCGTTGAAAAAAGTGAGCATTCAATAATATTTTGGATATAGATGTTTATAAAATGACCTAATTAATTCATTCCATCCGCCGTTTGTAAACACAATAACCCAAGAATCAAAGCAAGATAAATGGCTAAAATTGTGTGCGAATTCTAGTAGAGCTAAAAAGTAACTTTCAAGTTCATAAATTTGCAAAATAGAACAGATCATCTGAATATTCCGACATATTTATTAAATGTCAAATTAAGTAAACGCTATAAAATAAACGTCAGTTCCGTTTGGCGTAATATAACCCAAATGCAACCTAACAATGAATAGATTAACGTATGTTTACAAAAAAAAAAAAAGAATGAAATACATTAAATTACTCAAATACCCCGTCCATAAATTAAATTTGGAGACATTATGAATGCACAACATAAAATTGGAACACATAATAAAATTTGTTCAAACTCAAAATAGAGCTATTTATAAATAGAACCTGATTTCAATACAAAAGGTTTATTAAAAATTCAGATAAAAAACAAATTGTACCACTTGTATAATGAAAAACATCTCATTATTTTCTGATATTGTTCTTCTGATTATAGAAGAAGAAAAACAGGAAAAATAAAAGAAATGTAAAAATTGACTTTATCATTTGTTTTATTTTTTTTTTTTTTGTGTGTGTGTTGAAAAAAGGTGGTGATTAAGCAGACATTAAACGTAGCAGCAGCGATATCGCAAGTCTAACACACAGACACACATATATAGACAATGTGTATCGTTTCCGTTTAAACACATTGAAATGTAAGTGCACCCAACTGGTCACTGGGGAATGTCATCGTATCGCCACAGATTGCCAACGAAATTACCGACAAAACAGTGTCTTTAAGAATCTCATGGGAACTGATCACAACACTCTACCTACTCTCTATATGCCAAGCTTTAACGAGCACTGATAGTATAGAATAACAATGAACGTAGACAGACAGACGGACAGACGTTGGGCGAGAAACGAGTAGATGATGATGTTGATGATGATGATGCCATAGTCGAAGTCGAAGAATATAGTACCGATACTTACCTATACCCGTTACTAAAACTTAGATTATTTAGTTTGTATTGTTGTACCTTTTTAGTGCTAATAATATACTTACAGTTCATTTGATTTTCATCCGATATATGTGCTACACATACAGGATGTTCCGTAAGTCCGAAAAGTCCAGAGACATTTTTTTATTAGACGCACCGTTAATTAATTATTTATTAATTCAGGAAACTAGGTTCAAACCAGAGTTACAAAAAGTGCATTTTTTTGATAAATCATTTTTGATTTAATTATCAATTTTTTGAAAAATGTATTAAATAAATTGTTTTAGTAATAAGTTTAAAAAAAATGTGTAAATTAAATTTGTTAAATTATAAAGCTTTCTCAAAAGTGCATTAATAAAATTATTTTATTGATTAATTTTTTTAATAATGCAGTCATTAAATTTTTGGAATTATCAATTTTTAGAAAACGTAAGACAAGCACCCCCATAAAACAAAGATCACACTCTTTAAAATTAACGTTCCTGTTTCTGTGGATACGAGCGACAGATAAAATTTATAGCAGCTTTGGGACACCAGTTATAGTGAGCAGATTTTTTTTCTAGGATGTCCCAAGCCTATTAAAAAATCACCACGAAGATCCAACCCTTTATATCTCAACTCTTTCATTTAGGTTTCGAACTCAGTAAAAAGTCACTTTCATTAGTGAAAAATAAAGAATAAATAAATTCGTTATTATGAGAAGCATTTCTAGCTGGGGGAGACATTTTCTGGCAAAGTCGTTTTGCCGTAATAAAATCTGTTTCAAAATTTATTATTATCGAATAATTAAATCCAATTTTTCGATTAAGGTTTTCTTATTTTTTATTTTTGTCAATTTTTGTTTGTTTGTTTCAAATTTCAAATAATAATTGAACAATGATAATAATGATAATAATAATTATAATAATAATAGGGTCAAAAAGCCTTATTATTCTCATTTAATTAATTAATAATTAATTAATAATTAACTATCGGTGCGTCTAATAAAAATTTGTCTCAGGACTTTTCGTTCCAAAATCATACCCTCTACCTACTCTCTTATGGAACTCGACTACTTAGGGGCCATCCTGTATAACATAAAATAATATGTTTTAACCGAATAATGAAGTAGTTTTAATACCCTTAAATAAAGTGTGATTTCAAATGAATTACCCAAATAGAATAGAACTACTATACTGGTCACACTTTTATTGTGAATTTAAATTGGTTAATTAAACTCTCTAATTATAGATCTTTTTATGACGTACATCAATTGACATTTTATTTATATGAGGAACATATAAATAAAACCGGACGATCAATCGATCGAGTCCGGTCTCTTTTGCATCAGTATTTGTAAGTTGTTTTTATAAGCATGCGATGTAGAAGTTGTGCCGAAGGAAGAAACCGGACAAATAGGCGGTTCTAGGTCTTTTTTACCGCACCCCTAATGGACAATAATTTCTTGTGTAGACTAGAAATTGGCGGGTTATGTGACTGCAGCCGACTTGATTGATTTTTTCTTGATTGGAACTAGGCCGATATTCATCTGGAGTTTATGAAAGGAAACTGCAGAAAACCTTCACAGAAGCTGAGCCGGTTACTGTCGTTCTTGTCTATACGCCGACAGTTTAGTCAATTCTTATGAATTTTGTTTTTATATTAATTTAATGGACAAACTCTCAATGGGAATCGAACCAGCAACTTTTCAGTTCCAAACAGAGCGCTTTAGACATCTAAGCAACTAAGCGTTATTTCGATCTAGGTTTATTCGAATAGTATCGAGGGTAAGCGACAAATTGACACAAATCTGTATATTTATAATTGAAAAAATATCCATTTAAATTTTTGCAATAGAATGAGTTGCCAAACTGGGAGATTTGGCATGAATTGGGTATTTTCAAATATTTCATAAAGATTGTCATTATCAAAATTAAATTAAATCCAATTTTTGAATAATGGTTGTGAATTTTATGTGTTGTCGTCTTAAAAATTAACGTGGGATGTAAAATGGGACGTTGTGAAATGATTCAAAGTTTTGTTACAGATAGAAATCACAGCAAGTAAATAAAATCTTCGGAAAATTATATAATCAATAGAAATAATAATAAACCCTTGAATATAATTTAATGACACGTTTGTTTTTCTGCATGATGAATTTCAAACTATATACTTCACAATAGAATTATATATTTAAAAAATATATATATATTTTTCGTACACAACAAAATATATACTATGGAGAAGACCCCCTCTTTTCATTTTTTTCGATTATACAAACAAGCTCTCTATACTTAGCTCTCACCAGCATCATTTATGCACACTAATAACATACTTAAATTAAAATTTGTACCATAAATAATTTATATATATATATATATATATATATATATATATATATATATATATATATATATATATATATATATATATGTATATATTTTTATAGACCATATGCCCAATATAATAAACAAATGTAAATAAACTTTACAATACAATATAACATAGTTCTTCTTTAAACACAAAATTAAGTGTTTGTTTTATTTTAATTTAATTTAAGGGATGTGAGCACACTCAGTTTTGTGGATGAATCAATTTATTAATTTGATGATCCTGTGTATCCTATAACCTGTTTTTTGGAATTATATAAAATTGACAAATTCACTACTTAATCATAGAATTCTGATTCTAGTCTTGGTAACTACGCCTTGATATTCCAGGGGCTGAAGAAGGTTCTGGATTGCACATCTACTAGTATTAATGACATACATTGATGGTAGAATAATATATATTTTATCCGAAAGTCAGGCCGCGCTTAAATCGTTGGGTTCATATGAAATAAACTCCAAAATGGTCTGGAGTATATCGACCCACTGAAAAATCTGTGTAAATATAACAAAATCGATGAAACCGAGAATGCTGATGAGTAAGCCAGAATGGGTGCTAGTGCCCTACCAAACGGCTAGAGCAGTTTTTTGGAGTACGAAAAAGCACAATATAAAATATAAAATAAAATAATGGTCGGGACAAGAGCCCAACCATTCTTGGGTAAATACACTTACTCTTATAAAAATTTATGCATGGAAAAAGACCTATGAGAGGACACTGACTGACCTTTTAACTGGCCCCTGCAAACTCAATAAACATCTGCACAAAACAAATCTCATAGAGACTGATCTCTGCAGATTTTGTTATGAGAGAGGGAGGCTGGAATTTGCATTCAGTTTGAATGCGAAAGTTTCTCTCTCAAAAGACTATATCATTTGGGATGAATCTCCAGCCCGATGAAATCAATAAGGTGCCGTCGAGGAATATCCTAACGTTTATAACGACCATATGACTCCTAGAATACCTTTGACAGAAACGAGGCACAATACGATCAAATTGTTCGCGGTATAACAGCTCTTTATAAGGCTTGCTCCTGACTCGACTCGAATCTAATATAATCTAAACTCTGATTATAAGTTTTCATTAAAATTTAAAAAAAAAAATCTTCAGTTCCTTTTCCATACGTTTTCGAGTTCATTAACATTTTGTTTGGATATTTTTTTACAGATTTAAATCAATGCATACATTTTAATGAATTAAAAAAATGTTGATTTGATAAATTTATTAATGACGCTCGCAATTTAACATAAAAAGTCGTCAAAAAAAATATGTTATTTCCCAAGCGTGCTAATTTTATTGTTGTTAAATATTATGAATAAAATTAATTATTAATATATGTTTTTTTTTGTTTTTTTTTTTAGTTACTAAGTAACTTCTGCTAAAATCACTTAAGACACTCATAAAAATAACAATATTTTTAATAAAATTAGCATAGCTACCTACCTACTATTTATTATTGTTTCTGGGAATTTTGGAAGAAGTATGATTAGTTGTACAATGAAATGTACAATTCAATTGATCATTTTTAATTGGTTGGATTTAAAACGCTGTTTGTAAATTAGTATCCTTGTAGAAACGGCGTATGTCAAAAATTTATTTTGAACAGTGCAGACTCTGTAAAAATTATAATCTGTACTTTTAAGCCGCTATAAGCAATAGCTGCAGTATACATACATATATATATATATATATATATATATATATATATATATATATATATATATATATATATATATATGTATATATATATATATATATTGGAAGCAATTAAGTTCTTGATTTAATCAACTGTTTTGTCTAATTAGATATTTATATGGCAAGCAAAATTGAGACTTTTTTGGCACGAGATTAATCATCAGAATACATAGATAGATAGATAGATTGTAGAGGCTGCCCTGTACGGGCTACACTGCGACCATAAGGTCCCTTGTGAGGATGTGAGTGGAGTAGAAGAAATTTTTGTGTATAGACTAAAAATTGGTAGGATATGCGGCTGCAACTGACTATGGTAGGAATTATGCCGATATTCATCTCGAGTTCGTGAAGGAAACTGCAGAAAACCTTCAAGCATAGCCGGTTACTTCGATCTTGTCCATACGCTGACGGTTTAGTAAATTAACCGCTCCCTTTTTTTAATAAATTTTTAAATGATTATTTTCGGGAATTTGAATCGTTATATTTCTCCCGAATCAAAGTATAAAGAGTTGTGACATGATAAAATTATTTTCAAGTAATGGACCAAAATTTTTCCTTCAAGAGTTAATCTAGAAAGAATTTTATCAATACTAATACGACATTTCACGATATCGCTTAAGAAAACATTTTAACAAGGTCTATTGACTGAAATAAAATCAGTTTCAAACAGACAACAAATATGCCACAATAAAGAATACCTGAAGAAATTTTCATTGCATAAATGAACTAAAAATAGAACAGAGAAAAATAATAACTGAATTTAATATAAAAGAAAAACGACATCTTCATTTCGTTGATTTTCGTCGATGTAACGGCAATGTCGACCTTCTAAGTTTAAGGGTAAAGTAAATATATGAGAATATATAGATGGGTTGGTGGCTATATGGGTTTAGGTAGTGGTATCGTATAGATATAGGAGCTGTGATAGTAGCTCTAGTAGTCACATGGACTGGCATCATGAGGCTGTTGTTTCCTTAATACTAAAATTTGTGCAGAGAGTTTTTAAAATATTGTGTAGTGGAATTATCTTAAACGATTCATCAATTTTTTTGAATACCACAATCAAACTTACTTTAGATGATAGCCGATGATACTCTAAAAGCAAAATTGATGTGAACTTGAGGTCATTTAATTCAAGGTATCCATATATTACTCCGCTGTTGAATCATTTCTACTTTAACGTCACATAAAATTTCAAACAGATACCTCGTATAAGAAGTTGCACTTCAATAAGTACAAAGGTTCATTTTTAAAAAGTTTTAGGTATTATATATCACTAGAACGTTGGAAATTATCAAAAATTATACGATTTGCGAAAAAGCCCATTTTTCCATATGATATAGGCAAAAATAATTACACGTATTCACATTCTCCTACTTCCCCTCTATTGAGTCATTTCCCCTTTATTGTAACAAAACGCTAAAGCAGTTTTACTTCAAAAATGATTTTAAGAAAAACGTGTATATCTTATACCTTCAATATTTTACAAATTCTCTGCATATAAACGTATAAAATACCAAACTTCTTGACTATAACGTCGGTAGGTCTCCAGTTTCATAATTTACTTGACAGGCGAGAGCGCATCGTCGCCAATCTTATATCATGTAACAAATATTTAGGTAGTGTGTAGTTTGTTAGCTTACAAAATATATGTGTGTATGTATGTATGTATGTATGTATGGTGGTTCTACTACTATCCATTCTCCAACCCTCAAAGCACAATTCACCGTGATGGAGAGAATTGAACATAAACTTCTCAAGAAAGCTGTGTCCGGAATGGAAGTGGAAGCATTTTTCCTAAAATCATAAACTGTGTAGTATTATAATATGCTATAATATATTGCTAGTACATGCTATATTATTATATTGTCTTTTTCCTACCATTTGTTGTTGGAAGCTTTAAATATGGTCTATAAAATATATTTCCCTGTTTCTTTTTCACAAAAAATAATATTAAAAAAAAAACTTTAGTTAAAAACGATTTATGATAAAATACAGATTAGTATTCAATAATTTTTCGATATTTTTAAGTGGCACAAATTTCGTCACATCATTTTATGACAATATTTGTCTCATATCCTCCTCTTGACAAAAGTCGGGGCTAATCTTATCGTACCCTTGTAATATACCGACTTCATTCTGTTTTTCGAAAAAAATTCTTTGAACAACAGTTATTGGTATATTTATACCAAACTTCTTTTATTCGAAACAATTGTTCGAAAACCATATGAATTTGGTACAAAGCAACTGCGAAAAATTGAAGACGATAAAACATATACAAGCATATACAAATATAAGCAATCAATAAATTTCGAATTGCCTTATGTCTGGAAACGTTTAGTCGGTTTCAAAAAGGCCCACCGTTTGTATTTTATGAATCGATATAACTTAAAAATGGTATTATTTTTTTGGTAAATATAAAAAGATTTGTATATTGCATTTTTTTTACAAGCTTTTATTTAATTTGCAATGTATGTATGTATGTATGTATGTATATATGTATGTATGTATGTATGTATGTATGTAGGTATGTATGTATGTATGTATGTATGTATGCATGTATGTATGTATGTATGTGTGCATGTATGTATATATGTATGTATGTATGTTCGGGTCAAATCTTGCATGCTAAATTAGAACCACTTCCTCTTATCTTACGGAGTTGAATTTTTACACGTTGGTTCCGTTCCGTTGACAATGCATTTTTATGGTAAGCATGACAAGAATCGACAAAGGAAAAGGGGGTTTAGAGGGAGGGGGAAACACAAAGTTTGGTATATCTCTCGTAATATTAAAAAAATCGAAAAACTCATAAGAAGTAAAGTTGTAGAAAATTAGTTTTACTATAAAAAGCTTGTTTATAAAAATGTTTTTTTTTATAGAACTTATTATTTCTCTAGTCACATGATTGCCAATGTTATCGGAACAATAAAACAGTTTTGCTTACATCTTATATACTTTTATCAATGATTTGTGCCTAACATGTTTATATCTTAAAACATGTTTATAAATATGTTTTATAAATAAACAATAATAAAACACGGAAATTGTTTTATTAAAAACTAATAATGGCGCTATTATCAAAGAAATGTGAAAGATTAAAACATTCAAACAAGACATATTAATAGATAATTTTAAATGTTTTAATGTAAAAACGGACGGACATTGATAAATACTCATATACTTGAAATAAAATAAATGGTTATAAAATTCTAAACACTATACATGACTCGTTTTAATAGTAAAACCGTAAAACAAATCACATAACCACAAGTGTAGTAAAATATTATCTTATACACGGGGGTTAAGATGCTAGAAATGACCATTACGGTTTTAGAATTAAGTGTCTAACGTTAAATTATACAGATATAAATAATTTTACTTATGGTTGGTATCTGAAAATGAAACGTTTTAGTTTGTAGAAAGGCTTTAAGTTTGCATAAAGAATAGTTAGACTTCTGACAATGAGTATTAGACAAGGACTTTAATCTTCCCGCCAATCTTTGTGGTGAAATATACAGAGGCTGGATAATTAGATTTATGACCTTACTTGCAATACAATCTATATATAAACGATATTTTTTGCTGCACTTATGAATACATTAAAAATTTGATTTAGAAATTCTAATTTACATATTTGTTTTGAATTATACAGAAAGCGAAAAATGTAGAAAGCGTTTTGCTGACGATTAATATCGATAGAAAATAATTCCCCTTTTACAATTTTTTCACATTTTACATTTTTGTTATTACTATTATGAATGTCGAGAAAATAAATATTTCGCAATCAATTTTATGCCTAGGATTAGGTTTTCTTCTAGATGAGTCCACCAATTACAGTTTTTGAGCTGAAAAACTGCCTGTTAATATAAAACTACAAAAAAACATTCTACTACCAGCTAAATTCGAGTTTATTTAAGTCAAAACTATTGAGTGTGTGAGAATATATTTTAAACAAAAGTTGTTTGTTTTTATGAGATAAATATTTTTTGGAATCGAAGATTTTCTCTATCTCGGGCTGTTTAAAAGAAAGGTTTTACTGAACCTTACAATGAAAATCAAAATTTGTTCCGCTGTTTTAATAATGATGCCCAAATTAAAAATAATGCCCAAAAATTTTAAAATCGGTATTGTTACTAGTCCACAATTTTATATATAATATTAAGTACAAAATACATATTATGTGTTAAACGAATAAAAATAGTTTTTATTCTCAATTTGAATCCTATAGTCTATCTAACTATCGCCAAAGAAGCGCCAAGTTTGTCCCATATAATTGATAATAATATTATCAGTCAAGCTTTAGTGTACAAATAACTTTATGAAAATATTTCGAAGAAAATCTTATGAACTAGCATATCTGAAATATGTAACCTTAGAATATTTAGTTTCATATAGTTCATTAGATGTATAAGAGAGGCCAAAGTTACCGCGAACTAAACGACAAGTTTCTGAGGTTCTCCGCGGGCTTTTGTACTCTCTACAATTATTATAAACTTCGTTTTCATAACATATTGTGTTGTTGGCGGTATAATATACATTCAAGCAGTTATAACCTTTATATTTCGAGAGAGAAAACTCTATTTAACGTAGGTATATTGTATCTACATAATATTTTATTACAGGTTGTGTTATCGAAAATAAGCATTGCGGCACATGTTAGAAACTAAACAAATTTACAATAAAAGTGTGCAATCATCTAACCTAACATACTAAGATATTAATATTACATAAATCTACGCAATTTAATTTTATCGTAAATTTTTAATTACATCCCTAAACTAACGGTGGGATGAATGAATTCGTCAAAAATCGACACAAATAAATATAGATATTGTTTATTCAAAGTATTGCATTCGATTGCGATCAATTCGCTCTACGCTTGACCGTAGAGCTCTACAAATAAAAAAGCAATTTCGTAGGAAAATTTTCTACCTACATTTTTCGCATATATTTCGTAGGAAATTTGAACTGATGCACATCGGATTTTGATTTAGAATTGTCATAATTTAGATTTCAGTATAAAATCAATCGTGATGTAATGTCGACTTGAACAGTTGCATCTCAATTCCCGTTCATATTTATCCCGTTTCTCTGTTTTTCAATACAAGAAGAAGTAGGAATTTATACCGGTTGAAAAGACTATTCATTCGACTATATGACACAACCGATACTTGTATATTCAAACTTAGTAAAGCACTATGAACTTTGGTAAATTTTCTGGTACTTTATACTACACATACTAGAAGGTATAGAGCTATTATTATTATGTTGTATTTATATACAAAACTTGTTTTAGAAGTCTGCAACATCTTTACACAAAACCCATAATTTATAGCTCTTTGATTTTCATTCACTATACTGATGTATGCATGCATGGTACTATTCAGTCGAACAGAATATTATTTAGTCATGCATATGCTGAATAATGGGTATGGTAAAAAAAAGTGTTTATTATCAATAGAAGAACTCCATTTTGAAGCCCGTGTTTTACCCATGACACGTTGTATGAAACCTGAAATATTGACAAACCAATTAGTGTATTTAATTTAAGGTAATCCATTCTTAAAAGTAGATTAGATAGATTGTAGATCGTGAAGGAAACTACAGAAAACCTTCTCTAGCATAGCCGGTTAATTCGTTCTTGTTCATACGCCGACAGTTTAGTCAGTTAATAATTGACAAACTGCCGATGTCGGGATTCGATCCCATAACCTCCCAGTTTCCAAGTAGGCATACTGCGCAGACGTAACACCTTAGACCGCTCGGCCACTTGGACTGGTTTTGTGATAAGTCTGCACGAATAATAATATATGGCTCCGAGCTTGAAAATGTTTAATACCATCATCCTTCTGCTCAATCCATGTTATACCTAAAAGAGTATTTTCCACACAATATATTATAAGCTTACAAATGTGAGCCTACTCGAGTGACGGTGGTGGTGGCACTTACTCTGCTTTTTTATTTTTATTTACAATTATAATTTACATAAAATAAAAATATATAAGAACAATATGTCACAGAATAATATTTATGATATCAGCTGATAAATACTCTCTATACGTTTTTGTTGTTTTGTTTGAATACATTCAAATACTATTAAATCAAATAACATTTACCATACGCTAATCCCACAACAATTTCACTCTATATTTACACGATCGGATGGTACCCATCTATAAAGTCTAAGCTACACAATTCACTATATGCGATGGGTGCATAATGAAATCTATGGTATAGAGCTTCATCATATTATAATATGTGTGTATGAATGAATGTATGTTCAAGTGTATATTAGTTATAGGTTTTGCCCATATGTGTAGTTAAATACGCCTTGTTAACTTCACTGTACACGATTGTAACAGATGGGTAGACCGTATATGTGTGATTGCATGTTATGTTATAATGTTAATGTTAAACTGGTACCACTTCTGTATATGTTAAATTATAATATCCTCTATATATATATATGACAGTCATATCAGTATTTGATGACCGCCAAAGGGCACTCAGATATTATATAAAGCAGAGGTGGGCAGGAGTTGACTCGGCCAAGCTCTGACTGAGAGGTAGGGAAGAGAGATAGAGTTAATACAGGGTAACCTACCAATTATTAGTATTTTCTTTTTTTAATTAAAACATTTTCTGAAAAAAATATAATAATACCAAATCTTTTTTATGGTCACTATTATACAAAGTAAATAATACATGCAATCATTCAATACATACTCTGGAATTTTGGGCTGGTAATTAGTATATATTTACTTTTTAGTATATATCATATTTGTGTATGAATAAAATAAAAATATATAAAAAATATATATAAATCTTTTGAACCTTTAAGTTTACCGCTGGACCATTGTAATAAAAGAGGAAAATTTTTGCAAAGGATAATTTTAAATAGAATTAAAGTTTTGGAAATTCCAAATGATTTGTCTAAATATTTTACTATTCATATCCGAGAACTAATAAAGAATTATTTACCTGATTTAATTATTTTTTCTTCGTATGGAGTATGCTCAGTATAGTGTCATGGGAATTTGATGAATTAAGTTAAATTTTACATAAAGTGGGAATTTGAGTCCTTCGAGTTAGTCTACTTTGAATTGAAAAAGTGAAAAGTACTATTTGTAGTAGTGGAAATTATTTTTCGCATAATTTGTTTTTCAAAAAAAATAAAAGTAGTGAATTTAATAATGGAGAAGACATCGCAAGCAGTCTTGGATAAGTTCAGATTATTATTATTATTGTTATTATTATCATTATTGTTATTATTATTATTATTATGTTTTTTGGTGTATCTCTCCATATTGTAAAAGATATTATTTAAACAATAAATATTTTATAAAACTATTTCTAAATTGATTGAATAAATTATTGGGCAATAATCGGTAGGGGACAACCTGTATTGAAACATCGTTCCGTCTTGCTTCAAAACATACCTTCTTTACTTACTCTCACCCAGCTTATGGAGAGCTCGTAAGGCTCAGACGAGCTGTCTGTGCCCACCTCTGATATAAAGGTACAACAACACTCACTTACTCACTTGTTCCACAATCCATCCCCTACATAATATATTAAAATATTGTATATATATATATATATATATATATATATATATATGTTAAACATTGTATTATTTTATAGTCAATACCTATTAAAATTGTATCGGAAATTATCATTTATATATATTTTTAACCCTTAAGGTAGTTCGATCGAATCTTATGGAAAAAGGAATTCCAACTATGAAATTTGAAAATCAGTATTTATATTATCAGGCTGTTAAATGTTTTAAGTGTTTCTCACGTGACTGTAATAGATATGAAGAAACAATTCGTTTAAAAGGCGTTGGAAATAAAATTTTATGATAAAAAGTATTGCTATATTTTTCCCGTAATTATTATAGAAAAAAAAGTTAAGCGCGATAAAAGATTTGGGCGGAAAGAGTTTCATAGCTGTCAGTTTAGGTTCTCACAAGGTTGTCAGACAAGCGATTGTAGTCAATAAATAACATTTTTATTGATGTATTGATTCTCAAAATTTGAAAACGATCCACTATCTATTTTTTTATTCACCAGAACCAGCCCGATTGTCACAGGCGCTGTGTTTGGAACAGGATGGTTGCGAATTCGAATCACGCTGCGGTTTCATTTATAATTATAATTAATTGGGCGGATAATTGACTAGACTTTTGACGTATGGACAAGAACAAAGTAACTGGCTTTGCTTGTGAAGGTTTATTGCAGTTTCCCTTCACGAGCTCCAGATGAATATCAGATCCGTTTCTCACAGGACTGAAATTACTATATGTTCTATTTTTTCTGAAAGTATCATTCTCATCAAGTATCATCTTTATTTAAATTAGTGAAGTATAATATTATTATTTAATCTCGAACTTATTACCGAAGGTTTGGTAACGTTGCTTGAACAGCTAAAAAAAAGTAAAAAGATAAAAATATAGTCAACAAGGAAGGAAGACATGATAATTACCGACGAATATCGTTAAAGCTTACATTTTGCAAAATTTTATAAATATGAAATTTTAAATCAATTGACATCAACTTTTGTGGTCCATATAGTACCTTGTGTAACCTTAAAAAAAACGACAGTTGCATTAGTTGGCATCAACTATAATACAATATTGAAATAGATGTTGAATATAAACGCATTAAAAATAAATATACCTACTATTCTCGACATTGGTAACAATACTCTCTAAATGTTGCAGAGGACAGAATGCACACACATATGCATGCATACGTGTGTGTGTGTGTGTGGTTTAGTAGTGAATATAATAATAATTGTAGAATATATTCAAAGTTACAAAGGGCGTTATACCTACGTATGTAAGTATATACTTTGTGTATATACTATTATCAAAACCCTAATTTTTTTTTATTATAAATATGTTCTATAAAGGATACGCACAATTTATGTCAAATCTAATTGTATTCTTTTAAATAGCATGTGACAATCAAACGTGTTATAAATATTTACACCAACTGAGACTAATTTTAGGGTATACATAAACAGAAATATATTAGTAGTAGATTCTTTAATTGTACCTGCAAGACTCCAAACGTGACGTTCATTTTCCCGTTTTTTGGCGAATTTTCGAAGAAAATGTAGATATTGGTTTTATGCCGATGAAGGAACTTCGGGAAAATCGAACCCACCTAATAGATAACGAAAATTCCCATCACTAATATATATATATGCGAGGATCGTGGAAGGAAGAGTAGGCGTGTGCTAATATGCGGCAGGTTCAATTCATCCTGTATTTGTATATATATATATATATATATATATATATATATATATATATATATATATATATATATATGGTGCCACGCTTTGTTATCCTCAGATATTTAGATAAGATTTTGAAAGTTTTAATTCATCATTAAATATTATGATATTATGGTCGATGGCTAATGATGGTCAATCTTTCACTTCATCGGTCATATACCGAATTGGTCGGGTTTGCATGTTTGTGGGGGCTCCCACACTAAAAAGCGTTCTATATATTTCACATGTTTAATTGATCAGACCATTTATCGATTACACCTTAGCTTAGAAACAGAATTTTTGAACTTACGAATCACTCAATATATATATATGGTATTATCATGGACATAATATGACATGATACCATCAATATAGTGACAATAAATTGACCGGAGTTTCAAAAAAAATAAATAAACACTTCACACAAAAAATAATTATGTGTGAGGTATTATCAAGGTGTTCATTGTACATTGCGATGACTACGACATCAATATGACAATACTTAGCTTATCGGATGCCACAGAGTAATTCAACTCTTTTACACATATAAATTTTAAAAAAAAATCTATAATAGAGGTTCTACTACTCTTGGACTATAATCACAAGATAAATATTTGAATAAACTATCAAATTTTATTGATAATTATTTCAATTTATATAGAAATAAATTATTAACTTTATATAATAAATATTATTTAGAATGTTTTATGGATATTTATAGCGTTTACCTCCATATACAGGTTATGTTTCGTATTGTGTAAAATGATATGTTTAAAATTGATGTTAAGTTTACATTTTGAGAAAAGGACCATTTTTGACAATTAATTAGTGTTTATGCGCTTAGTAGATATCATAATAGAATATGAAAATATGAAGAAATAGTAACCGTTAATACTGAAAGTCGAACCCGGGTGTCAAACATAACTAAATTAATATTTTTCAATAGTTGTCCAATATTTATGCTTTTAAACAATAAATATACATTTTTACCGTAGCCGATGTGTAAAACTATTGGGTTTATGAACAAATGTTTCAAACGGAAGTTGGTTTTTCTGAGATGAACATTATTTATAATGAAATTTATTTATGTATATATGGAGGTCATATTGCATTCACACTAGTAGTTTTTTTTTGACGTAATCTAAACTCTTTAACATTTTAAAGTTAATTTATCGATGTATGGCTTAACTTTCAATCGATTCATGACCATTCCCTACACACATTATTGTTCGTTTAAGATTGTGGCATTTCTTTATATTAATTGTGTATGCCTGGCGTTGATGAAGACACTTGCTTACTTGGATTATTTATAGTATACCATATTAAGACGTTATATCTGGGCAGTATACCGACTTGGAAACTGGGAGGTTATGAGTTCGAATCCCGACATCGGCAGTTTGTCAATTATTAAGAAGAAAAAAGGTGGCGGTTAATTGAATAAACTGTCGGCGCATGGACAAGAACAAAATAGCCGGCTATGCTTGAGAAGGTTTTCTGCAGTTTCCTTCACAAACTCCAGATGAATATCGGCATAGTTACTATCATAGTCGGCTGCAGCCGCATATTCTACCAAATCCTAGTCTATACACAAAAATTCCTTCCACTTCACTCACATTCTCACATCCTTAGGCATCACAATGGACCTTATGGTCGAAATGAAGCCCGTCCAGGGCAGCCTCTACAATCTATCTATCTATACCATATTAGGCCTGCGGTTTACACCAATATTATCATCTCTGTATGCATATTCAATATTTCTAATTAATAATCTATAGCTTTCCAATGAACCGTATGAAATCATTGTTCAAGTTTTTCGAACCTAAGAAAACGAGTAGTAAAGTCTCTGGTCTATGTGAGTCTATAAGATATCGCACAATTTAAAACGAAATCTGTATTTAAAAAGTTTCTCTATAAATCTATCAAATTATACTATGAATAAAAATCGCGAACTATTAAACCCACTTATAAGTATTTTTTTTTATGTACCCGGGTGTGTGTTTTAAAAATTATTTATGAACAATAAATATTTATAGATAATATTATTGAGGTACAACACGCCTCCATGTACTTTTGCTCTGAATATCATGTAAAGGCAATCATTCATTCCTAATCAACAAATAACACTTAATAAATTTTTTAAGTGCTGTTAACATATACAGGATGGCTTAACAAAAATGTATTCTGTAAAAATCGTGTAGCAAAATCAACTCAAAATATTACAATCACAGATTAGAAATTGTATATGGACAATCTGAAATCCCAACTTGGTGATGATTCCCAACTTGGTGAAAATTGCAAAAAATTACTTTTAATGATTAAAATTAGACGAAACAGATAATACATTTGTTTAACACGATGTTCTTTTTTAAATTAATACTAACAACCAATGCACTTAAAACTACCAATGCCGAAACATTTTTTTTTATAAACATTAATAAATTTGATAGGCCTTGCCGATTTAATTAAAATTGGATTCATGGTTTTTCACTATCCGTTTGAAAATACACTAATACAAAAACCTTAAATGTATACATACACACTTGCAAAATTTACAAATTTTCAGAAAAATATATATTTTTTTCTAATAAACAAAGCGTACCCTCTTTTTAATTGGACCACCCTGTACATCCAATTAATTCATTCATAACCTAAGATAATAAATAATATTTAATGTTAAATAAATTGTACCACAATAAATAATATGTTTAAATTGAAAAATTAACAATAAATTGTTGGTTTTTTTTTTTCATTTCTGTAAATACAACTGTGTTTAATGAAAGTATTTTTTGTTTTTTTTGAATCATTAAAAAAATATACTTTTTAATGGTTTGATAATGTTATTTATTGAATTAGATATCATAAATTTATTTCGAACAAACTAAAAAACACTTTTTTTTTGTTCGTTAATCCACTTATGTTAATCGAAATCTCTTGTTTATTTAAAATATGCTTTAATATCGTGTATATCTAAGTTAGTTTATCTAGTTTATAAACCCAAATCATATTAATTATACAGATTTGTAATGGTATTAATTGTGATCGGTAGTGCATTTATGCAATTAATTCCAAATTTATAGAATAGCTATTTTATTGATTGAAAGCTGTCAGGTGAATTTTCTTGTGATCATAAACATCGTATATCATTGAAATTCCATGTTCTCCATCTTACAGTTTAATTAACAGCCCTAGTTGCCGAGCGGTCTAAGGCGTTATGTCTGCGCAGTATGCCTACTTGGAAACTGGAAGGCTACGGGTTCGAATCCCGACATCGGCAGTTTGTCAATTATTAAGAAGAAAAAAAGGTGGCGGTTAATTGACTTAACTGTCGGCGTATGGACAAGAACGAAGTAACCGCCTATGCTTGAGAAGGATTTCTGCAGTTTCCTTCACGAACTCCAGATGAATATCGGCATAGTTCCTATCATAGTTTTGCTGCAGCCGCATATCTTACCAATTCCTAGTCTATGCACAAAAAATTCCACTCCACTCACATTATGGTCGAAATGTAGCCCGTCGAGGGCAGCC
Organism: Nineta flava; assembly: GCA_963920215.1. NCBI lineage: Eukaryota > Metazoa > Arthropoda > Insecta > Neuroptera > Chrysopidae > Nineta > Nineta flava. The sequence continues at coordinate 12,614,154 of OY986042.1, forward strand.
TCTAAAATCTATCTGTTTATCTACAGTTTTATTTTTACACCCTCATTCCTAAGAATTGAACCTGTTGGTCACATTCAAAGCGTATATATTACTAAATAAATATATATAATATTACATACAGTAACACTTAGAATGATTCAACTAGTTCAATTTTTGTGAACGAGAGTATATGAGCAAATAATAGTTTTTTACAAAATATAGAACTCATCTTAGGCATTACCATCACATTTGTATAAAGTTAGTAAAAATAGCGATTGAAATAGAAATGTCCACTGCAGTATACAAACAAAATAGTGTGTGTGTGTGTATGTTGTGGTATTCGGGCTTTAATTACTTCCACATGTCATTATCCAAAAAAACCACTCCACTAATTACTCCCAGAGATCAAATATTTGTTAAGTACATCATCAAACCATGCGTGGTACTAAAAGCAAATTAACAAATCACCATCTTATAACAACAGAACTCAAAAATAAATTATTTATTTATTTTTCAAAAAATATCAAGTGGTTGTTGTGTTTATGACACTTTTAAAATCATATTTATTGGGCGGAAATAAGTAATCAAAACAAATTAACCATTATTTGTTTTTCTATATTAATCGTATATATTATGTTTATAAAATATAAAAAGGACATTAACGAATTTCAATTAAGTTAAGTTATTAGTACCGGACTATGGAGTTCCATAAAACTCCAATTTATCAAACTAAATTAAAGAATTCCCTTCCCTTATTTGTATTTTATAAATAGGTATTTCGACTACTTTGTAGTCATTATCAATATGAATTAGCTAATCGAAGTTATATCCGGAGTCTTCAAAGATATGTTACTCGTTGCTCAGTTGGTGCGTGTCTCACCAAATGTTCCAAACTTTGATTTTCCTCCTCACATTAAGCCCCTCCATTCAAATGATGTAGGACCTAAATTCGGAACAATATTCATTATAAAATTATAAAAACGAGTCTGTATTCGTAGCTGGAGTATCATATATGGGGTTGAATATATGGACCTTCAGAAAGACCTTATAAGCAACCTCCTGGCTATTGCCAGCATATGGGAGAAGCGAATCTCGTCGGGGAGCACAATGGACCATAAGGTCGAAATGCAATAGTTTTTACCCCGATATTAATCAATGGATTACAATGGAATTTACAGGTTTTTAGGTTATGTCGCTATCCTTGTCGCTACTTCTTAAACCATTTGGAACTGTTCAGGTACAGCAATGGGGCTTTGACACCGGTTAACTTTAGTTCGGAGAGGTCATCAAAGAATGGTCGTCTCTTAGGGGAGATCTCGAAGTTGAGTTGTCGTTTCTGCCTACTCTACTCTCCACAGTAGCAGTTCCTGTAGTAATCGTGATGCACTGGCAGTCCTTGACGTTCTACATGTCTGTTGTCCAGCTAGTTATAGGGGTTTTACAACGGTTTAAATTACTACGGGTTGATATGATTCGTGTATTTCGAGGGATCCAGCAAGCTGTATAGAAACGTTAATTGTTATAGCTCCCAAAACTCATGGTTTTTGTCACCTAACACACGCGACCTTTGAAAATCCGAGTTATTATAACCAAAACTAACCATTTTGAAGAGATAAAGAAGTTTTCTATACGTTATAATTATGCTATAAATTAACATGTTATATGATGCTATAAATTTTATAAACTATAAACATAATAACAAAAAGTTAAAATTTTGCATAACTGTACTGTGTATAAATTTGTACTCTGTAGAAATATTATTCAAACTTCGCACCATAAGGCAAACGAACCAAATTGAAGTGGATTTTTATGTTTTTGTATGATTTTGAAAAACATAAACAAATCACTTCAATATTTTTCATACAAATTAATAAATTTGTTCAAATAATATATCAAATATTAGCAGAACGAACACACATTTATTTCATTTTCAAATTAAACAAAACTACTTAAATAGTCATTAAAATTCACAAGGGGTGTTAAAAACTTTTTTTTTTTTGAAATTTTTATGTAATATGAGCTGTAAAATTCTTTGAAACAAAAACAACAACAATTTTTATTCGTATATGGTATGTACTATGTTGACAACTTCATGTCATATCACATATATAATGTGATAAGTGCCTATAAAAATTAAAAAATATTGTCAAGTGTGTATCGATCTTTACTCAATAGGGATGCGTTCGTGAATAAAATCGTGTTTGACGTGACAACTAGTTTTAATACAGGAATCAAGAACAATATAACGGTTGGGCCAAGAAGTCTTTGGATGTAATATTATCTTCTAGATCACCCACGTAGAGGCGGAATGATTAAGAAATATAAATTTACTTCAGAGTTACGAAATGTGGAATAATAGAGCCATCAAAGGGATACTTCTGCGGAGGTATGATTTGTGAGGGATGATTGAAACATAGACCAAACTTTTTTAGAGTATGAATCAATTTTGCCATTATATTCCAGACCAAAATATTGTGCGATTGAATGAAACAACCAATTTAATCATAATTGGTACTTTCGGAATCGGGACATCAGCCAACTCTCTGATTGTTAAGCAATTATTGACGTACTCAACTGTTTCGTAAGACTGTTTCGTCTCACTTAGTGAAATTGCAATCCTTTGGATACTAGAATATTTTTCAGTTGACCTAGAAGACCTCTCCTATCGCAAGTAGGAAATAACAGGCAAGCCAAAAATCTTGACTCTTTAACCAAAATAGTTACCAAATATACATTAGCTCTTGCTTAAATAGAAGTTTCTATAAAAACATTGCAGGCTCAGAGGAATCATCAATGGTACTTAAAAAACATGGACCAATCTTCGGAGCACTTCCTGAAGGATTGTTTTGCTCCTATATGAAATTAAATTCGATGCTTTATAGTGCTTTATAGTGCTACAATAAACAATTTACTAGTGAGTTATTTCTGTCTTTTCTTTGTGGTCTTCAGGCTTTAGATGGATAGAATGAGGTTTGTAGGTAAGCCTCCTCATTTCAAAAGAATTATATCAGACTAGCCTTTACCAACGACATCACTCGGATTATATCTCCGACTCTCGCTGTTTTTATCAAAATCAGTCCGGTAGTTTTTGCGAGATGCTCCAACAAACAAACAAACAATTACAGTTTTATAATAGTAGAGATTACGGAGATTACTGTATAAAGTGATGTGTGTTGAAAAATTTCATAATCCAGATAATTTCAAAATATTTAAGACATGTTTAAAAGACAAACTACATGATTTGGCCCTAGTTGAATTAGAATATCTTCTGTTGGATTTCTTAACCCAATTATTTGAGGAACGTAAAGAGTTGTCATATTAAAATGTGACTAAACTATGTAAAGCGGAACAGATTATTAACTGAATAATTTTTCCAACTTTTGCATCCCACATCTTCTGTATTTTCGAAATTAAAGGAAGGTGCCTGAGCCACGGACTCACATGTTAAAACACAACATATTTATAATATGTTTGCACACATTATTTACATCTGGAATGATATAAAATATTACATATATAGTAAAATATTATTAGTAGGTAGGGTTTGGTTGTCACGGAAGGAAGAAGAACATGAAGAGAAATGTCTAAACCAAAACATGATAATGACCCATAATGATGATGAGTGAGTGAAAAGTGAATTATGTGCGCTTCTGTTCATAACATAACATCACCAACTTCCATATTCTGTTGTCTGTCCACACAATATCAGCCACAAAGTTGTCAACTTGGTATTAAACTGTTTTTGCATTTATATATTATATAATATATTCCTTTTGCTTATATGTTAATACCTTTGGCTTTTGTTTAAGGCAGTTGGTGTTCATTCATTAATGATCTTTTTAATGTATATTTCGTCTGCATAAAAGTTGATCTTAGGTCAGGGTTTCACTTAGATCAGGGCAGTTAGGATTTTGTTTTATAATAATTTAAACGCCGATCGTATCACAACTGCAAAAATCACTTTGAAAAACTGTTTGCTCTAAGTTAATGAGTCAAATTGGTCATTGGGTAAAGGGGCCTTAGAGGAAGGGCGAAACACAATTTGGAATATCGTCGAAAAGTTACCTTAAATTACATTTTACTACAATATTTTATCGGACAATGTTTTCCGAAAGTCGGACATTTACAGAAATGTTTGCAATCAATATCGGTAACTTGATTTTATATGATTATTATTCTTTTCTCTAAAAAAATTCGCTTAGTTTACGTAGCTCCTACGTGAAAAATTTTTTTAATTATAACATGTGAATTTTCAATAAATTTTTAAAATTGAAAATTGTACTTCAATATTAATCTTCAACCGAAAACACGAAGTGATTCAAAATTCTCTTATGGAATTTTATACGCAAACTGTATTTGAACAGTATGCGTTCTGCTTAACCCAACTGCCTTAAAAGAATATAATATACAATTACATAAACATTTGAAAGCTATGCATTTATCAACACAATCATTTAAGAACGTGTTTTTAGGTAGGTAAATATTTATTTTAGGGATAAAAAAACATGTTTATTTTTTATGCTTTAAAATAATTCCTATTTATTCAAAATAATCTTTGTTGTTTTTCTGTTTTTTTTTTTTTAATTTCGTGTAATCTATTTACAGTTCTATAACCTGTCGTGGGTTTCGACTTTCTTAACGATTCAAACTACATTTCTTCATTCACTTTTTTTATAATTTGCGAAAAAAGTCCTATTTCCACTTTACAGTTTTTTACACGTTATTATAAGCTTAACCAGTCTTAAACAAATCTTAAGAGGTTCAAAACACATTTATTGTAAGTTTGTGAAAATTTCTTTGGTAGGATGATTTACTTTAACACAAATGCTATATAACAGTTTTTATACTTTTCCCTGTTTAGTGCGATATAATTACATAATTTTGATAGACTCACACATTTACATATTTTGTGGTCAAATAGTATAGATATCTGGATCGTGTATTTTAATTTTGGGTCTTGTTTGTGTTAAAAAATATATTTTTTACTTTATTTATACTAATTATATTGTTTTTTTTTTTGTTACAGGTAAGACAACCATTTTTGCAACTGATTTAAAAGTTCTCAGGCTACGAAAGAAAAATTATGGACCTAACCGAAAACCAGGACAGGTTTTTTTTTTCTTTTATAAACTTTTATAAACAAACTATAAAACATTCAATTAATTTTATAATATTCAATATCGTATATTTATTCAGATAAAAATATATTTATAGTATTCCTACACTCATAGGTGGTCTAAATTGTATAGCAGTTTAACACTTAAAACATTAACCGAACAGTAATTAACATTTCAAGTTAAATCGATGTGTTATTTCGTTATAACTAATATATTTTGAAACTATTTTTATAGGAAATATCTTCACGATACTTCAAAACGGTAAATATTTATAGATCCGGTATAACTTTTCAATTTATCGGGCTTATATTTTTAATTTTACTTTGCATAGATAGATGCTAGATATATCTTAGAGTATATAAATATATTGACCTAGTGCTTCTCCTTCAACTTCAGTCTGTCGAGATTCGCTTCTCCCATATTTTGGCAATAGCCAGGTGGTTGCTTATCAGCTTTTTCTGAAGGTTTATATATTCGGGTTGAACCCAGATGCACCGAATATCTTGCATCAGCTGATAGCGAGAGATTCGCAGTAAAAGATGATGGGACTCCTCGCCACATGGTCTGCCCATAAGTGATCCGTTATGGAGCCTTTCGAAGTTGTATTCTGTTCAGGTTGAGTACATCAAGGAAAAGCCGCTTGAAAGCATTCCAAAACAGTATTTTCCCGAATTTTAGCAGCTGTATATTTTCCCGGTGATCACGGTGTTTAAGATGCATTCCCTCGTTGATTACTTGTTTACATACTGTGGAGTTTCTAAAATAGGCTCTCGGCCTATGAAGGGTATTCCGACTGCCTTCTTTGCTTAGGTATCTGCTTTTTCGTTTCCTTCGAAACCACTGTGACTTGGTTTCTAGATCAATTTAACATTATTCCGTTTTTCCAGATCCAGTAGTTCTTTTAGATAATCCTTGACTACCTCTGAGGTGACTTCAGTTTCAGACAAACCTTTTAAAGCAGCTTGACAGTCGGAAAGAATATATACGTTCTTCCACTTTGCATCACCGCCTGATTAAATATTTACTATTCATGTTGGAACATCCCATGTATAACACTTCCATATCGTCAGCCGTAGGTATATGAAAAAAATTATATGTAAATATAATTTATTGAGTTGTATGCAAGACAAAACTCCAAAAAAACTTTCTTTTCTGTTAACCGTTAGTTTATTAAAACAAATTTTTGTGTACCTACTGTGATTAGATAATTAATACAAATTGTTGAATCAAGTAGGCGGTCTCAGTGTTTTACAGACAGAAGTATTTAATCAAACGTTTATTGGATATCGCATTGGTGATTTTTTAGTACAAAAATAAAAATAATCAAACGAGTAATTAATTAACTAGTTATTATACAAACGACATTAAAACTTTCCATTCCTCTCCGCCGCATTAATTCTTCGTTATTTATTACCTTATGCGCAATGTTCAATAATTTCAATAAGACCTATACGATTTTTAAGAATTATTTTTGAAATATTGAAATTAAACCGATTGATTTTGAAAATTACAAATGTGAAAAAGATAATGCAACCATAGTGACCCCTGAAGTCGTCATAGACGTCGGCGCTGTACGAATTTTTTTTCAAATAATATTTATTTGGACGTACTTAAATATTTGTGTGTCATTCAAAATGATAACTACAACTCTAAATTGGTAATTTCTTCTTGAATGTTGGCTTACAAGACTTGCAAGGTTTGTGGTTTGTGGTTTGTTATGATAAACGCAAGGTTTCAAAAAAGTCCCAAAGAAAGAATTATGGCGCCGTCGAATCTGGCGATCTGGCCGGCCAATTCAAATCGCCAAAATTGGTGTTTCAAAATCTCCATTGTTGCTTGAGCTGTGTGAGCAATTGCGCCGTCTTGTTGGTACCAACAACGCTCGAGACCCAATTCCTCAACTTGCGACAAATAAAACTCGTCCAACATCTGTCTGTGGCGCTCACTAGTTATGGTTATGTTGATGCCGTTGGCGTCCTCAAAAAAGTAAAGACCAATCACTTTTTCATTGCAAAAGCCACACCAAACAGTCAGGTTGAGGGGATGCAAAGGCTCTTCAGGCGTTCATCTAACCGCTTGATTGTTTGCGTACAAGGTGCACACCGACCAGGATAACGACGACAAAATTCACGCTGCGTTAAAACAGACAGACTGAAAATTGGTCAAATAAGTTCCATTGCTTGTTGTCAACTAATTCTCTATCTATCTATAGCATAAAAGCCAAAGCACAGTGGCATTAGATAAAAATGATGGCCCATTCACATTATGACATTACTTTTGGCCCACCCTGTCTATAGCTGTTATGATGTTTGTACCTAAGTAAGTTTATATCCTGCCTTTGACACTTCTTGCTCTGAATATCAGAAAGAAATAACGTTTGGTGGATAATATCAAGGTATTTAGTTTCAATTTCAGTTTTCTATATTGAATTTAATATCAAATATAAAAGAAATAAAGGCAATTGATTACACACACACAATAAATAAACATATATATATATATATATATATATATATAAATTGACATGGTTATATGTAGTCATCATAACATAAATACAGTGTTGGGACTCATTCTGAATATCTTAACGATATGATGGCACTTCCTTAGGTATATATAGAAATGATAGTTTCTCATATATGTATGTATGCATGTATGTATGTATGTCTGTATGTATACCTTTATCGTTTGAACACCGTTAGGCCATTACTCAATGCCAATGAGTTGATATAGGACGCGCATTGAAACAGATGAAGAAAGTTACGAGCTGATGTAGAATAGAGAAGGCAAAGCAAATAAAAGAAAGAAACAGATTGCCCCGGATAAGAAAGTTGTCAGGTCTTGTGTGCGCGTTCATCCCTGAAAATTAATGTCTGTGAAGTAAGTTCAGAATGTGTTTTGACTCCCGTTCTCTACTACTATTTTATACGACATCACCAGAATAGCAAGCAATAGCGCCTCCTGCCTGCATACATAGAAACACATATATACTTAAAAAAATAATATATTGTAGGCATAATTATAATTTCGATAAATATTTATTTAACTATAGTTGGTAATAACGTGTCTGTCAGTTTGTCCAATACACAAATACTCTTTTAGTGTGGAGAATGACTGATCTTTTTGAATATATACCATAGTTATGGTTATCGGTATCTAATCTACGGTTATACGGTTTAAGCTGTAGCGGTGTCTCTTCATTATTAAATTATTATTATAATTTTGTTCATCATTTTTATCTGTTGCATAACAACTATAACTTCCCTCTATTATCACGGTTGCTTTGAATGTTAACAACCTTGGTAATTTACATATTAAAATAATAACATTTCATAAATCAAATCAATAAAGATCAATTGTATCTTTTATATATATTTATTATTTAATTAAATAATAATTATTTAATATAACTATTATCTACCTTTACAAAGCCATGTCTATCTACGAGTATAGAACTTATTAATATTATTTATATTTGTTAAAAAATTACTTTACCCAGATTTTTAAACTTTACTTATAAACCTAATAAAAATGTGTTAAAAAATATGTAAAGTCGCTTACGAATACAGACTGAAGTTTGTATAGTAAGTTGTATGTTTACTCTTAAAAACAAACAAGTTTGGTATCTGCGGTAATTTCGAAAAATACGATAAGTGATGTATTTTAATGATGTTATATCTCCAATAATCATTTCCTTCAGAAAGCTTAAAAAACAAACATTAAAGGATATTGCAATTTAAGAAAGCACAAATGTGACACAAAGTTTCAAACTTCGAAGAAAAACACAATGGAAGAGTATAATTTCCGGTCGAGGAATCAAAAATAATAAATTTGGCAATGGAGAGATTCCAACGCTTCCCAGATTCCGTGAAAAATAAATTTTGATTTGATCCCCAACCAAGGTGTATATGATTTTTCATATCATAACATTCATGTCAAAATAATGTTTACTAAATAGTCAGACATAAAACTTAAATCTCAAATTAAGTGAGCGCTAATCACCTGCATTAGTTCATAACATAACCTAAAGGCAAGCACACTCTATGTATGTTTAGTCTAGACAAATGCTTATTTGACGAAAATTGTTTTTGTTCGGAATATCAATAAATAGAAAATGACTTCGTTTTCTTCGGAAGAAAACCTACCATACAGTTCATCCTTCGAGTAGCGAACAACTATACAATTTCGTATAGGTGACTTATAACATAGGTTATACACTCGTATAAAGGTAGAACAGATACCTAACTGCACAAACATAGATATATATATATATATATATGTATTCTTTTCATTCAAAGTTGATACTAGAGAAGAAAGAGTGGAGAAAATAGAATTGTTCTTTTCCTGGTCTATATATAATGAAAAGTTTTCTTTCTGCTTTGTATGCTTTCATGTTTTTCTGCACAGCTATAGTGTGGTGTATGAAAAGAAGTATACCGAGTATATCAAAATAACGGTCCTGAATGTTTGTACACAATTATTGATTCGTTAGTTTGAAATAGATTATGTCCGTTACCATCAAAAACTTGAATTTCTCTCTAAATATTAGTAAAATTGAAAAATTTTTAAATAGTAAAGTTGTAGTAAATAAGTTTTACTACAATTTATTTTCAGAACATATTTTCTGTAACTCTAATATTTACAGAACTATTTGCAATTTAAAAACAATACCCATAATAATGAATATTACAAATGCATCGCCAAGGTTACTTGATATTTTTAATGTATTTCAATGAATGTTTTTCTAATGTTAAGTGGAGTTTTCCATGCTTTTTGGTTTTCTTCTTTCTCTAAACGCTCATTACCCTATATCGATTCTGTTCATTAACGAACGTCTCCTTTGAAATGACAAAAGCATATCAGATAAGAAAACATATTCACTAATTTATGTGTCTGTAGCCAATCTATCGGTCACGGATTGCCATGAATATTAATCAGATAAAAGTGAATTAAGATCTATTTCCAAAAAGAGAAGTAATGTATTTATTCTGAGAAAATGCGGTAAGTTGACACAGCTCCTGATTAACGATTTTTTAATATTGAAATTAATTCGATACAGTCAAATGGTTTATGGCATTGTTATCACCGCTTAAATGCACCAATGTTTGTCGGTGAGCCAATAAATAATCTGATTATACCCAATTATAATACCGCTTCACAACACTAGTAGGTTACAGAAACTATTTGAGATACTTTGTAAACCGGCTGTAATATGGTGGTGTTTGGTTACATTCTTTCCATTTATATACATAATATACACTCCGAAAAGTATATAATTCTAACAACATTACTATGAGTCAATTAGTTTTACTAATTTATATGACTTTTAATTACGTTTAAAATCGATGGACTGTTGAAACTTTATTAAATTGTTCTTCCTCTTTTAACAAAAATAAATGCTGAAAATAAATTTTATTTTTACTATAATAGTTATTGGTTTTTCTTCTCGTTTACTCAAGTTCTCTTCCTCATATAATCACAATTATTTTAGTCAATTTTTTTGTATAATGATTCTCAATTTAAGAAAATTAAATTAGAATTTATTACACACAAACTCGTTTATTTCATATAATGAATGTTGTAGAGAATTTTCTTTCTTAAGAATACTCAGCCCATTTTAAAGACTAAAAACCTCAATTTAACGTTCCCACCGCTTCCACTACTTCAAATATTTATCGCCACTTTCACCAAATTTATATTACAGCGAATATTTTGAAAAAAAATGTCATCAAAATCCGCCCAGTTGTTTTTTGCGTGATGCTCGAACAAACAAACAAATAAACATATATTAATGCTTTGTGATTGGTCAGTGATGTCATATTTCTAATTTTTGAATAATTATATTACCGTTTTTATATTACCTGTGTTTATGAAATAACTCTTGGCTTTTTGACAATGATCGACAGATTAAAACACTTGGTACTGACAAACTCTTTATTGTAAACAGCAAAAATATTACAGAAGAATTTTGAAAAGTAAATTTTTATTTATACGGATCAAACAAATCACATTGTAATTTAGCCATTATAATTGTAAGCATTTCATAACTAATGTTTATATAAATTAATTACTCTTAACATCGATAATTTAATTAATTTATTGGAGTGTTTAACACCAGTAGTGAAAAAAAACAACTTTCTTTTCATTTCACCGACATATTATTAAAACATTTTTTTCCACTTAATTATTAACATCTAATTAATAAAATAACATTGACGAACAAAGTAGGCGGTCTTCTATGACGCTAGTATTAAAAACTATGTTTTTCAAAAGGATATAATATATTAAATTAGAGATTTATATATTATATAATAGTAGTTAATTAATGTGGTTGGTTAAATTAAGCAATATATACATACCAAAGTTATATCTATTTGAAAATTTTAATTTTGCAATTAATAGTATTTGACCAAACAATCTAAAAACTCAAGTATTTATAGTAAAACTAATTTTCTACAACTTTACTTCTTATGTGTTTTTCGATTTTTTCAAGATTAACATATATACCAAATTTTGTGTTTCCCACTCTATCCATACTCCCCCTTTCCCCTTGTCGATTCTTGTCATGCTTGCCATAAAAATGCCTTGTCATCGGAATTGAACCAACATGTAAAAAATCTACTCCGTAGGATAAGAGGAAGTGATTCTAATTCAGCTTGCAAGATTTTACCCGACTATACATACATACATACATACATACATTGCAAGTTAAATAAAAGCTTGTAATCAAATAAATATGACGTGTACAATTTTAGTAGTTAAATTTTTTTTATAAATAATATGGCCAGACTTTAAATGTACATCGAGTCTGTTTAGTATGTAAAAATTTAAGAGGTCAGTTTTGATCGATTAAGGTAGTATTCAATTTACGTCGTGTTCATGCATAGTCTCTCTGAATAATAATTTCAGGAAAATGTCTAATGAGTAAAGTTTTTACAATTTGTTATCCATCATTGCGCTGTTCTTAAAAAAAAAGCACTCTTCATCACTTGATACTATTGATATAATATACGTAAATAATAAACCATTGAGTAATGATTACCTTTGAAATGATAAATGTCGATTGCATAATGTCGTCATGTATAAATGTCACATACATCAATGAATAATTGCTCTTTGCATTAACAGGTACTACATTGACCAATAACATAATTGAATTTATATGTACCATATTTTACAAAAACATTTATTATATAACAACAGCACAGAAAACCCGTTAAAAAATTCAACAAAAACCGGTTTTTGACATAAACTCTATCAATAAGAAAATTCAGCTATATGAAACACTTATGTTATCAAATATGAATCGAGCGATTGTGTGAAAATTGAGATCAGTATTGATCGATTAAAATCTGATATCGGTATTTGTTAAAAATTTATCGCATCCTTTTTAATATTTCACATTTACGATTTGATATTTAAGCCGTCTTTAAGATTCCAAAATATCAATTACGATGTGGTCTTCTTCGCTTTTTAGGGTATTTTTAGATCGAGGTTATCATCAGGCAGAGAACATTTTAGAAAATTTTACATACATGATTAGAATAGATTGAGTATATAATAAACAAAATGTTATTTGAACTTAAGTGGGCAGTATAATTTTATGTAAATTATACGTATAATTTATTTCTATACCAATGAAAATGATTGATTTTTTATTAGTTTTTAACATGTTATTTGTAATTTAATTTTAATGTATATGATTAGTTAAAACGTAATTGCTTTAAATTGCGTAATTAATTATATATATATTTGTTGACAAAAAACAACAAAATTTGAATATTTAATACCGTTTTGTATAATATATATTTAGAATAGAAACAAACTGTACAAATTTATCGCATATATTTCAAGATACATTTCTAATCTCTTTATTAGGGCAACCTAAGCAGTGTATAGTAAGTAGTATAGGTCTGATAGGAGGTTATGTATTCATAATCCTTGTTGAGTTTATTACCATCGGCCGAGTTAAAAAGAAGATTAATATATGTATGGGACGTAGTTACAGTGGTATTAATATCGTTCGCCAAATAAAATCTATTTAACCAAAGATACAAAGATACAAAGTAACAAATTTGTAGAAAAATGTATAATTTACAAGGTTTATTGTAACCCTAATCGTAGCTATGACCTTGATTCACAAACATGAGATTATATGATACTTGTTTACATGTGATGAGAATATCAAAACTAAGGTTTTCGTAATTAATTAATTTCTTACTTTTATTTCGAGGTTGACCCTTTATTTTATCTAATTTGATTGGGTTATTATACATTTTATCATATTCCAAATCACACATTAATCAGGTCAATGTTTATTTATTAATAATATTTATATTAATTCAAGGTGTTTTTTCAAGGTAAAACCTTTTTTCAAAGTAAAACCTTTTCCCTGCATTACAATTTGGACTCCTTTATTGACCAGTCATTAAATAATAAGAATAGTTTAAGCACAATTAAGCATTATAAACATCTAAACATATACAGTTATATACAGATGGTTATACAATTTGGTACATCTATTTTGAATTAACATTCATGCAAATAATATTTATGTAGTGTTTTGCGTGTGTTAAATGTTTATCTTATCTCATCTGTTACATTTAAACAGGAATATAATTCAATTTACACAGTATGTACTTAATCAGCGGTCTCTTAACACTCATATGGATAAAAAAGCTTCTATTTGTCACTTCAAATTTTTAGAGCGTTCAATAAATAGAAGTAAACTTAGTGTTGGCTCTTAAACCACGTGGTATTTTGTAAGTTCCGAAGCATATAATGATACAAATGAGATAATTCGTGTAGGGTTTGGGATAATAAATTATGTTGATAATATCAAGAAACAGCTCAATTGGACCGGCTATATTAATCTCCTGTTTACAGTCATTACATAATCATTTTTTATTCAATTAAACATATACCCAACAAAATATTATTATTAATTAATTGCGTGTGTTCATATTTAGAACAAACACAAACTGTGAAGGTGAATAATTAATAATTGTTAATTAATTTAACTATTGTTATATTTATATATACAAAAAAATGTAACTAAATGAGTTAATTAAAATAATATTAAGGTGAAATATTGAAGGGAATTCACTATAATATGATTGAAAGTGAATTCACTTTAATATGTAAAAAAATTCGCTTGACATGAATGTTTATCCAATTAAGCGTATAAATATTATTTTCATTAGATACATTTCTATACATTTATCGTACAGGTAATATAGTACAATCGGCTGCAAATGTATCGCTACCCTTGAAAATTTTATAATTGATTTGTGTCTTATTAATACGATTTACGAAGAAATACTTCGGCTAAAAGTTGTTCATTATAAATATACTAACAACTTTTATTCGACACATTTTCTCGAAAAATGAATTAATAAGGGACAATTAAATTACAAAATGTTGTTAAAAGATCGTTATTTTTGTGGCTCATAGTACATAACCTATTGGTTAATGATGTAACCTCGATTTTATATTATTATGGAGTGTTACATACTTGATGTAATAACATAAATTTAATGTTTATTATGTGTTTGAACGCACATAACGTTTAAATATAATATAAAGATTATTAAAATAATCAAACAGAACTCTAGATTTTCTGAAAGTAAATTTCAAATTTTGCCCTAATTCCTAGAACAATTTTTTGTTTTTTATAAATACGTATTTCGACTACAAGGTAGTCATCATCATTATAAGTCAGAGATATGTTGCTCGTTGCTAATTTGGTGCGTGTCTCTCACAATAATATTAAAAAAGTTTTGTCTTTTATTTGATCTGACATAGGTAGTTCCTGAAGGATTATTTTAGTTGACTGACCAATAAAACCCATTTACTCGCGGTATCCTTTTCTGACCATGCGGTGTTGTTATCGTCAATAAGGTAGGGGTTGTTGATCGAAGTTAACCTTGCTATTCAGGTATTTAAATATGGTTTAATTTTATTAAATCAGAATTTGGAATTGGGCCATTTTTGTAAATTCATTATCTGCTTTCTTAATTTGTGTATGTATGTACATATACAAATTAAGGCGAAAATATTTGTTTTTACTATGATATCAAATTGATTTTGTGTGCAAAAACTTAGCCCCTTTCACTTTTTCGTTTCTATAGTGGAATGTAACATTGCAACATGAATGGAATAGCATATATACGTACTACGTATACACTTCCGTTCATAAAAATTGAACCAGTTGGTACCTTCTAAGTATGTTACTGTATATAATATTATACATATATTTAGTAATATATACGCTTAGAATGTGACTGCTGGTTCAATTTTTAAGGGACGGGAGTGTACATATCGAAATGAAAATGTAACCAACATGGTTATAAAATACAAATGTATATTATAGTACATTTGTTAAAAATGATGATAAGATTGTAAACTACGCTACTCACACACACATACACACCCACTCACACACAGACACCAGAACAACGATTGTAAGAACGATAGTGATGGTGGCGTCAACGACTGATACATCGAGTAACGGATAAAAATAATACGTTGGTAGTGTTGTTGTGTTGTTGTGGGTGTTTTCATATGATTGAGACATTGAAGTTGTAGATTGGGGTGCATGAAGACCGAGAGATGTATGATATTGACCGTTTGTGTTTTGTTAGTATATATATATATATATATATATATATATATATATATATGTATATATATATATATATATACATTCTTGTGTTTCTTCTCCTTCTTATACAACCACCGAACGAGCCTGAAATAGGTTTTATTGATAGAAACATGAATAATATATATGACGTCATAGTCTATTATGATGACGTTATAAATCTTTTTTTTCTTTTGTTTTTTGGTAGTTTGTTAATAAATAAATTTTTTATTAATAAATACTTTATTAATAAATACTCTGTCATTTGTATGAACGGGTGAAAAATTCGCTTTTACACTTTCAATGTTGATTATCTATTTTACACACTCATATAGTTTCAGTGGGTGTATTAGTTTCGGACGCTGCTAGCGCTCATACTTATAATTGCAATTTATTGGCGTGGACTTAAAGTGCGTGCCAGCGTCAGTTAGCATCAATATTCAATATGGAGGATGATGAAAGCAATGCAGATGTTTTTCAACCAATATAATATATGTTTGAGTGACTTCAAAAACTTTAGAATCAAACCAAAACATTCTAAATGGTCCATAATGTATGTTTTTTTCTAATAAACAAACGCGTGTTCATTTTGGAAGTTAGTACGATTTAGCGCTGACGCTCTTGGTGCTTAACCTCGATAGAGTAAAAAGCGTCTGTGAGCGTGATATCTATCATCGAACTCAACCAATAGCAATACTAACCCCACCCGCCCCCTTTAGCGGTCAAAACCTTGGGCTGACATTCTTGAAGGATTCATTATTCACTTTCTATTTCCAAAGTATTATAAAAAATTTTTGCGAGTTGATTAATGCCGAATCCACTTGGCATTTGAAAAAATGAATACAACTGACAGCACTTTGAAATAGAACGCAACTTTAGGAGTCGATAGTACTGAAAGAAGACTGGGCTATTACTAATATTAATAGATTCACGAGTTGAATTTATAGTATATAATATCGAATACATTCATGACATCAATCAAATTTTCTATAATTTACAGTGTCATAGAAAGTAATATTGAATGCATTCACCATTCTATTACGAAAACTTACAAGTAACTTACAAACACACACATACACATACATATATATATATATATATATATATATATATATATATATATACGTACACACATTATACAGGCATAGACCATAACAAAGTATATATATACACGGAATATACTATACACAAGTCTATATATATATATATATATATATATATATATATATGTGGTAGAACAACACTATACCAAATGTAATAATCGATCGTAAGAGAAAAACCCCGCCTTGTGCGGCTACGCTCAGGGGTTTCTTGCGCCAATCAAAAGTTTCTTTAGATGAAATAGATAATATTAGCTAGTATCAGCTAACTATATGTATATATATATATTTATGCTGTCATGGCCATCGAACAACTTACTATCAATATACGATATTACATGAAACTAACAGCAGCTAGCTCTGTAGTAAATGAATCGTTGACCAATGCATTAGTTTTTATATTTGAAATATTGATAATATTCGATATACTCCCTCGTACGTTGGAAAAATTATTATCAATATTTATTAATATTATTTGAAATATATCAAAATTATTTTACTGAAAATAGTTATTTTTTGACTACTTTTGTATATGTATTTTTCTTTTATGTATATTGTATAAATTGGTTAAAGGACGTTGGTCAGTTTCTCGGTTTTCTCAGTTCAGTTTTCTCAGTTTTTAGCTGAAATATCACTTAAGTATCATAGGTCAGTTTAACAGAGTCTTATATTAACGACTAAGTTAGTTAACCTTGTTTTGGCACTAAATCCATAGATGCCGCTGCCGCCAAAAAGTAGTTTTACTATACTTTGAGGGTGAGAAAACAAAAAAAAAACAGATACCTTAGCAAAGATGAGAAACAGAACACCCTTAATAGGGTCAGAGCCTGTTTTAGGAATTCCAAAGAGAGGATGCAAACAAGTGATCAACGAGTGGATGAATTTTGAACACCTTGATCCCTGGGAAAGTATACCCCAGCAAAAATTCGGGAATATACTGTTTCAGAATGCATCCAGGGGACTGTCCCGCGATGTACTCAACCTGAATAGGATACAACTTTGAAAGGTTACCGGATTCATCGCCTGTCATTACCCCCTTCAAAAGCATCTGCACACAATAGGACTCCATAACGGATCCATTATGTGCAGACTATGCAGCGAGGAGGAGGAAACATCCAGTCACATCATCTTTTACTGTGAATCTCTCGGTTACAGCAGATACAAGATACTCGGTGCATCTCACCCTGAATATAAGAACCTTCAGGAAGACCTTATAAGCAAACTCCTGGCTAGTGCCAAAATATAGAAGAAGCTAATTTTGTCAGACTGAAGTGAAGGGGGTGCACAATGGGTCATAAACCACAGAATATCTATCTATCTTTTTTGAGGGTGGAGGCAAAGCAGAGATATGTTTTTCCAAACACTGACAAAACTGTGAAATTTATCGCAAACATTGTTTATTAAAAAATTAAAAAACAATAAAAGTGGTCTGTAATATTATTTTTTCTGAGTTCAATGGTTTCGGAGATATGAAATGGGGTATCGGATTTAAAAATTCTGCATATTGTCAGACTAAACTATGAATAAAAATTGATTAGTGAAGCCTATTTCAATTTTCCAGGTCTTATATTTGATAATTTCAGATAAAACACCAAAACAGATTATTATTATTTTATTATTTATTATTATATATTTATGTGAAAATGTGTTTTAAATACAAAAATAATGTAGATGAACTTTGTAGTAATATTATCACAGGAAATGATTGATGAGCTGTTTGTAATATACTCAGAGTTTATGAGCACTCAATTTTAAAGTTATTAAGTTCAAACCATATTATATGAACCATATTATATAATTTATTTACACACTTAATATTATCTCGTCCCAATATATAGAAATATTTGTCTATATATGAGAGTGGTACACCATTTTTTTTTTCTTCTAATATACATGGTGTTCAGTTTTTTTTGTTTGTTCTTTTTCATCTGGAATATTACAAATTCAAATCACCATGGTTACTTGATATTTGTAATGTATTTAAAGATATATTTTTCGAATGTTGAGAGGGATATTCCATAGTTTGTGTGTTTCTTCTTTCTTTAAATGCACCTTACCCTCAATCAATTCGGTTCAATAACGAACTTTGAAATATCAAAAGCATATCAGATACTCTCTTATTTATATGTCTGTAGCCAATATATCGGTCACCATGAATATTAATAAGATAAAATTTAATTAAGATATATTTCCAAAAAGAAGTAATGTATTCATTCTGAGAAAGTTGACGCAGCTCGTAACGTATTTAAAAAAATTAGTGAGTAATATCAATACTAATTCATACCATATTAATTAACCGAATTGAAATTCGAAAATGTTTGTTTCTACTTAAAATTTCTGAAATTTCAAGTTTTTATAAAGAATTATATTCTATTAATTCTCTCCAAAACGGTCGTCATATAATATTTATGTATTTTTTGTCTCTAAAACGGAACAAGGAAAACCTGTCGGTATATATAGTATTATATTTGATATTGAGAAAATTTAGGTGAATGTTCTATATAAAAATATAATAAAAAGCCATAAAACTGAAAAGCATAAGAGAAATATATCATAAAATTCTATGAAAAACTATAAATAACTATTAATAAATGACACGGAAAAAAAAATATATATATATACATATATATCTTTGTATTATGTACTATACAACATCGTAGAAAAGTATCGATAAACATTAAAATTTGTAAAAAAAATTTTACAAAAATATCATTTTTGTATATACATACATCTAACAGTGAAACCTATATAGAATGTCATGGAACGACACAACTGCATCCAAAAACACAAACATAAAAATTAAATTATATATTCAAAAAGTCCCGACAAGAAAATAATTTCGTATTTTACCATTTTTATTGACTTTAAGTGCTAGTTACCAAATTGCTCCTTATTAAATTAAATAAAAATTTGAAATTTCCTTCAAAAATTATATTCTTGTGACTATTGTTTCGAAAACAGATTTCCTTCTTCAGGCACAAGTAACTATTTTTCGAATTTTCAATATACGGATCCAAACTAGGCATCCATCAATACTTTCCTTATCACCAAATTTATTGATTCTATTAACAAAATTTTGTTTGGGATGTGCAAACTTTTCTACGACAGCTAACCACATAGCAACACTTTTTATTTTTACTTTTACGAGCAGGAAATTCCATG
Organism: Nineta flava; assembly: GCA_963920215.1. NCBI lineage: Eukaryota > Metazoa > Arthropoda > Insecta > Neuroptera > Chrysopidae > Nineta > Nineta flava. The sequence continues at coordinate 12,634,148 of OY986042.1, forward strand.
AACAATTAACTTGGGTTGACTTTTTATTTAAAAAATCATATTAATTATAAAAATATGTGAATATTATTTAGACCTATTTGGTTCGTCGTTAAATTTCGCCGCTAGATGGCATATCTGAATGCTAGAGATCCCAATACAAAACAAATTCACATTGGGAGATATCTAAAAAACTGATATGAAATTATTATCGCTTAATATGTACACTGCATAACTATTTTGAAGAATTTTTCACGGTCTGTTTGAGAACTTTGATAATGGACGGGTAAATAGTAAATATATGTATATGGTTATCGAATACACTTGTACTGTGTTCTAGAATATTCGTGTATATTATCTTACACACGTATATAGGTATATACAACAGACTATATCTTCAGATGAAAATCTTTAAAGGAAATACGTGGCGTAGAAATTTTAAAGATGATATAACAGAATATTTGTTGTATATAATGTGTGTTGTTGATATACTCAAACATGTTATATCCGTAGTATTCGTTGAAGGTTTAATCTTACATCGAAAATTCGAAAATATATCTGTCTATTATAAATTCACTTAATTTTCCTTTTATATAGGCAATGTACTGAATTAAACTTAAATTTTTATCAATTTTACTGTAGAGCTTTGGGAAAAGAGACAATATTTTTATACCCGGTATATGAAAATATACAAGGTAGATAAGTTAAGACATAAATATTAAGCCTAGGTGTTCATAAAATTGCCTAATTCAGCCATTTCCACATGTCCATCCGTCTGTCTGTCCGTCCGTGGACACGATAACGAAAAAAAAAAGAACTGAAATGTTGTGTGTGTATTCTAGAGTTAAAAAGTAACGTCAAGTTCATGAATGAGCAAAATCGGACTATGTTTGGGCAAAATGGGAAAAACAGCCCATCTTTGAAACCATAAAGACAAAAAATGTTCCTTTTTTATAATCTTTTTAACGCAAATTCAGGATATACCGACTGTTTAAATAATTATCTCAGTTGTTATTTTCACTTGTTTAATATATCGTTTAGGACATGTTCCACTAAAAATATGATATCATTTTTTAAAATAAGACTTGTAAGACGCAACTCTTGACCGATTTTGTTAATTGTTTTTAATCGATTCAGTTTCTATCAGAATAGAATTCTAAGGATTATCGTGATGCTTGCTAATTTTCAACAAACTTTCTATTTATTATTTACAATGGTGGAGGGTGTGAGAATTATAATACCAATTTTGAAACTAAAAAAATCGGGAACAAACTTTCAAAGAACATACCGGATATTATGCTAAAACTATGTATACAGTTCTACTCAACATTTTTTAACTGGTTATGTCTTTAGCAAAGAACAAACAACAAAAAAATACATACATACACACAAACTAAGAAAGTTTTTAATCTGATTTTGTAACTTTATAACTGAATTGTGCTACTTTATAAATAGCGCAGACGACTTTTCGTGATTTTATTTGAAGACTTTCCACATACACATAAAAACATATGTCTTCAAGTATTCATAAAAACTTTTTGTAAGGCATAATAATAATATCTGTGCTTCAAAATAATATTGTCATACCCATTTAATAAAAGAAAAAAAAACTTGATTAAATTGTTTCCCATATATAAAATTTTTCTCTGCACACTGCCAAAGAATATTTTCTAAAATTTTTATCGTTATACGCATCATTATCTTAAAAGAAAAATGTAAACGGAGGCCATACGGAGTTGCACATATTTATTTTTATTCAAGTCTAAAGTTTTTTTTTTTGTGTTTTTGCAAATGAAAATGACAGTGAATATTTAAATAAAATGTCAGTTTATCCTTGTTATAATTAATCCTTGGAAACCAATAATTATTTGGTGACAAATATTGTTGACAGGATCATAACATTGGAGTTTATATTAAATTTACAAATTATAAGCAATTAATAATTTTCATCTAGATAGCTAACTGGATGAGTATGGTAAACAGGAAGGAAGAAATATATATAAATGAATATATATATATATATATATATATATATATATATATATATATATATATATATATATATATATATATAAAACATTGTATAACATCATGTATATACTAATACATGTAACATGAACATAGAGAGAGTTTGTTATAAATATCGTTGGGTATAGTTAATATTGGGTGAGTGAGACGTCCTGTGTGATGACGTGATGTGCAGAATGGGAGCGCAAAACGACACACAACAAATATACCCCCGCGCATCATCACGTCCCCCGGGATACACCGTTGTTCCCTCGGGTCGGTATTGACTCTTCTCTTCGCTCCCTAGAGTTGGTCGTCAATACCGCAGGGAGCGACGCGCCACTGTCGAGACGTACCGAACCACCGCCGCACACTATGCTACGAATATGTATATATATAATAATACAGCATGTACATAGGTATACATGTTCATACCTCTACGAAAAGAGAAAGTGCAAGCATTTGATGTTTATACATGTGAAACACAAATAGATATATCGCTATTTTGATCTTTTGTCTATACAACTGTTTATCAAGAATACTCTTCGTATCGTCTCTGAGCCGTGACGAGTTTTCTTAAACTACGTATACAATTTTCCTCTTGATTCCGTCCCCTCCACTACCCCTGGTATATATCTTTGCCCTGTGTGTGTATAGTGTATATTTTTCGTCGTTCAATTTTTCCACTAATGTTAGACGCGCAACCATATAGCAGAATGTGTTTATACTTTTGTTTTCAGGAAAATATTTTCATTTCCTGCTTTTAAGATTTTTTTCTTGTTGTTTTTCCTTTATTTAAAATTATATTCCTTAATTTAGTTTTGGTTTTTTTTTTTGTCTGCTCTGTTCTTTCGTAAATGTTTAACAAAAAAATAAACTCACATCTCTTTTCTGATCATAATATTGAATAAAAAATTTTTTGAATAAAGTAATTTTCCCAGTATTGCGTGCATACTGGGAAGAAAATTGTTCCCTTTTGGTTAAAAACACTCTTGTGTTTTCCATCGTTTAAAATATTGAACACGCGTATTCAAAAGTATTCTGTCTGTAAATTGTTTTTGTAAATAAAATAATTTTTTGAAATAATATTAGATTACAGAACAACAACCAATTTTGTACACATGGAAGAGAATGGAAAAAATATGATTGTCTCTGTTTTCAACTATATAAGAATAATAATTATCCCTTAGAGACAAACACATAGTTTATGTTTTAGTCACACTTTTAAAACAGTTCATTTGTCAATCATGAATGTAATATTTTAATTTGTTTTACAAACTGTTAACAAATGTTTATAATTGATAATAATATATTTTTTAAATACTTACTTTTTTTCTATATTTTTTTTATTTTTAAAACAACATTGTTTCTCAAGTTCTGGTTTTGTTTTTATGTCTGATAATAATAATGTATTATTAATATATCGTTGTTCATATCAAAAAGTGCACACCCCATGTTTTTTTTTTTGATCTTTTTTTCAATAATATTGTTTTAATACAAAATATTTTTGTGTCTTATTTATATTTGGCTAAATAATTAAGAAAATCTAAACCGGTCAAGAATATAAAAACAAATTCAAATAATAAATATTGAAATAAATTTTAAAAAATTCGTTAGCCAAAAGCTGCTTCAACTTTTCTCAGAATAAATTTTCTCAGAATTTTCTCAAAATAAATACGTCACTTGTCTCTTGGGAATAAATCATAATTAACTTTTATCTTATTAATGTTCATAGCGATCTGTGACCGCTAGAGTGGCTACAGAAACATATATAAATAAATATATTTTCGTATTAGATGTGCTTTTTGTATTTGAAAGGCCAAGTTCGTTAATGAATAGAATCGATTAAGGGTAAGAAGCGTTTAGAGAAAAAAGAAAACACAAAATATAGAGTATCCCTCTTTACATTTGAAAAAATTCATTTAAATACATTAAAAATATCAAGTAGCCATGGTGATACATTTGTAATATTCATTTTTATGGGTATTGTTTCTATACTGCAAATATTCCTGTAAATATTAGAGTTACAGAAAATATGGTCAGATGATGAATTGTAGTAAAACTAATTTACTACAACTTTACTAATTATAAATATTTTGATTTGACTAATATTAAGAGAGAAATCGAAAATTTTAGGTATTTTATTTAAATTGCAAATATTTCTGTGAATATTAGAGTTACATATAATATGTTTAGAAAATTAATTGTAGTAAAATTTATTTACTACACAAATTTTCCCATTTAACTAATATTAAGAGACATTTAAGGTTTTATTATCTCCCCTCTCTCTAAAGCCCTCATTCTCCTTGTTCGATTGTGCCCGATAACAAACTGAGCCTTTCAAATACAAGAAGCACGTCAAATACCGAATTTATGCCGAGCGCATACAGGCATATATATACATACATGCATATATACACATATATATATATTCGCTAAAAAACCTGCATTCCTTCAAAAAATTAAAAAACAATTTTGTACAAAAAAAAAAAACAATAAAAAATTTTAAATTAAAAATTACGACAGCTTTCTTTCCGTTATAATTATGGCACTTAAAAGATTATACGATTGTATAAGTTTAATGGTTACTAAATTTGCTCAAATTTTCATATTACTTTATAGACTTCAGTTCAGGTATAGGGTGCACTTCTCAATATTATAAGCATGCCATTAGAGGAATGCTTTTGCGAATATGGAAGGAAAGTAAGAGTGGATATGGGACATAAAATGTAATGGGTTTATTTTACGACACTTCTTATATGCATCGAGTAATATATTTTGGTAGACATTGAATAAGCAAGTAATGTGTAATACTGTTGTAATATATACAGAATGATTTTAATTATCATATTTTTCGAACCCTATAATGCACCTTTTCATATTGTAAAATTGGTTCGTTTTATGGTCCATAGGTAACTGTAAAATACGAGTAAAATTGTACTGGAAAAGAAGGGTTAGATTGAGACACGACGAAATATCTTTATTAAAATTTCAGCTCGATATCTTTTATCGTTCTTGAGTTATCGCGTCCGCAGACGGAAGAACATGTGGAAATAGCCGAATAAGATCATTTTATGCACACATATGCCAAACATTCATGTGCACGATCAATATTTTTAAGCGTTACTCGTGATCAAACTTACCTAATATACCTTGTATACATTACATTTACTGGGTATAAAAATATCTGTAGACTACCATACGAGGCAATGAATTAGGCCCGTGATTGAGAAATTAATAAACAGACCTTATTTGGCTTGTCGTCTGAGTCGATCTTTTCTATTCTTAAATTTTGAAAATAATCATAATTAATCTTCTATGTACATTTTAAATACTGCATGATTCTAAGAAATAGACCACTCTTTGCCTTTCAATTGTATTAATCAATTTATTACACATAGATAAATTGCACATGCATATGAATAATAAAGAATAACATCAAAGCCCAACCACTTATACGTCACACATATCGAATACCATCGGACTATCAACCTAAACACACTAATAATATTATAGAATGCAAATAGAATATAACTAAACCCAAAGCTTTAGGTAGAATCTGTAAGGTTTTCTTGTTCGACGGTAATATTCTATATAAGCGTCAAATACATTAATTTACGCATAGTTAAAATAACGATGTAATATTGGGTGACTCGATAAATATGTTAGATAGATAGATTGAAGACGCTGCCCTGGACGGGCTACACTTCGACCACGAGGTCCATTGTGATGCCTAAGGATGTGAGGATGTGAGTGGAGTGGAAGAAATTTTTGTGTATAGAGTAGGAATTGGTAGGATATGCGGTTGCAGCCGACTATGATAGGAACTATGCCGATATTCATCTGGAGTTCGTGAAGGAAACTGCAGAAAACCTTCTCAAGCATAGCCGGTTACTTCGTTCTTGTCCATACGGGTTAGTCAATTAACCACCCCTTTTTATTTCCTAATAATTAACAAACTGCCGATGTCGGGATAACCTCCCATAACCCATAACCCATAACCCATAACCTCCCAGTTTCCCTTAGACCGCTCGGCCAATTGGACTGGTGATAAATATGATACTTTGTCATTTTATGGCAACTCTAGTGAAATCACATATTCATTCATGGCATAGGTCGCATTTGAATCAAGTGTACTCACTTTCGATTTCTCATTAAGGATAAACTGATAGAACTATTTTGCATCTTCGAATTGCGAATTCAGCGCACTCATAAGTTTCATCTTACTATTTACCAGAAGAGACAGTTCCAAGCTTTAGGAGACAATTATCATCTAGACTCATAACTAACGGCCATTTGGTGAGTTCGTCACAATCTCTTTATGCTGACTACTTAGTACTTCGTGAAAAAACCCCACTGAGCAGCGGTAGCCCCTCGGTGTTCTATTTGATTTTCATTGTGTACAGATTAAATTTGTACAGCAAAAATCAATAAATACTCAATTTATTTTACGATAGAACCTTTTTTTGTTTTGTTTCACTCCATGTTTTATATCACTCCATATAGTCCATTCCATTGCAATGAAATACTGTCACTGTGTTTCATGAATAATTGTGTATTTATAAGCATAACAAATCACAAACGACAATACGAAATAAAATGTGTTCGACGCGTTTTGTTTGCGTTATTTCATTCGTATAATACAGATTTTAAGGTGTATGTTTGTACATGAATGTACATACAGTATAAACTATTTACTGCGACCGATTATGGTTAATACGCAATTTTTATTAAGGTAGTTCCAGCATTGTCTTGTATAATCAGAACAAAAACCGATTTGGTTTTACTATAGAACAAATACAAATACACATATATACACACATACACATATAAATACGTGAATGTAATGTAATTTTGAACGAAAAAAAAATGTTTAATTATCAAACAAAAATTGATGAGTTTTTTGCGCATGTAAATCTTTTTATCAATAATAAGTTTCAACAATATATAGAAAAATTCCAAGTACCATTTTATACCTGATTTGTTTAGCTGTTTAGCAAATATTTCGAATAAAAGTTGTTCTATTTATAAATATACAAATAATTTTTATACAATTATATTATCATTTTCTACGAAATCGAATTTTTTCGAAAACCGGATCAATGAGGCACAAATTAGTTGTTGTAGCGATGTCGCTACATACTTCCCCCCATCAACTAATAAAGAAAAAAGACTAGAAAAAGGTTGTAACATAAAACAACCTTGTTCACGCGAAAAAAACTTTAATAGTTGATGTACATCTTTTAATTTGTAAAGTATATGTTAGTTATATTAAATTATTATTATTTAAATAAATAATAAATATATATAAAAGATATAATTGATCTTTATTAATTTGATTTATGAAATGTTATTATTTTTTATATGTAAATTACCAAGGTTGTTAACATTCACAGCAACCGTGATAATAGAGGGAAGTTATAGTTGAAATGCAATAATAAATGAAGAACAAAATTATAATAATAATTAAATGATGAAGCGACACCGCTACAAAGTAAAGTATATTAGTTTTGTAAAATTTAAAAAAATGAGCACTACTTATATGATCCACATTCCCTACTTACGTCGTAAAAAGCCATATAACTTGCAAATCAATGTCACTCTAAATGATTTTGACAGTATATATAACAATTGACGCTGTATATACCGTATGTGTTGGAAAGCTTTTCCTATAGAGAATCAATGTTAAATATTATTTATTACTGGCTGGCCGTGTGGTTACTGTGTGAAGTCAGTCAGTACACATGTATTGAGAGTCATCTCATACATACAAACATCTGGATAGTGGATAGGTATACTGTATGCGTATGGTTGTTTGTCATTTACGAGTGGGGATTTTGTGATGCACATACTAAAGTTAAGAATTCAATGAACATATTTAACCCTCTCTCATTACATTTGTACTGACTGACTGCACACAGTAACCATACGGCCAGCCAGTAATAAATAATATTTAACATTGATTCTCTATTGGAAAATATTTCCAACACACACGGTATATAGATGTATATATTTGTGTAATGTTTGTTAAAACAGTGGCAGTTTACAAACTGTAATAAATCTTAGTGTTGTCTCAGCGAGGCATTTAGTCACATTATTATGTTATTTACTAGAAAACCTTGTTCACTGTTATTTACGTGTTATATAATAACATTATGAGAGTACATCCCAAAGGATATGAAGATTGTCTTAAGGTACCTACCTACCTACCAACATAGCTTTATGCGCGTAGAGGTACGTGTACTCATACCTGTCTATATACATTCATATCGTCTCTTACACAGAACTCACTCTTATTCAGAACAATAAACAATTTCTTTTACCACATTTTATGGGTTTCTTATGAATTTATTTTATTCATTTCAAGTAAATAAAAATAACATTTTAAAATATTATTTTCCATTTTTTGTTTTCTGTGTCCCTGTTTTGTTATTGTGGTGGTTGCGTCAAATGTTGTGGATAATACCCATTCACCTACCCTACGTCAAGTTAATATGACGAGATAATCTTACATTTTTACACTGAGGGAAACTTTTGGTGTGTAGATTGGATTTATAACAAATTTTAACATGTTTTTGTTAGGCTACATATTTGAACCAGAACAGGATAAAAATGAAGAAGGTTACCGGATTCTTCACCGGGCATTATCACCTACGAAAGCATCTGCACACAACAGGACTACATAACGAATCCATTATGTGCAAACTTTGCGACGAGGAGGAGGAAACATCCAGCCACATAATCTTTTACTGGGAGTCTTTCGATTACAGGAAATACAAGATATTGGGTGCATCTCAACCCGAATATATGAACCTTCAAGAAAACCTGATAAGCAAGCTTGTGGCTATGGTCAAAATATGGGAGAAGCGAATCTCGTCAGAGTAAAGAAGAAAGGGTGCACAATGGGCCATAAGGTCGAAGTACAATACATTTATATACCCCAAGATATATCTATCGATCTAGCTAGGCTAACTAGTATGTTTGTATACAGAAATTTGATTATAGACTACTTTTAGTTGTCGTATCAATTTTAAAGTTTGGAAATGTATACAATGTATGCAATGTGCTAGCACTCCTCTAAACGGTCCAGAGCCGTTTCTTGTAAATTAAAAGAATGGGCGGTACAAGAGTCCAACTGTTCTTGGGTAAATACTAATGGTAAAGATCAGGGCAAGGCTCTTATAAAAAGCTTCGCATGGAAGAATGCTTCTGAGCGTTTGCAACTAGGAAAAAACCAATTGAGGATACTTACTGGGCTTCTTACGTTATGTCTGCGTAATATGCATACTTATATGGAAACTGGGAGGTTATGGATTCGAATCCCGACATCGGCAGTTTGTCAATTATAAAAAAGGGGCGGTTAATTGATTAAAATGTCGGCGTATGGACAAGAATGAAGTAACCGGCTATGCTTGAGAAGGTTTTTTGCAGCTTCCTTCACGAACTCCAGATGAATATCCTATAGGAGTCGGCTGCAACCGCATATCCTACCAATTCCTAGTCTACTCACAAATTCCTTCCACTCTACTCACATCCTCACATCCTTAGGCATCACAATGGACCTTATGGTCGAAGTGAAGCCCGCCCAGGGCAGCCTCTACAATCTATCTACCTCTATTTACTGGCCTTCTTACTGCCCACTGCAAACTCAATAAATGAATGACAAGGAATGATCTATGCATACTTTTCCATGAAGAATAGTTCCCACAGGCACTATTATTGCGTTGGACTGATCTCCAGCTAGATAAAATCAATGAGATGCCGCCGAGAAATATCCTAACGTTTATTAATACCATAGGACTCACTGGAGCACTTTTGATTGAAATTAAGTGCAATAAATCAAATTGGTAGCGGTACAAAAGCTCATTATAAGACTTGCTGATAAATTTAAACCAAATATTTAAAAAAAAATTATTCGAGTTATGTAACCGAATAAAAATCGAAAGTTTTACATATAACCATAAACTAATTTTTTTCGTATAATATTTAAAAATAAATAATATACAAACTGTATCCATAAAAACTGTGAATAAATAACCCGTTAAAAAGATCATAAAGTAATATAAAGATGAAAAAAAAACATAACAGAAAGTGTAAATGAAGTTAAAATGAATTCAATTCAAAGTTAAATTTATAAACGTTTTACACTGTTAAAACGTAAAAAGCTGTAAGAAGTTGCTTTTCTATGTAGTAGTCTAAGTATTAAATGTAAACTATCAAGCACAGAGAGAAGCTCTGTGCTAGACGACGGCATTCACTAATACAAAGCAAAGATCCACCAACGCCACCATTCATTCGACTCATTCGCTCACTAGATGGTAGCGAGCTCACTATATAGAATACAAAAACAAAAACGAATCAAGTTACCACTTAATATATGGTAAAGTTGAACTGAATATGTTATTATAGGGTAATGTCGTGTACCTTAAGGGATGACTTTTTACATTTAAATGGCAATAGACATAAGACAGTTTTGATTGATTTGTCTTGACGTCTAAAAAGTACTGCACTTCAACCTTTTGGCCCATTGTGCCCCCCCTTCTACTTCAGTCCGACAAGACTCGCTTCTCCCATATGTTGGCAATAGCTAGGAGCTTGCTTATCAGGTCTTCTTGAAGGTTCATATATTCGGGGTGAGATGCACCGAATATACTGTATCTGCTGTAACCTAGAGGTTCGCAGTCAAAGATAATGTAGCTGGATGTTTCTTCCTCCTCGCCACACAATTCGCACATAATGGACCCGTTATGGAGTCCTATTTTGTGCAAATGCTTCCACAGGGGAGGTAATGCCCGGTAATGAATTCGATAACCGTCCGCAATTGCATCCTGTTCAGCCGCAGTGCATCGAGAGATAGCCTCTTTGTTGCACTCTGTGTTAATGTTATCGTTAATAAAATTGAGATTTCAGGAGAATGGTTTAAATATCCTCCGAGTTCATGTTCAACGCGTGCAGCGATTGCTGTTTATCTTATTTCTTGCACGCGCACTGGCTCGATTCCTAACGGCGGTAGTTTGTCAATTAAATTAATTTTTTTTAAATTGTGGCGTGATTATCGAAACTGTTCGCGTAAGGACAATACCAAAAGTAACCGGCTATATTTGTAAAGGTTTTCTGCAGTTTCCTTCCACAATCTTAGTTGCAATCGCACAACCTACCAATTTCTAGCCCACATATGAAGCCCTTGTCCTTTTGGTGTCGGTAAAAAGGCCTAAAAAGACCTACTTGCCAGACTTTGACCTCACCTCCGCTACTACTACTACTACTACTACTAAGGTGCTATATGCAAACATGCTTTGGAATCGAGAATAATTGCCGATGTTTGAGCTGTAATTGTGGGAAATCTAGTCAGTTTACAAAAGGTGTAAACACTAGCTTCATACTTCATCAAGCTAAAAATTGTTTGTTATAGAAAATTTCGGCGCAAATGTAATATGTTTGTCCTTCAATCATACCTTTACACCGCTGGACTAAGTCAGCTTTGAAGTCATATCTAGTATTTGAAGTTAGCTTTCTGAATTTTGAATACTTACATGCAGAGATTTCCATTATCTTTATTATAATTAATGAAAACCTCTTCTGAATAAAATGAATTTTAATTAACTTCGAGTTCAGATATTATTATTCCAATTATAAAACCTATATCACAATATTCGATACAATAATTATGTTTTCGAAAATGTATGGATCAAAATCGTCCATAAATAGTCATAGAATAAATGAGTTTAATTAGGATATGCCCTAATGTACAAATGTTTCCCCTACGCGAAAACGCCGTCGCCAAGTAAATGAACTAACAACTCAAACACAAGTTTTTAGAAAGAAGAAAAGTGTTAGAATGAAATTGAGTGAAAGTTGTTTTAACATAACGTCATGCTTGTTGTATACATTCTATATGTGTGAGAACGAGCGACAGCGTTCATTGTTCGTTTGTTGGTGGTGTACGATTTTCATGACACTCTTAAACTTAAACTTTATTATTTTATAAAAGTTAAATGGCGTTAAAATAACACGTCAAAGATTACAACATTCGACGACTGGTAACATTCTTACTGTTATGTTATGAAAGGGATTTTCAAGAAAAGGCGGACGCAAGAATATCAATATTATATATATATATATATATAATAGAGTATTTGTTAAACATTGAAAAGTCGAATTGTTATATGTTTTATTAGGGTAATTTTGATCCAAACAGTACGAAAATCAGGTTCATTTTAACATCCGATCAACATATTTCGAAATTTCAGCTTCTCGATTCATATAGTTTGGAATTTTAGCACTATAGATCTAATATCTTGAAAACCGTTAATCGTATCGTATTTTGACCAACGGCATCGTTTTCGCTAGGTCTAAATTTGCTTATAAAGAAGTTGTTATCAAAATCGGGGACACAAAATGTTTCTCAAATTTTTGCGATTTTTTTAAGGGGTACCCCTTGGAAAAAATGCGAAAAAAGTGAAGAAAATTTGTGTCTTCGATTTTAATAATAATCAATTTCTAGGGTAATTTTGATCTAAACAGTATGAAAATCAGGTTTGTTTTAACATCCGATCAACATATTTCAAAATTTTAGCTTCTCAATGCATACAGTTTTGAATTTTAGCACTATAGATCTGATATCTTGAATACCGTTAATCGTATCGTATTTTAACTAACGGCATTGTTTTCGCTAGGTCTAAATTAGCTTAAAACGAATTTTTTTTCAAAATTGGGGACACATAATGTTTCTACAATTTTTGCGATTTTTTTAAGGGGTATCCCTTGAAAAAAATACGAATAAAGTGGAAAAAAATTGTGTTCTCAATTTTAATAATAATCATTTTCTAAGGTAAATTAGCCCTGAACAGTACGAAAATCACGTTCAGTTTAACGTCGGACCAACACATTTCAAAACTTTCCCTTCTCACTTCATTCAGTTTTGTAATTTAACACCATGGGTTTGATTGATCACTGGAGCAATATGTACAGGAGGATACCAGTAAACACCATATTACTTAAAATGGAGAAAAATTCGTATTCGAAAAAATACAATACTAACTACGTTCCCAATACGGATCGGATTGCCTATCGAATATAGGACGGCAATCGTAAATCTCACAAAATGGAAAACAGGACTTGGTTGGGATTTTTTCTGTCACTACTCTTATTAGGATTGCAATTTCACCAATCATATTTTATAAACTCTCATTCAGTGTTATTGTTATGAACCTAAATTATATAACCGTGTTCTCTCAAACTAGCACATTTCTTCACATTATGATGGTTTTAATTCGCTTTACCGAAGAAAGTTAAGAAGCAAACATTATATTAGGTTATATATATATATATATATATATATATATATATATATATATATATATATATATATATATATATATATATATATAATATAAAATATTATGTAATATACCTTATATATATATATATATATATATAACATTGGGTAAATTCATATTCTGTGGCCGGAAATTGGTTGTTTCTAAGACTTTATTACTGTACTTCCGTTCACCTTCAAGTAACAAGTTAATATATTACAATTTTCTAATCAAACTTCCCTGTGTATAAAGTAAATTTAATTATTAAGTTTTGGTGTATAATGTATAGGTAGATTATAGAAAAAAGCTCTAACCATTATGGTTAATATATTTTTCAATTATATTATAAAATTTAATTGAACCAGGAATTTTGATTAACTAATTTAATTAATACTGACCCCCTATACAACTGTAAAAAAAATTTTGGATTTTCATAATTTTCATAATTTTTGACAGAAAGTCATCCAAAAACCGCTTCAGAAATTTCTATTTTTTGAGAAATTTATTCGGATAAAATTGTTGATATTTTCGATGACGAAGCAACGCAAAAACTTCCACTCCGACGCAGGAGCTGCGCCAACTTTGCGAATTTTCTCAGAAAAAATACCTCACTTATCTTTTAGAAATAGATCTTAATTAACTTTAATCTTATATTAATGGCGATCCGTGACCGCTAGAATGGCTACAGACACATATACAAATATGTTTTCGTATTTGATATGCTTTCGGTATTTCAAAGGAGAAATTAATGAATAGAATCGATCAAGGCTAAGGAGGGTATAAACTTCAGAAAAAGAAATAAAACACAAAATATGGAATATCACTCTTAATATTCGAAAAATGCATTAAAAATATCAAGTAACCATGGTAATGCATTTGTAAGGAGTTTTTCACATCGAAAATGCAAGACGCAAGATGCATGCATCCTGGATTTTATTTCAGTTGTGCTTTCGCTTCTTACGTGTTTGTGTTCTTCTTATCGGTTACAAGTGTTTTTGCGTCTTGCATCTTGTGAAAGACCTCTAATATTCATTTTTATGGGTATTGTTTTGACATTGCATATATTCCTGTAAATATAGAGTTACAGAAAATATGGTCAGAAAATCAATTGTAATAAAATTGATTTACTATAATTTACTTGAAAGAACTTCTTAGAAAAAATAGAAAAGTTGTTAGCATTCTGAACTAGAACAACGTTGAATGTATGAAACATTTGTCCGAAAACCAGATTAAGCAAATTAGATTAAGCAAATGAATTGTAAAATATCATAATAGGTGAAATTTCGCAAAGTATTGTTTTTTCTTAATTTGTTAATTAAATTTATAAATAAAAATGTTCCACAAAGTAAATCTCCAAACCATACAAAGAACTGATAAAAGATTGAAAAATGTATACCACTTTTGTCTGTAAGGTATTCGTGCGAAAAACAAAATTTATCCTTTGTAATCACGGTAAAAAGTAGAATAGCATTTGATAAAATGCAGGTTTCAAGTTAGTTAAATAATTGATATGATGACTCAAATCATCTCTCTTATATTTAAATCTATGATATGTTTTGGGTAAATAGAATCGTATTATCTATAGTTTTGTATTATTTCTGTCCATAAAACACCCACAAGGTAAGATGTTTTCCATCAAAATAAACGTGTCCTTCGGACGAACACATAAAACTCATTATTAATAATAGTCCAACATAGAATGTAATATATATATATATATATATATATATATATATATATATATATATATATATATATATATATATATATATATATATATATATATATATATATATATATATATATATATATATATGTATAAATATACAGACACAAAACTAATAATATTAAGTTTATACATTTCGAATGATATTAAATAATCATAATAGCCGTCCCTGTAAAGTAATTTTCGGCGATGAAGCACTACTACCCAGTACTGACCAATGGGCAGTGAGAAGACATAAGCTATTATTGTAGAATACCACACACATACTACAACAACGCCGTCGGCAATGTTGATATGCAAATGTCTGTTGAGCTTAGATAATTTACCCGTCCATTCTGTACGATGAATGTTCTCAACTCCTACTATACCAATCCAAACATAAATCCACCACCTCTATAGTATAGTATCATATAGTTAGTTCTGTACTAGCTGGTAGTATATATATAGTTAGTAGAACTCCTCTTACACGTACGAGGAGTTCGTATACAGCGTCATCTATTTACTATTATTTCTAGTGTTGCATGCAAAACGTTTAAATAGTATAATTCAAATTTGAAGAGACATATAATACTTTCATAAAATTTGAAACACCTCAAATGATTATCAAAAATGATTCATAGTAGGGTTATATCCACAAATATGGTTTAGCTTCAACGTCAAAGAAGTAATACTTCTTACGTGCGTACATGAGAATACCCATTCACTTATAGATTCATGTGTTTTGAAATAGTTTGTAAAAATTTCTGCTACAAGATCAATTGTAGTAATTAGTATGCGGGTCCTCAGATTAATTACTAAATAAATTTTTGATGTGTAATAATTTATGCTTTAAAATCAAAATGTAGTAATTCGTCTGCGACTGTCCTCCGATTAATTACTTAATAAATAAGTGTTTGATGTAAAAGTAAATAAAGAATGGATTGCACTTCAATTGAATCATGTTTCACTTTTCACTTCAATTGAATCATGTTTACTTGACAAATATCAAGATAAAATTACTTTTTAAGTAACTTTAAAAATAAGCGAGATATGAATGATTGAAATTCCCGATTAGACAAAGAGGGTGATAGCCCTCTTGATAGGCATTGTGACGTCATAATGTACTATCACCATTTAAAACACATTTAAAACTCCGTTATGCAAGAAAGAGACAAATAATATTCTTTGAAAGCTTATAGCTTCCTTGATATTTGTCGGATTTTAATTTCGTTTTTAAATATTATTACAGTATTTTCATATTCTGAAAATAAATATGACATATTTGGTATCAGTTAACTACCCAATTCCATTGAATTGATTTTTATTAAAATGATGTGGGGTATTTATATTTGAAACAATATTTAATACATAAAATTTGAGACATATAATAATAATAATAATAATAATATTGTATATCGTATACCCAACGGGTTTATATACTAGTTATGACTACTATACGAGATACGACCGACCACTATTACTATGAGAGGTATAGGTTGATTCTAGAGCTAGAATCTTCTACATATATGTACTTTTACTGGACCATCATATAGTTGTCCTTTATTTTATTTATTTAGTTTTTTTTTTGTAGTTTTTAGTTAATTTTCATTCAATGTTCTGTTAAAATAATAAATAGTGTGTCAACAAAGCTTCACTAACTTCACTAAACCAGTACGAAAAATATTAAATTGTATAATTTATTCATGAAAAATATTAACATAAAATTATTAAATTTACTCTAGATATATTTAGAATTTGTGTGAATGCAAGTTGTATTTTTGATTTTTTTTTACCTCAATATATATATATACTACAGCTTAGTGTGTGTAATAAGTAAAAGCCCTTAAAAGGCTTTGTGGTGCCCCAAAAACTCTTATTACGATGTGTAAAAAAATATTTAGATATATATTGATATAACTGTTGATAATATTGATTATAGTGTATAGATTATATGACAGTCCACAAAATATTCAACACATGGCATTGAAATTCGTGCGATAAGTTGTCGATTGCCCATGAGAGCGATATTACCCACTTATTGCCCACGGTGGGCAATCGACAACACCTCACGATAAGTTCTATTTTTGCGCCCGTTATT
Organism: Nineta flava; assembly: GCA_963920215.1. Classification (NCBI taxonomy): domain Eukaryota; kingdom Metazoa; phylum Arthropoda; class Insecta; order Neuroptera; family Chrysopidae; genus Nineta; species Nineta flava. The sequence continues at coordinate 12,651,252 of OY986042.1, forward strand.
TCGGGCATTAAAGGTCTGTTTGGCTATTCAATTCTTACCAGAATACTTAGATGTATTGCAAATATTTATTTGGGTGCGTAAAGTTTACTCTGCGCACTGGTACGTTTCCCGCATTTGTAAAAAAAATGAATATTGATAACATATCTACTCTTTGGGTAGTTTTCCTATAAACGGTGTAACAAAAGGAAAAAAATTGCTACCTGGTATAAAGACTCGCTTAGCTCGTTCTAAACATAAAGAATAATGCGTTTGACTTGACCAAAATCGAAGTTTAGTCTTCCTCGGATCTGTACGTTTTGGAATCGTTTGATACCAAAAATGTATACTTAGATATGATAATGTCTGTTAACACAGTATCTGGAGAACGAAAATATCCTGAGCATTCAAATTACATAATTAAGTTTGTAACAAGTTTTTTTTTTGAAACATTTTGTAGATGACCATCCTTGTGATTTTTCGATTTTTGCATCATTTCCTATAAATATGCATAATTTTCCGTAATTTAAAGTTATTATGTATGAACATATAAATATATGCCTATAGTATATATATATGAAAGTGGGTGACTATGTGGAAGCGCTTTGTGACAACCACCGGCAGTGCTCAGGACATATCTAGAGATTTCTTACAATATTTTTAGTTTCATACAAAATGCTATTTATGTATATAGACTACTGTCTGAATATAGAAAGAAGTCTATTGATATATCAAACACACAATATATTATATATACATAGAAATATACCGGTTATAAAAATATTATTCATACCAATTGATTAAACTAAAAATAAATTCGATCCATTTTTTTTGATTGACATATATAGTCTATATTATTATATTATGAATGAAGTGAGTCATTCATTGACAACAAATGACGACACCATATGATCAGCAACACAGCATGGTATGTAATAAAATATGGCATATATTTGTAAATTTATACTGTTAGTAATAAGGGGCTCTTTTTCTTAAATAGTCAAATTGCTGCTGGCAATACACAATTTATTTATTACATAATATTTATGATATGTTAAACATTTGTTATTTATCTTCTGAACACTGAACAATAGTGATTGTAAACCTATCTAAGTAGAGTTGAAGTTATGTTGATAGTTGACCAGTTTATATATATATATATATATATATATATATATATATATATATATATATATATATATGTATATATATATATATATATATATATATATATATATATATATATATATAGTTATATATTGTTAGGAAAACTACTACCGACTTCAATTTCATAGTATCACCTCCAGGTAAAATATATGTAGTCTCTCAATGGCATATAAATAAGTATGCTTGCGGCTAATCACTTAACAAGATAATAATAATAATAATAATACTTGCTCTGAACAATAATGTTATTGTTATGTTGGTGTGATATGATCCTTATTTTAAGTGACACTACACAATGGGTAAATGAACAATTTTTTTGTTTCGAATTCATGAAACGCATGTGTAATTAAATTACAAACAATGCAATACACAATTAGACGATATTATTTATTACAAAAACATTTCAAATATTTCCAATACAATTCATTTGTGACCTCTAAAACTCTCCAGTTTTAGAACGGAGACGACGGAAAAATTAAGTTTTCTCCGGATTCCAGATTTAAAAAAATAAAAATTCGTTACGTAGGAGCTGTGTCAACTTAGCGAATTTCCTTAGAATACATAAATCACTCTCTAGCGGTCATAATTTTAGTGTATTTGCAAAAATTAAATTTATTAATAGCCCAAAAAGAAACCGGTATAACGATTATAGTTTATAGTTACTATGGAAACGAAATTAATAAATTAATAAATTTTTTACAATAAAATATATTTTATGTACTTGTGTCAAACAAACACAAAATATTAAATATCTCTCTTAATATTAGAATAATCGAAAAATGTATAAGAAGTAAAGTTGTAGAAAATCATGTTTGCTACAATTCATTACTCGATCTTTTTTCTCAAACTCTAATGTGAACAGAGATATTTAGAATTTTAACTTTCAATCTTTAATTGTAAATATTTCTGTAAATATTTGTGTAACAGAAAAATGATAAGAAACAAAATTACAGTACAACTTAGTACCTACAAATTAACTCCTGATAAATTTTTCGATTTTTCAAATATTAAGGCAGATAGTCAAATTTTGTGTTTTCTCCTCCCTCTAAACCCCCTTTCCCCTCGTCCGATTTTACCCATTCCTAGTCTACAAACAAATTCATTATTCTTTAGGGACCGGTAAAAAAGACCTAGAAAGTCCTACTTGCCAGTCTTCGACTTCCCCTCCGCTACAACTAACTACTACTATAGTCAAACAAAAGATATTAAAACATTAAGGTTCTACTTCGAAAATGGTTTAAAACTCCTGCATAAAAGCGGCGTAGACAAAAACTAGGAACCATCAATACAATCCATAACGCCCTTTTCAAAATTCTACAGTTAATGAGTTCGAATATATGTAAAGAACAAAAGTTGTAAGTATTTTTAATACAAATAAGTTTTATTCGAAAACCATTTTAGGATTTTCGATTGTCGATTATTTTTGTTACAAAAGCAATCATCACCGGTATTGATTTAAAAGATTCGATTAAAAATCATCAGCACAGAATTTGACCTTGACTGTTCGCTAATGCAACTGTATAATCATAAATTTTATGATAAAAATAAAACTGAACATCATCTTTTTGTTATTTCTTTACATATTTGAATATTTTATAAACAAAAATTTGTATATTTTTATAAAAATTGTGTAGACAATGTTATAGTAAATTTAAATGTCCATAATTTTACCACTAGATTCACAAATATGCATAATATATTTAGTCTGAGCGCAGAAAACTTGAAACATTTATAGTAGTATATAATATACAGGATGACCCCCCCCCCCCACATACAATTGAATTGACTATAAAATGATACATATGGGTGATCGTATATATTGAAAATATATTTTAAACTTATTTTTTTAAATTTAAAGTTTTTTTCAAAGATGTTTATTGCAAGTTTTTAATGTTTCTAAATATTTTAATTAGAGATATTGAATTTGTCTAGATCTAAAGTATAAGCATAAATATTATCTAGAGCACGGTAGTGAAACAAGCCCGAGTTTCAGGAGTTTCTGCCTGTGTACGTTACCGTGCTGTTACTAGCCGAACTTTGAAGCGATATTTGATCCAGATATAACTTCTGAACAAAAAGATCTACAATGGTGGTTTTCGAATATAGAAATTTTACGGAATTATAAGAGACTGTTTTTTCAATCATCGTTAAATATATTATATAATTAAAAAATCATAATATTAATTTTATAAAAGAATACGACCCAAAAATGAGATAGATATGTTTATCTATTTATCCAGAAATACAGATGATAGTCCGTTGTTCAAACAGCGTAAAAAGCCAAGCTGTCATTTCAAAATAATTGATTTGTGCCTTATTTGTACATTAGTTGGTATTTTTACTATTTATCCGATGTCATGTAAATTTAGCCTCAGTTTTACAAAAACTCCTGTACTTTGAATCTCAACTAAACATTTTAAGATTGTCCCGAATTAAGTGGATTGGGAAAATTGGTTTTAACCCCATGATCCGAATTCTGTTTTGGGATATAATTAATATTAATTTAGTTGGGACCCAAAGTATGATTTTAGAGCTATTGATAAATTTGCAACATATTTTTACGCAACGAGCAGAAAAAAAAGGTTTTTTTTTGGTCACCGCTTTAATGTTTCCTTGTATAGTTAATAAAATCCATTTTGGCGGTGTGATTTATGAGTGATCTAGCCCGGTTTATTAATATATGTACCAAAAACTTAACAATTATCAGCCCTACAAATAACTATAATATTTATTTTTATATCAACAGTCCAAGTACCCGTGTGCGCTCTCCTGTAAGGTGACGGTTTCGATTCCCAACTAGAATAAAATCATTGTTACAGTGTAATGAAAGATGTTTGGAAAGATGAAGCCACCCAGTACAAGTATATTATTATTACAACAACGAGCAACAGCAAGGCATACATAATACGGTATCAAAATAAAATGACAAGATAAACTCTCCTCGAGGACATGCATTTATCTTATATACGTCCCATTCCAAACGGTTGCTTGTCTCATGCTCGTATATTTGTGTTGTTTTGTTGTTTTCTTCACTTTCTGTGTTACAGAAATATATATTTGAATAAGGGATTTTTCATAATATACAGAATGTGTAGCGTATTTTTTTATCTAACTACAAAAAACACAATAATTTGTGTCTGGATTACAGATATAGAAGCACTATCTGCATAAATACCGAATTCAATTATGAAAAAAAAAAATGTTTCTCATAAATTTTTATTCACATTAGTAATTTTTCTCTTCAATAAATCAATCAATAGGCGCAACAACCCAGAGTGGGCATTCGTCTACATGTGATGCGGTCCTTGACTTCGGTTCACCACCAGACGGTCACTCGCATCGCCCAGAACTTGATCCATCCATCTGAGTCTAGTTCTTCCTCTCTTCCTTGTTGCATAGTTCTTGGCATTAACGTTTTTTCTGGGCATTCTGGCATCTTCTGAACGTGCCCAAACAATCGACAGTCTTTAGGATTCGATGAACCTCGCCATTCTTCCTCGTTGTTCAGTAAACATGGAATTGTTTCACCCAATTTTTTAATTTTATAGGATCAGATAAAACAATGTTTTGACGTTTTCATATACTACAAGAAAAAATGACGTCGCTTATGATCAAACAGCTTATAACGTCTTTTTTACTCCAAGTAAGTAAGCCATACTGGGCTTTTTTACCGATCCGAAATATCAAGCAACTTATATGCAGACTAGGAATTTGGTAGGTTGTGTGACTGCAACTGACTTTGGCAAGAACTATGCCGATATTTATCTGAAGCTCATGAAAGGAATCTGCAGAAAATCTTCACAAGCACAGTCGGTTACTATCGTTCCTCTCCATACTTCGACAGTTTACTCAATTAACTGGCCCATTTAATTATTTATTTATTGGATAAACTGCCACCGTTGGGAATCGAACTCGCAACTTCCCTGTTGCAAACAGAGCGCCTTTGACAACACGTCCACTTCAACTGGTTCCTTCACAGCCAGTAATATAAATATCAATATAAACTCGATGAATTTATTTTTTATCCCGAAGTGTAAACTTTTCAAGTATTATCATAATGTCCGTTCAAATAATAAATATAATAAACGGATCTTACATGTTTACACCATAAAATTACTGGAAACCAATGTAAACAAGTACATATATATAATATTGTTACATGTGTATTGTGTACATACATATACGAATCATGTTGTTACATATTTATCAGTCGTGAATTTTTTGTAAAACTTGTTTGAGAATTTTATTTTTATTTTTGTAAATAATACGTAATTATATTTCAATCAGTCATTTTCAAGTCATTGATTACCAAAAAAAAAAGGGTTGAGTTTGCTTTTTTTTAATTATTGTAGAGGAAACAAAATAAACCAAAACGCCTCGGGTAGTATATAATTATAATAAAGTTTAATTTAAAAAAAAAAAACAAGTGAAAATGACAACTAACTGAGCTAATTGCTTAAATATCAGTATATACTGATTTTGTGCAAAAAAGTTTCAAACAAAAGTTGTTTATTTTTTAAATAGAAATATTTTTGGTCTTTAAATTTTTGTTCTATCTCTTACGGATTCAAAGATATGCAGTTTTGCCCATTCACGAACTGACCTTACTTTTTAGCTTAAGAAGTCTCCGAATTTCCGCTCACTATTTCTCTTCGTTTTTGAGTTAGCGTGTTGACGGACGGACGGACGAACGGACAAACACATTTGCGGAAATGGACTAATTAGGTCATTTTATGAACACCTATACCAAAATTGTTCGTTAAAATTGATGTTTTAATATTGACCGGGCAGTACAGTACATTTCATAATAAACAGAAACACTCCTTTTAACAGAAATCAAAAATTGGTATATGTAAATTAATAATTTAAATTTAGATAGCATCTAACGTCACCAGTAATCGGATTTATGTAATTATTAAATAATCGTCTTCCGACGATTATTTTGACGAATTGACGAAAATTTTCGTAAATTTTTTATCTTTTTAATTAAGATATTTACAAAAATCTTCGTCAGACTATTTTTTTACAATAATTTTAACGCAATGTACGAGATTTAATTTATAAAACTAGAAGTTTTTTACTTTTTAATCTATAGAAAAGGTGGAGCAACATTATCGAAAATGTATGCGTTAATTCAACATTTTCTATTCACAGCATGTTAAAATTCCAATTTTTAATGATTAATTACATGAAAACCCTTCGTCAGACTTTTTTGCAAAAAATTATTTTATACATATGAGATACCAATTAATAACATCATATCAAAAATTCAGATTTTTATCCATACATTACCAATTTTACCTATACATGTGTCCGATCAACCTTGACATACAATGATAACTTTTCTGATTGCAATGCAATTAATATATATAATAAAATATACGCATATACATTTTGTTTAACGAATACGATGACGTACTAGTCGATATTTTTGAAACAAAATATTTATTAAGAATATTATATGAACGATCCATGTAGGTTACGATATATATAGCAAGCTATCTTATAGCTTATAGTTCCCAAGAACTTTGTGGAATAAGTACGTAGGTATAGACAAAAGCCTATCTAAGATGTTCCATATAAAGTCATGTAGATGCTGCTATAGTAATGGTATAAGGTAGAATAACTAGGTAGGTATTATTATATACTGTAAGTATATATATATATCGTCGCTTGTAGCTCTGCTAGTGAGCCACGTAATGGAAGGTCCATCAAATATTAATGTCCCGTGATATAGCTCTTATTAATTGATGACAGCAAAGAAGGAGTCGATCTACATAATATATGGACTACCGCAAGATCTTATTTCTAGCAAGCAATGTTGTTTTACTTACATAGATCGTATATAAATATGGCTACAGTGAAACTACTGTTCACATACCGCTTAATACTATAGCGTAAAAGTTTTGTATTGTCCAAAAAATTTTTCAAACTCTTCATGGCATTAGTAAACGTTTTGATGACCCGTAATAATTTGATTTAAATAGAGATCTTATAGGCAAATAATTCCGATTATAGGACTTTGTTATGTTTACATAGGTTTGACTGTATATTTATTTCAAGAGGTAAAGATATTCGAGAACGAGTAAGGTAGTGCATTTTCATCGCACCGTTCATCATAATTTCATTATATAATCTTGTTAAAACTAAACTTCAGAAACTGAAATAATGTTTGAAAAACATTAAAACGGTCTTTCATAATTTGTCCGGAAGACATAAGTTGTTGAAAACGTAATTATATATATATATATTGCTTAAATACCATGTATATACTGTGTTCGTTGTCAGTGCTGTTTATCTTACATAAGTTGTGTTGAAGTTGTGACAAAACTGTGAAGTATGCAAAATTAAAAGAACTCTGAAATAGAAAAATTTTTTGTCTCTAAACTTGTCTTCCATCTCTTAAGGAGTAATTAGAACATTTTATGAACACCGGTTCCAAAAACTAGTTTGTTTCTACAATCAATATCTCCCATCGTGACAAACTTGTGTTTGAACTACCCTTAATTACTCTAATTATAATAATACTCTTATTTAATTATAGGATATGGTTTTTTGTGTCGAAATAATTGTAAACTAGTTTGTAAAGATGTCCTCAAATGCTTCAATTCAGAATCAAAATATACTAAATATTTGTTTTAGTAACCATTTTTTCTACTTATGATTCGAAGTAGATTATTTTGAAAAATATTATGGGAAAATCCTGAATATATAGATAAAAAATCGACAACAATCTCTAAAACAAAATTTTAATCCATTCATAAATAAATATTGGTAGCCACAAGAGATTGGTCTGTTTGTATTTTGATGTTGTGTAATTTATTTTGATTAAAGTCAGACATAATTTCAATTTAATATAATTATTCCTATATATAGTCCTTTTAGAATGATTACCTATAAGCTAGGTAAACCCCCCCCCCCACTAGCTCCCTTCCATTGAAATTAAAACGTAAGAATTAAATATTAACTATATTCCCGATATAAAAAAATAGTGTTAATGTTTTTACTACAATTTTTTTTTGATTATAAAAAAAAAAACAATATTGCTTTTGTATAGAAAAAATATCATTATACAAATAACAGAATATATATACATACTCTCCGCCTTCAATTACTAGTGCAAATAATAAGAAATTTCCTTTTTTTGTGAATGAAGAGAAGAACCCTTACTAATCATAGATAGACCTGGTCTCTTGAGATTTGACAAACGGCTGGTTGGTTGGCTACTATCTTTTTTAGACATCGTATTTCGTTTTATACACCATACATATCTACCACAAATAGTAAATTTAACTTTCAACAATTTCTTTATATATACATAGATGTATATCGTAGGCATAAAAGAAATTAGACAAATAGCTTTTTGACTAGAACATCATTGCATATAGCGTTGTAACTCACAAAATTACAAATAACAGTTAATTCGACCAATTTAAATAAATTAAATTATTTCTGTTTTTATACGTGGTGGAGTTTAGTCCCTACTTTGTAACGGTTGAAAATATTGATTGGAGAAAAAAAATTTTGATGCAGGTCGTATTCATAAATTGACTTAATTAATCTATTCCGACTGTTAACACGGTAACTCGGAAACGAAAAGAGTTAACGATCTGAAATATTGTGTATGTGTTCTAAAGATAAAGAAGTAGGGTTAAGTTTGTAGGGTTCAGTTTAGGGTTAAGTGAATCGGAAAAATCAGACCGTGCTATCCGCGTTAGGGCAGGTTCAAGTTATCTTTCAAACCGTAAGAGACAGAACAACATTTTAAAGACAAAACATATTGTATTTATTTAAATAAACAACTTTTGTTTGAAACATTTTTTCTTAAACTCAGTATATACCAGATATTTAAGCAATTAACTCCGTTAGTTTATTTTTCATTATTTTTTTTATTATTTCGATATTTTCTTAGTTCAGGTTTTAGAATGTTGGACTGATATGTTTAGAGTGTTTAACCAACGAAATTCCAACGTGTGCGAAAATTTGTAATAATCAAGAAGTTGGTAAAAAAATTAATATAGTTTTTATTGAATTTTCGACTTTTTTAGAAATATTTTGCCTTGGAATGCATTTAAGCATATAGTTTGAACAACAACTTTCTATCACGAAGGAAACAAAGTAACTAAATAATACACAATTAATATCAATAATATTATTTTATATATCAAACTGGGAAGTTGGTCGTGAAGTCGCGTTAAATAATCTGACATTCTTTAATGCACTTAGTATATATGTCTAGTTAAATAACTTTTTGCCTAAATTTATAAATACCTTGCGCCATAGAAGTGATACATAGATTATTAACATGAATTGTTAAGGGATATTTTGGTGTTCCAATAAAGAAAATATATTTTCCAAACTTTAATATAATATATTTTCATCATTAAATTTATTCATCCATATGATGAATGTTTGAATACGGTCCATCATAATGACAAAATTCACGTATGAATGTTTTTTGTATAAATGAATGAATGTCAATATACAATCACAAAAGTTTCATATAAAGGTTGTATTTAAAAATAAGGGTTTTAATCATTACATAAAATGCTTCTTGATGAATATATTAATATTGAATTATTTTTAAATATATTTTTGTATTTTCTCTATTCAAGTTTTGTTCATAGATGGACGTATTACTTTTCATTTTAATTACTTTGAAGGTAAAATGGAAAACGTTCAAGATTTTCTATGTCATTTTTCTGTTAGAATGGCGATGCCAGTTGCAAATTTCTTTGCCATTTCTTTAAATCCATCTCACTAAATGACGTAATTTAGATTATAGATAGATTAATTGTAGAGCCTGGGACACTCTTCGACCATTATATCCATTGTGATGCCTAAGGATGTGTTTAGACTAGGAATTGGTAGGATGTGCGGATGCAGCCCACTTTGATAGGAACTATGCCGATACCGATCAGGAGTTCGTGAAGGAAACTGCAGAAAACCTTCAGAAGCATAGCCGGTTACTTCGTTCTTGTCCATACGCCGACGGTTTAGTCAATCTAGATTATAATTTGCTATACTAATATACTGAGATTATAAATGCATATTTAATGATGGTTAATTTATTATTGATGGTCACTATATGACTAATCATTAAGAAATTATGTATGAATCCAAAGCCTTTCTACAGTATATTAATGACAAAAATGGCATACAATTTTTATTAATTCTATTATTAACCATAGAATTAATAAAAATAATAATTCAATATTACGTTGCAAGAAACGTTGCAAAAATATTAAATATTGTTGCAGGTTTATTTTATAAATACTCCGATGGTTTGTAAAAAATGTACACGGTGATTTTATATAACTACACCGGTATATCATTTAAAAGATTATTTTGAATGGACACTCAACCAATCACGCTGTCATATATATGTTACGTATCAAGCCCGATATTATACAAATCGGGATTTGAACAGACAATTTTGTACCAAGTTCGATCTGTACAGGTAATTTTTTTAAATAAAACCGAAATAGTGTTTCGGAATGAGTAAATTTATGTATATTTTATCATGCGCTTATCGCATTTTCACATTTCAAAACACTATTTCGATTTTATTTTTAAAAAAAATACCTGTACAGATCGGACTTTGTACAAAATTGTCTGTACAAATCCCGACCTGTACAATTTCGGGCTTGGATACGTAATATATTCATTTATTGAAATATAAACCTGTAGTGTACACAAATCTTCCCAATTATATGTGGTGTAATGAACAATTTTTATGCAATACAGATATTTTGAAAACGAAATGAAATCGATACGAACCGACTAAAAAAGTTCGAAAAAGGAGGTGTTTTTAGAATGACCTATTTAGTCCATTTCCACCCGTAAACACAATATCTCTAAAACGAAAGAAATAATCAGGTGATGGTATATAAGGTCAAGTTAAATGACCAAAATCGGACCATGTTTGGGCAAAATGTGAAAAAAGTGTTTGAAACCGTAAGCGATAGAACAAAAATTTTATCACAAAATATGTTCTTTTTTTATAAATAAACAACTTTTATTCATAAATTCAGTATATACCGGGTATTTAAGCAATTTACATAGTTATTTTCATTTGTTTCAATTTAATATCGTCGAAATTCACTTCGGAAAATCGTAAAATATATGTTGTACATTTTCTGAGACAATTTCTTGTATAATAAAGTGCCAAGTGATATATAAATTTTAGAAACATCATCCATAAGTGTGAATATTTTTCTGTAATTGGTTGGTTGATATTCAAATCAGAAACGATCACTTCAAGAATCTACCCCTACAAGTCGTTATGTTGAATCACCCACCATTCTGAAGTAACACATTAAATGTAATGTTGATGACTCCATAGAACAAAAGATAAAATAAATTTTATGACTACATAGAATATTAGACCAATTTATGGACTGATATAATAACACTGATCAGATTAGTTTTATATGTGCGCGAGAACTAATTTTAAGATTTGGGAATTAATATCAAATAATTTTTCTGTAATATAATGGGCCATTTAAAATGAAAATTTAATTATTATTTTATTATTGTCACAATACACACTAGCTCTTGTAAATACAGAGCTCGGAGAATATGTAGCAAAGTCAAATATACGACATAAAAAGTATAAATTGTTAATTAACATCTAAATTTGTCGGCAGTTTGTCAATTATTAAGAACAAAAAAAAAGGGGCCAAAACTGTAAAACCCAGCAATAACAAAAATTTGGTAATTTCTTAGATCACTATGGCAATGTCTTATTAACCACAAACCATGCAATAGATTCGACTGAATTTTCGTTAGGCCAAAATGGTTTTAAAATATTATTTTTAATAAAATCTGAGAAAAAACAATTTTTTTTTATTTTCTCCGATTTTTTTTGAAAATTATACCGTAAATAACGGAAATCTATTCAAAAATTTGATCCCAGTTATGATTTTTGAAGTAGCTATCAATGTGTTTTGGAATACAAAGTTTGGAAACCAGGATGGCTTATACAAGCAATATGGTACAAATAACGACTTAAGCATTTAATGAGACAGAACTTTCGTTTTCTTTGATTTGAAATGGTTTAGGAAACATAATTTTCAATAAAATCGGAAACTGCGGTGGCTACGAATGAACCAACAAGAAGCCAATTAACTTGATTTAAATATCTCTATATACATAAAACAGAAATATATTATGTGAATGTGTGAATGTTTGATCGAATTATTTGGGGAAAACTTTAGCAGAAAGCGAACTTATGATAAGATCCAAGATAATTTTCCTAAAGACTCCAGAAAAAGTATCAGAAGTACAAAATTCCAAACCGTTCCAAATTTATAGCAGTTTCCTGACGGATGTATTTTTAATATAGTTTCCATAAAAATATCTGCATTTAAAAAATTCTGGAAATAAACAATTTGTCAATAAATTTAAAATATAAAAAAAAATGACGTTTTAGAATGTCAAAATTTAGAAAAAAAATAATTATTCGACATAAATTTCCTATAAGAATTTTTGAACGCACGGGCAACGCCGGCTTTTTCACCTAGTCATTCATAAAATATTCATGTTTCACCTCAAGCCACATTCAAATGTATAGATTACTTTCAAGCAGATAATGAGAGATAAGAAATCCTTCTCCTATAACTTCATTAATGTCGAAAATTTTTTAAAAAGCTATTACTTAACGCCATAACTAAAATCAGTTTCATACAAATAATAATAATTTCATCGTGTGTAAAACCGTTCGAAAGAAAAACGTAGTAAATTTAAAGATAATAAATAACTCTTTCAGATGTTCGGTTAATTTCTAACAAAAGTATTTTACCACTTGTTCTTTCTCGATTCGATGTTATAAGGATCGTTATCGTCTTCTAACAGAAGTCATTTATCTTATAGCAGTAGTACTTCTTCGCTCTACATGTGCAGAAGGCGGTGTAACAACAAATTTATATATATATATATAGGTATACTGCAGACCATGAACGCAACACTCCGACATTTTACCGACCGACGACTATCAGCATTCACACTAAATATTCGTGCAAGGAGAATATAGTAAAGGTTGAATATAACGTTCAATACAAATTGAATAATACATAAATTCAATGACATATTATTCTATATAGTATACGCTTGTTCTTTCATTTTTATGCCTTCTTAACCATATCGATATAGTGATATAGTACAGTGACCACAGATACAGTTTTCAGTATCCACAGATATATAGATTGTAGCGGCTGCCCTGGACGGGCTATACTTCGACTATAAGGTCCATTGTGATGCCTAAGGATATGAGAATGTGAGTGGAGTGGATGGAATTTTTGTGTGTAGAGTAGGAACTGGTAGGATGTGCGGCTGCAGCCGACTCTGGTAGAAACTATACCGGTATTCATTTGGAGTTCGTGAAGGAAACTGCAGAAAACCTTCACAAGCATAGACGCTGCCGGTTACTTGGTTCTTTTTCATACGCCGACAGTTTAGTCAATTAACAGCCCTTTTTTTTTAATAATTGACAAACTGCCGATATCGGGATTCGAACCCATAACCTCCCAGTCCCCAAGTAGACATAACGCCTTAGTCCGCTGGGAAACTTGGCTGGTTATATTATTATCCACACATATTAAATACAATGTGAAATAATAAGTTCATGTTTACTTCACAGTAATACTGTCAATGATATGAATAAATTGACTCATCTAACTGTATCATCCGTGGTGTAACGGTTAGCACACTGGGCATAATTTCGTGATGTTCAGGCTCCGATACCTGGTAGACTAGTTAAATTTACCTTTTAACAAGCTTTTATTTAACTTATATTTTATATAACGTAATCGATTCGCAAAGTGGCGTTCATAATTTTACAGTTGGTTTGTGCTGAATCTGTGTGGTTTTTTTCAAAAATACTTCGAATTAAAGTTGTTACTATTTTTATAAGGAACAATTTTTATTCGAAACATTTTTCCAAAAACCTAATGGATTCGGCACAAATCAAGTGCAAAAATTTGAAACAAATTACGATGATTATCTAATAATGCTGAAAAATATTTTAGTTGATAGAGCATTTGTCTGGAATTCCGACGCCAAAGGTCGTGGATTCGATCTCCATCCAAAATATGTATGCAACAGTTTTCTATACAAAGTTTTGCAGCTTCATGTGTTTTCTGTGGAAATACATAATATTCGATTCTTGTATATATTGTTCTATGTGACACTAACTGTAATTAAATACTATTTGATAATAATAGGCGATCAAAGTAATAGGTATGAATGAGTGTGTGATAACTTGGCGAATCAGCACATTACACAACCAGGAAAAAAAAAGATTAGTGATTTTTTTAGTTGAACTAATGCCCCATCATGTTCGATTAGATATCGTATGTGAATATACTTGCTAACGAGGTACTAGATATCTCGGGGTTTTTAATGGATTCTTCTTAGTTTTATAATTCCGTACCGTATAACGAAATACGGTACTATGGACCACAAAGTTGATGTCACAAAGTTGATGTCAAAGTTTTTCCAAGTTGATGTCACTTCACACATTTTATAAAGGTTGTTGATTATAAATATAGTAAAATTACATCAACTTGTGTGGTCCATAGTAAATATTGATATACTTAAAAATGTCAAATAAGGCAATGGAAGAGTTTTGCTTATACAGGGAGGAAAATCTTTTGAAAGGAATACCGCTACCGAATAAAATTCTTTAATTAGGATAATTATCTGAAACGTAGCGTTTGGCTTAAACATAAATCCTAAAATCAAAATATTGGTTCTGATTCAAAAAACAGATTTTTAATGAATAAACTCAAATTTTAAGCACATTAATAATTGTTATCCCAGTTAGACTTATTTAAGGTTGCTATACTTATTTATAGGGCTATACCCAAGGTTGCTAGGAAGAGGTACCTAAAAGATGCTTAAGTATTATATATTACGTATTAAGTATTATATATATATATACATATATATATATATATATATATACATATATATATATATATATATATATATATATATATATATATATATATATATATATATATATACATATATATATATATATATATATATATATATATATATATATATATATATATATCTATATATATATATATATATATATATATATATATATATATATATATATATATATATATATGTATATATGTATATATATATATATATATATACATAAGATCCATTTGATTGTCTATATATATAAAATATTTTATATTGTAAACGAAATAAAATGAGATAAATGTTTTATTAGGTCATACAGATAATTCTAAATATCTTTGTTTTTATATACCTTATGTCAACTGTAGATAAATGTAACTACGTCACACAAAACTTATTATAATCGATTTGTTATCGTACAGTCGAGCTTTTTGTTTGATTATTAAAAATATAAAGCATTTTGTTCATGCATTTTGCTCCATTACTTATCACCAAAATCCACTTTTCTAATTGCACAAGATATTTTATTAAACAAATAAAAAATAAAGAAAATGTATTATACCATTTTCTTCGTCTTCGTTTATACCTTATTCTTTACTTGTCGTATATAAAATTATACAGGGTGTACAAAAAGTAGAAAAATTTAAGTTTCTAGTATAAACATGGAATCTAAAACTTCGTTATCGAAATACAGTCTATCAAAAATTGTATATTTTTCTATTAGTTTTTACTCGGCCAAAAGTACGCCGCTAAGTTCTTGGAGGTGATTTCATAATCTTATGATTACTTCCTAAGAGAAAATTGATCTGCCCGTTTTTATCCTTTCAGACACATGCTTGTAACATGTTTTGTAAATTGATAGAAGGAATTTCTTGAACCAAGAAAATATGTTATCTTCAAAATATGATACTCTGAGAAAGAGATCCTTGTTTTCATTCAAGAATTTGTTTACTTGAATAATTATCTTCAAGTACACAAATTCTTGAATGAAAACAAGTATTTCTTTCTCAGACTATCATATTTTGAAGAAAACATATTTATTTGGTTTAAGATTTTCATTTTATCAGTGTATTTAATCTTAAAGAAATATTCTATATAATTTTAGATATATAACTTTACCGTGTTTTAGATATATAATTGTATCGTTTAGATATAACTTTACCGTGTCTGAATATTCGTCAAGAACATTACTCAAAAAATTACTGCAGAACTCACCTTATATGCTTTCTTTATATTTCAATGCCAGCGCGAACTCAGTCATCAGTGTGTAAATGAAAGAATGTATTACAATAAAATATTTTATAATATTAAAACAAATCTTTTCCTTACGTTGCGTATTTATCACACGCAAAAGAAAGGTATAAAACTGTTAGTTTATACAAAATATGTGCAGATTATTATTTTGAGAACATTATTCTTTTTGACATTTGTAAATTAAATCGAATATCGTAATGGAAAGAAGGGATCTTTAATAATAGTAACGAAAGTACACTCACATATATAAGCTAACAAATTTATCATATATATTTTTACTTATATATTATCTATTTATATACAGGATGAGTCAAGAAGATCGTATATCTTCAAACGTTAAGATTCGCTGTCTAATTTCATTCCTCGAAATATTCATGTAAATAAGTTTTTATTTTGGTAATTTTAATAACTATATAACGCGTCAGTTATAAGCAAAAAGACTAAAAAACCAGATAAAGACAATATTGCTGTTAAATAGTGCAAAAAGCTACCATAACAACATCTTAACGACAAAACGGACAAGTCAGTCAGTATACTGTTTTTTGACATGTGATTACCTGCTGTACAGGAATCCCGTCACAAAGTTCGCCAAATTGGTGGCTTACTGTTTCAAATAAATTGCCTTCAATTGTGTCCCTTGGGTATGATTTAAAATTACTAGATATGAATTTCTACCTTAATTGGGTCTAGCATTGAATACGTAGGGCAAAAGATAGACACATACACATTCATTATGTCATTAATTTTATGAATTCGGGCTCAATAATTGAAACAGAATCGGTTTTTATTAACAACGCAAGGTTTTACGTACAATAATTTCTTCCTCCCTAATGTGGCTCGGCTCTAAAGATAAGCGAAAAAAATTCAATTATTTTTTACGATTTTTGTTTGTTATTAAGATCGTTAGAAAGCATTTGTAAAATATGCCGATTTTACTGTACAACAATATTTGCGTTTTAAGCTAATTTTTATGCGTAAAGTATACTTCCAGCACATGGGAGTGCGTTTCTCTTGATTCACCTTCTTTATACAGGGTGTCCCCTAAGTCACGGACACAACTGAAGGTATGGATAGAAAATTGAATTCTGAGACGAAAAGTCCTTCACTATTTTTTAATCAGGTTATTAGTTATTAATTAAAATAAGTAACCAATCATGGGCGCGCACTGGGCTACGACAGACACACGTACATGCATTCCCCACTAACATACTTACAAACAATCACTCACACACGCTATTAGCTGCCTCTAATTGGTTACTTAGTTTAATTAATAATTATTCACCTGTACGTCTGATTAAAAAATGGTGAAGTTTTCTATCCATACTTTCAGTTGTGTACGTGACTTATGGGACACCCTGCATATGAAAGAAAATACCATCTAAGATTCATCCAAAAAATATAATCTCGTTTATAATAACATACACACACACACACACTATCTCTAGTAATCATACATTTTAATCTGAAATAGAATTTTATCCAACAAGGGTATGGTGAAAATTCAACCTTCAAACACTTTTATTTTTAAAACCAGCCAGCCACGTATTTAAGTCAAATCTATTTGGTATGATAAAATGTTCTGAACAGAATTTATTTGTTTTTATGCAATTTTTTCAAACTCGCATCGATGGGTATTGTTTACCTCTGCCATGCGGAGACGGTTTCATGGAACACAAAATTTGGATTATCTATATCTTACTCTACCAACGTGCCTGATAAAATCGCATCTAAAACTACTATTTTACCACACTGCAAGAACAGATTGATAGAAAAAAAATCGGTTTATTGTCATTGTAGTAGCAAAAATTTAGGGTATTTATTATCAACCATGTTTGAAATTTTCATAAAAACTATTTTTATTTTTAACTATAGATTCAGAAACACAGTTTCTTAATCAGAAAAAAAATATAATGATAATGATGACGATTATTATTTGTTCTGAAGAAGGAACTTTGTTTCCGCCGCAACGATAATCAAAAATAAAAACATTTTTTACGAAAATATTTGTTTAATTTATTAAATGTACTAAATATTTGTCTGAATCGAATTTCTCCCAGTTGAAATGTATTTTACGATTGCGAATATATGCAATACAAAGCTGTTGATAATCATTGAGGTTATCTCATTCTGTAATTCGAAAGTACGTCATGAAATACAAATTTGGTGGTGGCGCAGAGAAATCTGGGTCGGTAATTATCTTTTTCAAACTTAAGAATAATTTAAAATCAAACACGCACTAATTGACTAAAACCTAAATAGTAATTACATTGCTAATTGTAGAAGAGTGTCTCATTGTAAAAATCAAACTAGTATGTACTATGAACCACAAAAGTTAATGTCATTTTTTTTTAATTTATTGATTGATTTGGGTCTTATTAATTCAGTTTTTGAAAAAAAAATATCGTATAAAAGTTTTGCTACAATTGTACTTCCCAAATTAGTATAATCGGAAAGTGTTTAACCATATTTTTACAATCAGCTATATTTAACTATTTACTTTTTAGTGCATTACTAATACAATAGTTTTAATTTATACAATATAGCTAACATGACAATTTTGGGTATATCATAAAATTGTATGAAAAATAGTTTTCATGTGATTTTGAAAATAGAATATGTCATATAAAGTCATTTTCATTGTAAATAAATGTATCAAAAAACTAATTTGTACAACCCTGCGACTGAAATTGAAAAATAACGCCAAAACTATTATCGAAAAGTTTCAATGTCAATATTACTGCAGCAGCAAGAACCAACATTGGTTTGGTTATATGTGTGAATACAATTGTATACAAGGATCAGTTTATTGTATCGATGGATGGAGGGTGTTATTATTGTATACAAGAAGATCACTAGAAGATGAAAAGACGAAATCGAGTAGAAAGGTGAATAACATACATACACTCCCGTTCAAAAAAAATGAACAGACCTGAAATGTTAATTTTCTTACATTTCATAAAACTCCTCACTTTTGTAACTCTCTGTATATTATTTATTTACAAACGAAGATAAGGAGTATATTTTTTAAAGGTGTGAGAGACTTGACATTTACTACAAGAATAATCAAAATTGTGAGAGACTGCTTCAGGTCTATTCATTTTTTTTTGAACGGGAGTATACATGCATACATACATATATGTATATGCGTCTATCTCTTACATAACTATTCTTTTTTTTTGAGAGTTCAATACTACATGTTGCTGCTGAGTTTATTTTCGTATGAATGTGTGTTGTTGTTGAAGGGTCAAAGTGTAAATAATGGATCTCTTTCTTCCTATTGTCAAGGTGGGAATTGGATTTACTTTGTATGAACACATATACGTGTATACCGTACACTAATACAAAGTGTGAGTCAATACGAAATGCCTGCTTTTCTTACCACCCTCGATCTAACCTATGACTTCGTAAAGAGAAATTATTGAAAATGTAATTATTGCCAAGTTTAAAGTATTGAATAAAGTTTTGTTTTATTCTATACAGTTTTCATCCGGTTTGCTTCGGAAGACAACCTTTATTAGCAACACTATTGTGTGTGTACTTATTTACGCGCGTTACTAGTCAATCTCCTTTGGTGTGATAAATAATGTCCGTTTTAAAGAATCTATTCAAATAAACTTGAAACTTTGTGAAATTGATAACGTCAAAGCGCCAAAGCGTGGTCAATAAATAATCATTGGCCAATGGTATCAGAAAGTTTGCCATAATCCATTTTGACATCGATATATACATCCGCAATGTAATATGTAATATATCCGCCTACTTTTATAAAAATTGAAATGAAATGTCTTGGCAACGAAAACACAAATATGACGATAAAGTTCGCTAAGTTGGTAACCGGTATAAATAACAATTTATATATTATATTAACTTTTACGGAATATTTTTCGTATAAAAAATATACTACACACAATTTAGATTTATTATCATATAATGTAATATAGTAATCATTTGTATTCGATTTAGAAGAATTATTTTACCATTAATATTTCAACATTTGAGATGTTTTGCTATCAAGTGGCCGAAGAATTTAATGTAAAAATTTTTTTCGTCAATCTTATAAAATATATCACTACTCCTGGAAATTATACATTTTCTATAGTAGTGATTTATTTGTTATGTATTAAACTAGAAAGAAATAATCAAAGTATATCTTATTACCTGGCTTATAGAAAATGATCTGCCTGACTTGAATGGAAGCATGTAACACTCATAGATTCGGTGTATCTCACCCAGAATATATGAACTTTCAGGGGGATAAGCAAGCTCCTGGCCATTGCCAACATATGGGAGTAACGAATCTCATCAGATTGAAGTAGAAGGGGTAGCACAATGGACCATAAGGTCGAAGTGCAACACTTTTTAGACTCTTAGATATATCTATCTACCTAACACTCAAAGATCAGAGTCTACATAATCTTTTTTGGTGACCCTTAAAATAAGTAAGATATTGTGTGGGAATATGATCCTTAAGACATCAAACTTAAGCTGTATAAAATGATTTAACCAATTCAGTCCGAATGATTTCGTAAAGGATTCTAGATAGATAGATTGTAGACGCTGCCCTGGACGGGCTACACTTCGACCATGAGGTTCATTGTGATGCCTAAGGATGTGATGATATGAGTGGTATGGAAGGAATTTTTGTGTATAGACTAGGAATTGGAAGGATATGAAACTGCAGAAAACCTTCTCAAGTATAGCCGGTTACTTCTTTCTTGTCCATACGCCGACAGTTTAATCAATAAACCACCCCCATTTTATTTTCTTAATAATTGGCAAACTGGCGATGTCGGAATTCGAATCCATAACCACCCAGCTTCCAAGTAGGCATACTGTGCAAACATAACGCCTTAGACCGCTCGGCCACTTGGACTGGTTTCTGAATAGGATTCTAGCTCAAAGGATCTAAATTTTCCACCCAATCTAATAGATTGTTGGGAAAAAGGGTGAAAAATTTATCATATGTCAAAAGTCCTTGTGCGAGTATTAATAAATCCTTGTACAAGCGTTTTACAAACACTGTGTATATACAAATAGCATCGCGATAGGATAAAATTGAATTGAAGATTGGTTTGATGTACAATTGTCCATAATAAATATTGACATGAACATGGGGTACACAAATCTATTTAGTACCTACCTACATATGATATTGAAGTAATACAATCGGAAAAAACCAATTCACACTCGTAATAACGTAACGTATTTATATAATTGATTTTTATTTTTACTTATGATTTTTTTTTTTAAATTTACTATTCTTATGTAATATTATTTATTATTGGTTATGTTTTTTTTTTCTTCAAAAATTTACACTGTTACCAACAAACAATACAAAGTTCCTATAAAAAATTGGGCAAAACTAATTTATACAATATTGATAACTGACCACGGTTTTGGTCACGACATCTTGTGCGGCCAAAAACGAAACCAGTTTTAGTGTGTAGTATAAGTTACAACTGGCCCATATCTCTTATATAGTGTATAGTTTCTAGCAATACGTGCATGTAAAATTTAAAACAATTTATAATCTGTCAAAATTTAGAAAAAAATTACTATTTGATATAGAAATCAATAGAATATTATTTCGTTGCACACAAAAGTAAGTCATGTTTTTAAGCCCTCCCCCCTACATTAATTATAGTTTACAATTAAATGTAGAATAAGAACTTTGGTTCTTAGTACTTTTTCGAAAATCCACATATCTTCGTAAGTTTTTTTATGGGGTTTTTGGGGTCGCCTAATTTACTTTAGACGGATGACAAAAATATACATCCGGAAACAGAACACATAGAATTTGTAATTTTAGAACTAGATTCAATAATCAAGTTTTGTTTTAACTCTTTGTAAATAAGTATTGATTAAGTTACTAAATATTTACATTAACTTACATTAATTTACACAGTTATTTTTGTAGCCGGGAGTAGTCGGGACTAGTTCATAAATTTATGTTAAATGATAATTCAATCATGTATGCCAATTGTATTATGGACAAGATAACTGTTAACGGTAGCATATAGACACAAAATTTTTATAGTAACATGTTAAACAATTGCAACCCCTCAAATGTATTTACATTGCAGCATTGTTCAATATTAAAACCTATAAATTGATATGAAAAAAAAAACCTATGCATAGTTATATATATATATATATATATATATATATATATATATATATATATATATATATATATATATATATATATAAATGTAGGCTAGATACCTAAACATGCCTGTCAATTTTTTAAAAATTTGTCATAACAATACATCATTTTCCACATATATTGGTTATTTGTTAATATCTTTTAATCAATTTTTATTATCAAGTCCATAAATCATATAGAAACTGATGGTTTATTTTTGTTTATTGTTTTGAAGTTACAAGAAGCTAATATTATGTTTTTTATACAAACTTTCCGCGAATATTGCTATGCTGTATAAAGTTAGTATATTTACATTTCACGTTCTATACTATTGGCTACAAAAGTTAAAAATTATAAATAATAATAATAAAAGTTGTATATTGAACCACATTTATCCGAAGTATTTTTGCGAAAACCGAATCCATAAGACACAAATCAATTATAAAAATTTTTTTAAATATAGGAAATATCCAAATGATTTTTTACCTCTTTAGGGCTTCCTTTCGTGTATATTGAAGTAGTCCCAACAGGGTAAATTGTAGTCAGATCACCATTTACCATCGAAAAGACGAGTTGGAATATTTTAAATTAGTATATCTCGGGTACAAAACTTTTTTTTCTTTACCTTCTTAATTTTATTCAAGATTCTTTCGACATATTTTTTTGCTTATCATAGAAAATAGTTGGTTATTTTACATCTGTTTAAATTGTTTAAAAATACATTCGGTTTTCGAAAAAATGTTTTGGATAAAAGCTATTCAATATAACTATATACTAACAACTCTTATTCGAAACATTTTTTCGAAATACAAGGCACAAATCAATTATATAATTTTGAAATGATAGTGAGAAATTATACACGTCTACCATATCATTTTGGTAGCTCAGAGTACTGGTCTGGAATTCCAGATGTATTTGATGAAGTAATCCCCAGCCTAGATGAGTAAGATTTTTTATATCAAAACATTGATGTCAAAATAAGGTTGAAAATAGTTGGGTTGACGGGAAACTTTACACGCTTTAAATGGAAGGTGAGCCGGAAATTTTCGAAATTTGTGATTAATTATCTCGGATTCTAAACGATAAAATTTATACTAACTTCGAAATTAACTTATAAACGTTATTCTTAGCCTGTAAACAGAAATTGTATGTTGTCAATCGAAAAGTGTGCTTGCAAAACTACCATAAAGAATTCAATAATATAATGTGTACACAGCGGGCACACTTGAGTACTCACCTGCCTACTTAATAATTGAAATAATAAAATTATCATTTATTATTATGTACGTATATATTATATATATAAATATATATTATTTTAATGATATGTTTATTATAAATTGTTGTAAACATGAAATAATCAACAGCGCTTAGTAATTAAATTATTTAAATCCTAAAGTACAAATTAAAATTTAAATATTAAAATGTTAATTTATATAAAATTAATAATTATTATTATAAATTATTATCATTATTATTTATTTTGTTTGAGAGTTTGACATTTCATTGCATTGAATTAATTAAAAATATAACAAGTGATGGTGAAACTGACAAAACTATAAATATTTGAAAGAAGAATTTCATTTTTGAATAATTACTATAACTTAGTTGATATTAGGTAAGGTACCTATCGTAGAATGGACCACGAAAATTGATGTCATTTTTTAAACTTTTTTAATTGATTAGTGCTTTATTGATTCGGTTTTCGAAAAAATGCTTTGGATAAAAGTTGATCAATAGAAATAAAGTAACAACTTTTATTCGAAATTTTGTTTAATAAGGCACCAATCAACTATAAATATTTAAAAACTGACATCAACTTAAATTGACTATATTGTACGTTAAATTCAGGTTTTTTCACAATTTTTTTGATTCCTCTTTTAATAGATCCCGTCTCATTCAGGCCAGAATCCTATGTTTTATCCATTTCGGAAGTAAATCCATTCGTAATTCAAAGTTTTTCAGTTCAATTCTAAAAGTAAATGTAATTTATTACATAAATGTCTCATAAACACTAAATTATTATCAATTGATCAAATTAAAAATAAAATTGTACTTCAAAATATATATTTATTGGTATTTTAAGAGTAGGACGCTCCGACGACTAAAACCATATCTACTTCACCTTACCCATATAACTAGATTCCATTCAAATTTAACCACAATACCTCTACAAAGTTATACACATGCTTACTGTATTATGCATTGCATACCTCTCTCTCTCAGCATACCAAATACCGATGCCAATATTACAAATAAATACACAACAATATACACTAACACAACCCATAAATCTAATATTAAAGTAACAGGAAAAAAAGGTAATGAATCAATTCGGGAGTTTTTTTATTTTTTATAAATTACATGATTAAAGTGTTAGATCTCTGTGTGTTGGTGTATATTTGAGAAGGGTAGAAACAACCCGTGTATATGGGAGGTAGCGGGAACGAAGGCGGAATATATAATATATACATACATATATATATATATATATATATATATATATATATATATATATATATATATATATATATATATATATATACATATATATATATATATATATATATATTTGTTGTTTATTTGTTACTACTCTGAAACAAATGTAATCAGCTTTCGAATATTTTATACGGGAAGGTAAAATTTGTATGTAACAATAGGAGGATCTTTGTGTACAATATTTGGTAAATTGTTTGGCATATTGCTTGTGAATTTTTTCTCATTGGATATTGGTTGGTCATTATTGACATTATGAATCAAATAATTTTATAAACATGCTTTTATTAGCTTGACCTGTATGTATCCATATTATGGAATGTTATGGAATTTTGTAAGTGAGTTGTCACCCACTTCCAGTACGTCTGAATAATCTGATTATTTTGCAAACGTATTAAGGAACCGCTAGCAATACAGTAATATACAAAAAAGACAAATTAAAATTTATAAATAGAATAAAAAAAACATGCTTTTATTGTAACATGAACTAAAAAATAATTTAAAATAGAAATAGAATAAAGAACGATTGAAAAAAAATTAACTTTAATGATAACCAAAGTATGGGGTGCACTCTACTTACGTCTTTATAATGGCTCTACTTTTACAAGAGTAAGTGGAGAGCACCCCATGCTTTTGTTTATATTAAAGGTAATTTTGTTGTCAATCTCTTAATTCTATTTTAAATTATTTTGCATTTTTTAGTGCGTAAAAGTATGTTTTTTTAGTTTTTTAAATCTGTAAATTTTTGTTTATTCAACTGATATCCATCATTTTTAACTTTTTTGGTTATGGTACAGACAATTATGTTTACAGGTTTTAAACAAAACTCTTATTTTTGGACATGCAATCAATTGAAGTTTATAATGTTAAGAATTTGATTTTATTATAAATAAGTGTCTATGAAAAGAAAATATGTAATGTGAAAATAGTAACATTGCCCTGATACACCTAGTATAGTACTTTATAGTACTAGTATAGTACTTTAGTATAGTACATTACTGGGTAGTGCTTCGAACCAGAACATACCGGGCTTATGCAAAAGGAATTTATCGTTCAACTAAATTTTAAATAATCAAAACATTATTTTTATGACAAAAGTATTTTGTACACACTGTAACATGTTATGTTATTTTGTGTGATGTTGTCCACATTATATAATACAATAAAAGCATTTACTAAACCGGTAAATTTAGTAACTCTTCAATTATATTCTGTTACATTTTACATACGTAGGTAGGTACTACATAGGTATATATATATATATATATATATATATATATATATATATATATATATATATATATATGTGTATATATATATGTGTATAATGTGATATTCGATATATGAATTATACTGACAAATTCAATGTTGCTTCGCAACAAAAGAATTCATTAATAACTCTATTAAAATGAAACACAATTTGTAAGAATATTTTGTATTTGTTTTTATAGTTTCGGCATGACAGAGACCTTCCTCAGGAACAATGTAATGTTCTAACTTTGAGAAACAACTTTTATTTTCAAGAAAACATTTATTTTCTAAAAGCTAAACAATTAGAACCCTTAAATAGTACATAGGACCGCAAAAATGTACGCCAAATTTAAAACTAAATTACTGAAAAGTTTGTTCAACTCACGGCTCATGAATTATGTTTATCTCTGTGAAAGATTGATTTTACTGAGTCATTGATTTTAATGCAACTGGACATAAATCATCACTTTGTACGATACAAGAAAAGTTTGTCAAATTTTATCTTGAAATATTTTACGAGCTTCAAATATGTCGACTTCGACAAACAAAAATGTATTATTATAATTATTATTAGAAGATAAGAAGATGTATATAACATTTATCTATTCTTCGGCATACGATGACAAGTCGGTGGTTACTATTTGAGCCGTTTGAGAGACGTGAAAAAAATCAATTGTGTTGCCCGGTAACTATAATCTACTTAATCGATGTACATCACCTGTAAGTGTCCTTGAGGTATTTGTCGATGCTGAAAATAATGTTGAATATATTTCCAATCACATCTTCTCTACTATTATAAAATTGTAAATGTCTGTTTATTTTGTTTGTCTGTTTGTTCGAGCATCATGTAAATACTACTGGCTCGATTTTTATGAAAATTTTTTAATTTAAAAAAAAGTATCTCCCTACGAGAGATAGACCTCGTAAATATTCACTGAAATATAATTTTGGTGGAAATGTCGATAAATATATGAATTAGTGGAAGCGTTGGGAACTATAAATATTTGAAAGCGGTGGGAAATTACATTGCGGTTTATAATCTTAAAATGACGGAGATATAAGCTAGTATATTTGTTGACCTTCTATAATTGTTGACCATTACATAACCATATATTGTTCATAAAGTTTCATGTGTACAGCCCAACATTTCCATACATTCAAATATATCTACCAAAAATACACACACACACACACAATGTATGGTTATTTTCTATGAACAAGTTGAACAAATGGTATTAGGTGAAGAGGTGAATGGTCAAACTCTGATCTAAATAATCCATGATTCTCTCAAATATACGAATTAAAAAAAAAAAAAAAGCACACGAGTGAATATGAGTACATCCAGATGCAGATGGTTGGGGGATGCAGAGGTGTATCATTATCTCATGGGAGTAGATATACTCTACATACATACATACCTAAATGTATATAGGTACTACAATTACTCTACACATTGCCAATAGCATTGCCAAAAAACAATCCCAAAAGCTTTAAGTTCCGTTTATTTTTTTAAAATTTTTTTTTTTTTTTTGCTTCACGTGTATATGATATGTTTGTGTACGAAAATAAAATGATATTTTATTTTTATTTCCATTATGCTACTCCCATCTAAATGGTGATTTTATTATTTTTAATAGTTTTAATTTAATTATTAATAAAAAACACTTTTTTGAAGATTGTTTATTGAATATTTTTGTTGTTGTATGTAGATTTTATATTTTGTGTTTAAAACGGAAATTTGATTGAATATGTATTTTTTAATATCTATGTAAATAAAAAAAACAGAATGATTTGTTTTACCGAATTTTCTCCAAAAGAAATGCAGCTATTGTTTTTGTACCGATGAGGAATTAAATTTCTTCAAATGTCCATCGATCCTACCTACTAAATGTTAAAAATTACCATCGTTAAAATTTATATATATATATATATATATATATATATCATTTTTTTGACATCAAATGCTTGATATGAAAAATCATACACATCTAGGGATGGGGATCGAACCCACGTCCTCTGGCATTCTAGACCAATGCTCTACCAACTGAGCTACCTTAGATGTTATTATATATATATATATATATATATATATATATATATATGTATATATATATATGTATATGTATATGTATATATATATATATATATATATATGTATATATATATATATATGTATAGACATATGCACCTCAAATACCAATTTAACTTATACTAATCGGAAGAACCTGCTTCGTATTTGAGGTGCTTTTGGGTGAAACACAAAATTCGGCACATCTCCCGTAATGTTCGAAAAATGGAAAAATTTATTATAAATAAAGTTGTAGGTAATTAGTTTTACTGTAATTTTTTTATACTAAATTTTTCTGTTACACTAATATTTACAGAAATATTTACAATTTAATATTGAAAGTTAAGTTTTATATTAAGTTAAACTAAATATTATGTTTAATATTTAAGTTTATTTATTAAGTTTTTGAGTTTGAGAAAAATGGTAAGGTAATAAATTGTAGCAAACATGATTTTCCAAATTTTTGTTTCTTAAAAAATTTTCCTTTTTGAAAAATAAACAACTCTTTTTTGAAACTTTTTTTTTTATAAATTCGGTATTTACCGGATTGTTAAGCAATTAACTTAGTTGTAATTTTCACTTTTTTCAGTGCATTATCTACTAATAAATGCTTGAATTTTAGTCTATTTTCTTTTTGAAAATAAAAATAAATGTTTTTAATCTAACAATTTTTAACGAATCATACTAAATGATGGAGTGTCGTTTGTAATATATTCAACTTTCTCATAAATATATCGTAATATACAATAAATCTACCTCCAAACAATATCATATATACAGGTGGTAGGTATAGTATTTATATATTAAATATTAGATCAAGTACGGATAGATGTATAGAATGACCACTAGCTATGCTATATCTACATTTTTCGAGAGTAAAACAACACAATGTTTTACAAAAAAAAAAAAAAAAAAAAAACCATTGACTCGTTAAGTGAATTGTTTGTAATATTGTTTGAAATATTCAAGAATTGATTTAGTACTTTTTATTATACAAATGTTTTACAATTTATTTCATATACACTGAATATAGATAATAGATATAGTCTTTATTACACAATCTATCGATATGTTTGATACCATCTCGATAGGTTTCAGTGTTTAATACCTTTTTTTGTCCACGTCAAATAGTGGCCAAAATATAGAGCTGATTCAAAGCTGATTTGATAGATGATGTCACACATACTTTTTGAAATCCACGTGCATGTTTTTGGATGAAGATAATATTTTAAAGTATGTTCATGTAGAAATTATTGATTGGCATGTTTCCTTAAACTTTGTAGCCTCCAAGCGGCAAATTTACTTATACTTTGAAAGATGAGGTGTGGTTAGGTTCGCCTTAGAGTTCCACGTGTCGTAGACTATGTGACATCATTTTAAATCTATCATGGCGAATATGACTTGCATAATTCACGAACCTACAAAATTCATAAATGGGCCGAGTTTGGTATCAAATGAATGGTTCACAGATTCTTAATATTATACCAAAAAGTCTAAAGAAAATAAGTTTAAAAAACTAAAAGCCAACTATGATAAAAAGCACGAATCAAGTTTCGTCGCCTTTGACTACGAGAAATAATTACAAGGCTGTTCAAACTGGTCTCGTGCTTTTTTCGTACTCAGGTTTTTGCTTTTTTAAACTTATTTATTAATGAATTTTTTTTGTTGGCAACGGATAAATAGGTAACTGTAAGGGAAAAAAAAACTGTAGCTATTGTATTCAATTGTGTTGGAACTGAGAGTTATTTAATAATAATTATTTATTCAATTCCGTTTGTTTTTCACGCTCACTAGCTACGGATATTAACAAGTGAAGTGTACTTTACCTAGCTACCGATCGCATGCGGTTGTTTTTATATGCAAAGGATTTTTTTTTATTTCTACTGTGATATTCATACATAAGTCCAGTGTAATCACTGACCTCCGTATATATAGATTTTCTATCCTATAGAAATGAGACACGATCTGATGTACAGATTAGCACCGCCAATCAACAAGTATAAGACTTTAATTTTATATTAATGTTAAAGCACTTTGATAAAAATTTAATAAATTTTTATTAACCAGAATAACTTTACTCTCAATTTTCTATAATGTTTTGATTTAATATTCCTTTTTTTTAAATGATTCCATTAAAATCTCTCAATCACAGATTCTTGATAGTAAACACCCACTGTTCAAGTAGATCGCAACAACATAGTATGACCACATAATAAACAGTTTTCTATGTACACTCAC
The DNA here is from genome assembly GCA_963920215.1 of Nineta flava. Taxonomy (NCBI): domain Eukaryota; kingdom Metazoa; phylum Arthropoda; class Insecta; order Neuroptera; family Chrysopidae; genus Nineta; species Nineta flava. The sequence goes on from OY986042.1 coordinate 12,681,785, forward strand.
GTTCAATAAGATTGAACAGACCCGAAATGTTAATTTGCTTACATTTCATAAAACTCCTCACTTTTGCAACTCTCTGTATAATTATTAATTTATAAACAAAGATAAGTAGTATATAATTTAAGTGTGAAAAAAGAAATGGAAGTATAGTAAACAACATTTACTACAAGAATAATCAAAATTATGAGAGACTGATTTGGTTCAGATCTGTTCAATTTTGTTGAACGAGAGTATACAAATGGCGTCAAAAGTCAAGCTATCATATCAAAAACTTTATAATTGATTTGTTCCGTATTTAGTCGGATTTTGAAAAAATGTCTCGAATAAAAGTTGTTAGTATAATCAAAATGAACAACTTTTATTCAAAGCATTTTTTCGAAAACCGAATAAATAAGGCACAAATCAATTGTAAAATTTTGATATGATATTATTTATGTTTTTCCGGTATATAATATATTGTCATTTTTGTTCCATCATTGATTGATATGTGCACAGGAATTATCATGCATCAGTCATGAATATCAATCAAGAAAATTTTTATCCAAAAGAGTATCTAGCCGGTTTTAAATTCAGCTCCTCACCACTTCGGACACGTCTCGAGTGTATGTTTCCATTTGAGATACTTGTCTACGTTTACATCGAAAAGACCCGCCCTCCATGTATTATAGAGGTCAGTGAGTGTACTAAATTTACAGTACACAGTTCAACTCGACTATTTTCTAAATGACAACGATATTAGGGTGGTGGTTAAATAAAATAAATACCTTCTCTCATCGATACCAACGGCATCACATACCTACCTATGTAGGTACTAGGTAGTATTATTATCTGAGTTGACTGGTCAGATATGTTTCCATGCATAGAGAAGTGGTGGTACCCATCCCACGTACTATCGACGTGAATAAACCTAGATTTTATACAAGGTTTGGAAAATTCTATCCGTCATATCACATATCAATTGTTTGTTTATCACAATACGATAAAAATTACCGGTTGAAAAATGAACGGTACACGAAACCGGTAAACTATATAGATTGTAGAAACCTTCTGGTTTTTTGATGTGAAACATTTATTGCGGCGTGTCAGACCAACTGTTGGCCAGTTGAAGTTTATTCACTAGGCGATCAACAAGTTGCTCATAGTTGATATTACATAAAACAAATCGGTTTTTAAGAAAATGCTTTTAGATGGCGGTACATATACAGGTTCAAAAACTGTTTCATAGGTGGCAATGCATATTTTCTATACAAAATAGTTAATAATAATAATAATAGTTTAAGTAACTGATCGAAAGAATTGAACCATCTCAATTTTTAAGAAGTAATTTAATTTTAATTTTTTGGTACTAAATTAATATGTATTTTTTGAAAAAAATCTGAAAATTTGGTTTTTGATTATGCCATATTCCTTTCATATTTTCTTTAATAAACCATCCTTTCATGAATATTTTCTACACAAAATAGTTTTGATGTTTCACACCTGCCAGGTGTCGCCGCGGCGGCTTAATTTTTTGTTTGTATCTAAAGACAAAGGCGGTAGTAGTTCTGAAGAGTGTTTCGGAGAAAAATGTGCAGTCTTGAACTTCGGATCCGACAGTTTGCTCTGGAATAAATCCCAGTTCGCTGATGAGAAATGGTTTTTTATTGTGCTTATTGAAACTGTACACACTTTACTGGGCATATTCAATTTAATACGGCACTGTGTAGATACCACGACCATTCTGCAAAATTTTTAAAATTGTTAATCAATTAGTATATTTGGCTTGTTTGGCAATTTAGCATCATTGGCAAAATTCCAAAAATTTTAAATCTCTCTCCCCATTATAGATCGTTAATAGAAATATTGACTTCTTGAGTATTTTTTAATCTTCTCAATGACCTATCCTCTTCTCAATGACCTTAGGTTTTATTTTTATAAAATGGCCTTTTTTAAAATATATTTGTCCCAAATGTATTAATTTCCAAGTTTTTTTTATTTTTATTATTAATGGGTTAATTATGAATTTAAATAAATGCGTAATATATTGAAATAGTTTATAGTTATTACAATAAAGCTATTAAAAAAAAATTAATTTAAAAAATAATTAAAAAAACAAAAATATGTAATCATTAATTGCTTCCATTTTAAATAGTTTAAAAATTTTTTTTTAGTAATAGGTTCTCATTTCAATTAGAAAAAAAAAATTAAAAATTAATTAATTTACATTAAAATAAAAATGAATGTATTGAAAAAAAAAGTTACATAATTTTAGAATATAAAAAAATTATTTAATAAATATATGTTTATATTTGTTACAGATTTTTCTTAAAATTTTTCCTGAAATGTAATCAAAATTGTTTGAAAAATGCTGGTAATCCACGAGATATGAGACGATTTCAAGTAAGTAAATTTTTTTAAATTAGTATATTTTTCAATAATTTCAAATTTGGAATTAATCATATAATGATTAGAGATTAGCGGAATATTTTTGATTGAGAATGATCACGATTCCAAAATATGCATCATTTGTGAGAAGATACACAATAGGAATTTGAAATTTACTCATAACGAACATTCATACATTAAAAATAATGCTGCAAATAATTAAACAGAAGTCCTGTAAAACCTTTAATTAATAAATTCAGTTTCAACAAATTTGTGACAAAAATATCCATTCGCCTAAACATACTCTAAATGTTTCAACCTATAGTCTTGTAAGACCTTTGGGAAACAAAAAAAAATACTTAAAATAAAACCCGTTACTTGGACAGTTAGAATATTGCTGTACATATCGTAATTAAACTATTTTTTATTTGGAAAAATTCAGAATTTCTGGCTTTTTGCTCCCTTAAAATAATCAATTTTGAACTAGATTTTAACCTTTAAGCTGCTTACAAATTTTCAATCGGTTCCATTTCCATTGGATACAAATTTACTCGCTGCATAATCTTTAATTTAGTTTTCTCTTTAAAAAAACAGTTTTCATTCAAATAAAAAATATGCTAATGAACTAATCAGCAAATAAACAAAGTTTACTTGTAAGAATTATATAAGAAACAAGTTTAATTAAACTTGAGTATATTTATTAAAATTACGTCATTTTATGCATTAAAAAGTGAATGACGTAAACTTTGATATCTAATTAATTAAATTTACATATAAAAATTTATATTTTTAACTAATTTATGCAAATATTTAAACATATATATACATAAAAAGAAAACCCAGACATCAGTGAAATGTACAAGGTCTACCGGGATGAACGGTTAATATTTACGTGCGGGTTTAAAATGAACTCTCACAATTTAAAAAGTTTTACATAAACAATAAACATGTAGGTGGGCCCACTTTTTGATGAAAATGTTTTATAACTTTTGCAATTTTTTTACGCGGGACTTCAACTTTTTCAAAAACTTTCTAGATGCAATTACGAATCGAATGGCGACACCTTGCTCATAATTTTCTGAGAAGGCGAAAAGGTATTTGCAAAAAAGGCGTTTGTTTACTAGTCTAATAAGTAGACACTTATTGTTTACAAAATATTTTTTTTTAATATCGAAATCAGTATTTTAGCCTGAACACCTCCAAGTTGTTTGTGAAGCATTTATTTAACAAAAATTCTGAAGCTGACATCCTTCTACATTAGATACGTCACTAGTTAAACGTTCGAAAGTTTAAATCTCCACTATTTATTATAATAACTCATGGGGCATTCGTGCGAAATATTGACCTTTCTTCCCGGGACACGGTGTATAAAAGCGAATAATTCATGCAGAAAACATACAACGAAATTGTAAGGAAAATAAAAATCTCAAGTGTTAGTTAGTGAGCGAAGACGCATTAAAGCAGAAGCCAAAAGAAGATTATAAACACGATGAACGCAGAGTTTTGTTTTGTTTTTAATATAATCTCAGGGGCGTACCAATTAGCTGATATAACAGTAATGGAATGAAAGAAAATTGCGGTGTGAGTGTGTGTGTGTGTGTGTATTTATCTCGAATTAATAGTCTACAATTTTTTTGTTTACTTGGAATAAGAATTTTTTTTTTAAAGTATACCAGATGTTTAGTTATGTTTTTGACTATTCTTTAAAATTTTTGCATATATATTTCAAATTCTATGCTCATAGTTTCGATGGGTAAGTTTTTCTTTTCAATGTTGGGGTTTTTCATGCTAGCATATATTTGATGTTCTTCTATCAAAAAATGTACGTTCAATTTAGGAAAAAACCAACTAACCGTGTTCATTGTTGAAATAGCCTGGATATACTGAGCTCTTTATCGATGCGTTTACTGTTTATTTTACTTGTGTTTATAGACCTTACATATATAACAAATTGAACTTCGAACACTTCTTGGATGATTGAACAATTGATAAATGTAAAGAGTACTTCTGATCAATTAATTAAGATCAATTTTTGCGATCACCCAATTCAAGGTGTCAGGAAGTATAAGTTATAGCAATATAATAATATTTAATTTCGCCTGTGCACAGTAGTATTGATTTTGACGTTTCGCGCTGCCTACGTGAGTGTACTATTTGCTCTAGGTTGTGTATGGGAAGGATTCCATACTCTGAAATAGGTAACCAAAGTATTTTTTCATAAGCTTTAAACGTAAAACATCGCAGACACTCAGTATAGCTAATCTCAGAGTACGGTTAAGTTTGATAGTACGAAGAGAATTGCCATTCAATAAATTTGTCTCAGATCCTACAGTTTACACAGAAAATAGTACTGAAAGCCTTTCTAGATGTTGCGATTGATCGCCAGGCAATTAAGTACAATTTCAAATTCTATTTCTCTTATCTTATTCCTAAAAAACTAACTTGTGGGATATTTCTTCTTGTCAAATTGTTTTTAAAGTAAATAGTGTTCTATGCAACTGAATATAATAAACTTATTTACGGCTTCAATGCGAAACCGGAGTAAGATAGATAGACAGATTGTAGTGGCTGCCCTGGACAGTTTGCTCTTCGCCCATAAGGTCCATTGTGATGCCTAAGGGTGTGAGAATGTGAATGGAGTGGAAGGAATTTGTGAGTAGGCTAGGAATTGGCAGGATATGCGGCTGCAGCCGACTCTGACACGAACTATGCCGATATTCATCTGGAGTTCGTGAAGGAAACTGCAGAAAACCTTCTCAAACATAGCCGGTTGCTTCATTCTTATCCATACGCCGACAGTTAAGTCAATTAACCGCCCCTTTTTTGTTTTATAATTGGCAAACTGCCGATGTCAGTTTCCAAGTATGCATACTGCGCAGGCATAACGTCTTAGACCGCTCTGCTACTTGGACTGGTAAGCATTAACTATAAGCATTCGTGAATGGTTTTTCAAGGACAATTTCTAAAGCCATCTAATTGTTATCTGATTTTATTACACAGAAGTTAAATATTTTTGAATAAACATTATGTACACAAAGTAAGAAGATACTCATAGTCTAATTATGTTTTAATTGAAACAAAATGTAAAACATATATGCAACAATATCTAGAGAAAGAAACCATTTTGATAACATTAATGCCACTGTGCTACATTAAATAGTGCAATTATTTTGAGGGAACGAATAGTTTAGTCAAAATTATGGTGGCTAGACAGATTTAAAAAAATTTAAATAAAATGTGGGAAATGGTAATACATGTAACTGAACCTAAAACTGTGTCTTTTAAGTGTTAGATAATGTTTGTACAAACTTGGAGATTGGAGATGCGTCCTTCTGTCAATATTCTTTAAAAAAGCTTCTCGAAAAAGCTAAGATCGAACTACAAATGAACAAATATTATAGAAACCAGCATTAAATGCAGTGAAACAGGGAGTGTATAATGTCTTTTGCTAATATTTTGTAAAATCATGAGAACAATATTCGTGGAAAAATATCAAATTTGATTTTTGATATTTGATGTCAGAGCCAAGGCGATATTTATCTGCTTCTTTCGACAGGGGAGACGAGATTGAAAAATTCGACACGAAACAAGTTAATGAAAGAATATATGTACATTTTTCATTGAAAAACTAGATATAATCTCCATATTTAATAATCATATTGTAAAATAAGATAATCAATTAAGTTCATCAATGAATTACTAAGCTTCAATAATGAATATCGTTTATATATACTCGTCTTTAATTATTTCAGTGCTATTTTTGCGATAAACACCAAGCTCTTAATCTATGAAAAAAAAAACTACTATAACAAATAAAAATTAATCCAGGGGTGTTACGCCTTACAGAAACTAAAATTTAAAGTTTTAAATGCCATTTCGAATGACATCAAATTAAAATTGCATATCATTTATAAAAAATGGTATTAAATTAAACTAATCATCCTCAGTTTTAATTAAACATTCTTGTATGTACTAATTTAATTATACCAATTCTTAACAAGTGGCATAATCAAAGCACACATATAATCTGAATGCATTCAAAACTCTTTTATTTATAATATATATATATATATATATATATATATATATATATATATATATATATATATATATATATATATATATATATATGAAATAAAATCTTTGATTATGATACGGCACAATGAACTTATATGATATTGTCTGTTCTTACTAGAAAATAGTTGAAAATTTCTAATATAATCTATATGTTCAGAAGTAAATACTATATCTGTATATAATTTTATTCGTCCATATTAAATGTCATATATATATATATATATATATATATATATATATATATATATATATATATACAGGTAACATTTTCCTTTACTAGGTGTTTCATAGAAATTGTTTTATCAATAATTGTAAGCAAGGAAATGTGTCCAATCACTAAACTAAGAAATAAACAAAAAATCTTTGACAAAAACTATTTTCCATTGCCTTTTGCCCCAAACTTATAGTTGCCCCACTTATAGTTCTTCCTTTCATGAATATCCGAACTATCCGACAAATCAGTCGACAATATATAAAACTGCAATTGTGAAATACAAAGTTAATGGAAATCCTAGTAAGAGTGGAAGAGTAAATTAAAGTGATTAGTTTAAAAAAATGTATATTTAACTAGGTGAAAATAACAACTAACTTAGTTAATTGCTTAAATACCCGGTATATACTGAATTTATGAAACAAAGTTTCTTACAAAAGTTGTTCATTTTTAAAAGAGAAACATTATTTGACTTTAAACTTTTGTTCTATCTCTTACGGTTTCAAAGATAGACAGTTCAGCTCATTTTGCCCAAACATGGTCCGATTTCGCCCAATCATGAAATTGACTTTACTTTTTATCTCTAAAACACACATACAAAATTTCAACTAGTTGTCTCTTTTCGTTTTTGAGTTATCGTTTTTACGAGCGGACAACTTTGCGGAAATGGACAAATTTGGTTATTTTATGAATATCTATACCAAAATTTTTTTCTGCAATCCATAATTACAACCATTACAAAAATGGAACTAAATTTAATATACCCTGATATATAAATAGTAACACATTAAATAGCAAATAAGAATTTAGCCTTTGTTTTACTTTTTATCGTGTTGCCATAAAAGTTGTACCAATTAAAAGCTTGTATATTAGTTTTTTTTTTACTTTTCGTAACCAAAAGGCCTACCATTACCTAAACTACGTGACCGGACTTCACAGCGTATATTATATCCATATATTAAAGATTTATTTATAAACGCGAAAAATTTCCCCCAAATACTTTTCGGAGACCACCTTATAGACTAACACCCTGTACACTACAACAATCGTCGTCTATCTACACGGATCTACGGATCTATCTTACAACCGTTTCGTTAAGAACAACGAAAGCATGAAAGTATATGTATATATAACTTAAATATATATGTAACATGAACAATATTATATACTATATAAGAATTTATACACAGAAGTCAAGTTGAATGTACAGTCAACGCCAAAAGTCGAGTTAAAATTTAAAAATTTTATAACTGATTTGTCCCGTATTTATAAGGTTTTCAAAAAAATGCTTCGGATAAAAGTTGTTCATTTTAAACTATACTGACAACTTTTATTCGCAACAATTTTTCGAAATCCGCATAAATATAGCACAATAACCAAAATTTTAAAATTTTAGCTTGACTTTTGGCACTGTATGTACCAATCTACTTACTACATACAGTACGGTAAAAGTACCATACAAAAAGCTTTTTCTTTGTTATAATTGCCCACAGTTATAAGTACTCATCAGATCAAAACTATTATATCATAAAATTTTATATTAATTCCATTTAATTTGAATATACAAATTTTATTTTCTATTAAACTTTTATTCTGTACTACAGAAATTTTATAATTTTATTTTAAATAATATTCTCGCTCTAGAAATTGTCTCAATTATTTTTATTATATTATTTAAAAAAGTGTCTTGTCTTTTTTTGGTAAATGCCATAAAATTCATTTTAATGTTGTATAGATTTATGTTAATTGTTCACTAAATATCATATTACGGTTGATCGGACACATGTACATGTAAAATCGGCATAAAGTATAGATAAATTTTTGACATGTAATTAATTAATTGCTAACTCATACGTATAAAATAACTTTTTGAAAAAAATATGACGAAGGTTTTTCATGTAATTAATCATTAAAAATTGGAATTTTAACATACTGTGAATAGCAAATGTTGAATGAACGCATACATTTTCGATAATGTTGCTCCACCTTCTATAGATTAAAAAGTAAAAAATTTCTAGTTTTATAAGTTAAATCTCGTACATTACGTTAAAATTTAAAAGAAAATAGTCTGACGAAAAGTTTTGTAAATATCTTAATTAAAAAGATATAAAATTCACGATAATTTTCATCAAATCGTCAAAATAATCGTCAAAAGACGATTATTTATTATTTTTAGTAATTAAATAATTACATAAATCCGATTACTAGTGATGTTCGATGCTATCTAAATTTAAATAATTAATTTACAGATAAAAAATTTTAATTTCTGTTAAAACGAGTGTTTCTGTTTATTATGAAATGTACTGTACCTACTGCCCGGTCAACCTTAACGAAAGAAAAGAACAATTATGTTTCAATCGGTTTTTAAATGAAATTTTATACGGCATATTTTACATGTATTTAATCGATATATTATTGTTAAATTGTACGATCACAAAACTTGATGTCATTTAATTTTATAATTGATTTTTGCCTTATTGGTTCGGTTTTCGAAAAAATGGTTCGGATAAAAGTTGTTCATTAGAAATATAGTAATAACTTTTATTCGTAAATTATTTTCGAAATCCGATTGAATAAGGCGCAAATCAACTATAAAATTTTTAAAAATATGATCAACTTTTGTGTTCAAGTGTACCTATACAATAAATAAACATTCTTGATAATTTTAAATTGTTAATACATTCTTTATAATTGTAAAACGTTACTTAATTTGTTTTACTCAATTTTTATTGACTTTTACAAAGTTATTTTATTCGTATTAATATATGTTTTATCTTTTTTTTTACATATAATATATTTTTGAAGTTTATTTCGTATATTGATGCCTCAAGACGAGATTAGCATGTCTTTTGTATTATATTGATTGTTGTTTATGTGGGAAGATATCAAGTTATCCTGGTATATTCAACCTAAACTATATTCTGAGCTAATAGAATTTAGTCAAATAGACAATTTATTGAATTTTAAGTCCATTTTTATTATTGCCTGTATCCTGACGACATATGTATGGCATTGAGGCGATTAGATATTGATAAGTGCAAGGACACTACAAGATCATCTCTAATATTGTTTCCATTGTAAAATATCCCGACGGTTTTTAATTAAAGTTATGGAAAATAGATATAAACTCAATGTATTAAAAATTCCCTTATAAAATTATTATGATATACATTAAAAAACGTATATAAACCAACAATTTGTATGACAGTTTTATGAAAACTATTATCTTCTTGCACAACAAAATGACAATGATGGAATAGTTTTTGGTCTTGAAAAAAATGAAACATGAAAAATTATAATATATTTTAAAAGCATTGTCAACATACATACATATGTACAGGGTGTCCCGTAAATCCCGTAGTCGAGTTCCATAAGAGGGCAGGTAGATGGTACGATTTTCGAACGAAAAGTCCTCAGACACTTTTTTTTTAGACGCACCGTTAAGTTATTATTAATAAATTAAGGAAACTAGGTTGAAACCAGAGTTGCAAAAAGTGCATTTTTTTGATCATTCATTTTTGATTTAATTATAATTTTTTGGAAAAATGTATTGCTTAAATTTTTCAAATTATTAATTCCTTGAAAAGTGCATTATTCAAATTTTTTTATTTTTTGAAAAATGTAATAAATTGTTTTAAGTTTTTTCAAAAGTGCATTAATAAAATTATTTTATTGATTAATTTTTTTAATAATGCAATAATTAAATTTTTGGAATTATCAATTTTTAGAAAATTGCAAGACCTGCACCCCCATAAAACAAAGATCCCACCCATTAAATTTTACTTTCCAGTTTCTGTGGGTACGAGCGACAGATAAAATTAATGAATTAATTAATTTTTTTAAGTAATTAATTAGTTTCTTTAACTAATAAATAATTAATTAACGTCTAATAAAAAAAGGGCTTTTCGTTCCATAATCGTACCCTCTACCTAGCCTCTTATGGAACTCGACTACTTATGGGACAGCCTGTATATATATATAATATGTATTGTAAAACAAAACAAACTCAACATGTATAACGTAATAGTCATTAACGTTTGGTGTATAAGCGTTGACAATCGTACGCTTAAATATATGTTTTTAACATTTTTAACATGGCCTTTAATTAATTAGATCATGTTAAATCATTTATCTTCATAACCAGAGTTGAGGTGTGTTTATCAAAGACAGAATCATTATACAAAAATCACTTACATTATAGAAAAATTTGTAATGGTATGATTTTGAAGGCAATTTTAGCACGAAGGACATTATATAGTTGCACTGAAATGGTGTCAATATTATTGGGTGCATGAAGAAATGTTTCAAACAAAAGTTGCTGTTTAAAATATATATACCGATAAAATTCTACCGCTATCAGGAAGATATTGATCTGCCATTGTTAAAATCGGGAAGAAAAAAAATGATTTGGGAAGAATTAAATGATGCGGAAAGAAATTGGGAGACAAAAAACTCCCGTCACAGCAACCTGAATGATCAAATGTGCCATTTTTCTTCTTTATAAGGATTCCCAGATCAGGTCCAGGTGAAACCTAAAATTTTACCTTCGTTAAGTTGGCTCACTTAACTTGGTAAGTAGAAAGCTCCTCCTAGGAAGTTCAGCCTTTTTCGGGTAAGAGTCTAACTGCTGCCTCACCACAGTATCATTCTCGATCTTGCCAATTTTCTTGAGACGATGCATCAGTGAGCAATGTCTCGATAGGAGTTCGACCTTAATGCCTGGACTGAGGTCTTAGCCCCCTTAGATCCAAAATTAGGCTGAATCCGATTTGATCCAGCTGGTCTTACATCTTGCTGTTCCAAGATGTAAGTACATTTTTGAAGTAGGATTCGAGAATTCCAAAAAGGGGTTCCGATCTCAAAAGACAGTTTCCTGGACTTATTTGCTAAACGCTCAACGATTTCCTTGCTTAGAATGCCATCTACTCCCGAATAATTGTTACAATTTTATGGCCCTTGACGTAAAAGTAAATGGTTTTAACTAGTCCAATTAATAATTTTTGAAAAGTCAACTCTAAATTTCATTAGTTCGATACTGTTATATAAATTTGATAAAGGAAGGAAGCATACCTTCACATATAGTTCTTCGAAATTAAATACATAGTGTTCGTTTTCCCCTTTCATCTCTATTGGCCCTAAAGTATCTGTAAAAAATATCGATTTCTTTCCTTTTCTCATTTTTTCATTCAAACAGATAATATAATCTGAATATTTATTTGGTTAATTAATATTAATTACTTTCAGTTATATGTAAAACAAAGACGTATTTTATTTTTATAAATATAAACGTTGGACATTCTTCTTAAAAGATTAAATAATTCTTTTTTTTTTTTTGTTATGGACTTCTTATGAATATATAATCATAAAATTAATATGATATAAAAGCACGCACCGTGATATTATTATCATGCTGTGTGCACCATGGGCACCACCTCACCGCGGTGATATAGTAACTACAATATTTTTGGTGTATGCTGGTCTGTGTTTTGGTACTCTTACGCATTTTCAACATTTACTTAGTCCAGTCAAATAAGTTACAGCTTACATAATACCGATTATCGTGGTGAATTAAGGATGTTCCAGCATACCACCACTTTTCGGCAGATTTTGCTCATTGTTTTTGCACAGGCTAAAAATAACGTTTTCTAATAAATCACAAAGTTTCAAAATTTTCGACCATTTAGAACGCAAGATAACAATCATTCTCTCTTATTAAAAGCATATAAAACTTCAAGCCCGCCCAACTATTATCTGAAAAAATACTCGACAGAATTTAAAAAAAAACTAGAAGAGTATAGCTAAATATTTATTATATAAATTAACAAAAAAAAATCGTGTATTACCGTTTTGTTTTCGTAATATAAAAGTTTAAAATTATTTTTTTCATCAAAATAACATTATTTTGTATATGTGAACAGTGTTTTTGTCTGTGTGCTGTATATGTGTGTTTATGTATTTGTGCTATAATAAAATCAAACCGGTTTTTTGTCCTGATTATATACCACAGTGCTGGAACGTCCTTAATGATTGTTCGGTATCATTTTGTCAAGCATTTTATGAAGTATAAGTCTAGTACATAATAAATTAAAATGTTCCACCACCCATAAAGGTGTGATGGAAAGAAAAAATAATAGTTCCTCCCCCCCAAACAGGTGCTATTTCGAAAACTCGAATAGATATACTATGAGTTACAAACAAAATTTATCAGAAATAAAATTTATATTGAAATATTTGCTTTTGTATTTTTTTCGCGACTTTCAGGTATAACGAGTTATAACCACAAAATTTGATGTCAGTTTTTTTACATTTTATAATTGATTTATGCATTATGGATTCGATTGTCGAAAAAATTCTTCGGATTAAAGTTGTTTAATATACATATAATAACAATGTTTATTAGACAATGTTTTTCGAAAATCGAATGAATCAAATCAACTATAAAATTTAAATAAAACAAGTAATGTAACAACTCACTGAGTTAATTATTTGAATACCCAGTATATACTGAGTTTGTACATCAATGTTTGAACAAATCTTCAAATTCAAAGTTTATAAGATACGCATTTTTTTTCGGCGATCAATATTTTCAAGCGTTACAAAGTCGGAACCAAACTTAATATACCTTGTATATTTACAAATATACTGGGTATAAAAACTGTATGTACATGTATACATGCATGCCTTCGTTCTCCTCTCAATTGTATTTCTCATTTTCAACTTTGAGCACAAATTATGAGAAAACTATTGAGTTTATGAAAAAATTTTTCAATCAAAAGGTGTTTATTTTAAAGAGATGAAGATTTTTTGTCAACAAATTTTTGTTCTATCTCTTACGGTTTCAAAGACATAAATTTTCCACCCTGGCCGGGGGAAACACGTTCCGATTTTGCCCATTACCGAACTCGACCTTACTTTTTTGCTCTAGGAAACACAAAAAATTTTCACCTCGTTATCTTTTTTCGTTTTTGAGTTATCGAGTTCACGGACAGACAGACGGACGGACGGACAGTGCGGAAATGGACTAATTAGGTAATTTTATAAACACTTATAACAAAAATTTTTTTTTGCGATCAATATTTTCAAGCGTTACAAAGTTGGAACTAAACTTCATATACAGGGTATAAAAATGACATTAACTTGTGTGGCCAAGTATACAATAAATTGACTGGACTATACTCAATCTATGTTTTTATTTTGAATTGAAATAAATGCGTATGTCATGTTAAACACACTTGTAAACAAATGTGTGTTATTTAAAACATTTTAGTTACGTTAAAATGTTTACAATTTATTATAAAAATTACCTCTAAATATGATTATATTTACCTCAAATCATATTTGTGTGTGTATTTAATTTTTAGCTTATTTTTCCTTGTTTTCGGTTGTTTTTTTTTTAAGTAATTATAAAATAAAAAGATACAATTTCTTTTGTACAAGGTAATTCATTTACTTCATTATTCTATATTCTATTGTCTATTTATGGTGGGCCGATTAAAAAAATTAATGAGAATTTTATAGATTTTTGAATGCGGGGTTAGATTAGATTAGATTTATTACACGTCTTATAAAGAGCAGTATATACGTATTTATACACACTAGGTAATTACATATGTTTGAGCTAAAGTGGGAAACCTATATATGTTTTCGAAAATAAGAGCGCAGAAAAAGGTTTTGTCTATAAACCATATTTTGTATTTCTTACAATTTAAAGTACAGGGTTTTGTGGTGCAGGACAATCTATGAACAAATTTAACTCTATCACGAACTTAAAGTGCCTTTGAGCTTTAGAATACACAAATAGACAAATGATTCAAACATTTATAAACACGTTTATACCTAAATTTATTTCGACATTCATCATTTTCAACTATAAAAACCTGAGATCGTTACAAACCATTACCAAAAAGTTTTGAATGAAAATAGGGTTTATCTAAAATAAATTTTTCCAACTATGTCGTATATAGCGCATACGAGACTCAAGCGCATGCGTCAATGCTTTCAGTAATCCAACATGAAGGATGGTGGACATATGATCACGAAAAAGTCCATCTAATCCGAAAAAACATTGAGAGACAATTTCGATCATTTACCTCACTTCATCGATTTCTTAGTTTATATTATACAAATTAATTGCAATTAAAAGCTAATGTAAATATCAGTTCTTGAAGTCAGTCTATGTTGGGTCTAGCCAATCATATATGTGTCGAAAATAGTGTAAATAATACTATTAATGGTAGGATAAAGATTGTTGCTTTTCAGTACGATTATTGTCAATCAGTAAGTTTTTAAGTTAACGAGGTTAAATTTCATAATTTATAATAATTTTAAGAATAATTCATTTCAAATAATTTATATTTTATAAAAAATGATGTTGATTATATAAATTATATAAAATAATTCATATTTTTTTTCGTGGACCCCCACATACGATGAATTTGGATTCGCATGCCAGATAAATTTTTAGATTGATATCTCGTGTCGATTATTTGCGGCGATTTTTGCCAGCCCACGTTAAATACGCAATTAATTCATCAGTTAAATAAATGAACTTAACGAAAGCATTCAGATATTTATACAGAATTGTATATTATTATGACAAACATTTAATTCGGTATGCATATGATTGATTTACAAATTTCGAGTTTATCGAAGTATTGACTTAGAAAAGAAAAGAAATGGAAACAATCTACATAGATTTATATGTCGCCCAACTTATTATAAATATATTTCTCATGCGAGATGGCTGCGAATAAATATAGGTAGTCGAATGCATGTAATATCGTTTGTCGATGACCATATTTCAAGCAGTCGGGTATCGTATACCGCCTCCTGGCCGGTCCATGTTCGTTCCCATGGGAACGCCGCTTTTGTAGTCCCCAGGGAGTGAATACTTACGGTCCCTAGAGAGGTGGAGTTCGTTCTCTATGTCTTACATAAAACTACAACATCTATATCAAACAACAACCACCACTATGTATGTTGTAGGTATATGTGTGTTTTCCACCCTTAATACACCCACCCTTACAATAACAATATGGCTGCGTTTTCTTCTATTGTCAGTGGAATAAGTAAAACATTGTTTATTATTATAACAATAGATGGCATTATTGTCAATATATTTTTTTTCTTTCAATTTTGTTTCATTGTTGAAATAAAGTTTTTCAAATCGATAACTTTCGAGTTTTTCATGCTCATCACGCATCAAATTCTGAACTTTTTTGTCAAACCAAATATTTATAGTATTGTGTGCTATATAAATTCATATATATCATTTTCTAGATCGAAGATCAAATCAATTTGAGATAATCATCAAATTAACAAATAATTGATTTAGGAGGTGAGGCAATTTTTGAAACTCAGTTATTAAATTGCAGACCAGGGAATAATAAAACTATAAGATTACCTTTAAAGCTAAAGTACATATTAAACTAATATGCTTTCACAATTAATATTCTAAACTGTTTTCACAAATATTCTATTTGCTATGTTGCAGGTAGTAATTGCTACACAAGTTGCAGTTGATGGACCATTATTAGCAATATCTGATAACATGTTTGTCCATAATAATTCAAAACATGGTCGACGGGCGAAAAGGCTGGATCCAGCGGAAGGTATATATCTCAACAGTATGTTTTTTTAATTATATATTTATTATTTATTTATTTATTTTTTTAAAATTTCGTGTTAGAAATTATTATTAAGAGTTTTTTATACATCCAAGAAACAATTTTAACGAAGTATTGCAATGAAAAACAAACTTAAACACAAGACCTAAATCAAATTCGAATTACGGGTTCAGTCAAAACAAATAAATATTATTTAAAATATAAATAATCGGTATAAAATAACATTAAAAATGTATTCTTCTCACTTGTGGCATGTTTCATTATGATAGATAATATATACAGCCCCTATTTTTAAATACACCAAATTATGTATAGTGTATATATCGCTGTCTATATGTAGTGTACTATGATATGGTGTCTTTGTTACACTTAAACTGTGTTAAAATCAGGATTGTATGACATATAACTATTAAACTTTTTACTCTCTAACTACAATCATTTATATATAGTTGCATCTTGCTCGTGCATGTATACATCGTCGTTATTGTCCGTCACCCGTCGTGTAAGTGTGTCTAGATGTATATGTAACAAAGGCACCATATCATAGTCACTGCATATAGGCAGCGATACATTGTTTCTAGATTGGGTGTATTTTAAAATACGGGCTGTATAGTATGATACCAAAGTTGTTAGTTATGGTCTTTTAGTAAGTATATATGGTGACTATACAGTCTGTTTACAAAAGCATTTAACCCACGCTCATTACATATTTCTGCAGTACTGCATACACTACAGAGTACCCGCACTATTTTTATTTCTTTATGAAGCATGGTGGAGTTATGATAGTAAATAATATTTAACATTGATTCTCCATTAGCAATGCATTCCAAAACAGACGGTATGTGAGTATCATGTATTCAGAGTTAATACCGAAACTGCACTCTGTAGGCAGTGATAGTATGCCGAATTCAAGTCGGAACTCAAAGTGGTAAGGGAGTTTGTTCATAACTCGGTACCAAACTACATGATATAAAACCATGATTAATACATCCAATGAAATTTTTTCGTTTACCTTTTTCTTTTTTTGTGCGCTATCAAGCTGTTAACTGAAAATGACGACGCCATCCTGTATAACAGCCATATCCATAATTCATTTACCAGTATGTACGAGTATGTCTATAAAAATAATCACTGGAAAAAATACAGGAAATGTGATATGTAGATGTACACGTTTTAAATAAAATATGGAATACAATATACGAATCAGTAAATTTTTTTGAAATATTACATATCTACCCACTTAAACTACTACTACTATAAATAACAGGGCTCGCAAAACGTCAGATTACCACCCACCTTCTCTCTTAACGGAAAAAATGAAAGTAAAAATTGTAAAAAATTTAAAATCCGTTGTTCAATTCAACGAAAAATTCGGAAAAAATTTGTTAAAACTCGAACTTTTAATCAAACTATATTCAAATAGTTCCATAAGCAGATGTGTGGTCAACCGGTCCAAGTAGCCGAGCGGTCTAAGGCGTTATGTCTGCGCAGTATACCTACTTGGAAACTGGGAGGTTATGGGTGGAAATCTCGACATTGACACTTTGACAATTATTAAAAAAAGAAAAAAAGGGGGTGGTTAATTGACTAATCTGTCGGCGTATGGACAAGAACGAAGTAACCGGCTATGCTTGAGAAGGTTTTCTGCAGTTTCCTTCACGAACTCCAGATGAATATCAGCATAGTTCCTATCATAGTCGGTTGCAGCCGCATAGCCTACCAATTCCTAGTCTATGCACTAAAATTCCTTCCACTCCACTCACATCCTCACATTCTTAGGCATAGACCTTATGGTCGAAGTGTAACCCGTCCAAGGCAGCCTCAACAATCCATCCGTCTATGAAGAAGTGTGTGGTCTCAGTTAGAAGAAACCTCTATAATCGCAGTTGGAAGCCAACGGTACAAACAATAGTTTTAGAGTTTCTACCATCTCTTTACATTTTGGCTACTACTGCTATCAAAAATACCATTTGGGGTCATTAAAAAAATCCACTTTTTAAGTCTTCTTTTAATAGCACAACAAAATTTTGATTCTATTACAAAACTACCAAAAAAAAAAGGTTCACCTAAAAAGTCATGGACGCCTATCATAATACAATCATGCTTTACATCTACTTCATGCATGTATCATTTACAACAGCCGAATTCACTCATTGGTTGGATGTTTTACTCGCATCACGTTGTTGATACTTTGAATATTTACACTAAGTGCGCTGCGCTGTGTGCTTCTTTTTTTTATAGTCAATACATTTTACAATTTTGTGGATCGAATTGAGGAAAAATGACCATATTCCAGTAGTTTTTGCAGCAGCGATTATTTGAAAACATTTTTAGCTCAGGAAATCAATCGATAGTTCTTCATTCTTCTTTTAAATGTCTTTTTTAATAATGTTTCTACCTATCCGGATATTTGATTATTCCGATTGGGTTCGGTTCCAATAAATCCTAGATAGTTGAAATAAAATCTTTCGTTTATTAAGGTTTATAAGCTTCTGAAAGCGGTGTCTTCAGAAATATGCTAGATACCACTTATTAACTGAATACACGGCGAATATTTAAAATACTGGTGAATATTAGGCGAATATTAAGTCGATGCGGTACCGACTAAAATATTGCATTGCGATATAAAGTTTAATGCAACACCAAAAACGTATAATTACATAAGGATCGGTACATTCTAGCAATGCGTGTTCCACGTCAACTTGAAAATTAGCTTCCACTTCGTAAATTATCACTTAAAAGTAGCAAAATTTTACAGAAGATCAGTAAAATACATGAAGTTGGAGACGTGGAGTTAACTGGCGTTCCACGTCATAGATAGAGATAGAAATAGATTGTAGAGACTGCCCTGGACGGGCAACACTTCGACCATGAGGTCGATTGTGATGCCTAAGGATGTGAGGATGTAAGGGGAGTGGAAGGAATTTGTGTGTATAGACTATAGGAATTGGTAGGATATGCGGCTGCAGCCGACTATGATAGGAACTATGCCGATATTCATCTGGAGTTCGTGAAGGAAATTGCAGAAAACCTTCTCAAGCATAGCCGGTTACTTCATTCTTGTCCATACGTCGACAGTTTCGTCAATAAACCGCCCCTTTTTTTCCTAATAATTGACAAACTGCCGATGTCGGGATTCGAACCCATAACCTCCCAGTTTCCAAGTATGCATACTGCGCCCACATAATGCCTTAGACCGCTCGGCCACTTGGACTAGTTTCCACGTCATACTGGGATCAATGTGTAGTGGGTCAGTTGCCATTGTTTAATGTATCTGGAACTCGTTGTGGCTAAGGAATTACGGCAATGATATATGTTGGATGTTGCGATTAACACACACATACACAAACATTTCTATTTTGTCATTATATAAAACACTCCGTTTATACTTCGTCTGTCCGTTAACGTAGGACTACATCTAGTCGTAGTAGTAGGTACCGACTCGACTGTATGCATGTGAGATATGAGCTACAAATCATTCTATTCGAAGCGTGTGCCTCATTGATATTCTATTTATGAACCAAAACGGGTATATCCAGAAAACACTAACAATCATATGTGTTTTGTGTATCAGTTATATTGTATACGTTTTACACATGGCCATACGAACTAGTGATTCATTCAAACGCCACCTGTACGGTATGCCTGTAGCATACCGTATACAGAGATAGAGCTTGTTTGCTTTTTAACCCGACTTCAAAAAAGGAGGATGGTTCTCAATTCGTCTGTATTTTTTTTTTTTTTATGTGTGTCAGAACTCCGTCATTTATGAACCGATTTTGAATTTTTTCTTTTTGTTTTAAAGGGTATGGTTTCCCATTGGTCCCATTGTCACCAAATCGCATTCTGATGAGGGGATCTCCGGGAAATCGAGGAAAATCCTCATTTTATATGTGATAACCGATTTCTGCGAAATTTTTTTTTTGAAAGGGTATACTCATTCATAATGGGAAAATAAGAAATTTTTTTTAAAACCCGACTTCAAACTAATTTTTTACAAAAAAAAAAACCGACCCCAAAAAAAAAAATTTTTACAAAAAAAAAAAAAAATGCTTGTAAAAAAAACTGAAAATCTGTTTTAAAAAAATGCACTAAAAATTATTAAAAAAAAAAAAACGGGTAAAAAAAAAGTGTTATAAAAAAATTCACTAAAAATTAGTTGGTCGTTTAGTAGGTCTACCCATATTTAGACAAATAAAATCAGTTATAGAACTTCAAAGTCACTAAAAAACGAGAAATAAAACCTATTTTGACAAAATGGAAACCCGACTTCTAAAATCAAATATTCTATAAGAGATGCACTAAAAAGTAAAAATATAATTGCATATTCTTGTGCCAATTTTAGTTCACCTAAGCAAAAAATTTTAAATATATATGTACAATTATTGTTATTTTTGGAGGCGGTGTCCAAAAGTTATGTGAATTTCTCTATGCTGACACCGCCTCCAAAAATAACAATAATTGTACATATATATTTAAAAATTTTTGCTTTGGTGAACTAAAATTGGCATAAGAACTGCACTTATTTTTTTACTTTTTAGTGCATCTTTTGTTATAGAATATTTGATTTTAGAAGTCGGGTTTCCATTTTGTCAAAATAGGTTTTATATAGCAAAATGCGTATTGAAAGCATGTGCTCCCCACCCCTCCTCTGCATATATACCACTACAATGACGTATTTCATACAAAGGCTACATGTTCCAACCGGCAAAGCTTTTGGAACAAGTACTTTGAGAATTTAATCGAGTAATTTTTCGATATTTACGAAATTTCCCCAAAACACTATATAAATATAGTTGTAATCGATTTGTCTTTTTGAGAACGGCATTTTGGTGTATGTAAACCCACAAGTTCTGCGCTGAAGATAGTAGAAATCAGTGTGCTAGACTCAAATAATAAAAGAGATAATTGAGATATTTGCCCGTTCTTGAGATATTTGAGTTCGAATCCCGAATAATTTGTTGTTTGTTTTAGAATGTATATCATGTACTTTCATCCTATTCACTCCGAGCGCAACCGTACTCAGCGCCATGCGTGGTCAAAAAAACAACTTCATGACCAGTGTATAAAACACCATAGACGTTTAACGAAAATAATTAATTAAATAAAATAAACAACGTGTAAAAGCTAAATATAACTGTAACTATTTGTTAAACGTCTATGGTTTTTACACTGTCATTGGTCATGAAGTTGTTGTTTTTACCACGCATGGCGCTGTGAACGGTTGCGGTCGGAGCGAATACACATTTGGTTACTGTATATACCAAACTTGTTTGTCATTAGTATTATATAAATCCTCGACGTTTAAGGTATTTTAAGAGGTTAATTGTTAATTCAAATTAAATTTCAAATTTTGCCCCAAGAACAATTATTTGTATTTTATAAATACGTATTTCGACTACACGATAGTCATCATCAGTATGAATGAGCTATTCGTAACTATCTTTGGGAGTCAGAGATTTGTTGCTCGTTGCTAATTTAGTGCGTGTCTCACCAACCCTAAATGACAAAGAATTAAATATATTTATTGATTTTAAATACATATTTAATTTATGCAAAAACAAAAGAAGAAGTTTGTTTTTGCTATAATAATAATAAAAAGCTATCAGAACATGATTTGGTTTCGTGAAATATGATTATTATTATTATTATCATTTAGTTAGGAGGAATGGATAAACTCATTTATATTCAAAACCATAACAAAATAAATATCTTTATAAAGTATTTTTCTCACTACATATTATATTATTATGAGAATGGTAGAAACAAAGAGACATATATATTAGAAATGTTATGTTGATATATTACTGTCTTCGTTCTGAACAATCATTGTGATACAACGAACCAAAAAAAAAACCGATCAAGTGCGTGTCGGCTCACGAGGAGTGTAGGATTACACAGTCATGGTTTTGATTTAAATCTTTTTTTTTTTGTTTAAAAGAATTGAATTCATTCCATCACTCTGGTGGGAATAATAATGAAGAATGAAACTACAACACAAAAACATAATTTTGTTTTAAAACTAAAAAACAAAAAATAAAATTTAGAGTTAAAAAAAACTAAAAAAACATACTTTTATTGGAATATGAACTAGAAAATGCAAAATAATTTAAAATGGAATAAAGAGATTGACAACAAAATTAACTTTAATGTATACAAAAGTATGGGGTGCTCTCTATGTACGTCTTTATAATGGTTCTACTTTTACAAAAGTAAGTAGAGAGCACCCCATGATTTTGTATACATTAAAGCTAATGTTGTTATCAATCTCTTTATTCTAATCATTTTTAATTATTTCACATTTTTTAAAACTATTATAAATATATGTTACCAAATTTCTTTGTGGCTGGCACGAATAGTCAGCGAATACAATGGAGGAGAAAAATATGGGTATTTGGTTTAGAATCTTACGGAATCCTAAAAAACATACTCTGTTATTTATTTTCTACTTACTTTCTCTTGTAATATTTACAATATTCTTATCCTATTCTATACATATATATATTCAGAATAAAATTTATCATTTTTCATAGACCCCGCTTTTCTTATGCATATATTTTCTTTTAACTTTTCTTTTTGTAAAAGATGTAAGTATTTTAATTTAAATATTCATGATAAAACGTCAGATTTTTAAGATTGTTGCGCCAATGTAGTAAAAAATCAAACTATTTTTTGTATACAGCATTGCAAAAAAAGTATATAGAATTATTATCAACTAACGGAGATAATAATATTGTATAGTTTATACATCCTATATCAGTGATTCTCAACCACTGTGCCGCGGCACTTTTGTATACCGCCAAATTCTTAAAGTGTGCCGCCAAATTATAGAAAACGAAAAAAAGATCGAGACTGACTGTTAAATGTAGAAAACGATATGAGAGTAGCATTGTCATTTTTATGACCAAATATAAATGAAATTATCAAAAAACTCACAAGCTCAAATATCTCATTAAAAGTATTCTTATTAGTAACTTGTAATGATTGTCCCTTAATAAATGTACTGTTGTTTTTGTAGTACATATTATTTTATTTTCCATTCAAAATTATTATCATAAACTATTTTACACAGTGTATTATAGCTAAGTAAAAAATTTTTAAACTTATCTTTTTCTTTGTGTGTCGTCACTGAAATAGTTAAAAGTGTGCCGCGACAAAAAAAAGTAGGCATACTGCGCAGACATATCGCCTTAGACTGCTCGGACTGATACTTAGTCCTGATTCGAATCTAACCTAATCGAATAGTTGATACATTGACTATGTCTGATAAAAAATTTTATTTATCAGACATATTTTCAATCATGACCTGCGTATAATATTATGGTACCTACAATTGGAAACTAAAGTAGATATCATTTTTTTTCTATTTTATACTTGATTTGTACCTTATACGTTCGGTTTTTGAAAAAAAATTCGAATAAAAGTTGTTACTATATTTATAATGAACAACTTTTATCTGAAGCATTTTTTCGAAAATCAAATCACTATAAGGCGCAAGCAAGTCAAATATTAAATACTAACAAATGTGACATCAACTTTTGTGGTCCCTAGTACAAATACAAGACTTTTTCTAAGAAGTTAAAAAAAATCTATTCTTTATTTTCTCCATCGAATGAACCCCCCTTGAATTTCTTTTATACTGTATATTTAAGGGTATAGTTTTTCCACTAAGCACTTATAAATAATTAAATTGATGGTGGAAATTTTATGTTTTTCATTATTCATTCCCTACATCGGATGATTTTGTTTCCGTTGTTTCGTGTTCATTGTTTTTTATTATTGTTATTATTATTATTATTCAAAAAAAAAAATTATTTGTTTTGTTTCGGAAAAAATTGATTTTTTTTTTTATTGACCAAAAAATATATTATAAATGTTTTATGATTATTTGTGGATAAAAAATTTAATAAATACGGTATTTAATTTGTAGGTTTATATCCACCTCTACCCGTTGCCACACCATGTATAAAGGCTATTAGTCCTAGCGAAGGTTGGACGTCTGGTGGATCGACAGTGATCATTGTTGGTGATAATTTCTTTGATGGTCTACAAGTGGTTTTTGGTACAATGCTTGTATGGAGCGAGGTAAGATATTACAATAAAATCCAAGTTTTTATATTCCTGCTCAAAATTTTTAAGGTAGTTGTGGAGCGTTTGCGCAATAAGGGAAATGGAACGTGTAGTATAATAAGCCATAATGTTTGCCCTGGACTTAATCGGTAGATACGTTTTACATACGATACTTGCACATAAACGAATACTACATAACACGTATATTTATTTATAAAATGCTCCACTTTTCATTGTTATAACTAAACAATGAAATCGGTCAATAATTCTCACTTTTTGTTTAAATTCACAAAACAAATTCAAAAAATTAAAGCTATTTTTTAAAAAGATTCTTAAGTGTCGTTTTTTATTAAAAATAAAAAACTGGTAGAAATACTGCTTAAAATGGGTCATCTCCATTGCTCCCCATGTTAAATATTCGAACTTCAGTTAAATTTTTCTCGAATTTGAGACGGTAATCGATTTCAAATTTTCAGTGTGAGTGTATAATAATACCCTTAATAAGTGTGCAAAAATTTGGAACATTCTTATGACCAATTATGCTCAATACTACGGCAACTAGCATAAACTAAATTGAATAAAAAATGAATTTATGAATTTTAATTTTTGTTCGATTAAAACTGCATATAGGCAGGTTACGATTATTGAATTCTGGTGATTCATAGAATCTGTGAATTTGATTGTATTTTGTATCATCGAATTAATGTTTATCGATTTAAATGTAAAAATTTCTATTTAATTTCTAGTTAATTACACCACATGCAATTCGAGTACAAACACCACCCCGACATATTCCCGGCGTTGTTGAAGTAACGCTTTCATATAAATCCAAACAGTTTTGTAAAGGTGCTCCCGGTCGTTTTGTATATGTTTGTGAGTATTTTTAATATTTTCATTATGGTGCATAGAAATATTAAAAGAATGTGAAAAGTATTATTTAATATCGTTGTCAGATTTTTTTGTTTGCAACAGTAAAAGACTAATTTTTCCTCTACTGGAAAGTACATTGTGCGAAGTTAGAGGAAATAAATCATCATACAATACCACTATCGAATTATACTTAAACACATTTGGTCCTAAGTAACTATTGATACTCCCCACTGTTGTTTTTTTTGGAGTTTACTTCTTAAGATTCGATTTTAATTTAACACTTTATACGCTATGATATTCAATTTGAGTTTATTAATTTATTCGTCGGTCATGAATTTATTTTAAGGAAAAAAAATTAAAATAAATATTCTATAAAAATTTAAATAATATTTTGAATTGTATATTAAATGTTAGCTTCTAAAAAATAACTATAAAATTATTATAAATTAATTAATTTTAGCGCCATAAATTGCAACACATGTCAGGTAACATGATGGCATGTTACGGGCACTGTTAGCGCCATCTAAGCAGAATATTTCAAAATTAAATAACTTATAAGAGTAAACTCCATCGCATGTCGTAGCTGACACGCACAATTTTTTCTGGGAGTTCCTCGTATTTTTCACATTACACGATAATTTTTCTTCAAGTTTTACATCTATTACATATTTATTAAATTAATATCTTTAAAAAAATAATTATAATTTTAGCTTTAAATGAACCAACGATAGATTATGGATTCCAAAGGTTACAGAAATTAATACCAAGGCATCCAGGCGATCCAGAAAAATTACCAAAGGAAATAATTTTAAAGCGTGCTGCCGATCTGGCAGAAGCATTATACACAATGCCCAGGAATAATCCACTATCAGGACCTCGATCACCCTCAATGAGTAATAATGGTATGAGTACAGGATTTAACACGTATACTGGCCAGTTAGCGGTTAGCGTACAAGACAACGGAAACGGTCAGTGGACTGAAGGTGCTTGTCCTTCTTTATGCTAATGTTAGTTTGTAAAATTTAGTTTGAGTATATTGTGTTTTTAAAAATGATAAAAAATGATTATAAATTATATAAAATGATTGTCAACTAGACGGCTTAATTCCCAGCTAGTGTCATTGACAAATGCCAAATGCTGTATGCCCCTCACAAAAGGGTCGGTCAGTTTTATTTATTCACGTTCCTGATAATCTATCTCAAAGAATAAATTGCACTATCGGTTTTATAGAGATGACGGTACAATGAGTTAAACCAATGTAAACATTGTTTTTTGAAAATTAAAACGTTTTCCAGTTTTGTAAATTTAACTTCAAACAATCCTTTATATAAATCCCGTCAATTCTACAACAAAACCTCCTTTGCCTATACACTTCGATTTTCGAAGTATATGTCTTCGAAGGTTTGTTGAACTTTTGAAACACTTTGTACACGATAAAAACAAATGTAAACAATTTTAAATTTAAAAACACAATTTCTCATAGTAAGTTAGTTCTAGGACGCGTATAAAAATTGAATGCTTAAGAAAAAAAAACAAACGTATAGTCTAAAAGCATTTGTAAAAATGTACTGACTTTGACTCTTATCGGTAGGGTTTTTCTTTTAGAGGAGTATGGCCGTGGCCAAAGCAGTAGTGTATCACCGCGTGGTGGTGGATATTGTTCGAGCGCCTCAACACCCCATTCATCAAACGGTGGTGGATCGTATGGCACAAGCGCTGGAGCATCTAACAACATGAATGGTTATAATGGTTCAACACCAACATCCGGTTCACAACTTTCGAATATGATGTTACCAGGATCTCCCGCTGGCGGTATTTTCAACTCATCGTCAAGTAAGTTTTATTATTTTATATATCTTGAATAATGTCATATTTTTAATGGATAATAATTACTATAATAATTTTTTTGTTTCTTTTATCTTATTTATTTATTTTTATTTTATTTTGGCACTTTTATTTTTAGTATGCTTGTTCTCCTACCCATAATTTGAGTTCATGAAGTGTTTTTCTAAAGCTTTAAATTGCTCGGATTCAGCTACAAACAATATTATTAACATTGGCTAAAATTACGTTGTATTGATTCAACCATTCTTTTTTGTTTGAATACTCATTGTTTGATCATAAACGACAATCTCCAGCCAAGATGTTTTCACATCAAAACATTGATGGTAAAATAATGTTCGAAAATAGTTGGAAGTTTTACACGCTTTTAATGGGAGATTAAATAATTTTTACCTCGAAATTCGCCAAAATGTATTTATTAATGAAACCGGACAACCAAAACTATACAGACTAGAAATATTCTCTATCATCCGCTAACTCGTATTCAGATTTGTATCTTTATTTTGTGTTAGTGATCGAATAACCTTAATGTATAAAAGTTTTTGGCATTACCAAAATATTTAATTTTCATCTAATCACAACTGCGCGCGTGCATTTAATTTATCCCATTATTAATTTTGTCTCTCCAAGAATCATGGACGGCACTTTTGAAAATTTTTGAAATTTAATTTTAAATTATAAAAAAAAAATAGAAAACACAATTTTTCAAAATTATTTATTTTTGTTTTTCGCTTGATTTTATGCACATTATAGTGTCCCCCGCCGATGTTACGACGACTAATCGCTATCAACAACTTGAACCAAATCATCAAAACAACAACAACAACAACAACAATAACCATACTAATAATAATAATTGCCAACAACAACAAGACCAACAACATTTTGAACATAACAACAAATACAGTGGCGTACGAGATTGCAATAAACAAGATGACAGTAATAAAGCAATCGAGAAAAGTGCTTTTGCTCCAGTTTTACGAGCACATTCACCACCTCAAACTACTTCAACATCACCACCCATCAACACCATGCATTTACATCATCCCGCTACTACTGCTGCTGGTCAAATACCATCATCCTATCATGTCCATCAACACCATCAACAACAGTCACAGCACCACCACTATCAGACATTATCCACAAGTTCTGG
The DNA here is from genome assembly GCA_963920215.1 of Nineta flava. Lineage (NCBI taxonomy): Eukaryota > Metazoa > Arthropoda > Insecta > Neuroptera > Chrysopidae > Nineta > Nineta flava. The sequence goes on from OY986042.1 coordinate 12,709,995, forward strand.
TTGGCAGCATTTAGTTGTACAATGTTAGTATCATTTTTTTGTTTGGATTTTTTTTGGATTTTTGTTGCGTGCATTTTATGATTTTTTCTCTGCTTTTTTCATTTACATTTAAATTTAATTCATATTTTATCTATTTGACATCCAAAAAATCATTAAACCGTGGGTAGAGAGATTAACTGACAAACGGTATCTAAAAATGTAATTAGCAAATTACATGCGCCTAGAAATAACTAAATTAAAAATATCTTGTATTTATAAAAACAACTAACGGAGTTAATTGCTTAAATACGCGGTATATACTGAATTTATAAAAAAAAGCTTCTTACAAAAGTTGTTTTCTCTTCAAAAAGGACTATTTTTTGTCTCTAAGGTCTATGTCTTACGGTTTCAAAGATAGACAGCTTTGCCCCTTTTGTCCAAACATCCTATTTTGTCCATTTTTGAGCAAACTTTTTAGCTCTAGCTCGGTATCTCTTTTCGTTTTTAAGTTATCGTGTTTATCGTGGGACGGGCAGACATCTTTGCCTAAATTGATTAAGTGTTCATTTTATTAACATTTATTCCCAGTTGTAGGGCCTATATGGAGAGCCTACAGGGCCTATAGGGCCTACAAAACCTCACAGAATTAGATACATACGAAAGTATCTACATATACAACTTAAGAAAACAGATAATGAATTTAGACAGTGGCCCAATTCCTAATTATGATTTAATAAAATTTAACCATTTTCAAAATAAAAATAAAAATCTAATACCTAAATGTCAAGGTTAGCATCGATACCCTGACTTTAGTGACAAAACAAACGCCCCATAGTCACCAAAGAATACCGCTAATAAATAGGTGGGGCTCTCCACACACCTAATCCGTTAGTCAGGCAACTTAAATAATCCTCAGGTCAGATTATTCCCTCAGTCAAATCGTATAAAAGGACAGAACTTTTTTAATGTCATTGTGAGACACGCACCAAATTAGCAACAAAAAACATATGTCTGAATCCATATCCCAGAGATAGTTACGATTAGCTAATTCATACTGATGATGACTACATTGTAGACGAAATACGTTTTTATAAAATACAAACAAATGTTCTAGGAATAGGGGCAAAATTTGAAATGTAAACCCAATTATAGTAACTTATATTACAGCTGAACAGTAATTGCAACAACAAAAATCAATTCATACACCGCTCGCTAATAACTTGTTTTAATTAATTTTCGAATATACAACAAAACACATCTAGCAAATGAACACCTTTGGGTATTTAATTGGCAGTGTGTTTAATTAATTGTTGATTGATTCAATACATTTGTTTTATTTATTAGAGTGGTATTAAATGAACCAGTTTTACTTAATTTAATTAATACGCAAAAAAGGGGAAAAATAGTAGAGATATGGACAAGAAATGCAATAAACTAATATACTGTAAAGAAATCTTTTAATTGGAATTCTTTATCTTATAAGGTGTAGAGGATTCTTTATCGATTATTAATAAATAAATAATTCATGAAGAGTATAAACACAAAAAATTGAAATTCATAATAAATACTAACGTCAATTCGTACTTCGATAGGACGTTTCATTTCCCCCTCCGCGTTTTTTTGTAGTGGTGGGTATAAGGAACAAATCAGAGTCAATGACGTTTTTGTACTAAATATTTGTACACTTTACTTTTATCGATTATGAGAAAGTATTTCAAAAATAGTTTCACGAGAAACGATAATTTCGAGACAATTCAAGAGCACATTTAGATTCTTTGACATAAACTGCTAGATATGAAAAATCGTATACATCTAGAGAATCGAACCCACGACCTCTCGCATTCTAGAGTCTCTGTCTTTGATCTACCTGAGATGTTATGGTGGTGGAATGCATATGATACTTCACTATCTTATCTTATCGATGTATTATTAATTTGTTTCTTTACTATTTATATATTTTTAATTGTTTACTATTTACATTGTTAGTATGGTTGCCTTTCGGGTATATCACATCCAACGGAAGTAACTAGCGTTTACTTAATTTGATATTTAAGTAATATGTCTGAACATTGATCACATTCTTTGACATTAAATGTTTGACATGAAAAATCATGCACATCACTCATTCATCATACTAGACCAACACTCTGCCTCTGAGCTACCTGAGATGTTAGGGTAGTGGAATACAATCAGCTATAAAGATTAAAAATATGCAAGCGCTTCCTAATTCGACCACAGTTGTTTAATGTTTTTCATTTCAGTTTTATTAATCCTTGTTGTTGAAATTATATAATACCTTATTTATATTATTATTCGTAAATTGGCAAATTAAAATTGTCATTTTGATTGAACTTTGATTTGATTATATCAAAACAAATTCCATTCATAACTACGTCGTTGTGTACCTTTAACATACACACACACGTGTTGGCATGCCGTCCGTCTATCAAGGGCAACAAGTTTATTTACAAAACAAAAAATCGATATGCAATTAATTATTTTTTTAATTCAAGTAAAAAAACCACAGTGATTCACTCAGCATATATTTAATTCTACCGGATGTAATAACCCTATTTTGCGTTCCTCTTCGGTCATTACCTTGGCCCGATTTTACACGTGAAAGATGAAAGTTTTCAATCGCAATAAATATATGTGATATAACGACACTTACATCTCTTTGTACATGCAGAAATATATCAATCGCATGTTTTGTTAATAGTTTACAACGCTCGTCTTGCTAAATATTTCTTTCTTTGTCAACCACTTCAGTCACATGATCATAGTAAACCAATCACAAGAAAGTAAACCAATCACCCTATTCTTACATCTAAAGTTACATATTAGATTGCATCGAAATAGACGCCAGGTCTATTGTGTTATAACTAACTGCATAGTTTCATCAAAAAATACTACTACCATGCGTTATGAATAAATACTACTGCCAATAAAACCTATTTTGACAAAATGGAAACCCGACTTCAAAAATCAAATATTCTATAACAAAAAATAACAATAATTGTACATATATATTTAAAAATTTTTGCTTAGGTGAACTAAAATTGGCACAAGAATATGCAATTATTTTTTTACTTTTTAGTGCATTTTTTTGTTATAGAATATTTGATTTTTGAAGTCGGGTTTCCGTCTCCTTACACTATGCCATCTATGATTGGTTGAGTTTATCAATGTTTAATTGATTATACCTCAAAAATAAGCGTCAAATTGTAAAACTTTATGCAAATTTTTTGTTTGTTTTTGCATCTCTACACCATGGTATAGTTTTCTTGAATGATTTTCAGAACACCCTATATATCTTATTTTTTTGGTTATACAACTTTATCTGATTAATAATTCCAAATATTTTCTATTTCAGGAGTTGGTAGCCTAGTTTCATCACCGTTCTCATCAATGAATCCATTTGCATTACCCACATGCAACTCACAAGGATACGGTTCAAGCAGTCCCATGGTCTCAACGACCAAGTAACATTCGCATGACGAGGTGGACACCTCAAACTTAAACCACAATAATGCTACACCTGATACCACCACAAATGTTGTTAATTCTTATAATGTGTAATTTTTCCAAAGAAGAAACTGAAATTAAAAATACAAATAACCTAAAGGCCGTTAATACAAAATTTTGAACAAAATTGTGCAATTATGTGTGTTTTTATCAAAAATCTTCAAAATTGACATTTTACATAAATTACAAAAAATTTTTAAATAAAAATAAAAAAGACTGTTTTAAATAATTATATTGAAATAAGTTTTTTTGTAAAAATGTTGTTTATAAACTTCTTTTTTTTTTTTGTATTTACAATAAATATAATTATTTGTCTGCTTCGTATTTATTGTAAATACTGTCAATAAATTATTTGATTATTTTGTAAATGTAAATTGTAAATTCTATCTATTGAAAATAATACCAAAAAACCGTATAAAAAAGAGTCAGTTATTATAGTCAGCAAATAATTATTATAGTTAAATTATTTTTGAACATTATAGTTACCATTTTACTAGTGAGAATTTTTTTAATTCGCCCTATTTTTTATTAGTGATTAAAAAAAATGGAAATATTGGACATTTGTCAATCCGATATATCTTTAAATTCCTGCTTAGTTGTACCCATTACTGCGGTAGTGAGTTTTACTATAAAGATATCATTTGTTCTTTAGTAATATGCTTAAAAGTTAATGAGCAATGAAACTGTCAAAACCAAAAATGTGAGCTTACTAGAGCTAATACACTGCAATTCCAAATGTTTTATTTTAAAATAGTGTTTAAACGCTTGTAGTCACCAAGTAAACACTAAAAAAGAATTTAATATAATTTAAACATCTTAAACGTTTAATATTAAAACATTTGAAATGCTTTAAATAAAAATTCGTGTAAGGTCTTTTTAATATGCATACATTTTATGTGTTTAGTGTAATTTCTTATTTAAAGTATTTTAAACTATTCTTTACACACTATTCTTTACAACACTTGTAATGTTTAGAATAATTGGATAAACGTTTAAACCATTTTATTTCTAAACCGTTGCGTTCAAAAAAAATTTTTGTGTTTTGTTCTAAAACAAGTTAAACACTTGAATTTACAGTGTACTATTTATCTTCACGTGATTTCTTTCAACTTAACTGTGATGAAATGAAAATATTCGTGTCAGATTGCTCGTTTAAGAATCTTTTACTGATTACCGTAAACAAATGTTGATAAAATATTTTTGATTTAATGCTAAATCAGTGCTGATTTATAAACATCCTTTTAATTTATCTGACCAAAATTAATAGATCAATCACTTATAAGAATATCGGTATATACATAAATATTAAACAAATTATTCAATATTTTCATTTTTAAAAGTTTTTATTTTCTAATCAAATCCATGCTCAAATTATAGATCTTGTGTACCTTTTAATATTAATTTCATTGTACAAATGCATTCTATTCAACGAAAAGTTTTATGTTAATTTTATCGATGGCAAAAAGTACCTAAATTATAGCAAATCACAAAATAGAACACAGCGTTGGAAAAAATGACAAGGGTAAAGGAGGTATAAAGGATTTCTATTAAATTCAAAGAATTTACTTGAAATTTGATTTGCTTCAACTTACTCTTGATTTACGTAAAAAAATAAGTTAAAACCTTTCCGGGTTTTAGGTTATTAATTTCAAAAAATTCAAAGGATTAGAGCAATTTCGTTGATTATAATAGTAATTTAAGGTACTGCTGTTTTCTCTACTAATTTTATTACGCTAGTCATTGTAGGCTTCATTTATTTTTCACTTATTAGCGAAAAACATTTACACTTACAATACGATTGGTAATGCCATACTATTTTAGGTTATGTTGGATTGCTAACTGTCAAATAAAGTCAATCAAATATTATATTTGATCCGTTTAATCTAAGTTACAAAAGCATTTGTTCTGAAAAGTAGCCATGTTCATTTTTATTTCTCGTTTTTTTTCAAAAACTAATTGACGTAGAAACTTTGTATAGTGATAACTCACATTCGCCTGCACTTTATCAACGAATTAATTCTTAAAAACTGTAAATATCAACTATTTAAGGGCGCAAATCTTTATCTCCAAAATCTTTATTTTCAAAACCTCTGAAACTTAAATTGTAAAACATTCAGAGTTAATGAAGAAGTCTTCCTAAACTTTAAACACAAATTATTTCGATTTCGGTTCTTAAGGTCTTTTAGTTTTTGAGAAATTTGCAATGTGAACGAAGTCAGGTTTTTACTAGTTTATTTTGTTAGTTTATACTTAGAAAAAAATTACAAATCGTTCCAATAGATATAAATTATAAAAATATAAAATTTAAGTAAAAAAAAACTGCATATCTTGAAAAAAAAAAAACATGGAAAAAATGACATATCGCTTTCAGCTGGGGAAAAACTGTAGTAATTTTTTAATTTATAATTGTATATTAATAATGAATTTGTTATAAACTGTGTACATTCCTATTGTAAATAATTATAAAAGAATCTTGTATGAAACATTGTGTATTGTATTTAACAAAAAAAAAAATCTGTTTTTTATAAATTCAAAAATATTACTTATAGAACCTAAAGATTGGTGATAATCTAAAAAGGATAAACAAACAAAATATAATAATTTGTTACAGTCGTTTTTTTTTGTATGCACCTTAGTATTTTAGTGATTCAAAATATGTGCGAAAATTCCTCTCCATTGCTTTAATTGCTATGGAAGGAAGAGTTGGACTTGTAGGCCGTGAGAATTGACACTTGGTCGTATTCTGAACGTTACAAATTTTTACCAACTTTAAATATTTGTTTGTTTATTTTTGCCGGGTTATTATTCGAATAATCAATTCTAAATACATGTGTACAAATAATTTAAAAAAATAAATAAAAAGAAATAAATTACAATTTAAAAAAATCATTTTGTACATAATGAAAATTCACTTATTGATGAAAATACGTTTTAGAATTTAGTATTTTAAATAAATTTAAAAAAAACTTTTATGAAAATTTATTCATTGCAAAAATAAAATCAACGAAAATAAATAAGTATATATTTTATGAAGAATAAAAATTGATAATTAATTAAGAAATAATAATTTTAAAAAACCAACACTTTCTCAGTGTGTAAAATTGTATACAAAAAGAAAAGAAGCACCATATTGATAATTAGAAATATAAATAAAAAATATACGATAAATATAAATATTTAATAAAAAAAAAACATTTTTATTTGAATATTATATGATTATTAGTAATAATAATTGTCACCACATTTATCAGGAGTCTTGAATTGAGTTCATATGAGTTCATTTGAGTCCATTAATCAACCTAATAATAATTAAAAATTAAAGTTTAATATATTATATAGTATCCGACTATATACCGAAGCTACCCGAATATGACCGATAAATTACAGCAAAGCTTATAATTTGGTATAGTATCTTATATACTTATAAATTTATTAAATAGCGAATTTGAAAATATCTTAAATTTATTAAATTGCGAGTTTTCGATGAAATTTGCATGATAGCAATCAAAATAAAACAGCTGTTCACTTTTCTCTGATTCTTAAAATCCTGATAATTAGTGTCAAATTTTGATTTCTAGGTCCAAAACGTTTTTCGATTTCGCATAAAGAGCGCATTTGTAAAGAAAATTAGGACAAGATTTTGAACAAACAGATTTGATAGAACTGATGCCATCTTTCTTGGAATCAAACCTTAAATTTCGATTGAAAACGATTTCTATTGATGACAATAGAAATTATTGAATTTATTATAAATAAAACTTAAAACACTTGACGTAAAACAAAAAATTGTTAACAGTAATTGACATGTAATAATTAAAATTTTTGTACGTGACGTTATAATCACGGAACTTGTATATATTATATTCTTACATTTCCTTTTTCGATTATAACGCTACGTAAAAAGGAATTAAACTGATTTTAATATGAGATATTTTTACACCAAATCAGAGCAAACTAATGGTAAACAGAAATCAGAAGTTCTAGCGAAGGCCGGCGACGGGCCGACTACAGGTTTTATTTTAAAGGTGGTTGTTTACTTCCAAAGTTAAAAAGCAATCAATGAACAGTTTCTGGCCACACAGCTATAAACCATTAACGTTTGACTCATTGGATGCTTTTTAATTTTGGTTGTCAATAACAACACTAAAAATAAAATTTCGCCATCTTCGCTAGAACTTCTGGCACATTCCAATACAGATTAATACGTGTAATCTCACTATCCATGTTTATAAATGATCCTGGTAAGATTCGGTAATGTGGAGATAATTTTTACTACTAAAATTCTATATAATTTTATTTACACATAACCAAAGTTTTTAGAATTCGTAATTTTCACTCAAGGATCAAATCTTTCCCAAAAAAAAATAAATAAATGTTTGTTATCCAAACATAAATAAAAAATAAAATGTACGTATACGAAACCAAAAAAAAAAAAAACAGACCTTTTTTAGAAGAGAACTTTTTTGATGAACAAATTTTTAACTTGCCTAAAAACTGTGAATGAAAAATTAAAAAAAAATTTCTTTTGTTTTGATTAATATTTTGTAAAATCGTGCAAAATCATTGTTGAATTTAATTAATCAATTTTAAGCACATGAATTTTTGTATTTCTTTCAAAATGTATATATTTACTAAAAAAATTATTCAAAAACAATTTTTTGAAAGAATTTCGATTTTTCGTGCCATACTTAAGGAATAAATATAAAAAAGTACCTGAAACAACAGTCAATATTTAATCAATTAGGTCGTTTGATAAAAATTGGTTATTGGATATTTTAGCTGGGGAGGTATTGTTGTCGGATCTTAAAATTTTTGATCAGACAAATGTAAAAAATATCCGAATCAATAGAAATTGTAATTACAAGCTTGAATAGTTAAACATTGATATGAAAAAATCTGCTCGTCAACCATGAATCGAACATTGGACCTATGGAGTTCTACACTAGTGTGCTTACCGCTACACCAAAGATGATTCTGACGTATGAGTTAATTTTTTTCATATCATTGACAGTATGCATTTCTTTGTTGTCAAACATCAACATTATTATTCATACATAATATTATTTGTGTGATACTTAAGCGTCACAATTGGTTCGATTCCAGGTTGACGAGTTGATTTTTGAAATCAATATTAAAAAATTCAATGACATGTTTGTCTATATAGTATTCAGTAGTTCTTTCATACTGTGTTTTAAGTAACCTTAATGGAATTTGACATAAATATTGTGACGCTTAAGTATACATTAATAATAATATGCTCGAATGGTGTATACAAACATATTAATTGGCTATCAACTCGAAGCTCCGCCTTATTTCGCATATGTCATTATCAACGTCATATGCCCGAACACGCAGTATAGATACAACGATATTTTATCTTCCCAGCTATGATTTTAGTAAATGTATATTCTTTTAAAAATAGAAGGCCATTTCTGGAAGCACGTTTATTAGTTATTATATTCAAATATCAAACGAGTAAAGTGCTATTTGTTCTTAAATAGATCATGTAATTATTTTATTGTACAAATTTTTATCTAATTATTATTGACTTAAAATATTATTTGCAAATAAGTAGTAGTATTTTATTTGTATTATTATTAATATTTAATTATTTAATTTTGAATGTTATATGTTTTGTTTAATAAATTGTTTGTTTGTTTTCTTCTTCAATTTTTTTTTTTTGTATTTTAAATATATATGTGAAATTTGTAAAGTAATTTTAGCGATAAATTTTAAATATTATATTATTCACCATCCAAAGAAAACAAATAAAAAAAATTTAAATCACTTAAATTAAAGAAGAAAAAAAATTATTTGGTATTATTTTTTCCTATAAACCCACATCCATGCTATAAAATTGCGTCGATCGGCTCAATATCAGTGCCTTCCGCATTATATTTAAAATATAGCCCATAGAACCCTTTCTGGTAGCATTACTTTTAATTCGAGGACATACATAGCCCCAATTATTTTGAAAACAAAGATTCAAATCACATTTCTCAGTACATTTTCATAGTTTTAAGGTCTAACAGGTCTAGAAATGTTAATTTCGTCAAAATCAACAACAAATTTTTGTTTCGATTTTTTTGAATATTTGTTTAGAAAAATATCGAAATATCGAGAAATTTATTTTGTTCTCGAATTTAATAACAATCATTTTATATAGTAATTATGTCCCGAGGAAATCGAAAATTTCATCCAATTTAATGCTTGACATGTAGGTTTTAAAATATAGCCCATAGAACCTTTGCTGGATGCGTAACGTTTAATTCGAGGACGTATATAGCCAATTATTTTGAAAACGATGATTCAAATCACATTTCTAAGGACATTTTCATAATTTTAATGTCAAACAGGCCTAGAAATGTTAATTTCATCAAAATCAACAACAATTTTTTTTTCAATTTTTTAGAATTTTTTAAGGGTACCCCTTGGAAAAATGTCGAAAAATTGTTAAAATTATTTTGTTCTCGAATTCAGTAACAGTCATTTCATAGGCTAATTACAACTGGAAGAAATTGAAAATTTCATCCAATTTAATGCTTGACATGTAGGTTTAAAGATATAGCCCATATCTTTAGCCCATACCCTTTCTGGAAGCGTAACTTAGAAAAATGTTGAAGAATCGAGAAAATATTTTTGTATTCGAATTTAATAACAATCATTTTAGAAGGTAATTATGACCCTAGAATTTAGAAAATTTAATCCAATTTTATACTTGACATATGTATGTTCTAAGATATAGCCCATATTTCCCTTTCTATTGTGATTAAAAACAATGATTCGTATCACATTTTAATTGTGATTAAAAAATTATTTCAAATGATGATGATGAAGTGCCGTATCCTTTACGGAATGTTGGCGACCATTTGTTTCCATTGATGTTCATCCATAGTTGCTTTCTTCATTCGAGAAAAAGTTTCGAGGCCTCTCCACTTTTTATATTTGCGACCCAGGTTATTCTTTTTCTGCCTCTTGACACCCAACCTTCCATTTTGCCACAAAGAAGACGCTTGAGAAGCTTATAATTATGGTTTCAAAAAATAACTAATAACTAATTTATTAGAATTTTTCTCGAAATATTGAAAATACCAGCACTTGATACATTAAGGTCTTGATACATTACTGTGAAAAAGTTGTGGGGCGTATGCGAATAGTGACTGACTGGACCGATAAACACGTTGCACATACGATACTTGTGTCTATACGTATATACAAATACTACTTCACTTTGCGTTATTATAACTAAACAATGAGACGGTCAATAATTCTCGTTTTTTTTTTGTTAAGATACGCAGAGTAAATCCAACAATTTATAGCTATTTTTATAAAAGATTCTTGTCATTTTTTTATCAAAAATAAAAAACTGGTAGAAATACTGCTTAAAATGGGTCGTATCCATTGCTCCCTATCTTAATTATTCGAACTTCAATTAACTTTTTCTCGAAATTGAGACGGTTAATCGATGTCAAAGTATGAGTGTATAATAATACCCTTAATAATTGTGCAAAAATTTGGAACATTCTATAATTATACCCATTAGCACAACTACTTTAATATAAATTTAACATTGAAAATACCGGTTTCGAGAAAGAGTTTGTTGTTGATTGATATTGCGACCCCTAATTTTCAGTAATTCGAACACACAACATCCCATTCATTGTATTCGTGAAGTTGGTAGAAAACCAATTGTTTTTCTCACCATATATTGAATAGAGATAGATGGTGGTGTACGTTAGTACCTACAATACAATAAAAATGATGAATAATTTGTATCTATCACATAACTTAATTATAAAATTCAAGTAAAGGTTCTCATTTTACATCATCAAATAAAAAAAGTTGTTTATTATGAGAATCAAATAATAATTATTTTTCATTATTTTCATAATCGAAATTCAAATGCTATATGTAATACAATACTCTTTATATTTTTTATTAGAGATGGTTCAGTAATTTTTAATGGCACAGTATTAGTTGTGTACACCACTACATACATGAAGGGTACACGAAAAAAAAACTGTGCTTGTCATATTTTATCAATGATAGAAAACATATACTTTTTATACCCGGTATATTCTAAGGTATGTTAAGTTTACTTCGGTTCTTGTAACGGTTGAAAATATTGATCGCAGAAAAAAAGTTTTGGTATAAGTGTTCATAAAATGATCTAATTAGTCTATTTCCGAAAAGTGCCTGTCCGGAAAAAACTGCCTATCTTTGAAACCGTAAGAGATAGAAGAAAATTTTAAAGACCAAAAATGTTCCTTTTTTGAAAATAAACAAATTTTTTTTTTATAAATTCAGTATATACCGAGTATTGAAGCAATTAACTCATTTAGTTAATGGTATTAAATCATTTACTAGTTTTTTTTTTTATATACAATGGACTTCGCCAGTTGCTCCAAGAGAATTGTTAGCAACAGTATTTAACTCTGTTGACGTGGCCTATGGCTAGTTACTCTTGGCACAATACTTCGCACCGTAGGTTGGGTTTTGCACAGTTTCATGGTCTCACGTCTCTGAGCTGTCCTGTCTGACAGAGGTGTCACCGTCAACAATAGAACAACACTAATTCATCGAAGCACACAAGCTTCTTCACCAACTACAAAGTCCTACTAATCAATTGTCCTAATTTTATCAATTTTTATAATAAAAATTGCGAAATAAAAAATTGATTAATTTTATCGTTACTCAAAAATATTCAAAAAATATCGAACACAGGGAAAAAAAACCCTTAAACTCGTCCTGTCGCACTACCGTACTCTAGATATATTAAAAATTGCGCAATAGAAAATTGATGAGTTTTATCGTTACTCAAAAATATTCTAAAAATATCGATAATTAGAAATATCTATAATTAGATATATCTCTTATGGATTCTACAATTCTTAAATGTTTGGTTGGCCTGGTTGGAAAAATGGGAAATGGGATAGTTTTCGCATTAAAAATGCTAAAGAATTCATTTCGTAAATCATTGCTTTGTGCTATTACCCTCCACACAAACACCCTTTTATTATTATCATCATAAAGAAGGGATGATGGCTTTTATATTTAAAATATATTATATAATATGCGTAATGCACTTTATTATTAAAATATGAGTAGTATATATTATAGTATCTATCTAGTAAGAGGTTAGATTCTAGTACTATGGACCACAAAAGTTGATGTCATTTTTCAAAATATGATAATTGATTTGTGCCAATTATTGATTTGGTTTTCGAAAAAAAATTCTTCGGATAAAAGTTGTTCATTATAAATATAGCAACAATTTTTATTCGAAATTTTTTTCCCTCGAAAACCGAATAAATAAGACACAAATCAACTATAAAATTTTGCATAATGACATCAACTTTTGTGGCCAAGTATACTATTACTAAATATAATATTCGTTAGCAGTGAGTATAGCACAGTAAGTCTTTTATGATAAATATTTGATACGTCCTTTCTTTTTTGTTGTTGTTTCCCTAACATTATTATTGGTTATATAAATAATATTAGCTGCAATGTTTTTGTAGTTTAATCACACACGAGTATACTAGTAGTTATGTAAGTATCTATATATCTACTCAATTCATCTCAAATTGCAAAAATAGATAAATAAAAGCGCCTAAGTATTTTTGTGTGTGCATCATGCACATAAGTTCAATGCATGTACCAGATGTTATTATTTATTATAAATTATCATCATCAGATTTATAATTTCTCTGTTTTTGTAAACCAGGGTGTTTGGAAAAGAAAAGAAAAATTACGTTTGAATGGATTACAATAGATATCAAATTTTAAGATTTACTAAAAACACTTTATTATACAAGCTTTTATTTAACTTGCAATGTATATATGTATGTATGTATGTATGTATGTTCGGGTCAAATCTTGCAAGCTGAATTAGAACCACGTCCTCTTATCCAACGGAGTTGAATTTTTACAGGTTAGTTCAGTTCCGAAGACAATGCATTTTTATGGTAAGCATGACAAGTATCGACAAGGGCAAAGGGGGTTGAGAGGAAGGGGGAAACACAAAATTTGGTATATCTCTCTTAATATTGAAAAAATAGAAAAACACATAAGAAGTAAAGTTGTAGAAAATTAGTTTAACTATAAAAAGCTTGTTTTTAAACATGTTTTTTTTAATAGAAACTTATTTTTAACATGCTTTTCTTAGCTTGACTTGTATGTGAGTCATTCCATATGAAATCGGCAAAGCTGGCATATTTCGGATTTTGCTTAAATTCTGTGGAAATATTTTTGCTTAAACTTTAAAATATAATAATGTTCTTAAATATTCTATACTTTTACTTTTTAGTAATACTTTTTGCGTTGGAATCTTTATTAAAATATTATGTCGTGTATAATAAATTTAGATCAATTAAAACACTTATAACAAATAAATTAATTTATAAATATATTAATATTTAATTATTTATTTGATTTGATTTGATGTGTTTTAATTGTTCTAAATTCTACACAACATAATTTTATAATAAAGGTTCCAGCATAGTTATGCAAAAAGTATTAATTGAAAGTATAGAATATTGTAAGTAGCCAATCAAATCACTGTATTTTTTGCGACTTTTTAAACGTTTGTACCTACGCGAGAGATCAAACATCAAAAAAGTCCTTGCAGTTTTTTGAAGTTGAAAGTAAGAACTAAGTATCCTGTAATTTTCAAACTTTTTTATTTCCTGCCACACGTCCAAATTCCAGGAATTTTATATCCTGGAATACACAAATTCTTAAAATTTCAAGCTAAGATTTTTTTATGACAAGTGGACGGAACGAGTTGATTTGAATTTTTGATTTTCATACAATATGTGCACTTGATATCTGAGAACAATTAGACCTTTACATTCAATAGCACAGGTACCGTACGAGGTAAGTTGAAAATCGCGAAAAATCATTAAAATATACGTATTTTCAATACCATATATATATATATATATATATATATATATATATTCACATTTGTTTGTTTGTTATATCAACTGCGTATTATTAGTATAATTATATTTATTATAACATTTTATTAGTTTCAAGAAAATTAAATTGACAACTTGAACATATGAAGGTATTAAAAAAATTCTTAAATAGTTTAAAACCGGTCAAATGAATTTTAAATCATTTGCACGTAGTCAATTAATAATGATAGTTAATTATTAATTAATAAAATATTTCTTAGTAAATCATAGGCATTCACTGTTTTGTAAACGAAAAAATTAGATAAATCCCAGAGTATACATTAAAATTATGTTAGGATAGAATAATTGATCGCTAATATAGTTAGCGATTTAGTATCGACTGTCGTCATTATTCATTATTTACACACACAAAAATAAGTGTACTGTTAAAGACTTTAACTTTAACTTAAAGGTAATAATTGGTTTCAATTAATAATAACCGTCCACTATTTATAGCACGGTATTGCGTATAGTAAAGTTAAAGCGGACGCGGCCATACGTACTTATTACAATCACTATTACTACAGGAAATATTAGGCAAACTATGACCAACTAGTAACTTTTGAACTAAAGTAGCTACTGAGCTGAGTTTTCGAATATAGAAAGATTTTGTCACTTTAACACTATGTTTTTAATATCATCGTTAAGGAATCAATAGTTTATAAGATATTTTAATTAAAAAATACCGAAAAAACTGTTAAGATATTCCCGATATCTTTTAAAGTTGATATTTGACTTCTAGTTAGATGAAGTCTCCAAGACCACAGAAAATAATGAAAACACGATATTTCTATACATATCAACAAAATAAATTCATTTTTCGAAATTATATAGTGAATCGTCAGTATTTCTGGAAATATTAGTGTTGCAAATAAAATGGTAGACAAATTTTGGTAAGTTTAATTTACTATACAGATAAATTTATTTAACCAGTGTTAAGAGAGCTATTTCAAACTTTTTCCACCTTTCTGTAAGTTCCATTTTCGCCTTGAACGAATTAGATAAGACGATTGACACACATTCACGAACGAGATTTCGTGCTGGATAACACAGACATGAAGCTTAACTTTCCTAAATAGGGAAATCAAACGTGTATTTTCGGACAAATTTTGATATAAACAACTACAAAAAAGGTAAAAACGTTTGTCTATCTCCAGATTTGATCTAAAAGTGTAATAAAATTGGAATCAATATTATATTTTATTAGGCCACATCCATGAGAAGTATTTAGAAAATCCATACACTTACTTCGTGCGACTAAAACCTTTTGTTAACTAATGTTACATGAACAGATCATTATTAACAATGTTTAGTTACACTAAAATATTCGAATGTGGAATTTATTTTTTCGTAATTCTATACAAAATTCTTATCTGATCTAACACATAAAAGGTACCCCGAATGTTCTATTCAATTTATTTAAAGGGAGTGTTAAGTTTAATATACTTGAATGACACCACTACTCTCTCTTATCAGTGAGAATGCAATGCATATACAGTTTTCGTATGGCCGTACGATCACGGTAGCTGCTAATAGATTAAACGAAATTTCAAATTGACAAATGATGGTCGCAGATAAAAATTTTTAGTAAAATATTATACCAAGGTATATTAAGTTTAGTTCCGACTTTGTAACGATTGCAGCTTCCGAGAAACTACATTTGTGTTGTTATCTATGGATATAATGATGCATCTGTAAATTTTGCTATAGGATTGGCTTCGTCAACTAGTAAATTTGCACTGCATTAAATTACAGGAGTAATTGTTTTAGCAATTAGGTTTAGTATCTCGTACTGAAGGTAAATGAACAAAATTCTTACAAATTTCGACCCTGGAAGTGCCGCCATTTTGAGAAAAACTGTATCAAACTGTAGATATAGGCCAATATCTCCATTACCGTGCATATTAGGCCAAAAATGGTATTTACCTTTCTTTTAGACAACTAAATTTCTTGTTTTTTT
The DNA here is from genome assembly GCA_963920215.1 of Nineta flava. Lineage (NCBI taxonomy): Eukaryota > Metazoa > Arthropoda > Insecta > Neuroptera > Chrysopidae > Nineta > Nineta flava. The sequence continues at coordinate 12,726,420 of OY986042.1, forward strand.
GTATCACTTACCGTTTATGGTTTATACGACTATTACTATTAATTTATTGACTTTTTGACCGATATCTCTTCTAATAATTGTTTAAACAATAAAAAGCTAGTGACTTAACTTTTAAATCTACAAATTACCTACAACTTTTATTTAAAACTATTTTGTCTAAAATTAATATTTTTAAAGTTATAACGCGTTTAATGTTTCACTACCGGGTGCAAGGTTAATAAAAACGAGTTATGCATAGTATAATGGTGAAAAAGAGATATCGGTCAAAAAGTCAATAAATACATAGTAATAATCGTATAAATCGTAAACGGTAAGTGATACAAAAGAATTAATAAGCCATAATATTATTTTTAAATTCAATTATCTACAAGAAAGGTTATGGAGATCCATTTTTGGTCTAAAATAAACGATAATGGAGAAATAGGCCGATACAGTTATCTCAAACGGAACTTCCAAGTTCGAAATTTGTACGGATTTTGTTCATTTACACTCAGTACGTGATACTGAACCTAATTACTAAAAAACTAATTCCTGTAATTTAGTGCAATGTGGACAAGAGTAACGGGCTTCTCTATTGATTGTACTAAACGATTTAATCTAGAACTAAGTCAGTGAGTACCGTGACAGCACTACCTTAAATGCATTTAATACAGTAGTTAGATGCACTTACACTGATAATATAATTTTAAATACTAACAAGATAGAAAGTATTATAATGAATGTAAAAAAAAGGATATATAACTAGTGTTTATAAGCATGTGTGTTGTTTAACTTAACTCTCATCTCACGAGTAAATAATAATTTATAATAACTATTAACACACATAATCAATAATAAATATATACCTAAAAATTTCCCAGGCGAATTATTGGCAAAATAATCCCGAATAAGTGGTTTTTATTAATACTAAATTAATATCAACTAAAAACGTTCTGCATGTACGCTGAATCAGATTTACTAACCATGAATGAGTTTATTTTAAAGAGTTTTATATTTTGATTTTAATTATTATCTACGTAAAGCTTATTTTAAAAGCATAATAAATTAATATTTTCATTGTTCAACAAATGTTTTAGTCAATTTATTGCCCAACAATTCAAAGTTTAATTCTGAAATGTATCGAAAATACAGATCTAAAAACCATCCATAAGGGAAACTGGAGGAGCATTTTTGCTTAGATAGGAGCAGATGGCGGGGTCGTATATTGACGGTCTTGGCCTGCAGCCGGGCTATAGACACTTGGAAGAATAATTACTTATATGTCCAGTTTGTAGTGAATATTTTATAGTATATACAAACTTCCCAGCGCTTCCATTATTCCAAAAATTTTAGTAATACGATTAGTTTTTGTAGAAAATTGTTTATAAAATTAATTTATCCCACAAGATATTATGAAAATTAGTAAGACCAAACGCGAGTAAAACAAAAATCAAAATTAGGCAAGAAAAATAGCGACCAGTATTGTATCCTCATGCATACAGACCAAAGGGCGGAGATGTGTGTGATTTTTCAACGAATTTAAATCATTATATGTATATATGAAGGATGTTCCAGCAAACCACCACTTTTCGACAGATTTTGCTCATTTCACAGGCTAAAAATGACGTAATAAATTACCGTTTTGTTTTCGAAATATAAAACTTAAAAATTATAATTTTTCTTCAAAATAAAATTTTTTTTTATATGTGAACAGTGTATTTGTCTAAGTGTTGTATATGTTTGTTTATGTATTTGTACTATAATATAATCAAACCGGTTTTTGGTCCTGATTATATAACACAGTGCTGGACCGTCCTTAAAACTAAATAAAAGTCCTCTTCTTTTCTTCAAAACTTGAGGCTAGTCGATAATAAAACAAACACTCGTTCGGTATACCCAATAATTTTCATCATTATTATTACTAAACTATGATATTCAATATTTATTTTATAAGTTGAACACACATGTTGAATATATGATGATTGTTAGTACAGAAAACACGTCACAGTACAATGATAATTGAAAAGGGAATTATTACAAATATATGTAATAAGTTTTGTTGTAATATAATCTAATAATTGTAATATTAGATTGACATAAAATTATAACATACACTCACTCACTCACATGATAATAATAATATTTTAGTGCTGCTTTACGATTCACGTGTACTACATTGTCAATTATGCACGTGACCAATGCTCATACAAATATCTATTATTCAGTCGTTATAGAATAAAACCAGTATTGGATGGATTGGTTGGTACACGCATTTTATTTTTAATTCATACAAATAAAAAATACAACCACTTGAATTTGTTGAAAAAAATTTATTTGCATATATCTTTTACTATAAAGTTTTTTGTAGCAGCTTTGTTTATCATGTAGAAGATGTTTGTTTGGAAACCAAGTGGGAATTACCTTAAATCATGTATGTCCATATTTTCATCTTATTTTATTTCAGTGGAGTAAAGTTGTAGTAAATAGAATTTAACTACAACATCATTACCTGAACATATTTTTTGTTTCACTAATATTTACAGAAATATTTGCTTATGAAATTACATTTCAAATTGTTGCCCCTATTCCTAGAACATTTGTTTGTATTTTATAAATACGTATTTCGACTACAATGTAGTCATCATCAGAATTAGCTAATTGTAACTATCTCTGGGATATGGTTTGGTTATCTCTGAGATATGTTGCTTGTTGCTAATTTGGTGCGTGTCTCATAATGGCATTAAAAAAATTCAGTCCTTTTATACGATTTGACTGAGGATATAATCTGACCTGAGGATTATTTGAGTTGACTGACTAACGGATTAGGTGTGTGGAGAGTCCCACCTATTTATTGGCGGTATTCTTTGGTGACTATGCGGCGTTTGTTTTGTCACTAAAGTGAGGGTATCGACGCTAACCTTGACACTCAGGTATTATATTTTTATTTTGAAAATGGTTTAATTTTTTTAAATCAGAATTTGGAATTGGGCCATTGTCTAAATTCATTATCTGTTTTCTCTATTTGTATATGTAGATACTTTCATATGCGTTTAATTCTGTGAGGTTTTGTACATATTTCAGCGTCGTCGAATAACCGTCCCCTTGAGAATTGCTAAATTTGAATTTTTTTTCCGATCTAATTAAAGAGATATTCACTATCAATGTTGGAACCTTTTGCATGGGTTAAATGTACCAGTTGACGGAATGTGACACATTATAAGTTAAAAACTTTTCTGTAGATTTTTTTCAAAAACAATTTTATTGATACATAAATTTATGCCGAACCAAAAAAGCAGTTTTTGTTCTATTTGTTTGGAAAAGGTAATGAAATATGGAATTTTTAGCCAGTCTCAGCAAGAGGTATATTTATGTATACATGCAATGTCTCGGTATTAAGTTCAGTATCTACGGCAATTATGGAACACGTCACTACTGATGTCACTGACATTTTACGTAAATATGAGAATGTTTTCTTAGACTGGATTGGCACGGATATACTATCTAAAATGAAATTTCTGGAAAGAAAGACCTAAATCAGTTTGAGGTTTTGAAAGTTGCATAGGTCTAAAAATGATTAAGAAATTAATTAAATCGATATTTTCCATAATTAATATTTTTTTGTGGGGATATTTATTAAGTGATATTTTTAATCCCAATTTCTGGGCAGCGTTAAAATTCGGATTAGGCAGTTCAGTTTACGCAGATCATGCTTGACGAAAATTTTTTAAATTTATTTTTAATAAGTAAACTTTAAGATATTCTAATGTAATCTAATATATAAAATTCTCGTGTCACAGTTTTCGTTGCCATACTCCTCCGAAACGGCTTGACCGATTTTGATGAAATTTTTTGTGCTTATCCGGTATCTATGAGAATCGGCCAACATCTATTTTTCATCCCCCTAAATGTTAGGGGTAGTCCACCCCTAAATTTTTTATTTTATTTTTTAGACAAAACTAGAAATTACTAGGAAATTATTTATATGGCAAAACAACGTTTGCCGGGTCAGCTAGTATCATATATATTTAGCTGACTGAGTATCTATAATGTATTGTAGAATTAAATTATAATACCCAGTAGATTTACTGATAATTCTCAATAAAAATATGGCACCATTATATAAATATGTGACATTATAATATTTTTTTGTATTTATGTTTATTTAAACTTTTCTTTATAAGTAAGCATCATAATAAATACACTTTATATTATGTATTTGATATTATATAAAATTTTCAAATAAAAAATAATGTTAAATAACAGTTTTTATTCGACGACGGTGATTGTAAATATTTTATTTATGTTCAACAGAAGACCTATTTATGTTAAAATACTATACTGCTATATAACTTCCCTTTAGATATATATTATTTTCCTCTATTATCTTAAATATAAAAAGTAATGCGTAATATTCTAAATAGATATACCTATCATGCAAATTTATATTAGGTAGTATATATACGTATATATATATATATATATATATATATATATATATATATATATATATATATATATATATATATATATATATATATATATATATATATATATATATATATACTATCTGATATGTCCCCCAGGACTTTTAATGTTTTTAAATATTAGTCTTTTTTTCTTAGTGAGTCTTCGTCACTAAGGTCATTCGAACACGGGTTGTAATACTGGTTGGTAATAGGTTCGATAATATGCATAATATTAATGAGAACTCTAGAATTTTTCGAAATAAATTTCGATTTTTGCCCCAATTTCCTAGATCAAAATTTTTTTTATTTTATAAATACAAAAGTCAGAATAATTACAATTAGAATAATTACAATTAGTTAATTCATTCTGATGATGACTACTTTGTAGTCGAAATACGTATTTATAAAATACAAAAAATTTTGATCTATAATAATAATAATATCTCTTTTATTAGATGGACAAACAAAATTTCTCAATTTAACAATTCTCAAGGGGACGGATATTATGAAAATCTACTCAAAATTATAATACATTCTTCAGAAAAGTGGGTTTACGAACTTACTACCTTAAGTACATACTTTATTCATGAAATACATAAATAAATCAACTTTGAAAATGAATTAAAAAAATTTTGCGTGTATCCAATTAGTATATGCTGGCACAAAATTTTTTCTCAAACAAGAAGATATAAAACGGCTCATAAGAAACTAATTAAAGTAGCGTATTAAATTGTAACAATAAATATTTTTAATTGACAACAATATATTATTGGTAACAATAGACGTTTTTATTATTACAACTATAAAAGAATTGTTAAATCTTTAAGTAAATACTGTGGACATCTATTGAAAGTTTTAGTAACTTCATTGAATTGTATTTCAACAACTGATGTTTAACATCAATTGATTCAACTTTATATGTATAAAAATAGATAGACCTACCAGTTTTGCTTGAAAGAGTGATTGTCATTATCCAAAGTCGTTTCAATGATCAAAAAACTCTTAAAAAAAATGACTGAGTACAAAAACGAATAAATATAAATAAGAAAACTGTACTTCACTTAATTCCACTATATTTAATTATTTTAAATTGTTTCGGGATTAAATTGGCATTTATAATTGGCATTGGCATTGGTACTAATAGTTAAGAAAAAGTTTCAGCAATAATTTCTGTTCAAACATTAACACGAAACGTTACTTAACGCCAAGCTTAATTAAACACGAAGCGTTACTATAAATCGTGCCTGCTTTGTGCATGTGTACAAAAATGAGGCATTAGAACTCATGTACAGCTAGAATTTAAAAATTTCGTTCATCCCATTCTCCGACATTTTAATTTCTTATAATACTTCTCTGCTCTCAGGATATCAAAATAAATAAAAACTATTATTTTTAAGATTAAGTTAAAGTAAATTTCTTTAATTGGTTGACTTAAAACGCATCTGTAATGTTGTTTGTTGACCACAACAAGATAATCTTGTAGGTGAAAGTTATTGCATCGGATCTCCATTCTCAAGGTCTAGGGTTCGATTCCATGTTATCACGTTTTTTTTTTAAATAAATATTAAAGTCAATTTTATTTAACAAACTTTTTTAAATAATTAGCAGAAATCATTATAAACAAAAAAATAATTTTTTAATAAAAAGATAATTAGCCCACACAATTTAGCTAAAGAAAATATGCAAATTATTCAATTGTTTTAGATAAATTTGAATAAAATTGTTAATATGTACGTATTATCTCAGTGGTAGTATGTTGAACGTAATTGTACAAATTATTTCAGATTTGTAGCAGAAATTTGTCTTCAGTAGGGTCTTAACTGATCCACACTGTATGAAATGATGATATTGGGATATGAATCATTAGTGATTATAATCCGCTCACAGATATCGATACTATCGCACGATATTCTGATGATAATCTGATCAATACAATTACTGAAGATCAATTTTTGACATTCAACTACACATTATTTAGAGGTGAATTTCATAGTTCCACCATGGTGAAGACATAGTGGAAGCGATCTTCGACTGAAGTAGAAGTTGGAGCACAATGGGTCCATAAGGTCGAAGCAATACTTTTTTTCTTACCCCAAGATTTTTCCATCCATCTCTTTATAAAAATGAATACTCGTTATTTAGTATCATCATGTAAGTACACTCCCGTTCAAAAAAATGAACACACCTGAAACGATAATTTTCTTACATTTCATAAAACTTCTCACTTTTGTATCTCTCTGTATAATGTATAATTTTATTTATTTATAAACAAAGATAAGTAGTATATTTTTTAAGTGTGTAAAAACGAAATGGAAGTATAAACTGACAGAGTGAGAATTTAAAGAATATATGTAATTAATACATGTTAAGTGTTATATCTTACTCTTTCGTGTAAAAATTAAATAAAATGTTGTATCTGCTACTACAAGAATAATCAAAATTGTGAGAGACTGATTCGGATCAGGTCTGTTCATTTTTTTTTGAATGGGAGTGTATAGTGAACTTGATATTATAATTATTCATTATGTACCTCGTATGTTATGAGTTTTGTTGAAGGATTGGAGTGGTATCAAAAGAAAAAAATAATTTGACTAAATAGTTTTAAAAAAAATTTTTTATTACCAAATGAATATTATTTACAATAGTAAAATGTGTAATGGGTTGGCCTTTTAATCGTTGAACAAATATACCATTTTAAAAATAAATACCTAATAATAATAATATATAATATGATTGCCTTATTTATTAAAATTCTTAAAACTAATCCATGATTCGTCACAGCAGGCTTTATGATAATCGTAATATAGATTATTGTATTAAAATAAAAACTTAATTTCTTTACGTTCACACTCAAACAGATTTTTGGTGTCCGGACACTATCCAGACACTATCTAGATCGATGGATAACATTATACTGGTGCTCGAGACGAGCTTTAAAAAGCAAGACAACTGCACTGATACTTTATGAATATCACAACGTATGTCGCTTATATTATCGCTTATATAAGTATTTGATCTATGTGGTATGTCAAAATTTAATATGCTGCTTATAAAGAAGTGGTTAATTTTCAATTCATTCTATCAAATTCGGCATCAGAATTAATGAATTTACCACTTCATTAGTTTTAATGAGTTTAAGATTTAGAACCATAGACATAAGAATCTAGAGACGGAGTACAAATGAGCGAGATAGTTGCAGCAGTTTAAGGGTAGAGCGATGAGGATGCGAGTGCTCATATTTTATTTGACACTTCACAACATACAGCATCTCCCATCTCCTGTAGTGCTTTCAGCCCTCGTCTAAAGCAGCCTCCGTTCTTAGATTTTACTCCCTATGTGTAAATCTATTTTAGTAATGTACTCCTACATCTGAGGGGCCGATTCTATTATATAAACGATATTCCTCTCTTCTAGAATTTTCATCTCGAGCTAATTAATCCTAATTAATTTTTATTAAAGCGATTATAAGACGTAAACAAGTACTATGGACCACAAAAGTAGATATCATTTTTGTATTTGATTTGTGTCATATTGATTCGGTTTTTGAAATAATGTTTCGAATAATAGTTGTTCATTAGAAATATAGTAACAACTTTTATTTGAAATTTTTTTACGAAATCCGACTGAATAAGGTACAAATTAACTATAAATTTAGAAAAACTGACATCAACTTTTGTGATCAAGTATACAATCACTGATTACAAAAAAAATATGGTTCACTTAGAATTTAACGCCTCTACCAATGAGGGGTTAGTAGGGCATGATCATATTTAAAATTATTTAAAATTTTATTATATTATACTTTTTAATTGTTCATTCAGAATGGACAATTAAAAAGAGTAAAAAGGGTAACTTTAGACCATTTAAGTGTCTATTTCGAATACTTAATTATTAAATTAAACCAATATTTGAAATTTTCACAAAATCACTTTTTTTTGACTAGTTTCGGAACACTGTTCCTTCTTCAGAAATAAAAAATGAAATCATTTCATTTTCATTTCTAGTCAAATAAAGTGACTTTACGAAAAATTCAAATATTTGTTTTATTTAAGAACAATAATGAATTTTCGTCAAGAAACGACCCATTCAATACAAAACCAAATACTTAAATTCAAAGTGAATATGTTTACCATCATTTTCAATACAAGTTTTGATCCGTAATTGAACATGTTCTATAACGACCTTAAATTTGAAAAATTAAAATGTCTCAATATTTAATTTTACTTATACAAATTCTTTCTCATTGATTGAGAAAGGATCCGAAGCATCTTTAAATAATCTTATCATGACATTGAACAAGCAAAATTTCTCATACAAGTATTTGTGTGAAAAAAATATATATATTCCCTACACAAAAAATTCCCCAGGTAAAATGTGGTAAAGTTTATGTGTGAAGAATAGTTGTTTTTTTTTCAATTTAAATAAAATGAAAACTTTTACCACATTTGAATTGACCCTAGAATTGACCATAGAGAATCGACCCTTTGGTAACTCTCTAAGTTTAAATAATATATAAAATAATGTATACCTGAAAGTTTAATAAAAAAAAATTGGATATTTAATTATATAAAATAATATTATAAAAAAATTGATTATTTCAAATAATTATTTATAATCACCGATCCATAGTTTTTGATCCCGTGAAGTGATTTTTCCCTTTTTATAACTTTAATTATTGTCAGTTAACTATATAAAATCATGATTTATTTATTTTACTTATATGAATCCCTAAAAATCTTATTAACTAAAAACGTTATAACTAAATGGTTTTTAAGTCTTAATATTTATTATATTCGTTTTAAAAATGTTTTTATCACAGTATATTATTATATATAAATTAATATTTACAAAAATTAATTCTTACAATTCCATTTGTTGTTGTTTATATGTTCAATACAAAAAAAAGAAATGGTAAAAAGATCAATTATATAATTATATTACTCGAAAACACCATCTGGAATTAACAAATTCTTATATCAAACCAAAATATTACTTTAACCAATCAGAAAAAGTTTCAAATGAAACTCTCTAAGGTAATTACAATAGTCAAAGTATTTGTTTTGGTTAAAGCTTTGTTCTTCCAGCGGTTTTTCGCCTACATATAAAATCAATATTTATAAATTCTTAAGCATTGAAAAATCATTATTTTTTTACCATTTTGTATTATTTCAAATCATTAAATTTATTATCAGCACAGTCTTTAATTAATATATGTTCCTGAAATTCGTTAAAAAAACAAGTGATTCCAAGTTATTTAATATACGATGACGTATGAAATCTAAAATGGCGGCCACGCAGCGCTAAAGGCTGACGACAGTTCAAATAAATTAGACATTATATATTATTTTATTTATGAATTGAATATAAATTTCCAACAATTTCAATAAAAAATATCAATTAATTAGTCAGCAAAATGTCAAAAGAAGCAGCCACTTGCATCCGCTAAACATATCTACTCAAGAGATCCTTTACTCATAATTTCAGCCACTAGAGGCGTCTCTGAGTGCGTTTAGAAAGCGGCTAGACATGTACGAGGAATTATCAAAATAGCTGATATCTAATTTGTTTTAAATAGTCGTCAGTGCTTAGCGTTAACCGGCCACCGTTTTGAATTCAAGCACTTTGATCCGCTAGATACAGCCACTGCGTTATGACACAAAGACTTTAGGTAGATTTTATAGCTAGAATTTATAGCTAGTTTTGTCGACCTTATATTCCTGTGGTGCCATCAGTGATATCCTTTATGTGAAGGTCTCTAATTTATGAAATAAATTATCATTGTTCTTCAAATTAATTAGTCAAAGACTATGCTATATAATTTTTTTAAACAAATAATAATCTAAATTTTGCTTTTATATATCACGCTTAAATAAATTAAATTTGAGCGACATGTTAGCATGATTGGCAAGAACTTTAGTTAAAAATTTGTAACTTTTACAGGAAGGGGGGGGGGGGAATTTGATGACAAACGCATTTACGTTTCTTAAAATTTTAGCAAGATAAGATTCCAATGTAATTTATACTTTATTTTCAATACAGTGATCAAAATGTTTGAAGGAGGTTAAATACTCTCCAAAAATCGTGTAACAAATTACAGTGTGGCAATATTTGGCAAAAAATATATCAACTTTAATTTAATGATCACAGTAAACAAAGATTCCATTTATTGATTGATTCATGAATGCAATTAAACAAGTTGTTTGGTAAAACAGAATCATTTCTACCTAATCCGAATCTATTATCCCAAAAATGAATAATTGATGGATTTAGATGCAGCCAACGGTTGCTCAGTATCCTTAAAGTCAAATACATGGTCCAACTCACACTTATCCAATTTGACCAATTTTGTTCCATTTATCGATATTTACCAATTATTTATTCGTAGAATTTTAGCTACATTTAGGGCGGGTTGTTACAACTCTCCGATAAATTTCGGTTAACATCTAGATAGCTATTGGATAAATTTTACTTGACAGTTTACGAGTTTGAAACAACCCGTCCTAATTAATGTATCATTAGTGTATCACTGTTTTAAAAATTCCCGTTATATATCGATTTCTGGAATGTTAACAACTTTATCATAGAATAATACCCTTGCTGAACTTTCATGAATAAAAACACAATCGATATTAACGATTCATCTGAGTACACACCCGTTCATAATAATTGAACCAGTTGAAATATTCCGTTGAAAGTGTCATATATATTTCGTAATATATATGATTAGAATATGACATACTGATGGGTCAATTTTTATGAACGGAAGTGTACATAAATGATATTAGTGCCATACCTAAATATAAAATTAATAATACTTTCTGTGTAAAAAAACTAAAATGAGTATTCAATTTGAGCAAATTTCTTCGGAGACTTTTCGAAGTTCTACAAATGGAAAATTTCATTTCCATTGTTTCATATCCACAATTGTTTCATTTTATTGTTTACAATTATCTTTAGTCTTTTAAGGCTGTTGGTAAATACAAACAGACAAAACCAAAAGTAATAAAACATACGCATAACACATCAAGATAGTGAAGAATAGCATCTGGTGGCCTAGAGGTATACCACTATTCCAGAAATCAAAGATCATGGGTTTGATCCCCACCCAAGACGTGTATGTTTTTTATTATCGAGCATTTGATGCGCAAATCTCGAATAATTGTAAACGAAACATATTTTCATGCGTATAACATAATTTTATGCATTGTTTTTATTAAAAATTGGACATTCAAATTTTTCTGATCGCCCAACAACCTTAACAAAAAAAATAGAAATTCTTCTAATTATTATTATTTAAGTAGACGAAAGATGTGAAAGATTAAAAAAATTATTTGAATAAAAAATATTTCGAACATAAATTTATGAATGTCAACACATACAATTGGATTGAAAGACTATCAAATTGTTTATTCTTCATCAAAGCACTAAGCTCAAAACTTAAAAAACTCACATCTAATATATTCTCCCTTCCATGTTTCATTGGAAATGTACTTATTTTGAAATCAAAAGTTTCCAAATTTCATCATCATATAGCTTCGATGTAGTAATGAAATTGTTAACAAAATCGGACCAGCCGCTTGGTTGTTTTCATTAATACGATGATTATCAGTATAATATTCTATGATTAAGTTATTTACATATGGATTTTACAAAAATAGATCAACTCATTTTCGTGATGGAAAAATTTTTGAGTTACAATTAAGAACATAACTGTTTTCATACAATATCTTCTTTCATATTGGCAAAATCTTCTTCGGCAATATCTTGATTTAATGGTGTTACCAAACCATTATAATAGATTTCTAATTCTTTGTTAGTCATACTATTACGTCGCTCAACTTTTATATATTCATTTATACGATTCTCAACATTTTTTGTGATATTTTGGTCGAGCCAATGGTTCTGTTTGTTCTTTGATATTTTATGACCTTGAGCGATTGCTGCACGATTTGAGTATAATAATTTATACACAACGGTTATTATAAATATGATGCCACTGAAGAATGATGCATACATGCCCAATTGTTCAGCAACTGGGAAATAATTTAAGTATAATTTGAAACGATTATTTAATGGCTCCGGTAATTCATACATATGCTGTAAAAAAGAAAAAATTACGAAATTAGAAAACATAATTTATTGAATTAAACTTGGCATGACCTTGAATGTCTCTAAATTTTGTATTCAACCTGATTTGGTCAGGTTTTCGACAAAAATATTTCCAATAAAAATTGTTTGAAAAATAAATGCTTACAAAATTTGTTCCAAGTATTGTTACGAAAATCGAATGGATTCCGACCACATTAACTATGAAATTTGGGAAAAAGTACTCCGCTTTCTTGTCGATAGTACTAAGTGTACTTTAATCAGTATTAAGGACGTTCATGCATAAGGCTTTATAGTAGATAAAATCTTTTTTTAAAGTGAATTAAATAAGTCAATTCAGTAGTTATTCTCCCTAAAAAATTAACACCTATTGACGATCATTTCAAAGAGTAATTATCGATTAAAAATCAAATTTTTAACAGAGCGTCTTATGGAGAACCGAATATTTGTGTACTAAAAATTATAATAAATATATTATTAAAGTAGACACCATAGAAAACAATGTTTATAAATATTCTTTGAAATATGCAGTTTATATATTTGCATTAAAAAAATGGTGTTAACGAACATTTGAATTAATTATTGAAGAAAAATTAAAACTGTTTTGTTAGGTTTGTTTTTGCCACCATATTTTGAAAACTGGCAACAGCGCACAGTAAAAAAATTTACACATACACACAAATATACAACATAGTTTATTGTCAGCTATGTCAAATCAAGTCAAATCAATTTCTAATTTACATTTACTGATATTTTACAATAAATACTTTTAAAATATTTAGGACAAATAATAAAAGATTATAAATCGTTGTAAGATTATTGATATATTTTAAAACTTTTTTCAAATCCTAAATAAATTTTATTAAAGATAGTATTCATTTGAGTCCAGCGTAGCACATGAACGTCCTTAATCGTAATAATATAGCTAGTCAATTTATGTTGTTGTATAATTTTAAGGTGTAAATAGTGCTTCATGTAATTTACATGTTAAACGAGACACACACGATAATACGTAAATAGCAACGATTTCAATAAATACTTACAATATCGAACCATAAAAGTGGTAAAACCATACCCTCAAATCGTTCAACATGAGCCATATGGCCAATCGATCCCAATGCCATATTTATTTGGAATTTTACAGATATATTTAACGGTAATCCAGAATCCTATAAAATTGATTATTAGTAAACGAAAATTTGAAATAATTGAATAAAAAATTCGAATTTACCGGGGAAATATGAAAATATGTTTGATGTTTATGTTGATCTGGATAACTTCCATCAACACCTTCCACTAATGAGGGATCACTATCCCAAAAATGTGGATAACTTAATGCAATTGGAAAACCATAATAGCAATCTGTGACATCGATTAATCCACGTCTGAAACAATTCCCATTTCGACAAAAACATTTATTCTCTTTAATGAATTCACCATTATCCAGAATATTATCTTTGAATGTGTACTGCCACGATGTTAAACCATTTATTTCCGTTTCATTTTGCTTCACGAGTGGTGCCGCTCGACATAAACTCTTTCTATAGAACAAAAGTTCGTCTTCATCTGTGATGCTACCTAAAAATTTGGTACCATCTGATGCTAAATGTACATTGCTACAATGTTCTTCGGGCCATTGTGGTAGGTTACGTGATCCACGATATGTATCTATTAGGCCAGTGTTTTTAATATTTGATTCACCCGTATAAATTGTTTCGTAATCGCCTTCGAAGAAATACATCTGTAAATAATTCAGTTTTTGTATATTAATTTGTGAATATTTTTAGGCAATTCTACGCCTGAAAGTTCAATACAAATGCGCAAAAAATCAATTCTTCGAGTAAAATTTATCCAATGGTTAGTCTACCGGCTCCGGTTTTAGATTAATTCTGACTTTGTCATAGCTCTAACCACTTAGCTCATACACGGTTTTTCCGATCTAAAATTGAATCAACCCGTGGTATTCGAAACAAAACGAGGTTTGAAAATTCTTCATATTACTTTCAATATCGTGAAATTGAAACAGAAGATTGGCGAATCAAACTACTTTCTTAAATTTATTTCAAATTAACTTACCCGATCAATCAGTCCCAATTTTTCAAATGAAATCCAATTAGGCATGAAGTTGTTACCAAGAGTGACTAAAGCACTTTCATAGCCAAACATAAATTCTTTTGCAGTCATTGCCACTAAAGGTTCAGTTTTGGTTTGACGAATTAGTAGATTTAAACCAAGACGCGTAAAGTATGAAGCTTCTCGCATCACGTGAGTTATACTCTGCAACAAAAAAAAAATTAGAATTATAGCTACAACAATGTTCGTTTTAAAATCAATGAACTAATTAACTAATCTAAAGTTGTACGAAATCGAAGGCTCTACAACTTTTAATAAATATATGTCGCTCTGCTAGATTGTTATCAAGTTAGCAGAGAACTTTTGAGACTGGATTCATGGCTAAATCCAAAAAGATTACTAAATTACTAACTAAACTCCAAATTAGCATCTTAAATACGCCTAATTATGGTTCTACGTAAATCAATTATGCAGAGTTTCCTTTGCTAAGTTGAAGAGGTTGATTTATTTTGAATATTTGCCCGCCTTTTAGGAATTTCTGGCAATACGTCTAACTTGTTCCTTCTTTGGTAGAAAATATACACATTTTTCTTTTATTAGAAAAAAATAAATAAATATTCAATATAATGTTAAAGTTGTTAAAATTAAATATTATAATTATGAAGAAAAAATCTATGATCATTAAAAATTAAATATTAAATATTAATAAATTAAATATGTAAACAAATTATATATATAAACAAATAAAAAATTAACATTTTTTGAAATGATTATTAACTCTATCAAATTAATAAACGCTACTTTATAATTATAAAAGATTATCAACATGACTGAGTTTATTATTATTATTTTATTACATTAATCATTAAATTATAATTGCAGGTCGTAAATGAAAAAAAAATCAATAAATGTTATTCAAATTATAATTTTTTTTGTATACTTAGAATAAATAAAATGTTTTTGATTGAATAGAATAAACAATTATTTATAAGTGTGTATTTATTGATTGAGTTTTATAAATACACTGTATATACTGAGTTCATGATCAGAGATGTGAGTGAACTGTTTATTTTATTTTTTACACACGCATAAAGGTATATAAAATAGGACTAGTGTCTAGATATTAATAAATACTGTTTTGAGTATTGAATAATCTAATCTTCTTCAACATTATTTTGTATATGTGAACAGTGTTTTTGTCTATGTGTTGTATATGTGTGTTTATGTATTGGTGCTATTTAAATTTTTTTTTCTCTTGCGGTTTTAAAGGTAGATATTTTTTTGAAATATAATAAAATATTTCAAGGGTAAATATTTTGCTCCCAATTGTGGAAGGTGCCGGTGTATTTCCCATTCGCTTGAAGTCTCTTTTTAGCTCTAAAACAACTTAACCATAAAAATTTATCCAACTGTTTTTTGAAAATGTTTTTAATTGCAATAATTTTAGAATTGTTTATTATGCCATAGATTTATTTATACTTGCAAAATATAAAAAAACTGGTCTATAAATCAAAACAAAATAATATCAATCTTGCCAAATCATCATTACAAACAGAATAAATGATGACTCATAACAAAGACGAGTAAATATGATGATTTATGAATCTAACCGTTTTTTAAACTGTGTGAAATATTAATTTATTTAATGGCCGAAAGCATTGGATTTCACACGGATGTATGTGGGAGTAGTTAGTCTTTTATATTCGGTGGACTTAACAGTTGGATCGATTTTGAGACATGAGAAATTGTGAAGATTCATATAAAATTAACATACACGATGTGAGGGGAAAATTCCAGTTGGTTAGAGTTTTCCGGCAATTATAAAAGTGATTTAGTTTCTTGACAATATGCGTATCGGAAAACGTCCTTGGTTTGAGAATTAAATACAAGTTTTACAAAACTATTTCATATGCATTAATAGTCCAGAGGCTAGAGATTTGTACATTTAGCTTACAAAAATTGATGTCAGTTTTTAAAATTTTATACTTGATTTCGAAAAAATATGAGTTTTCCGGCAATTATAAAAGTGATTGAAAATCTTGACAATAAGCGGATAGGAAAACGTCCTTGGTTTGAGGATTAAATACAAGTTTTACAAAACTATTTTATATGCATTAATAGTCCAGAGTATATTGGTTTGTACATTTGGCTTACAAAATGTTGATGGTAACAAAATTTCGAATATACAAAGTTGTTCCTTATAAAAAAATGAACAATATTTTTTCGAAAATCGAATTTATTAACAATAAAGCTTTATATATTATTATTTGTGTATGCTTAAGCTTCACAATACAATTTACTAATGTTAATTTCCATTAAGATTACGTAAGACATAGTATTAAAGAACCAACGTGTACCATATAGACAAATATATCATTGAATTTTAAATTAAATATTGATATAAAGAAATTAGCTCATCAATCAGGATGAACGCTTTTTTTACATAAAGTTTTGAGGAAAAAATCAACCAAAATATGATTGAATATATCCACGATTATTTTTAGATACTTTTATGAAAAAAAAACGGTGTTTAATATGCAATATATGAAATTAATTTACGAGAGTTTACAAAACGTGATTTTTATCTACATTATCATATTTTTTTGTTTTAATTTAAAACAGAAAACTCAACAAACAAGGAAATCGATAATATGCTGATTTAAATACTCGTATACTTGGCCAATAAAGTTGATGTCATTTTTTTAAAAATTTTATAATTTTTTTTTGCCTTATTTATACAGTTTTCGAAAGTAAAAAACTTCGTATAAAAGTTTGTTACTATATATTTCTAATGAGCAACTTTTTTACGAAGTATTTTTTCGAAAACCGAATCAATAAGGCATAAATCAATTATAATCAATTTTAATAACTAACATCAACTTTTGCAGCCAATTGTACCTATATATGGATATTTAATACAATTAACAATTTGTAATTAATTAAGGATACGGCCGGCTATAGGTAGTAGGTCAGTGTGTTATGAAGTGTTTATCAGTTTACATTAATTACAAAACAATTGTTTTATTATTGTTTTGGTTACAAATCATTTTATAATGCAGAAGTACAAATACTTTAATTTAATATTAATTTTTATAATGATTTATTATTGATTTCGAAAAAAATAAAAAGACAGTATTTTGCAATATCACCGAACCAGGGGCAGCGGTACAAGAAAACTTTGCACTCTCTACGAATAATTTTAGCAATGTGTTCCTTTACACACAAAGATTTTGTAATACAATAAAAAAAAAGATAAATTAAAGAATAAAAATTGGACAACAGATTTCATCTGTAAAAAGTAAATTTCAAAAAAACAAGTGAAAATAACAACTAACTAAAAGTTAATTGCTTAAATACTCGGTATATACTGAATTGATGAAAAAAATTGTTTTTTTTTAAAAAAAGGAACAAAAAAAGGAAAAGTAATTTTTTGTCTATAATTTTGTTCTATCGCTTACGATTTAAAAGATAGGCAGTTTTGTCCATTTTGCCCAAACATGGTCTGATTTTACCCATTCATGAACTCGACTCGTTAAAATTCTAAATATCTCTGTTCACATTAGAGTTTGAGAAAAATGATCAGGTAATGAATTGTAGCAAACTTGATTTTCTACAACTTTACTCCTTATACATTTTTCGATTATTCTAATATGAAGAGAGATATTTAATATTTTGTGTTTGTTTGACACGAAGGCATTAAATATATTTTATTGTAAAAAATTTTGATTGTCGTTTCCATAGTAACTATAAACTATAATCATTATACCGTTTTTTTTTTTTGGCTATTAATAAATTTAATTTGCAAATATTTTGCTTTTATATTTTGCAAATATAAAAGTTATATCTGATATTATATTTCATTTTGATCACACTAAAATTGACCACTAGAGAGTGATTTATGTATTCTAAGGAAATTCGCTAAGTTGTCGCAGCTCCTGCGTAACGAATTTTTTTTTTATTCAAAAGAGCAAAATTGTAATAGTGACAAGTATTACTACACATAAATAATATACAGGTAGGAAATTTGATTTATTATATTATGTCAATTACTTATGTAATAGATAATACACCCATTTATTTATGAAACAATACGGTAATATTAACTTGTCATAGCGACATTAATTTTCTTTTCTTTTTTTTCTTGTAACTTGTAAGTACATAATAGTTCAACTAAATAAGTATACAATTTTTTTTCTTCAATTATTAATAAATTATTAATGTATAGACAATTAGGGCTGGGATCTGGGAAATAACCTTATTTTATTCATGTGAAATTATTGGTAGTGTACGACATGAAATTGATTTCTTTTGTAAATCTATAATTGTTTTAAATTATATTAATAAACTGTTTTTTTTTTTTTTTTAATTGCAAAAGCTTCTAGCTCTTTATGTTGAAATTAGATCCATCATAGTCTTCTGAAGAAAATGTAGAGTATAAAAAAACTAAAAAGACATGCTTTTATTGCAATATGAATTAAAAAATTATTTAAAATAAAAAATATAATAAAAAGATTGACAGCAAAATTAACTTTAATTGTAAATATAAGCATGGGGTGCTCTCTACATACATCTTGTAAGAGTAGAGCCATTATGAAGACGTAAGCAGAGAGTACTCCATATATGCTTTTGTTTAACATTCAAGTTAATTATGTTGTCAATCTCTTTTTGCAATAAAAGTATGTTTTTTTAAATTTTAATTTTCGTTTTTTTGTCTTAAAACAAATTATTTTTTGTGTTATAGTTTAATTCTTCATTATCATTCCCACGTGAGTGATGGAATGAATCCAATTCTTACCAAATAAAGTTTATATCGTATATAGGCATAGGAAATTTATGTAAAATAATTATTTTTTTCTAAATTTTCACATTTTGAAATGTCATTTTTTTATTAAGATTTTTTTTAATGGTATTTCTATAGAAACTATAAACTATACAATCACACTATAAATCCTTTTATATAAGTTAGAGATATGCAAATTTGTATTTTGGCAGTTAATAAATGTTAAGTTTAATTTTTATTTATTTTTTTAATTTTGTTTAAATATTATTGTATGGCCATCGGTTCTTAATACGTCTATAAAATTTCCAATTTTTCAGACATCCGGAAGTGGGTGAAAACTCACTTAAAAAATTGCATTACATGCATATACACATAGATACAAACATACATCCAAGTCAAGCTAATAAAAGCATATTAAAAACAGTAATATCGAAGTGCTATAACATGAAACTTGTTAATCAATAATCAAAATATTTGAATTGGAAAGTTTTTCTAAACAAATTTTCACTTTAAAACATTACTCAATAAAAGCATAGTACATTATTGGCAACTTTTTGTTTCCAATCATTGTTGTCAAAGCCCTGAACAGTTCAACAGCACAGTGCATAATTGCTCAAAGATTGAAAATTTACAAAATCTTAACAGGTCAACTACATAATTTCTTCGTAATCAATGCGTACATATTGTTTTAAATTCTATACGACTCTCCATGGAAATTGACGCATTCGAAAATGTATCGTTAAAATATAATGTTTATAACGGTTATTTGTGTTTTGAAATAAAACTAGATCCAAATTAGTTTTTTGGTCATTTAATTTAAATATAAAAATATTAACTTTTGCAATTCCTTGTATGCAAATATTACAGTAATTACCATACTATGCATGTACTATGGACCACAAAAGTTAATGTCATTGTTTTAAATTTTATAATTAATTTGTGCCCTATTGATAAGTTTTTCGAAAAAATGCTTCGCTTAAAAGTTATAGATAGATTATAGCGGCGGCCCTGAACGGGCTACACTTTGACTATAAGGTCCATTGTGATGCCTAAGGATGTGAGGATGTGAGTGAAGTGGAAGAAATTTTTGTGAGTAGACTAGGAATTGGCAGGATGTGCGGCTGCAGCCGATTCTGATAGAAACTGTGCTGATATTCATCTGGAGTTCGTGAAGGAAATTGCAGAAAACCTTAACCAGCATAGCCGGTTATTTCGTTCTTGTCCATACGCCGACAGTTTAGTCAATTAACCCCGCCCCATTTTTTTTTAAATAATTGTCAAACTACCGATGTTGGGATTCGAACCCATAACTTCAGTAAAGATAGTCTCCAAGTAAACATAGCGCCATAGACCGCTCGGCTACTTGGCTGGTAAAAAATTATAAATATAGTAAAAACTATTATTCGATTTTTTTTCTCGAAAACCAAATAAATACGGCATAAATCAATAATAAAATATAAAAAAATGACATCAACTTTTGTGGCCAGAAGTGTACAGATAGAATGTAAACAAAATAATTTTGAGTAATATTTGCATTGCAAATATGTCCTATAATATTTGGTAACAATCTTAATCAATCAATTATCTGTTCATTTCACTCTCTTAATCAAGTAAAGAATATTCTAGCAAGATAATTATAAATATTTTAAATATAAATCAAGGTTCCTATATATCTATAGGTTAGTAATAACTACTAAATTACAGAAGGTAAATTAATAAAATGTGTTACATAAGTACCAAAAATAATACTTGATATAATGGAAAATGATCAAGGACGTTCCAGCACTGTGTTATGCAATCACGACAACAAACCGGTTAGATTTTATTATAGCACAAATACATAAACACACATATACAACACATAGACAAAAAAACTGTTCATATATACAAAATAATGTTTTGTTAAAGAAAAATAATAATTTGAAACTTTTATATTTCGAAAACAAAACGGCTAAATATTTATTTAATAATATTTAGCTTTACTCATCTAGTTTTTTTATTAAATTCTGTCGTGTATTTTTTCTAATATAACAGATAATGCTTTTAATGAGAGAGAGTGAGAGAGAATGATAACTTTGATATTAATTATCTCGCGTTCTAAACGGTCAAAAATTCTGAATCTTCGGGATTTATTAGAAAACGTTATTTTTAGCCTGTGAAAAAAAATGAGCAAAATCTGTCGAAAAGTGGTGGTATGCTGGAACATCCATAATGATGTAACATTATGTTATCAGTAAAGTTTTCATCACGATTAGGAAGTTTAGGTTTATTTTTTAGTAACATTAAAAAAAACCCGTATTACTGCATCATCAAATATGGAAATCAATAATTTAAATCATGTTACATAAATACTCTTTTTTTGTTACATTCTTTACAATTTATGATGATTGTGGTTTAGAAAAAAAAGTGGTATTTACATATACAATAGTAAATGTATATTTATTAAATATCTATTAATTTACACGATTCAATATGGATTTTTTTACTCATTCTAGAAATTTCTTCCTTGAAAATGAGCAAAAACTGTAACCGGATTCGTTTAGCTTCGAAACGATTGTACCATATCTGAAACAACCTTACCCTGCTTATTGCTGAAAGACAGGACTCGTAGTCTCAAAATGAATTTTCGATGCGTTCAACATTTTGAATCGATATTTATGAGAATTACTGTAGGGGAGAGTTGCTAAAATCGTACTACCTAAGGGATTTTTGATATATCTAATAAACAATACATATTTTAATAAAAATTGTCATCACCAATCATACTTTGATCTTTCCAGAAACCTTCTAGATAAACATTCTACGTATAAAATATAATTAAAAGTGTGATTTGAGTAATTTTAGACGACAAAAGTACAATATAGGACACACCTATACATATATCCTAAATCGTACTGCTGTATTTCCAAAATCATACTTACCACCTTATTTGGTATTAAATTTAGTTTTGAAAGTATAATTGTTAATTATTTTTTTACAAAAATTCAAAAAGAAAATATAGTAAGTTTAATTTTTACTGAATTAAGAAATCAATGTGGCCGCCCTACTCCACCAATCACATAGCGCATAGTGTAAGGAGGTGGAGCCACAGTAGTGGAGTAGGGCGGCCACAGTAGAGCATGATAGAGTTCTCAATAAGTGTAGCGATAACCGCAAAAATTCAAAAATGCAAATGTGATTGGTCGAATTTATTAATGTTTAATTAATTATCTCAAAAACTAAGCGTCAAATCGAAAAACTTTTTTTTTTTTGTTAGTCGCATCTATACACCGTGGTATAGTTTTCCTAAATGAATTTGAGAACACCCTGTATAACCGACTCCATAAACGCTTTATATATTTACCACTAGAACTCACAAACATTAATTGGTTACAAAAAAAAAAAATAACCAGTAGGATTTAGATGACCAGTACGCATTGATTAGACAACTCTTCTGTATATACTTACAGGTATAATAATCATATTTACACAAACAATTTACCATAAATACTACACAAATAATTGAATATAAATAAATAACTATACAAATAAAAACTTTACTGCAACGTAACATCCGCTATTTGTAACACAGGAACTGGACAAACGACTATTTGTTGTGTTTTTATTTCTAATAAAATTATTAAGTATTTTCTACTATTTATTTTTTCATAGCATATTAATTCTCTTTTTCTTTTTTTTAATTATAAACCTTCGCTGCGCATAAAATCTTTTACTAACATGGAGGTATAAAAAGAGTCTTTTAGACGCACGTAAATTGAATGTTTTTTGAAACGATAATTGGATGGTGTTATGCAAAATGCCATTCAACCTACACAAAACATGAAAGATCAGAGTTATGCCACCCAAGTGGGAGAGAACGTTGTTCCCTACAATGTTCAAAAATGATTTAAAGCCCGATCGGCTGTAAATCTAATACAAAAAAAATTCTACGGTAGTATTACATTTATCAGCTATCATATTACTGATTTTGAAGCCAATTATCTCAAAACCAGCCACCTGCGAGTAAACTCTTTTATGCATAACACCACACAATTAATGTTGTTTGGAGATTAGTGCAAAGAAACGATAATAGCTTGTAATACACAAAGGTATCGCTCATTTTTCAAAATTTTTTAGTTTATTTGTACCTGAGATAGATAGATAGATTGTAGACGCTATCCTAAACGGAATACACTTCGACCATAAGGTCCATTGTGAGGCCTAAGGATGTGAGGATGTGAGTAGAAGACAAGAAATTTTGTGTATAGACTAGAAATTGGTAAGATGTGCGACTGCAGCCAACTTTGATAAGAACTATGCCAATATTCATCTGGAGTTCGAGAAGGAATCTGCAAAAAACCTTCACAAGCAATCCGGTTACTTCGTTCTTGTCCATACACCGGCGGTTTAGTCGATTAACCACCCCAGTATTTTTTTTTAAATTAATTTAATTGACAAACTGCCACGCTTAGAAATCGAACCAACCATCTCACAGTTCCAAGCAGAGTGGTGCCTTGGCCAACTTGACCATAAGGTCCGTAAGGTCTGGTAACTTCACACTTTATAACATACAATGTTGTTGTTTAATATACAGGTTAAATAGAATTTTTAGCAATTAGCCATGTGCAAAAGATACACCAATTAAAGCTATTTTCTTGAATTTATAAATATGCAAATAAAAAATGCAATAAAAAATTAATGAAATATGTTATAATAAAAAAATATTGTAAAATTCCATAACAAACAAATCTTCAGAGTAATATTTACGTATCACTTTTTTTAAATTATTAATTACTTGTTTTAATTATATTGTATTAAAAATAATTGATATTTATTATTTAATATAATTATACCTCATATAAATCATATTTTGGCATAATTTAATTTACGATGAAGAATGACTATAGGTAGGTACTATGGATCACAAAAGTTGATGTTAGTTTTATTAAATTTTATAATTGATTTGTGCCTTATTGATTCGTTTTTCGAAAAAATTATTCGGATAAAAGTTGTTCATTATAAATATAGTAACAATTTTTATTCGAATTTTTTTCTTTCAAAAATCGAATATGGCACAAATCAATTATAAAGTTTAAAAAAATGTCATCAACTTTTGTGGCCAAGTGTACTATGAGCCATAAAAGTGGCGCTTATTTTTCAAAATATTATTTATGATTTGTGCTCCTTATTCATTTGGTTTATGAAAACAATGCTTCAGATAAGAGGTGTTCAATATGAATATAAGAACTTATTTCTTCGGTCCAGTACCGACTTTTGATGCTTTATATTTAGACAATACACGAGATAAATTATAATTATTAAATAAAACAAATAATTCTACAATATGATGCATTGTAAAGATCAGTGATTCTCATTTTTTTTGTCGCGGCACACTTTTAACGATTGATTCTCATTTCTTTTGTCGCGGCACACTTTTAACGATTTCAAAATTTGACGGCACACAAAGAAAAATAGAAGTTTAAAACTTGTTTACTTACCTGTAATACACTGTGTAAAATAGTTTATGATAATAATTTTGAATGCAAAATAAAATAATATGTACTACAAAAACAACAGTACGTTTATTAAGGGATTAATTACAAGTTCATAATAAGAATACTTTTAATGAGAAATTTTGCGGCACACATAAGTGCCGCGGCACAGTGGTTGAAAATGGCTTTTATACATTTTAATATGATCCACGTTATAATGTATGATCTGCAGTTTATACTTTAGCTTACCTATCTAACTATATATGATACACAGTTTTTAATAATACATTTACGATTAATATATGTTAAATAATTACCTGTTTGAATTGTTTTTTTCTATAAATAATACGAGTTTAGTTACTTTAGCAGTTTTTTACGATGTAGTAAACAAACAATTTTTGATTCGAAATAATATATTTCATATATATATATATATATATATAATTTACGTATTTTATTATAAGGTAAGTATACTCGTCCTATTAATATAAACAAATTTAATTTGTTTATGAAAGCCAAGGTCTTTTTTGTAATCTTTCAAGCAATTATTTTACTTTTGTATGAGATATTCTCCATTACTTAAAATAGAGAAGTATTGCAAGGGTGTCAAATTAAATCTTATTGTATCACGAGTTGAACCATATAAAATGTTTGTCGCGAATAAACACAACTTTTTTCTAACACTTTACAAGATTAAGTATATAAAATGTGCCACAACCGAGATTGACATATGACATGACTTCTAATCATCCTCACTTTTGAATGATAATGAGAAAGAATATAATAATTAATTGGAACAATCTGGTAGATTTCCGGATACTCTTAATAGAAAAACACGTAGATTTTTTCTGAGAATATAAATTTTTTTAAATGTTTACAATAGATTTTTGTATTATATGTAATTATGAAGCGAATGTATCGAATAATATGTTATTCTACGAATTATATGAATTATTAATTGGAATAATTAACTGAGTTTTACGCTTAAAGAACGTAATATTTTTCGGAATGTTTCGATACAAAGTTGGTAAGATTTTTATAAGGAATAATTCTTTGTAGCTTAAACTCATCTAACTGATCTATGGTTGGATAATGTAGATTGATTATGGTTTCCTAAGTTTATTGACCATTTTAGCCACAACTTATCCACAAATACTAAAGCCATCGATTTAAAAATTTGAATATTTTGAAAATGTATATTCTGTCAATATAAATGAGCCCATTTTAAATCAAATATTTGTTTGATTTTATTATTTGAATAAAGTTACACATAAAATAATTTTTGACAGAGATTTTTAATTTCTAACATCCAGTTTTGGAGAAATTACTTTTCAAAAATTAGATTTTTATCATGTTATACTAGACAAGTATACTGTCGTGCTAAATTTGTCATGAAATTAAACTCCAACTGCTAATGTTAAAAATTCAAAAAACTTGAATGCTAAAAAAAATATTCTGACATGTACACTCCCGTTCATAAAAATTGAACCACCAGTAAGTCACATTCTATGCGTACATATTACTAAATATATGTATATTATATACAATAACACTTAAAATGTTTCAACTGATTCAATTTTTATGAACGGGAGTGTATATTTTGGCTTTCAATTTTTTATAAATTAAGTTATCGCATAGTGCAATCTAATATACGCTGAAAACTCACAAAACGGTTCACTACCCAAAAAAGTTCATTTAAACCGGTATAATCTATTTCGAAAAAAAAGTATATTGTTAAAAAAATCATAGACATAAAACATATTATTAATCATAGATTTAAAATAATTATGTATTATTACTTTGTATAAAATATTACTAAATAATCGTTATGTAGGTTGTATTAAATATTAATAAAAAAAAAGAAAATATGGATAATTACGAATAAATTAATATTGAAAATATCATTTTATAACATTTAATAAAATTATATCATTTTGTAATGCGGTTAATCATTTTATTTTAAATATTGGTCGCATGTATTGCTATAGAAAATAGAGATTACTATATTAAAACTCCAACTCTAATTGAAATATATCATGAACTACACTCCCGTTCAAAAAAATTTCAGGCGAGAAATGTTAATTTTCTTACATTTCATAAAACTCCTTGCTTTTGTAAATCTCTGTATATTATTTATTTATAAACAAAGATAAGTAGTATTTTTTTAATATAGTATTCTTTTAACTATAGTTGTAGTAAATTAATATTACAGAATTAAAATTATATTTATGTAAAGTTAATGTAATTATATCAGATTTTCATGAACATATACCTATTCGAAAAATTTTTTCGTGATCTAGTCACAAAATTAGCAACGAATACCGCATCTCCCTGGAGATTAGCTTATTCATACTGATGATGCCTACTTTCTCTTGGAAATACTCGTACATACCTATATAGTTTTATAATACAAATTAATCTAGGAATTACGGTAATATTTGAAATTTTATTAAAAAAATTTAGAGTTTTCTTTGATAATTACCTTAATATGTTAAACACACACTGAATTACGATTATCTGATTTGATAAATTATTTTACGGTTATTTTATAAATGATTTCATTTCAACAAATTCAATTAAAATTCTGTCACGACCAAAGATAAAATCCTTCATCAAACCGATATTTAACATTATATTGATTAAACGTTAAAAATGAGGGAATAAATTATTATATCATTAAAATGGTAAAAAAAATCAGGAAATTGAAATTATAATGTAAATATTTAAAAAAAAAAACACAGAAAGAAATCTTTTCATCTAAACGACCTTGACGTGTAAAGTCAAGTAGGTATGTACAAAAAAAAACATAATAATTATATATATGGTAGTGATAACTCCATATTATAATTATTCATCTATCATATATTATTCAAATTAGTTTAGTGGTCAGTTAGTGAACTTCAAAAACACTTCAAAGTATTTATTGTTCCCTCTATATACAGACAGTATTCTAGATGCACCACAGTCAAAGGCAATTTTCCGATTTCAGTTATGATGTCCTTTAAAACAAAACTTTTCTTCAATTTCAACAAATTTTTTAACGAAAATTTGAATAGATTCTGTTTTGCTAGTAACCTTTATCCGATAGCTTTGAAAGTCATACCAACAGAAAATTAAACGGGTTTCAAAAAATGGTAATTGATGACCCGATAAAAATTTTACCATTTTTATGTTATATTGATTTATAAATTTAAACTGGCCGGTATTTTGAAACGGAATATTTGATCAAGTTCTTTTTGATGTGAAACATTTAAACCGTTTGGTAACTGGCAACGGTCTGGTGAAATTTTCTCCTCACGCCATCAACAAGTTGTTCATAGTTAATATTACATAAAACTAATCAGTTTTAAAAAGATGCTCATAAAAAAACGGTTTGACATACCGTCTAGAGAAATTCAGCCAGTATTCTGTCATTCTGACCCGTCTTTTAATATGTATGCAATATTAAAAACAATTTGTATGAGGTTGTGTGAGTATTTTGCACTAGCACTTTTTAATTTATGAATATATTCATAACATAGCCTTTTGTGATTGGTTTTTTAGTAGCAGTAAAGAAACAATTTTAATTACAAAACTATCCACTATGCACCTTCTAACAACTACGCCTTTTAGTAGTAAAATAATTATATTGAAATTAAATGGTTGCTATTTGACAAATGTGGGCAGAGTATGCGCTATCACTTTTGTAATTGATCGTTCATATTATTTCAGTTAAAGAAACTTGAAAAGTGTAGAAAAAACAAAATTAACAAGGAATGTAATAATAATAGAGTTAATTATTTGAATACCCAGTATATACTGAGTTGTATATGAATGTTCGAATTGTTAATACCTTTACTGGGCATACCAGTAGTATATGCGACGTTCTGTATCTCCTACATATGCCCGCCTTCGTTCGACTATGAATAGTATGTCATTTGCTCTTTGAGCACAAATTATGTGAAAACTATTGAGTTAATAAAAAAATTTTTCAACAAAAGTTGTTTATTTTAAAAAGAGGAAGATTTTTTGTAAATAAATTTTTTTCGATCTCATACGGTTTCAAAAATGTATACTTTCCTCTCTGGTGGAGGGGAGACACGTTCCAATTATGCCAATTAACGAACTTGGCCTTACTTTTAGAACACACAAACAAAATTTAAGCTCGTTATCTCGACACCCAGACAGACAAACGGAAGGACATGCGGAAATGGACTAATTAGGTAATTTTATGTCTTTAAATTTTCCTATGCTATATCGAATATAGCATAGGAAATTGTTTGTCATATAGTTTTTATTTTTAATTTTAAAGTGATTTTTATTAAAATTTTGTTTATGACATTTCTATAGAAACTATAAACTATATACTATCACACTATAAATTGTTATATATAAGTTAGTGATATGAAAATTTGTATTTTGGCTGTTAATAAATTTAAATTTTTATGCTTTATTCTAGTTTTATTTTAAATTTATATTATTGTATTGTTATCGGTTCTGAATACGTCTGCAAAATTTTAGATTATTCAGACGTCCGGAAGTGTGTGAAAACTCAATTAAAAATTCCATTAAATGCATACATACATAGATAGATAGATACATTCATACATGTCATACTAATAGAAGCATGTAAATAAACTATGGATATGTCACTATGACGAAAAATAAACTCAATAAAAGTCGAGAAATAAGGTCATTACACAATGAAAAAAATAAGGGATAAGATATAAGATATAAGATATAAGAATAAGATATAAGATATAGCGACCAAAACACAATGGGCGATAAGATATAATGTTCAACCAATCACAGCGGTTGAATGCCAGCTGCTGGTCGGTGCACAAATGTCAAAAACATAAGTCGGAGAGTCCACTGCGCATGACATTGGCTGGGAATAAGAAATAAGGAAAAGATATCCAACGCCACGGAAATTCTGTTGCAATATCTTATTTCTTATTCCTTATTTTTGAATTGTGAATTGATCAACGGTTCTGCCATCTACTGGATTCCACTATTCCTTATATCTTATATCTTATTTCTTCTATCTTATTCTTATACCTTATTTTTTTCATTGTGTAATGGGCTATAATGTTATTTATGAACAAAATTATTTCTTTTATATTCATATCCGTTTCAAGACAAAGCATTCTTGTTTACAGAAAAGTTCATGTTATATTTCAACAGATTTTTGATATACTACGTATAATTCTATCAAAAATTGCGTGTTAAGTGAAAATTATTCAGAATAAATCATTATCCAAACAAGTTAAGTATAATTAACTACAGTTAATTATACTTAGCTGGTGTCTGAATTCAGTCTACACAAACAACATTGACGATATTCAGTAGCTACGTGTTTCACTGATTCATATGCATATAAAATTTAATTAATTAAAAATTTCTGGTCATGATTTTGCAATGTCGTTTGTCCAGTCCATGTAAATAAAAATATTATCTCTACACTAATTTTGTATTTTTCCTACAATATTCCACTTATTTTCAAGCTATCAAATCATAACAAATGTTACAGACACCCATTTGATTTTATTGTAGGGCTAATAATATTCTCATATAAATAAGTATTTGTGTTGTCTCAATAAAAGTGATCTTTGTTTAAGGACGTTCCAGCACTGTGTTATGCATCTTTATTGTATCCAGTGTCATCAAATTCCCATGACACTACTAAGAAAAAATAATTAAATCAAGTAAATAATTGTTTATTAGTTCTCCGATTCAAAAATATAAACTAAAGCTAAATCATCAAAAAATTTACAGCGGTTTAAAAATGTCAAGTGGTAAATGTAAAAGATCAAAAGATTTATATTTTATAATTTATATAACATTTATATTTTATTCATACCCAAATATATTAAAAAGGTACATTTTATGCCCCAAATTACCAACCAAAAATTCCAGAGTATGTATTCAATGTATTGTATACTTTGTATAATAGTGACCATAAAAAAGAGTTGGTATCATTATATTTTTTTCAGAAAATGTTTTAATTAAAAAAAGAAAATAATAATAAATACTTCCTACCTCTCACTCACAGCTGCGTGAAGTCAAACCCTGCCCAACTATGAGTATAGATTATATTTTAGTGGCGCATTTCACTGCTGAATCAATTTACATATATCTAAGTAATTATGAAGCACAACGATTAAATATAGATAAAATCATTTATCTGCGCATAAAAAATATATTTATTAAATGAACTTTAGTATCCATTTTTTTTTTTTTAATAATAAATATAATTAAAGTTAATGCTTTTAATTACAAAGTAACGAAGAGTGTGTTTACAGCTTATCTAATATAAATATTTTTAATTTACTGTTTTATGATCAACTATAATTACATTAATTATTATATATACTTAAATGAAAAACAAGTTAAACTAACCGGATGTTTAAGCGGTGGTTGGAAATTTTCAAAACTGGGTTTTTTTTGATATTCAGTCTCGATATAGCTTGAAAATAGAGTTAATTATTGTAATAATAATAGATTATTTACAACAGAATTCAATTATCTCCTGCAGTTCCAAAATCAAGGATAAATATGTCTCAACTACTTTTTTCCATAATGGATTCATAGAAAATATACATTCATACAATCTATTACGTTTTATTTAAGATGAATTTTGTTTCAGATATTCAACCGGAAATTTGTCACTTACCAAGAAATAGCTCTGACAAAAAGAAAAACTAATAACATGAGATCTGATCTGGGTGCCGGATCACAGTGGTTTCAAGGAAAATGAAATTCGCTAAGTTGGCGCGGCTCCTGCGTAACGAATTTTTTTAATTTTTCAATAACGATATTTAAAATAGAACAAAGTAGAATTATTTTTCGCTTTAAATAACCTTTAAAGGAATTTGTTATCAGTTTCAATGAATTTTGTTTTCAAACGTCCATTTTTTATTGAATCATCAGAAATGAAATATAGAAAGGGAACTATGAGAAATCTCCTTTACCTTGAGCATATGATATGGCGAATTTAAAGTTATTTGTATTATCCACATTAAAATATTACTTTGTTATTTAATTTATTTACGAATGCTGTTAAACTTGTAATCTAATATACATATTCTACATTATTTATTGGTAGATACTCTAAACCAGTGATTCTCAACCACTGTGCCGCGGCACTTTTGTGTGCCGCCAAATCTTAGAAATGTATATAGTAAAGTATTAACCAACATAAAAACGAAAAAAAGATCGAGACTGTTAAATGAAGAAGACGATATGAGAGTAGTATTGTCTTTTTTACGACCAAAAATATAAATGAAATTATCAAAAACATCAAGCTCAAATTTGTCATTAAAAGTATTCTTGTTATTAACTTGTAATTAATCCCTTAATAAACGTACTGTTGTTTTTGTAGTACATATTATTTTATTTTACATTCAAAATTATAAACTATTTGACACAGTATATTATAGATATAAGTAAACAATTTTTAAACTTATCTTTTTCATTGTGTGCCGTCAAATTTTGAAATCGTTACAAGTGCGGCAAAAAAAGGTTGAGAATCACTGCTCTAAACGTACTATAAACCACAAAAGATGATGTCATTTTTTTAAATTTTATAATTCATTAGTGTCTTATTGATTCGGTTTTCGAAAAAATGCTTCGAATAAAAGTTGTCCATTAGAAATATAGTAACAACTTTTATTTGAAATTTTTTTTCGAAAACCGAATGAATAAGGCACAAATCAGCTATAGAATTTAAAAAAATGTCATCAACTTTTGTGACCAAGTGTAAATATTTGTTTACAAGAAAGTCAGCCTAATGCACAATAAATTTCCAGGTCATGGTGTCGATTAGACAATCTATTTTTAATAACCGGAGTTTTGGCGATGTTACTTGTAAACAAAACAAACATCCATGCCGCAAAAATCTTTCAACGAACCAGTTTGTAGATATATAAAAATAGATAAGTATATATAATCGAAAACGAACTTGATTTTAAGTCTGAAATAACCAAATTCTAAATGATTCGATATAATTTATTCTACATAAATATGTTAGAAATGTTGCTTTCGCAGGTGCAGGTACGAAAATTCTATAATTATTATATATCATTAGTTTGATTTATTAGCGAATTTCCTCCAAAGAAAATGCAGCTATTGTTTTTGCACCAATGTTGGAATTTAGTAAAAATTTCTTCAAATGTCCATCGATCCTACCTACCGAATATATCATGAAAGATGTAACACACAAATCTATTTCGGTACGGAAACCGCGACAGGTTTGCGTGTTTTTGGGCCTCCGCAATATAACTCGTTCTATCTATTATTTTTTTATAATTGTTTTTGGCCGCTAAACTGCAATTTTACCGAATATATCATTAAAGATGTAACACAAAAATCTATTTCGGTACGGAACCCGCGACAGTGAACAGATAGCTAATGGTAGATGTAACAATTACAAATTACAAAAACCGTCAAGGTAATAAAGTATATTCACCTTATACTTAAGAAGCCAACCCCCAATAGATAAGTATAAGATGATGATGGTTTGTACATGTAGTAACATTATTACATATTACCTTGTTTATTGCAAAACCGGTTTCAATTTTGTTTTTATATCCTTCGAAAAGTTGCATTTTGTCTGTGAATGATTATTATTATTATTATTTTATTTATATATTTTATATAGAATTCTATGTTGGAATTATAAAATCATCTCTTTATCCAAAGTATGTTTTAAACGTGTTTTCATGTTATTGAATTTTTATACTATCACAGTTGAACCTGACTTCTCTGTTTATTATTCTTGCCATTAGATGGCATATTTCTTATGAACAAAATCTAAATTCAACCAGAAAAGTTTCTAAGAGTCAACCATTTTGTTCACAATTAAAAATGTTAATTGAGAAAATTTGAATAGTTTACTTGACGATTGACTTTTTGCTTTTATAAACACTTTAAAAAAAATAAATTTTGGTTTATAAATCTTAAAACTCGAAGGAAATTTTTGTGAGAAACTATATTTGATAAAATAGATATTTAAATTCATTTAAATAAATTTTCATTAAAAATAAAAAATAAATAAAAATTATTATATATGTATACAAATCGAATTCAAATATCAGTTATACTTGATTTTCTCATTGATTTATTTAATATTATTTATTTATTAATTCTTTCAATGCTTGATGATAGTCACAAAATAGTAATTTTTAATTTTATTTTATTTGGAAAAACTGATTATTTTTATAATTTATAACAGTTGTCGAATTAAGACTTTTTAATAATGAAAAACGGTTGTTTTTTTTTAAATTATGAACCAAAATATAGAAAATTTCACAAGCAAATTTATGGGTTAACAAAACATCAACAAATAAATAAATGTGTATATTTTTTGAAAAATAACAACGATGGTGTAATGCAAAGTTTCGCTATAAATATTGTGGATACAAGTTTTTCAGTTTTTCCGCTATGGGTAATTTGCGTAGTTCTATACAACACGACATGAAATTTTATGTACTTCAGATTATAGTTTCACAAATATTTAACATTGAGTCACTATTAGCAATGGTTTCCAACACATACGGTATAATCAAAATATATTTTCTAGTTTTTTAAGAAAACTCTCCGTACATCAAAGTATCATAATATATGTGAAAGGAACTTCTTTTTACAACCCGATTTTGCTCTGTTAGAGATCTTTGACTGGGAGAAACAAATATGTTTAGCGCGGGAAGAATTAGTACCGATAATTAATCCATATTTTTAAAAATCTAGGATTGTAAATGAATTAATTAAGAGTTTCTATTAAAATTCATTTATAAATCAAAGATCTAAAGATGTAACAATCTATGTCCAGTCTTGTACAATTAATAAAACAACATTTCCGCAAATCAGTAGTGTGAAAATGTTTATAAAAGACAACTTATCTCTTACTTTAATGTTTTATTAAAATTATTATGACATTATGACAGAATAATTTTTTACTAATTGACATAAGAATGTCATATTAAATTAATTTTAACAATTTAATTTATTCTATTAATGTATTTATGTATGCAGTTTTCATTTGCGAAAATGAAATGTATTTATAAGTGAGTTTTGACTGCAATAATCCTATGTTATGTTAATTCTGTATTTAACATATTTTCTGTATATAACAATTCTGTATTATACAATTCAAATCCTCATTCGATATTCGAAATGTTAAACTTTTTGATTTAGACCTATTTGAGATTTTCTTTATAAATTATTTTAATTTATATAATTTATTAAATTAATAATAATTATTACTTAAACCTAGCTTGCGTTAGTTACGGATTTTAACACCAGACGTCAGCCACTTTACTTTTAATTGGTATTACATAGATGATTATCATAAAAATATTAAAATTTCAATTTGTACTTACCAATAGCGCAATATGTGGCAAAATTAATATATCATCTTCCCTTCTCCCTTCCGACAACTCTGGCCGCCATATTAATGGATGCTGAGGCGTTGCTGATAATGTTCCATTATCATTAAAAGTTACATTAACATGTTCCAACATTTCTCTGAAAACAAGAAAATTATATCTGTCTCAATATTATTACTACGAGAATTGTCGTAATTAGTGATGCCGCGAAAGACGAAATGAAACATGAGTATAGCATAGACTTTTGTATTGTATTGACTTTTATTTCGTCATATCAGCTCTTGTTTTTACAGTATAATATTGTCATAGAGTGTATATTTTTCTGATTTAATTTATTTTATATATTTTAATTGAAATAATAAAAGTCTGTAGGAAAAATTAAATCATTATCAACGAAAAAGGATTTGCTATTTTGTGTATTCTAATTAATGTCTCTTATCTCTTCTATAATCGAACAAAAAATGTAATAACTAACAAAGTTAATTGTTTAAATACCCTATTTATAGCCTGCGCTTGTACGATTTGTGTTATTTACAAGCTCAAAACGTAAATACAAAAAAACACACTTTCTATAATTGAGTGAGATCAATACAACAAATACAAAAATGACAGGGAGATTAACATATTTTTTTTACTTCACTCCAGCAGCGATAAAATATTTATCTCAAAAAAAAGAAGGATATTTTCATATACCCGCAATAATTTTGGCCTTGACGGGTATTATATCTATACAGGATGTAACAAAATAGGAAGACTTTTTCTCGATATGTACTTTGAAATCTGTAATAACAAACCACTTAACTTATCAACTACTACTCATTATAGATATAAATATTTCATTAGTATTATAATATTTAATTTTTTCATTACCACCGTCATAATATAGCGTGTCAAAAATTTACTTCTTTATAATTATTTAAATACAATAAAAATATTTATATAATGCAATTATATATAAATATATATATATATATATATATATATATATATATATATATATATATATATATATATGTTATATATATATATATATATATATATATATATATATTTTTTTTAATTGGAATTTTTCTGTAATTAATCTATTTTTCTATTTGGCTAATAAACTGCTACGTAATAAAATACTACTACATAATAATAATAATATAATTCATTTATAAATGGCTATTATAATAATCATTTACACCAGATGAAACTTTTAATACTAGTTCAGAAAGTACGAGAAAATTTTAACAAGCACCAACGAAAACAATGGCATATAATGGACCCGGTACCATTACCATAAATGTGATACGCTCCATACCCGTTTTTACACATGTAACTTCAAATGTAATTATTCATACGATTGATTTGGTGAGCAAGCGCAGTAGTATTTTTCATGCATGTTTTTCTTCATGAAATTTTATATGTAACGTATACGATATATTTATATCCTACTTCCTTGTGATTGGTATGCTCTAATCATGTAACTGAAGTGGTTGACAAAGAAAGAAATAGTAAACAAGACGAGAGTTAAAGCGGTTCACAAACATGCGATTGATATATTTCAAGTTAATTTCATCGTGTTGACAGTGTTGTAATTTTAGTTATCAAATATTTTTATTGCGATTGAATACTTACTTCAAAAGTTACATGTGTAAAATAGCTACATGCAATTTAAAAATCATAAAGAAGATTAAAGGACACCAATTTATGAATTAATAAAAGTACATCAATTTATAAATTTAACATGAACTCACTTTTTAGCTGTAGAACACACGAATTATCTCTCTTCGTTTTGGACTTATGACAGACTGACAGACGGATATGTGGAAGTGAACAAATTAGGTCATTTCATGAATTCACCTGTACCAAAACTTATTTTCTGCGATCAATATTTTAATCCGTAAAAAAGGTTGCACTATACTTAATATACCTGAGTATATATCATGTATACCGGGTATAAAAAGTAAATATTTACGGAAGTGGAATTTTACTCAATTAACTTTTCAGGTTTAATTCTCGAATTTAATTAGTTTGTTGACACCTTCAACTTAGTTTATACTCTGTCGAAGCGTCCTAGTAACGATTTCTACCAAAAGTCTAATGATGTATTCTACATAGAAGTACATAGAACTATAGATAGAAGTTCATTAATATTTTTATTACACATGCAAATAATTTATGCAAGTCGGAAAACCGATAAAATGATCAAAGAAACCATTCTATACAATTAATGACGGTTTGGTTAAATAGTATAATTAATTTTTATACAGTTTAAAATAATTGTCATTTAGATATTTAAGATAATCATTACTGAAAATAAATTATTAGTCCCACATTTTAACGAAAATATAAAACATTTTATTTTGCATGGTAGTGCCATCTATTTATTAGCAAAAAATAAACTCTTTTTTGTCGGATACATTTATAGACCTTGAACTTAGATGTAGTAAATACGATTATCCCAGACTCATTCATAGAATATGAACAATAAATTATGTATAATATTAATTTTATTGTATGTTATAAACACAAGATCTATCTATTTAATTTAAATATCATAAAAATAGCATTAAATTATTTAATTCTTAATAATTGTACCTGTATAAAGAGTATTTTAATTGAGTTTTTTTTGTTTTAATTTGCAAAAAAAAAAAATATTTTTACTACCGAAAAAAATTTCTGTTACATAAAAATTTTTTCAAAGCATTTAATTAATATAATTAAATTTACCATTTTTGATTCGCTACAACGTGCGTGATGTGAAGTGATCAGTCAGCGATAAAATTATTAAGCACTTTTCAAAACACGTGATACAAAGATTTATAATTAAATAAAAATTTATGAATTTTTTTTTTAATTTACATGTTTTAAATTATTAATATAATTTATAAGAATATTTGGATAAAAAAAATACGATAAAAATCGTAGAAATTTAAAATGTGAACACAAAATAGGCAACAATTATTCTTTTCTTTCGACATTTTAAGCTCTAAGTGTTAAAAATTCAATTAAAATTAACTTTAGATTCAGATTACTAATGGCAATGTTTTATTTATATTCTTCACATTTTTTTTTGCTCAAATTCGCAATAGTAAAGATTATTTTTAATTTTTTATAAAATATCTACACTTTTAAATCCGGTTTTGTTTAAACATCTGAAGTTTTTGGTATTCAAATTTTAGTAGACCCACTTTCATGTAGTACTATTTAATCATACATTCACGAAACCATGTTCGCGAAAGTTCACGAAACAACTTTTAACCGACTTCAAAAAAAGAAAAAGAGGGGATATGTGTATATATATATATATATATATTTTCCGTTCGTAGACCCCATTTAAACAACGTTCATTAATTTTGATTTTTTTTAAAGAAAGAGAATACTCACGAATTGATACTTTGTAAATTTGTTGGGGATCCATGCTTTTTCCGTAAGATATGTAGGAACCAAGACATCCTAAAATCTACGCTATAAATGTTAAATAGTAGCAATGATTTAGGATTATAAACAAACGTTTCTTTTGCCTAAATATTTAACAATGAATAGATGTGTTAGTTGATAGATACCAAGTTTTAAAATCGAGTCCATTACGGATAACATTGCGTGTATAAGAAATTACCATATGCTTTAATAGTTAAGTTAAATCATAAAATCATTAAGTCGACATTTTGAACATGTGACTCGTTTCTTGAACAAATAAAAAAAAAAAAACTGCCTTGACTGACACCACTAAAATGACAATCAAAAGTAACAATAACAAAAAAACTTTAAAACAAAATAACGGACAAACTCATTAAAACGGGAAAATAATTTGTTGATAAATTAATATTCCTTTACACATAATTTCATGAATAGCTAGGATACTTTTTTGTACTGAATTGTGGGTCGTTAATTAACGAAAACCCATGATAAATATTAAATAAAACATATAATTAAATGAAAAACTAAATAAAAATGAAATGAAAAATGCTAGGATACCTTTTGAAATCGTCGTGGCAATTACACAATTTTATTATACAATTAATTTTCCTTTATTAGCACTTTGTTTTGGAATTCGGTTATTACTTTCTTGTCAAAAAGTTTCATTTTCTAGTTATTAAAAATGAAATACGAGTTATTCAACTATAGATATAAATATATTTTGAATCCGCTATTATCTTAAAAACAGTGGTGAATCAAATATTAATACACACATTTCTTAAAATGGTCACTTGCATTAATTTTATATTCTTATTTTATACATTAAAAAAGTAAAATTTAACAATTTTTAGATAAAACTATTACATGTTCCGTCAAACATGGAAAATGTTTTTTATATCTAGTTTTGATCTATATATTTTCCTGTTTACATACTTTCTTAATTAGGGATATATGTTAGTTGTTGCAATTTCATATCTATGTACAGAATGGGCCAGTTTCGATGGTTTTATGGGGTAACTCGGTAACTACAAGAGATAGAAAAAAATGGATAGTACATTCTCCATCTCTTTTTTTTGAGACTAAAATTTGCTAGCCTCTTTTGTTTGTGAGTTATAAGCAAAAGTTCGATTTTTCGACTCGTAAACAATTGTGAATAACTTGGTTGTAAAGCTAGATGAAAATAATTTTTACATTCTTAAGGCACTTTTTTTGGTATAATCCAGTGACGTCGTG
This sequence comes from Nineta flava, assembly GCA_963920215.1. Classification (NCBI taxonomy): domain Eukaryota; kingdom Metazoa; phylum Arthropoda; class Insecta; order Neuroptera; family Chrysopidae; genus Nineta; species Nineta flava. The sequence goes on from OY986042.1 coordinate 12,766,297, forward strand.
AAAGTTTGAGAAAAAAGGTTGGTATCAATTGTACCTATCAATTGTATTTTCAACTTTGAGCACAAATTATGAGAAAACTATTGAGTTTATGAAAAAAATTTTCAAACAAAAGTTGTTTATTTTAAAGAGAAGAAGATTTTTGCTGACAAATCTTTTACGGTTTCAAAGATATAAATTTCCCCCTAGCGGGGGGAAACATAATCCGGTTTTGCCCATTAACGAACTTGACCTTACTTTTATGCTCTAGAACACACACAAAAATTTCGTTATCTCTTTTCGTTTTTCAGTTATCGGCTTCACGGACAGACAGACAAACAGACAGACAGACGGACGGACATGCGGAAATACACTAATTAGGTAATTTTATGAACATCAATAACAAAAATCGGAACTAAACTTAATATACCTTGTATATTTACAAATATACTGGGTATAAAAAGACAAAGGGACGATGAAATATGAGCGATTGGGCGAAAATTTGAATAATTATTTAAAAATAAATGTTTACTTACTCATAGACATATGGACCAACTTCTTCCACTCTTAATTTTTCTTCACCTTTTAAAAATGCCTCCGCATTGGTACAATTAAATAAATATACTCTTAAATATAAATTAACTGGTGGTTTTCTCCATAAATCGTATATTTCTGCACCGTTCGCAAATTGAACTTTCTGTAACAGAAAAAAAACAAAACATGTTAACAACGGACTAAATATATAGGCGAAAATTTATGCTAATTTATTCAATATATACATTTTGTGTTATCAAGTTTTTATATAAATCAATTTGCCATATTAAAATATTAAATAAATAAGGAATTGTTTTAGGAATCAATTCACTAAATAAATTATATAAAAAATAATTCTCAAAAAATTAATATTCATAGAAAATAGTGAAGAGTTCATAGAACAAGTCTCTTGTATTGAATTTAATAGATTCTAATTTTCAAGTAACAGACTAGTTAAATAATGTTTCGTTAAGGTTGTACTATTACTTTTCGATAGATTTTACTAATTTTTTTTCACATGCTAAAATTAACTGTTTCTAATAAATCCCGAAGTTTCAGAATTTTTGACTATTTAGAACGTGAGATAATTAATATCAAAGTTATCATTCTCTCTCACTCTCTCTCATTAGATGCATGTAAAACTTCATGCCCCCCAACTATTATCTGTTATATCTGTTCTAGAAAAAATACTCGAAAAATTTAAAAAAAAAAATAGGAGAGTAAATATTTATTATATAAATTTTTTTTAAAATCGTGTTACCATTTTGTTTTCGAAATATAAAAGTTTAAATTTATTTATTTTCTTCAAAATAACATTATTTTGTATATGTGAACAGTGTATTTGTCTATGTGTTGTATATGTGTGTTTATGTATTTGTGCTATAATAAAATCAAACCGATTTTTTGACCTGATTATATGACACAGTGCTGGAACTTAAGTAATTTTTCATTAAATAAGATAATATCTATAATTACTTAAATATACATACAAATTTCCATATTGATTAGGGCTTGTATATAATATTTTAACGCAAGTAATTATTTATAAAAGTATATTTATTTGGCCTTGGTTGATTGATTGGGGGGGGGGGGATTTTCTTGCGACATTTTTAGTACAAATATTTGTTGCACAGCCAAATTAAAAACTCGCTAAAACTTATATAATATAATTTTTTTGCTTGTACCGGGTTTTTAATATAAGAATATATTAAATAAGTTTTATATGTCAAAAATTACTTTACACATAAATATTTCGATGACTAAAATATACTCAATTAAAAAATCAAACTCGATCTTAAATGCATGATACAGCAGTTTTAAAATATAAAAATTTGTACCAAAATTCCCACTAGCAAATAAAAAATTACTTAAAATATTTCTAATTTACATAAATTTTAATAATAATGAAAGAAAAAAAAAACTAATGAATTTACAAGTATCCATAATAATGTTTAAATCTTATTTATCATTAATTATAAATAATTTAAATGTAAAAAAAATTTAAATATTTTCAAAAATAATCGAATTTTTATCAATAATTCATTAATACTTCATTCAGTCTCTTTAATTAGCTTGTAAAATATGTATGCAACAAAGTTTGTAAACAAATCTAGGAAATCAACTTTCACCCCGTTACCATTATCATGTGGATTTTGAAGCTTGTCAAATATATTACAACCGTAGTAATCTCATGACCGAATTAAAGTTAGGTCTCCACTATTAAGTATACAAAATGGTACACATTTGTGCTTATTCTCTTAGCTTGTTTGGGAGATGTTATCAAGGTGGATCGGACCAAGTAATGTTTGCAGACTTCTGTTGGTGCCTTCAAAGCGATACTACTGATTATAGTCAATGGATCAAGGAGATAAAAAAAGTTTTTTAATGAAACATTGAGTAAATATTTTCTTGTATTTTTTAATAAATCAAACGGTCAAAAAGTTGACGGTGAAGTATACCATTACATACCTACTGTGAACCCAGAAAAAAATATTATTTAATTTGTTTATATACAAATTGCAACAATTAGTAAGAAAAATTGTTTTCACAAAAAAATTACAGAGAATTATACAAATATTTAAAAAATATTTTTATTAAAGATTTAATTCACACATTCATAAATTTTTTGTAAGTGTAAATAAATTATTAAAATGCTAATTTTGCACGATAACATGTTATTTAATATTTTATAATTAAAAGCTTCGAAGAAAAAATAAGCTTCTCTTATTCTAGTAATTAAATACATATTAAAAGAGGAAAAATTTACAAAATTACTTTTTTTATATATAAAGTAATAAAGCAATAAAATGCATAATGTAAGTAATTAATGCTACTGAACAACCTTCAAGACATTGTACTTAATTTAATGCATGTGCTATTTTTAATCATTTACATAATTTAGAAAGGATATGAAGATTAGATGGGCAAGTTGATGTTTTCGTTACTTATCATTATTGGGGTTTACTTGAAGTTTATATCGATTTCTCGGATGAAAGTATTCCATAAGAAATATTCAGGATATTATAGGGATGATACAATCGATGGCAAAAGTGCTTATATATAATAACAGATAATATGAAAAAATTGTACCTTTTACTGAATTTAAATTTATCCATCAACAAAATATTTATCTATATTGCATTTCAAATTTTGTCCCAATACCTAGAACATTTGTTTGTATTTTATAAATACGTATTTCGACTACAATGTAGTCATCATCAGTATGAATTAGCTAATCGTAACTATCTCTGGGATATGGATTCAGAGATATGTTGTTTGTTGGTAATTTGGTGCGTGTCTCACCTTGTTTTGTCGTGTTACTAATTTGGTGCGTGTTGGTGCGTATGCGTTCGAATCCCGACATCGTTTGTTAATTATTAAGAAAAACAAAAAGGCCGGGTTATTGACTAAACTCGGCGTTTAAATGCAACTTTTTTTCCAATAATTTTAAAATATAAAAATAAATTGATGTTTTAAAATGCCAAAATTTAGAAAAAAATTATTATTTTACATAAATTTCCTATAAGAATGTTTTGAAGCCCGAGCAACGCCAGCTATTTCATCTAGTATAAATATGAATAGATAGGTTTGATTTTGTAATGATAATATTACCTATATAATGATGGAAAAGAACATAGTTAATTTTCTATTTATTTTTGTCTATTGATCTCTACATTATATCTATTTCTAATTGTCAAAGAGTAAAGTACGACTAGCTAATTTATACTGATGATGACTACATTGTAGTCGAAATACGTATTTATAATACAAAAAACTGATCTAGGTAAAGGGGGCGAATTTGAAATTTTATTTCAAAAACCTAGAGTTCTCATTAATTATCATTCGATAATATAATGTTTAATGTATTTATTATTCATATTATTAGGTTCTTGAGAAATTGATCACCTATAACTAGATACCTATAACTGTACACCTATAATTTTATTGATTTATCTTCCTATAAATTGATTTAAATCAGCCTTGAATAATCGCCCCTTTATTTGATACCAGCTAATTAATGAATTTTTTATCATTATGTATTTACATATCTTATTTTACGATATAAAATTATGACAAACCTAAATTGCGTGTCTGAGTTTTTTTTTCTGACATTTGGGAAAAGAGGTTTTTTGGGTTAATTAATATTTCAGATAAAAATTGTTCGTTGTAACCAACTATACTAACAACTTTACTTCGAAATAGTTTTCCGAAATTCGAATAAATAATGCACATATAAATTTTTAAATTTTAGCTCGACTTTTGGCGTTGATGGTACATACAGCGTCAAAAGTCAAGTTAAAATTTAAACATTTGTACGTTCATTATTTATTCGAATTTCGGAAAAATGCTTCGAATAAAAGTTGTTCGTTATAACCAAACTAACAACTTTTGTTTAAAACATTTTTCCGAAATCCGAATAAATAAGGCACAAATCAATAATCGCCCCCAAAAAATGATATACTTTTACTAATTAAAGGTGGAAATATTTCTATAATAAACAAAAATTAATATCTGAAAATGATAAATGATAAAAACTTACCCAATTGAAAATTAATTCGTATGGATGTACCATTAAAAAGAAACAACCAGATAATATCCCCAATAATCCCAATAATAAGAACATAAAAGTACCTGTAAATAAAAAAGAAAACAAACATGAAATATGTATTATTATGCAAATTGAAAAATTTATATTTATTTAAGATTCTTTAGATAAGTTGTCATATAAATCATATCAAACAACACCTACAACATTTTGCATTTTGTAAACTTTTTTAAATTTATTATATTAACATTTATTAAAGGTTAATTTCAGGTACATGCCAAAATTAATTTTGCATAACGTCTGAAGATTTGCAATATTTAAAAGATATAATAGGACTGTAGACAGGACTAATTCTGTACAAGGACGAAATAATTCCAAATTTGATTATTAATAATTATAATAGGTTAATGATAATAATAAAATTTCAGTTAATTTTTATACCCGACAGAGTGGCCCTAAAAGATCTTTACAACGCTATACCACATTTACTGTGGCTAAAAACAAGACGATTTAGCTAAATATGCCCCAGTAGAAGTTACGCCGTTTGAGCGCTGTACGCTCTTGAAGTTAGTAGTTTTAAAATTGTTTTTATTTATTTATTAAAATTTGGTATTAGTCATATTGTTTTATCAAACGAAACTACCCATATAGAAATTTGGTCATATCAATTCATCGGGTGGGGATTTTGATATTTCAACCTCCCTCAATTTCTACGCCCATAGAAACGAAGTATTTTAAGTATAAAACTGAGATAAAGTATATTGTTTTCTACAAAAAAAGTACTCTTTATAAAAATCAATTTCTCTTATGGTTTACTCAAAATTTTAAACTTTAATCATTGGCACCAGCAATTTTGTCACAAAAATTAAATTACGAAAAAATTATTAATAATATAGTACTTTATTATATAAATATAGCAACAGCATTCATGCGTTTAGAGGTAACTCTACAACTTCTAGAGACACCCTGTATAATGTATACAAGGATATATTAAACCCCACCTGTTTAGGCTATGCGTTGTCGTGAGCTCTTAGATTTGTATTAAGTAGATGTTATCTGTTTTACAATGCCATACGGAAATTTTTAATATAATAATTAAATTTAAATCAATTAGTCAATTAAATATTGAATTCAAGTTTTTTTGGTCATAACTTTTAAATAAATAAATACAGATGTAAATATCACAATTCTTTATACTCGGGCCAATTAATTAATCAATCAATCTTTTGATTTAAGTAGGTATATTCAAACATAGAAAGCAAAAAATAATTAAATTATAAATTCTTTAAGTTGATATAAATTATTCATTGATATTCATAATTTGGAAATAATTTTGTTATTAAAACTTCTGTATAAATTCAAGGGCAAACGCGGTGTATTCCCAAGAAAATTAGACTTTTGCACGTTTTTTTTTTCAGGTGACAACATCTGCTGAATACACAAAAAATAATCTGCATTCCCTTCTACTGTGAGATTCAAAAAAACGCAGTTCCTAGACCAGTGATTCTCAACCACTGTGCCGCGGCACTTTTGTGTGCCGCCAAATTTTAGAAATGTATATAGTAAAGTATTAACCAACATAAAAACGAAAAAAAGATCGAGACTGTTAAATATAGAAGACGATATGAGAGTAACATTGCCATTTTTACAACCAAATATAAATGAAATTATCAAAAAACATCAAGCTCGAATATCTCATTAAAAGTATTCGTATTATTAACTTGTAATTAATCCGTTAATAAACGTACTGTTGTTTTTGTAGTACATATTATTTTATTTTACATTCAAAATTATGATCATAAACTTTTAAATTTATCTTTTTCTTTGTGTCCCGTCAAATTTTGAAATCGTGAAAAGTGTACTCGTTGAGAATCACTGTACTAGACCAATACCTCGCGCATCCAAAAAACAAACTTTTGATTTAGATGTGTGTTTTTTTTCAATAAAAAATACAATAGATGTTTTTTCTTTTTACTTTTAAATAAAATCATAACACGAAACTGTTAAATCATCATAAAATTATTCACACCTGCTACTTATACTGTTCAACAAGTTCATAAACAGATTTATTATTTCATTAACAATAACAACAATCATTTTTTAAATAAATAAATTTGTTTTTGTAAACTTTTTATCTTTTATTTGTATGTCCATTGGCTATTAATAAATTTAAATTTTTATTTTTTTAAGGGATGGAATAAAATTGTGGTCGTCTAAATGTTATCCGTTATCCGACACCAATATTCTCTACCAACCTTCGGGAGAAATACGAAATCGATTCAGAAGTTTAAAAAAGATACGGAAACAAACCGACAATTTTTTTTTTTTTGGTACTGGTAATACCAAAAAAAATTTATTAAAACACATAATAAACAATAAAAAATAAAAAATTAACCGTTATATTAACGGATGTAATATTTTTTTAAATACCAAATGTCGTTCTTAATATAAGATGATCTGTGCAATTTAGATCCACTTTTAAATGATAATAATATATCATTTTTATTTCTTTTGCAAGTCAAATAATTCATTGACCTTTTGCATGGATTATACATACATTATACATATCCCCCAAAAATGATAAACTACTGATCTCATTTCAGATTATAGTATTGATTGTGTTGGCTTCTAAGTTTGTAAACATATCGAAGAAACTGATCCGTCACTTCCGATTGACCGTAAATTACAAAAACAATAGATAAATAGATAGATAGATTGTAGAGGGTCAATAGATAAGGTCCATTGTGATGCCTAAGAATGTGAGAATATAGGTGGAGTGGAATTTTTGTGTATAGACTAGGAACGGGTAGGATATGCGGCTGCAGCCGACTATGATGGAACTATGCCGATATTCATCTGGAGTTCGTGAAGGAAATTGCAGAAAACCTTCTCAAGCATAACCGGTTACTTCGTTCTTGTCCATACGCCGACAATTTAGTCAATTAACCGCCCCTTTTTTTTCTTAATAATTGACAAACTACCGAAGTTGGGATTCGAACCCATAACCTCTCAGTTTTCAAGTAGGCATACTGCGCAGACATAACACCTTAAGCAGCTCGGCCACTTGAACTGATTACAAAAACAATAATACCGTAATTAATTGCATCGTTAATGAAACCTGATTTAGAGTAAATTACTGCATATTTGCATTATAGAGATTGATAACGAAATTTAACGCTTTTCTTAATAATTGATTGATTTTTTTCGACGTCATTAATTGAAATGACCATGGAAACTTGTTTTCTCCGACAAGTCATATTATTTAAATAAATTATACAGATGTATTTATCTGTTTTAACAAGATTAATTAAAATTACATATTAATCAAATACTTATAATACATTATTCAAACTTGACATTTACAACAATTCTTTAGACTCAACAAGATTGTTAGTTAAACGGCTCATTGGCATAATTATAATATTATCCGTCAGTTTAATTTATGCTTCATATCACTTATGGCTTTCAAAATTTCTAACCGTATAATTATATAAATGTCTATATATGTACGATAGGACATTGGAATAAGTACGATATGACCTATCGAACTTATTTCTCAAATATTCTCGATTTTCTCGAATATTAAGATAGATGTACCAAATTTTTTGTTTCCCCCTCCCTCTAAACTCCTCTTTCCCCTTGTCAATTCTTGCCATGCTTACCATAAAAATGCATTGTCATCGAAACTGAACCAACATGTAAAAATTCAATTCCGTAGGATAAGAGGAAGTGGTTCTAATTCAGTTAGCAAGATTTGACACGAACATACATTTGATAATCATGTATGTATACATACATGCATACATATATTGCAAGTTAAATAAAAGCTTGTAAAAAAGACTGGTAGCATCACAAAAAACTGCTAACCTATTGATTTATAGAACGTGGAAAAAAAACTTAAATGCTTGTTCATTGTAGCAAAAAAACTGTATTTTATATTATTTAATAACAAGGCACTATAAACATTTAAAAGGCGTTCGTTTCAATGAACTTATAACAAAAAAAAAAATGAAAAAAATCAACAACCAGGATCTTGTTTTAAAAACTGCGAATATTGTATATATTAATGATGACCATTAATTGTTTTACGACTTTTTATAATACTTTGTGTCATAAAATGATGAATCGTTTACATTTTTACAAACTATAGCCAAAGGGGATAATAAAATTTATTTCTTTTACAATTTTGTGTCATTTATAAAAATAAAATAAAAACATTCAGTACTGAATGAAGGACTCACAGTTCACATGATTAACATTGAATACAAGTTTTATATGGAAATTGGATTTCGAAAAATTTTGATAGGATTGTGACTTGTTATGTTTCTATCCTGATGCCTCAATTATCATGGAAGTAGGTATAGTCCACTTCACTATAACGTACTATGGACCACAAAAGGGAACGAAGGAAGTAGCGGACTCGTTGGCATGAGAGGCAGTTTTGCCCATTTTTCCCAGACAAGTTCCGATTTTGCCAATTCACGAACTTAACCTTACTTTTTTGCTCTAGAACACAAATTCAAAATTTCAGTTCGTTATCTCTTTTCACTTTGATGCTATCGTGTTCACAGACGGACGGACAGACGGACACACGGAAACGGCCGAATTTGGCAATTTTATGAAAACCTATGCAAAACATTCATGCCTGCGATCAATATTTTCAAGCGTTACAAAGTCGGGACTAAACTTAATATACCTTGTATATTTACATATACCGGGTATAAAAATTTGATTTTCTTAAAAAAAAAACTCGAAAAAATAAACTATTTCAATGATCAACTGAATTTTGTTAAAGTCTGCAAATTCGTTCTTTTAGAAAAGCAGCCGCCGCCATAAGCGTACGTGCATGTAGCAAGCAATAGAAAAAAAAGTGAAAGTACAAAATAATTTTAATTGAATTATATTTGAGTAAAAACTACTTTTTTTTAAATTTTTTGCTCTTCTATTGTATCATAAAGGATATGTGACTTATATAATCCGAGATTCGAATGTAATTCAAATATATATTAGAATTGTAACGGAAAAATGTTTTTTTTAATTCATAGTAAAGAAAAATCAAATAATTCCACATTGTCTACTTAAAAAAAGAGCATAAATCATTAATAGAAATAAATAATTGCAATTTGCTGTTGCGTGTGTGTAATGTGTATGGTCATGGACTACCTTGAATAATCAATTCATTGATTCAAAACTAAAGGTTCGTCTATACTGAACCATTACACTGCAAATTCAAGTGTTTAACTTGATGTTTTAGAACAAAACACATACGTGTTTTTTTAATTTTGTAATAAAATGGTTTAAACGATTCACCAATTATTCTAAACATTACAAGTATTTTAAAGAATAGTATAAAGCCCTTTAGTAATTTTACTGCGTACAAATATTCTAAAAAAATTCTAAAGTAATTAAATTTTTATACCGTAAAATCGGAAATGGTCTATGGGAATTAATTTTATAAGATGGAAAAGTAATGAGATATATCTCAAAGATATTTTTAGATGAAATATATTAGATTATCAAATGATAGCAACGAATAATACATCCTGAGATAATATAAGAGTAATTTTAATAAGAGTGATGTCAACAAGAGTAAATTGAATGAAAGTAATTTGAACAAGAGTAATTTCAATAAAATTAATTTAATTTAAATTTATTTTGTTTAATTTGTTATTTATTTTTATTTTTGTCAATTGATTTCGATTTTCTATCTATATCAAATTGTCTCAAAGAGTAAATTACAACTAGCTAACATATTCTGATGATGACTAGTTTGTAGTCGAAATACGTATTTATAATACAAAAACTGATCTAGGTATTGGGGCAAATTTGAAATTTTAGATGAAATATAGTTTATTTTTATTATATGTAGACAGATACCTTAATAATTTTATTATTATATTCTTTAATATAATAATGTCAATAGTATAAATATTTACGATTACTTATATTATTGATTAGTCTAGTATGCGAAGTTACACCTTATTGGAAATTTACTACTATAAACAATTAATTAATATATTTTTAGTAAATATAGGAGGTAATTAATATAAGAAATATTTTACACATAATTATAATCAGTTTTTGCATTCTGATAGAGCATATTGTAATAAAACATTTAATTTATAAATTAATGTTATATGTCGTCACGTAGGAGCTACGTATACTAAACGAGTATTCTTAGAGGATGGAATTATATTTTGACAATCATATCAAGTTAACATAATGGCATTGTTGTATTATATATATTTTTGAGCGGATAATATTCAAGATTTGACCTACAAACATACTAACTTGCAAACAAATATCTTAAAGCATCTAAAGAACCATTGAGGGTAATTACCATAGTCTAGGAATTTGATTAGACCACGTCATTTTTACTTAATGGCTCTTTCTATATACAGCTTGTTAGCGAATTTCCTCCAAAGGAAATGCAGTTATTGTTTTTGCACCAATGTTGGAATTTCGTAAAAATTTCTTCAAATATACATCGATCCTACCAATTAGATGTTCAAAATCACTATCGCTAAAATTTGTATATATATATATATATATATATATATATATATATATATATATGTATATATATATATATATATATATATATATATATATATATATATATATATATATATATATCAACATATATATATATGTACTTTTTTTAAATGTCTATGGACTCTCTAGCGGTCACAGTTTTATTCCGATTGGAATGAAATTTGGTATTTGAGGCGCTTGTGGTATTCTAAAGGTCAAGTTCGTTCATGGGTAAAATCTGACGAGGGGAAAGTAAGTTTAGAGAGAGCGGGAAACACAAAATTTGACTATCTCCCTTAATATTTGAAAAATCTAAAAATTTATCAGGAGTTAAGTTGTAGGTACTAAGTTTTACTGTAATTTTGTTTCTTATCATTTTTCTGTTATGCTAATATTTACAATTTAAGATTGAAAGTTAAAATTCTAAAATATCTCTGTTCACATTAGAGTTTGAGAAAAATGATCAAGTAATGCATTCTAGCAAACTTGATTTTCTACAACTTTACTCCTTATACATTTTTCGATTATTCTAATATTAAGAGAGATATTTAATATTTTGTGTTTGTTTGACACAAATACATGAAATATATTTTATTGTAAAAAATTTTGATTGTCGTTTCCATAGTAACTATAAACTATAATCGTTATACATCGTTCCATTTTGGCTATAAATAAATTTAATTTTTGCAAATACTAAAGTCATATCAGATATTATATTTCATTTTGATCACACTAAAATTATGACCGCTAGAAAGTGATTCAAGTATTCTAAGGAAATTCGCTACGTTGACGCAGCTTCTGCGTAACGATTTTTTTTAAATACACCCAATCTGGAATACTTAGTAAATCTATCGCTGTCTATATGTAATGTACTATGATATGGTTTACTTTGTCACACTTAAACAATCAGTATTGTGTTATAACATAAATAACTATTATATTATACTTATCACTTTCTAACTACAATTCTTTATATATAGTTGCATCTTACTCGTGCATGTATACATCGTCGTTATTGCCCATCGTCTGTCGTGTGAGTGTAACACCATATCATAGCATACTGTGCATAAACAGTGATAGAAGCACTACACAATGTTGCTATTGGGCCTATTTTAATTTACGTAGTGTATATACCTATAGCATGTAAACATTTGACAACAGTTATCTTATTAACATATAGTATGGACAAATGGCATCAAAAGTCGAACTATCATTTCATAATTTTATAATTGTGCCTTATTTATTCGGATTTCGGAAAAATGTTTTGAACAAAACTTGTAAGTATTGTTATAATACATAACATTTACCCGAAGCATTTTTTCGTAAACCGAATTAATAAGATAATAATCAATTATAAAATTTTGAAATGTTAGCTCGCCTTTTGACGCAATTTGTACCTCAACATATTCAAATTGTATTTCAAAATAAATATTGCATATTTTAACAAGAGAGTATTGATGGTGCCTGCGAAAAAGAAATTTGAATATTTACAAAATAAATTATGCTATCTAGGCGATGACATTAATTCTATTAACCGGTTTTTTCAATACTCACAAAAAAATTGGAACAAAACAACAGTTATCCGGTCTCATTTTTATTTATCATTAAAAATTTTTTGGGGATTTTTTGTTTCAAAATTATTGGTTTTTCCACATTCAACTGCATAAAATACTATTTTTTTGTACACAATACAAAATTTGACAAGTATAAATTATCATTTTTATTTAAAGCTTATCATTTAAAGATATACTATGAAATGATGTATTTATTCAGAGAAAATGTGCTAAACTAACTCATCTCCTACTTAACGAATTTTTCTATATTTGCATGAACACAATCGACCCTAGGGATTTATCATCTGATTCTATTCAGGAAAAAAAATTATAAACTGTATTATGGATTTTGTATAATTTTATGAATGTAGATAGATAGATTGTAGTGGATGCCCTGGACAGGCTACACTTCGACCATAAGGTCCATTTTGATGCCTAAGGATGTGAAGATGTGAGTGGAGTGGGAGGAATTTTTGTTATAGATTAGGAATTGGTAGAATATACGGCTGCAGCCGACTATGATAGGAACTATGCCGATATTCATCTGGAGTTCGTGAAGAAAACTGCAGAAAACCTTCTCAAGCCTAGCCGGTTACTTCGTTCTTGTCCATACGCCGACAGTTTAGTCAATTAACCACCCTTTTTTTTTCTTAATAATTGACAAACTGCCGATGTCGAGATTCGAACCCATAACCTCTCAGCTTCCAAGTAGGCATACTGCGCAGGCATAACGCAGGCATAACGACGCTCTGCCACTTGACTGGTGTTTATGAATGGACCTACTATATTGGATTTTGAAATTCCATGTATGCACTTTATCTAGCACATGAACAGCCTAATCCTAGGCAATCGTGCACCCTTAAATCCAATATGATTAAAACCAAACTAAGATAATATCAAAATACTAAACAGAAAAACTACTTATATATCGTATTTAGCCATGAATTTAGATACATTAATTCTTAGCTTATTATCAATTGCAACTATATTTAACAATCAAAGAAGAAGTATGCAACGAATTTCTGAACTAGATATTGTATGTTATAATTCTGCGAAAAAGATCGTCATTTATGACGTTGATGACATATGAAATAAATACAAATGTATTTACTTGTTAAAAGCAACAGTAGCACCTAAAAGTATATAACCTTTACACATATAATTAAATTTTTGCATTTAAATGCCTATTATTTCATACATTATAATACTTCCTGAACAATTTATTATTCATTAATGCATCATATATAGAAACAAAAGCGGAAAAGATTATCGCACCATCAATAAATTATAATCATCTCTCATCATGCATATTATAATAGATAATAAAATATGAAAAAAATATTTTAAAAATATTATTACTCAGATTTTAATAAAATCATAAAATTTTAACCTTGTTATTTAATAAAATTATTTGTAGGATAAATCTAAATAAACTATCAATTTGTTGTTTTTTTTTTGTGTTTTGAATTAATTATATCGATTTATGTTGTAATTTTTAAGTATTTTTTCATTTTTGTTTGTTATATATTTAATTTAATTCCTCAGCCCACCCAAGGATTATTTGGAAATTTTTTTTAAATTTGGTATATAAAATGTATCAAACTACTGGTTCATTATTTATTAATTCCCCCGAATCGCCAATTTGGGTCTATAAATAAAGGTTTGGGTCGCTCATTTAAATTTGGTATTTAATATTTACAACCTAAGCATCCCAAGCTTTTATGTGTTGACTCAAGGAAAAAATTTTATTTATCTTCTTTTTAATTCATTAAATAAAGGGTTGTTTTAAAACAAAAAATTATGTATTTATACCCGGTATATATAGTATATACAAGGGTATTTAAATTAAGATTCGACTTTTTAAAAACGGTTAGAATATTGATCGCAGAAAATAAATTGTGGTATCGGTGTTCAAAAAATAGCCTAGTTGATTATGGCCGCCTTTCTGTTCGTGGACACGATAACTCAAAAGGTCCAGTTTGTGAATGGGTAAAGTTGGAACGGGCTTCGTTCTTCTTTAGAAAAAAATTTTAAAGACAAGGAATGTCTCAGTCCCTTTTATACCCGGTATACACTATATACCAGGGTATATTAAGTTTAGTTCCGACTTTTTAACGGCTGTCCGTCTGTAAACACGATAACTCAAAAACGAAAAGAGATAGCAAGCTGAAATTGTGTATGTGTACTTTAGAGCAGAAAAGTAAGGTCAAGTTCGCGAATGGACACACTCGGAGCATGTTTGCCCAAATGGGAAAAACTGCCTATCTTTGAAACCGTAAGAGATAGAACAAAAATTTAGAGACAAAAAATGTCCCTTTTTAAAAAACAAACAACTTTTGTAAAAAACTTTTTTTTATAAATTCAATATATACCGGCTATTTAAGCAATTACCTCAATTACTTGTTATTTTTACTTGTTAAAATATTCGTTTTATAGCGTTTTTTATAAAAATTATACCGGATTTGCATATTAAATATTAAACACTCTGTCTAGTAATCTCTGTGTTATCGAATAGATGACTTCATACCATAAATTTTTGCAAAATCTATATTTTTTTGTGTGAAATCTATCCACCTACATATAAAATGAACTAATCTTTTTTTTGCATTAAATCAAGGATTTCAATTTTTTTTTTTTTTTTTTTTGGCCATAATAAATAATAAATTAGTGTTATGACATAATTTATATAATTGATGTTGGAATTGATGTGATATTTCAAGTCTTACTAATTTAAAATTTTAATTTTATTACAAGAAAAGTTAAAATTAAAAAGTGTTTTTTTTTTTTTTTAATAAAATTAATTATCTATATAATTAATTATCACACATACAAAATGCACTGATCACTGATCATCCAAATTATTTTGGTTTTTTGTGAACAATAATATTTTGATGGCAATAAAATTAAGGTGGTTGGTGTAATAGAGTTTGAAGAAAATGAATTATTGATTTTTGTAAAAAGGTTATTATTCTTCAATATTTTTTATACAGAAAAATAAATTTATTTAACTCTCCTTTTATCTATTACGGTTTCAAAGATGGATATTTAACACACCCTCCTCCCTGCCACGGGTGGGTACACGGTCCAATTTTGCTGATAAACGAGCATGATTTCACATTTTAGCTATAGAACATACACGCATAGTTTTCAGCTTGTTATCTTTTTTCTTTTTTGAATTATCGTGTACGTATCTACAGGAAGGTATATCATGTAAACAGAGGGAGGGATGTATTTACATGAATGTTGAATTTTATTCCATTTTTTCCAAGTATATTTTGGCATGTACAAATCTGATGGATGAACACAATAGGGAATATGCATAAACATTTTTTTTTCACTTGAATTGAAGCATGTTTACTGGACAAATATCAAGATAAAATTACTTTTTAAATAACTTTAAAAATAAGCGAGATATAAATGATTGAAATTCCCGATTAGACAAAGAGTGTGATAGCCCTCTTGATATGTTATGTGACGTCATATTACACTTTCACCATTTAAAATACACGTAAAACTCCGTTTTTAGTATTTTTGCAAGAAAGAGACAGATAATAATCTTTAAATGCTTATAGCTTCCTTGATATTTGTCGGATTTTAATTTCGTTTTTAAATATTATTACAGTATTAACAGTATTTTCATATTCTGAAAATAAATGTGAAAAAAAATTTTCATGCATATTCCCTATTAATCATGCAATGTCATTATTAACCATTCAAATAAAATGCATTCATATTTAAACATACTAAAAGGTATTCTCTGAGGCTATATTTTTTGTTCATTTCTTGATGAGATGAAGTTTACCGGGCATCAACCTTATTCGGATAATAAACATTCATGTTCAGAAATAAAAATACTATTTATTGCTCCCATGTTATATTATTGTAATTACACATTTTTTTTTAAATTTACAATATTCAGAATTAGTTACTGTTGTTTGAAATTCTTTTTAACATGCTTTTATTAGCTTGACTTGTATGTATCTATATCTATCTATCTATGTATGTATGATTGTAATGGAATTTATAAGTGAGTTAATATAAGAACCGTACCGTAACCGAAGACGTATTAAGAACCGATGGCAATACAATAAAAAATTAAACAATTAAATTGATTAAGGTATTTCCAAACTATAATTAGGTTGTCAAAAACTTCAAGAATTTTACAATATTAGTAAAATGAATCCGCAGAAATCAGTTGAATTTTTTTGAGAATTTATCACTATGGCGTTTATGAGAAAATCGTTATGTAAGTTGGAGAAATTTAACATGCAACTTCATAAACATGGTGAAATAAAATGGACGATTCCGACTGTTTTTACTTCGAACTCTCTTAATATAGTTACGATTGTTCTAAAATTCGATACATACTTTCCTCAATTCCTTAGAAATATTTTTCCTTAAAACTTTGGGAAAATGACCATCGGGTTGAAAAGTTTTTTGATAAAATATACGTAAAAAAAGTGCATTTTTTTCATGTCCGCAGCAGATGGTTATTTGTTCAGTTGGTATCATGAGTACCGGCGCGCTGTTTGAAAGTCGTTTGAAATTATATTCTAGTATATGTATGATGACTAGTGCATATGTATAATATGTTATGTGACGAATGGGAACACTGACGACAACAGACAGCTGTTTTCAACAACGCGCAGGAGTACCAACATATTTTTTTTACGCAAAAAAAATTTTTATATAGTTTTTTTGCGCGAGTACCCGATCAGCTGATATAGTTTGAAAAATACCTTAATAGCCAAAATACAAATTTGCATATTTCTAACTTTAAAATAATAATTTATAGTGTGCTATTATAGTTTATAGTTTCCATATAGATGTCATCAACAAAATCTTAATAGTAAAAATGACATAAAATGACGTCAAATTAAGTAAATGTCAGTCACCTCCGTTAGTAGACCATAAATGTAGACGTAAACTTTACGAAAACTTTACGAAAACAAACAGTTTGATCATCATTTATTTTATGTTTACATCACCAGTGGTAAATCTATTCCATATAAAACCATGGTCAATTTTTTCACGGACATTCACAAGAAATTAAATGTAAATTAAATCTTTCATTTTATTCAATTAGTCACACAAATAGTAAACTTATCATAAATATAATAAAATAATACTACAATAAATGAAACCTGTTAAAAAACTAACGGTACAATCACAAATTTTCTTTTCAATATATAGTTTTTAAAATATTTATATTTCTACAATTTGACATTAAATCCACTTGCAGAAAATATGAGAAGAAAATTATTCTTCTTTAATGTCATAAATAGTTGAATTATTGAAGTGTTGTTAATTTTGATTTCCTGAGATTCAACGTTTACATGGCATGGGAATTAAATCAAATAATAATTTATTATTAACGGGTTACATGGGTATGAAAATTTTTAAAAATCAATTTTTTTATTGTCTTATTAAATAGAATTTGTCTAGAATATTCTCCCAAAGTTTTAAACCAATTAGAGCAAAACTCTAGGAGATAGAGCCTTGGGAAGAATATTGAGGCAACAGCTTACCTATTGTTTATCTGTCTTTAATCGCATTTTTCTGAAAACTCTATTTTTGAAATCGGTTGACATGATTTCTTAAAAAATAATGATCCGATCCGAAAATTATATTGATTAAAAGCGCATAAAATTTTCCACAATAAAGATTCGAAAGACTTTTGGATTCGTCAATTAGATTACTTATGGTTGAATCGTTTAACGTCTGCTTCAGTTAGGAATTTGTGAAAAATTCGATCCAAGTTAATTTCTTTGTCAAATGTACAAAATCCTTAGTAGCAAAAGTTTAATTTTTTGCAGATATCAGCGGTCATCGGTTAGAGGACATTCTGTCAAATCGATCAGTATGATTACTATGACACTATCAATTATTAGTAACCACAAACAAATTATTTTTAAATATTTTTCCGTATTGTAAATTTTTGTGATTTATGTAAGGTCAATTATTACTAATAATATCTTACAAATATTCGTATTTTGTGGACTTTCAATTTATCACAATTTGTCATCCATTCACCTTTGTTTCTTTATTTACTTGTAAAAATTACTGTATTTGGGTATATCCCATATATGGGTGAGGTTATTCGATACAAAATTGTTAACAATATTTTGTTTTAACGTATCGTGTAGTTTCCTTGAACCGCTACAATCAACAAAACAGACTTTTATATAGTAATGTACTAAAAAGAAAAAAATACAAAACAGGTAATTGTAAATACATGGGATGTATTCAGCTCTCCTTTCTTTGAGAATAGTGTATTCATTTGATTTCAACATAAGACGCCTCCTCATATTTTAATAAAAGGCTATTTTATTATTTGTTTCTTTTTAGTGCATTACTAATAAAAAACATATTTTATGTACCAACTGTTCACAACTGTACTTCTGTATACATTGGCAAACTTTCAAATCAATACGACATTAATCAGCAGGTGAAAATCGACTTCTTGGATTTCTTTACAATCTGTCAAAATACCCATTAAAAAAACCAAGAATTCCGAAATTCAAATTTTGCATACAGGAAGGTTTTATCTCAACTAAATTCATGAAATATTTCTTATGCGATACAACAAGAATACATAAATTTTCCTTACTAATTTTCAAGAAAAATCAATTTTTAAAGATCCAAAAGTTGGCTTGAATCTGGTAATTAATAATTTTTCTTTACTGTCCGATTTTCAATATAATTTGTCTATAAACATCTCAAAAACTACAAAAGCTTCGGAAGTTCCTATTTTGCGGTCTGATAGGTTTGATCTCTAAATAAGTTTGTGGAATATTTTGATAAACGTCTTACAGGAAGAGGTAGGGCTACTTCCCATGAAATTTCAAGAAATTTATCCTTAAAACTGCCACTATCTATATATATATATATATAGAAAAAGGAAATATGTTGTATCTGTTGTATGTGTGTTTTTCCGGATTAGCGAAATAATGATGAGATAAGACCCTAAGGAAATTTTTCTTACGACTCCATAAAAACAATCATAAGTTTTTAAATACCAAACCATTCTAGAATTGTTGACGACAATAAAATTTTCTAAATCTCAAATATAGTTTATAGTTTCTATAGAAATAACTACACCAACATTTCCAAAAATTTTGGAAATACATTATTCGTCAATAAATTTCAAATAATAAAAAAAAATTGATGTTTTAAACTGTCAAAATTTAGAAAAAAATTATTTTTTGACATTAATTGCCTATACTATGCACTACCTATAAAAATTTTTTGAAGGCCGGGCAACGCTGGCTTTTTTAGCTATTCATAATATATAGATTTGTTGACTGCCCTTTTGCAAAGTATATGAAAATATAGATCAAGAGAAATGACATCAGAATACACCGTTAATTTTTCATCAATTTTTAATATCTCTAAAAATAAAAATAAAAACCACTTACGCGTAGTATTATGCATGGTAAAACTTAAAAAACACATTTATCAAAAGAAAAACACAGAAAAATCACAAAATATCACAATAATTAAAGCACACTAAAGATTTGATTGACTATATCGAAAGATGAAAAAAAAAACCGTTTAACTATGAAAACTTATCATAAAGTTCAAATTTAAACAGGTAAAAATAAGTTCGCGATGTATCCAATTGATAAAAAAAAAAAACAAATTTAATAAATACATTCACAAAATAATTATGTGTCTCTTAATTCATCACTAAATGTCATCGAGAAAAAAACTTATTTGGATTTTATGTTTAATCAAATCAAATCGCATATAATCAATATCATATTATTTATTATAAAGATACTACGATTGATAAACACAAACAACAACAACAACAACAACAATTGTTGATCTCTGTTGTATCTGGTATATCTGTTGTGCTAAGAATCATGTTTTAAAATGAAATTATTTTTATAATATTGTCCGTTTTTGAACCTGTTCTCCATTATAGGTATACAAAAATGACGTACAAAAATGATATAAAACAACAAAAAATAGTTTATGCAAATTAATTATTATAAATAAATAATAATAATAATCATAATAATAATAAACACAATCTTTGTTTTATTGGTGTAATAGTAGACACCACCAACCCCCACTACCATCACTTCTAGGAATAGTTACTATTTCTAATCTATCTTCTATGTTTATATATATATATATATATATATATATATATATATATATATATATATATATATATATCCGTGGTAAGAATATCATGATTACTTGTTTGAATTTTTTATATTTTATAAGTGTTGCCATATCACAACATTATTGTCTACAAAAATAACTTCAAAGGTTAATTTTTTTAAACAATTCCAGTAATGACTATATTATAGAAACTCCGTGAGCTGGGTCAAATCCGAATCAATTTTTGTGTAAAGGCTAAATAGTCAGCAAATTGTGTAGAATTTGTGCTTCAAAAATCTTTGTGAAAAGTATTCGTGATTCATTTTTGTTTTTTGTTTTTAAAAATTTAATAACAAATTTCGGAAGCTGGAATTTTTTAGATTTTTACCAGTGAAAACAATGGTCTTATGTACAAATGACGTCATTTGTCGAGCTATTTATGCCTTATTTATTCGGATTTTCGAAAAATGGTTCGAATAAAATTTTGTTCATTATAACTATAGATAGATAAATAAATTGGAGAGGTTGCCCTGGACGGGCTACACTTCGCCCATAAGGTCCATTGCGATGCCTAAGGATGTGAGGATGTGAGTGGAGTGGAAGGAATTTGTGAGTAGACTAGGAATTGGTAGGATATGCGGCTGCAGCCGACTCTGATAGGAATTATGCCGATATTCATCTGGAGTTCGTGAAGGAAACTGCAAGTTCGTGAAGAAAACCTTCTCAACCATAGTTCGTTACTTCGTTCTTGTCCATACGCCGACAGTTTAGTCAATTAACCGCCCCCTTTTCTTTTTTTTTTAATAATTGACAAACTGCCGATGTTGGGATTCGAACCCATAACCTTCCAGTTTCCAAATATGCATACTGAGCAGACATAACGCCTTAGACCGCTCGGCTACTTGGACTGGTCATTATAACCATACTAACAACTTTTATTCGAAAAATTTCTTCGAAAACCGAATTAAACCGGCACAACCCAATAAAAAAATTTTGAAATGATTGCTCGATTTTTGACATCATTTGTACTTTAAAGTGCAACATTCAATTGTTCTTGCAATTGAGCTATTTGTTTAATGGAAACAATTGGTCTAATTGGTCTTCCGTTGAATTTAATTTTAGGTTGGAAATAAGAGTTAACGAATGACCGAAATTACACTTAATATACTTTATTGAATGTAATATTGATGTTTAAATATTTTACAATAATATATGCAGTCAAACCTGGATAAGCGAGAGTTCTAGGGAGCACAATCTCATTCTCGCTTATAGAGGTTTCTCACTAACCCGAGTTTCTCGCTAATGCAGGTACATGGGTAGCGTTTCTCTCTTATAGAGGTACGCAGCAATAACAAGTCACAGCAAGTACGAATGTAGCTATAGTTCTTCCTAAATAATAAAAATAAATAAAGCTCGACTGTCGCTTATAGAGGTATAGATAAGTAGCAGTCTCACTTACGGAGGTCCATGAAGGAAAAACGACTCTCTCTTACAGAAGTTTCTGTTTCTCGCTAATAGAGGTTTTGGCAGCTTAAAATGGCGGATCCTGGCTATTACTCTCACTTATATAGTTTTCTCACGTATCCAGTTCTCACTTACCCAGGTTTGACTGTATTTACAAGTTCCAATAATTATAACACTAACAAAGGTTCTGATACGAATTATCTGACGAATTTAACGTTTAAGTTTCTGGTGGAATGGAATTGTGTCTCTTATAATATAGTACCCTGAGGCCTTACCGCAAATTTTTGTACTGTCTGAAATAATCATATAGACATGCACGCGCTTATTGTAGTTAAGCAAAAGCCACGCGCATTTCATAAATTCTTGAAATAACAATTTCTCATGAATATGTGTTATAAAATTGCTCAGCTAGCAATTTCTCACGAAATATAAGACAAAATGTATTTGATTCTTACTGCAGTAAAACATCATTAAAATAAAAACTACATACATAAAATTAAACTAACTACAGTAAAACTGCTTCCAATTTTATAAGACAGCAACAGTACCTACTACTTTTGGTATTAATGGGCCAAATCGAAACAGAGAAATGGGGATTTGTTATATATCTGAAGTAAAGTTGAAATTGAAAGCGAATTTGATTGTTTAGTTATTAAAAAAAAAAAAGAGGATCACAATACGTTTCACAAAGACTTTTGAAGCACAATTTATACACAATTTGCTAACTATTTTGCCTTCACGCAAAAATTGATTTGGATTTGACCCAGCTCACGGAGTTTCTTATAGTCATTACTGAAATTGTAAAAAAATTAATCTTTGAAGTTGAAAATTGCAACAATTATTTTTGTAAACAATAATGATGTAATATGACACTTATAAAATATATACAGGGTGAGTCAAAAATCATGGAGTTTATTGAGAGGGTGGATAGAGGATGAAATTCTGAGATGAAAAGATCGTGGACATTTTTGTGCCTGACCCACCGTTAATTAGATATTAATTAAATAAAGTAACCAATTAGAGAAGAGCGTTAACAATTAAGAGCGTAATAAAAAATAGTGGGGAATGAACCAGCGGCAGCAGAGATACTCTCAACTCAATAAAATTTGAATGATTCATTATACCTGAAAACTACATGTTTCGTTAAAAAATTTAAGCAACTTGAATTGAACCACCACAAATTGAATCACCAATCATTTAGGGGAATAAACGATTCACGATTCACCCATCATTTAGCTCACTAAAATATTGAAAAAAATTATACTTAAGAATTATCAATGTTTTTTGCACTGATCAAAACAATTGCAATTTAGACTTATTTTCAACTTTTCGTTAAGTAAATTGAAGGTATTCAAATATTGGGAAGTTTTTGATTTTAGTCCGCTTATCGAAAACTGAGTTTTTATAAGATCTTGAATTTTTAAGGTCATAAAAAACTATCCTGACTATCTTTATGATCGATTCCAAAATCTAATCAGCTCTTCACTATAAAAAAAAAACGCCAAATGCGACATAAAATTTCATTGTAAGAAATCTAATAAAAACTAAATAATTCAGTTAATTAGATTTTTTTTAATTCTACTATAAAAACTGTATCGGATTTGAAACGCATAAGCAACTTTAGTGATGGGGAGAGCTCGCTAGTCTCACGTATCTCTGCTGATGCTACGTTAATTCCCCACCATTTTTTTTCCGTTTCTCTTATTTGTTACTTTATTTAATTTATATCTAATTAACCGTGCATCAGATACAAAAATGTCCAAGGACTTTTCATCTTAGAATTTCTTATATATATAAATATTCAGAGGTTTTTATTTTTGAGCATACCACACCAACAATACTAAACGCACAGAATTAGAGAAAACATTGATTTTGGAAACGAAATACATAACCTGCATGCTACGTTGTAGTCTGTATATAGATATTGAAAAAAATGCAACATTTTGAGTTCATACCAACGGTTTATTTGTAGAAAAGTTTACTTTTTTATTGTGATTCAGACGCGTTCTAACGGTTTGTATACGCCTATGGCTATTAAATATCTGATGTCCAAATAAAAAAACAATTAGATAATAAAAATAAATGTATTTTAGTTTAAATAATAATATTTTTTGAAATAATTCAACACTTTTCCCAAAAATTCAAAAGAAAAATTGCAATATCTTGTCATATGTTTTTAATCGGAATTAAAAAATTTGTATTTATTGGAATTGGCCGTAAAAGTACTTAATGTCTTACAGGTATAAAACAAAACAAGGTGTACTTAAACTGTCAGTTTTAATAAATTGTTCCTGGTAATTTATAAAAATCATTTATAGTACACTCCCGTTCATAAAAATTGAACCAGTAATTCATATCTAAAGCGTATATATTACTAACTGGCTGAAATTTTATGAACGGGAGTGTATTTTAGTTTAAATAATAATTTTTTTTTCCAAATAATTCAACAGTTTCCCCAAAAATTTAAAAGGAAAATTGTAATGTATTATCATATGTTTACTCGGAATTAAAAAATTTGTTTTTATTGAATTGACCTTCAAAGATTACTGACTTTCAGGTAGAAAACAAATGATGGTGTACTTAAACTGTCAATTATAAAAAAATTGTTCTGTGTAATTTACAAAAATCATTTATCGTTAATAAAAATAAATGTATTTTAGATTTAAAAAAAATTTTATGAGATAATTAAACACTTTCCCCCCAAAAATTGAAAAGGAAAATTGCAATGTATTGTCATATGTTTACTCGGAATAAAAAATTGTGATTTATTGGAATTGACCTTAAAAGGTTAATGTATTTCAGGTATAAAACAAATGATGGTGTACTTAAACTGTCAATTATAAAAAAAATGTTCCTTGTAATTTACAAAAATCATTTATAGTTAATAAAAATAAATATATTTTAGTTTAAATAATAATTTTTTTTTTTTAGATAATTCAACACTTTCCCCAAAAATTTAAAAGGAAAATTGTAATGTATTATCTTATGTTTACTTGGAATTAAAAAATTTGTTTTTATTGTAATTGACCTTCAAAGATTACTGACTTTTAGGTATAAAAAAAAAGATGGTGTACTTAAACTGTCACTTTTAAAAAAGTTGTTCGGTGTAATTTACAAAAATCATTCATGGTTAATAATAAAAAAGCTTAAAAAACTAAAATCCGACTACGAAAAAACCACGAAACAAGTTTGAAGAGCCTTGTAAAAATTTCTCGTAGTCGAAACTGTAATAATTCCCGATCTTTGACTTTACGACAAATATTTACAAGCCTCTTTAAATTTGTTTTGTGCTTTTTTCATAGTCGGGTTTTAGTTTTTTTAAACTTTTAAATTTAAAGCTTTTTAGTATAATATTATGAATCTGTGAGTTAAAATATTTCATTCACTTAATACCAAACTCGACATTTGTGAAATTTTTGTTTGTTGCTTAGCGTATTACAAAAGTTCATATTCGCCATTTTGAATGAAATATGACGCCACATAGCCTATGACACATGGAACTCTGAGACGAAACTAACGACAACTCATTCATCAAAATCGGATGATTAGTTTAGGCGCTACGAAGGAACATAAATTCATTCAAACATATATAGACTGCTAAAAACATAACCCTTTTGGCTTTGTCGTAGTCGGGTCAAACATAAATAAATGTATTGTAATTTAAATCTTTTTTTTTTTTGAGATAATTCAACACTTCCTCCCAAAACATTCAAAAGGGAACTTGTCGTGAAATGTATATGTTTACTCGGAAATCAAATTTTGTATTTAGTGGAATTGACCTTAAAAGATTAATGTATTTCAGGTATAAAACAAATGTTGTTGTACTTAAACTGTCAATTTTAAAACAGTTGTTCCTTGTTATTATTTTTTAATTAAAATTTTGGTGTGGGAGAAACCACACCGTTTCTTTGTTTTAACCAAAGAAATAAATAAACTAGATTTCTTGAGCCATTTATTTAAATATGTTACCGTATTTTTTGTCAAATAAGATTATCGTCAATCATATACTTGATTTTAATAATATTTTCGTTTAGTAGTACCCGTATCCGTATCCGTATAATTTTATAATTGATTTATGCTTTATTGATTCGGTTTTCGAAAAAATGTCTCGGATAAAAGTTATTCATTATAAATATAGTAACAACATTTATTCGATTTTTTTTTAGGAAACCGAATAAGTGCATAAATCAGCTATAAAATTTATAAAAAACTTTTGTGACCAAGTGTAGAATTTAATTACTTATAAATGATGGCGCATACATACCATTATAATTTATTTAATGAATGCGTATTTGTGCATCATTTGGTTTTAACTCGTGAACCAATTGAATCTTATATGGGAAAAGATGTAAGATACGTAAAATTCTTTTCAAAGACCGTCTAGACATTACCAACTACTAAGAACGTCGCCTGGTGGAAGTTTCGGGGTTTTCCTCAACACTTGCTTGCACCCGAGCAATGTTCATATCATTTCGAACTGCACGAGTTCTTCCAGCACGTGGAAGATCACAGACAGCCCCATGTTGCCAAAAACGCCGAACCAATCGATAAATTGTCGGAACATGAAAGAAATTTCGTTATGATCTTTGTGTCTGAATAATCGAATGATGACTTTCAAAATAAAATTGAACAACTTTGGTTCTTTGTTCTGTGCTGAGTCTTTCCATCATAAATTTCCCAAGTTTTTCAAAGTTAATTTTGAAAAAAAAAATATGTAAAAAAAAAATTTATTCACTAATTAAATCATAACGTTACTGATGCGCCACCATATTAAACTTTATTGCACTTTGAATGATGATTACGAACAAAAAAAACTGCGCAGACATTTTAATTATTTAATACATAATAACAATTAAAATGAATGTAAATTGAAGTAAATAATTAATTAAAGAATTTTTCTGCAATCAAGATAAATTTTCTGGTTTTTTGATATTTCTACAATTAAATAATATTCTCTGCCTACATGAAATTTGAACAAAAAATAAATTCATATTAACATTCTTATTCATATAGTGGAAACGTATTTTCTATTAAAAATCTTTCAATTTTGATTAATTATTAAACAATTATTTTTTAATTAGAGGAGGTTTTTTTTTTGCAGACTATAAAATGCCAAGTCATAGATGAAATAAAAAAGATATTAGTATATAATATGTTAATCGATTTTTCAACAAGTGATTCAAATTTCTGCATACATATAGGTACACTGTACAAATTTACAGAACTATACAGAATAACTATACAGAAGTTTAAAATGCAACTAAAATATATTTCACTCATAAATTTTTACTAGGGACCATAATATATTCCCATATACGATAACTTAATAAGTATCAAGCAAAATTTTTACTATAAACAAGAACAAAAAAGGCGTTACGCAGGAGCTGCGCCAACTTAGCGAATTTCCCTAGAATACATAAATCACTTTTTAGTCACAATTTAAGTCTGATCAAAATGAAATATCGTATCTTCTCATATTAGTATTTTCAAGGCCAATTTCAAGGGGTAAAGGGGGACATAAAGATAGAAGAAAACACAAAATATAAAATATCTCTCTTAATATTGGAAAAATCGAAAAATTTATAACGAGTAAAGTTGTAGAAAATCAAGATTGCTATAATCCATTAATTTATCATTTTTTCCAAACTCTAATGTGTACAGAGATATTTAGAATTTTAACTTTCAATCTTTAATTGTAAATATTTCTGTAAATATTAGTGTAACAGAAAAATGATAAGAAACAAAATGACAATAAAACTTAGTACCTACAACTTAATTCTTGGTAAAATTTTTTGATTTTTCAAATATTAAGGGAGATATGTCAAATTTTGTGTTTCCCCATCTCTTTCCCCTTGTCCGATTTTATTCATTAACGAACTTAACCTTTTGAATATCAAAAGTGCCTCAAATACAAAATTTCATTCCAATCGGAATAAAACTGTGAACACTAGAGAGTCCACAGACACATAAACTTATATGCACATATATATGTTGATATATACGAGTATAGGTAGGATCGATGGACATTTGAAGAAATTTTTACGAAATTCATTGGAACAAAAACAATAGCTGATTTCCCCTTTGGAGGAAATGCGCTAAAAATTATTAGTTTAGCCTTTGATTTTTACTAAAACACCATAGTAAAATTTACTACAAATTAAAATTAACCCTGGGAATCAAATTTAATTCACAATGTTTACTTCACAAATTACTGTGGTAGATATTAAATGTTTTAAATATAGCCATAAAAAACGTATCCGCGTCAGTCGCCACGCGAACGTTCCCATAGTAAATTGAAATAAATCACACTATACAAATTGAATGTGCACCATTGTAAAAAGTTATGTCCATAAAAAGTAAAAATTAATGGAAAATTCTCACAGTGTATCACATAAGTCAAACCAAGTTTAAGTATCTCAAGGACCGAACATGCTATGAAGCTCAAATTTAAATCGTAGCTTGAGACCCATAATCTGACGGTACCTACTCACTTGACAAGTGGTCAGATTTTAGAACACTTAATATACAAAGAAATAATCTGACCACTTGCCAAGTTACATATGAAATACTCTGCACCTGAGAAACTTACCCAATAAATCCCCATTTTTTCATTTTTGTTAAAAAACTTGGTTCTTACATAGATTGCACTACTTTTCAAGGCAAACATTTTCATTTTTGCTGGGATATCAATACTTTTTGTGTGCGAAAATTTGGTCCCTCTCACATTTATGTTTTTTGTCGGATAAAAAATCTATCGCACTGACCCGAACTGCACCTTTCTTCTTTTTTTGAGATACTTTTAAATAAATCAGTGTTCAAAAAACACACAAATATTTTATTATGATTTTTCCGCCAACTGTAATTTGCATATGTATTTCTCACTAAACTACTTGTCATTGTGTTATAAGGCTATCGGCCTATCCATAGTGTTTTATAAAATGTCCAACTTGGATAAATTAAACAAAATTTATTGATAGAACTTTTACGAAAGACGTGATTTAAATTTTGAAACATTATAAATCCCCTTATCTTATATTTTATTTTTAGAGCATGTTTTGATGTTTGAAAAATCCACTTAAATAAGTAAATAAAAAACTGAAGCTATAAAGAAAAACTTGTTTATATTCCTTTGATCATATTACGGCGTATTAGACCGACTGTTAGCCCGGTGACATTTTCTCGCCACGCGATCAATTAGTTAATTATAAGTAATATAACAAATCAGTTTTAAAAAGATGCTATTAGATGGCAGTTCAAATACAGGTTCAAAAACTTATTCATATGTGGAAATGCATTTTTTTTAAACAAAATAGTTAATAATAATAATAATAGTTTAAGCAACTGATTGACAGAATTGAGCCGTCTTAATTTTTTTTAAATTATTTAATTTTTGATATTAAATTAATATGTATTTTTTAAATAAAGAATAATTTTTTTCTTTAGAGAAAATCTAAATTTTTTTGTTTTTGATATTGCCATATTTTTTGATTATGCCATATTTATGTCCCTTAGTAAACCACCACAAGTTGCTTTCATGCATACTTTCTATACAAAATAGTTTCGGTACCCTTAATAACGAATATTAACAAATGAACCGTGAGATGAATGGCCAAAAATTATATTTTTGTCATCAGATTTGTTCAAAACGTAAAAGTCTGGCGAAAACTCAACATCGATTTTTGACGTCGAAAACGCCTATACTACATACTGCCTTATTATAATTTCTGCATAGAGATAATTTAGAAATTATAAAAGAATATAAACCATTTTTTAAATGTTTTAAAAAATTTTAACATACATTTTTTTAACTGTAGAATTTCTTAATAAATAAAATTATTTTATTGAATTTAGCAAATAAAATATATTCTTAAATCGGAAAAACCTTGTAATTCCGAACATGGCCAAATAATTTTACTTTCCCTTGCGTATTTATAATTGTAGTTGTATAGGTTAAGTTCACACATATCTCAAATTCTCAACAACGAATGCATTTCAGAATAATACGTAAAATCATATCAACTTAAATGCTATCTAATTTTTCATAATTTTCAGTTCATCAGAAATCTAACTAATATAGACATAAATATTTTTTTTTTAAACAAGCTATTATTTAACGAACGTAAAAGTATAAAATACAATTTTTCCATGAGTCATCTCTAGCACGTGACAATTGGTGTTTGTTCCTCAGGACTATGATATATGGGTGAAATAATTAGAAACAGAGTAGTCAGGCTCAACTGTGATAGTTACCATATGCGTTACTAGGGTTACATTAATAAAATAAACACAAAATTATTATTTTATTAATGGAACGCAGTTTTTTTAATGGAAAATATAACTAATTAGCTGCCCGCCCCGGCTTCGCATGAGTAGCACTAATTATCTATAGCCAGATGACACAAAATTGAAAATATGACAAAAAATTGACAAAAAATAAAAATTATTTTTTCCCAATCGCTACCAAACTTTACAGGATCACCCGCTGGGCTAACCTGAAGATTCTCTGAAAATTTCATCAAAATCGGCCCACCCGTTTTGGAGCCCATAAGAAACATACATACAAACATCGATTTTTATATATATAGATAGATTGTTATTGTGTAGCCTGACTATAGCCGCCATTTTGGAATATAACGTAATCAGTAACTTTACCAATAAATAAAAGATTTGGGTGAACATTTAAAACTTAAGCAACTCACGCTTTTATTTATGGTCACATAATGGTGGCTCAGGGTTATTGGCTACTCAAAAAATTCAATTTAATTTCCCACCGCTACCACTACTTCCGAATATTTATCAACATTTCCAACCAAATTTATATTTCAGGGAACATTTTCTAATTTCATGTATATAGAGCGATATACTATATATCGTTCACACGTGTGCAATATTAACTTTCACATGACTTTCACACAAAATTTCAAATCTTTAGCAAGATTTACATATATTGTTGCATGATTTTTCTCTCACAAATAAAATTAGAAAACAAACAGTATGTGAAGTTAAATGAAAGCTTGTAAAAATTACAGTTTCGTTTTTTGAAATTAATTTTTTTAAAGCTAGACAAAACTCGTGCTCAATTAGAACTAGTCGAAATTTTGATTACCATATTTGATCTCAATTAAACATGCAAACATATGAAGTTAAATAAAAGCTTGTAATAAAAAAGCTCTGTTGAGAAATTTTTGAGCTAAGGTCTCTATGTTTTATATGGAAATTGAATCCATGCTCATGTATAAAAATCCTCAATGATATCAAAGCTCTAAAACTATAAATAGTTTTATACTTACAGTACACGAAAAACAAATGTTAAGAAATTCGTATTCAAAAGATATTCGATATTTTCATTAAATCAACTGAAATCGTGATTTATTATTATGGATTTTGCCTTGAGCAAAAGTTTTATTGGGTTTCTACTATTATAAAATTATAAATGTCTGTCAATTTGTTTGTTCGAGCATCACGCAAAACATACTGAACCGCTTTTTGTTGAAAAGCTTATAATTAACCATGAAAACTGGTATTTTATCTCTGTATGAAAATGGCCGCCGGAGATATAGCAATTAACGCGGGCGAAGCCATGAGTATAACTTAATTGGGTATAAACTTCATAAAACAAACATATCAAAATTTCAAGCAACATGACCGAGATTTAATTTCGTTATCAAGTGCGGTTTTATTTAATACCTAATTATTTGTGGTTATATAACAGATAACAATTAACATAATCATTTTATTAGAGGTTTTAAAACTGAACGTTTAATATTCTATATATTATAATTGTGATGGGTTTCATTATCACATAAATAATATATAATCACAATAAACACGAACTATAAACATCATCAAATTTTACTAATTTGATGAAAATTATCATTTCAATTAAGTTTACTAATTCCTTATAAATTAATCATTTTTAAGAGAGTCATAAAACCGAATAATTTTCATAATTTTAACAAACAAAAAAATTGCAAACTGGATGATGTAAGATAATTATTAAATAATTATATTATATACAAACAAAAAAAAGTAATAAACAAATTTAAAAAAACCCAACTGTGTAAAAAAATAATTACCTGTAACTTTGTGTGTTGTATCTATCGAAATGGTAGCATAAAAGTATTATTATTATTATTATTACTATTAGTATTATTATTATTTGTGAATACTTATTAACATTAAGATAGTTGTCGTGCTAATGAGCGTAATTATAGAATGTTCCAAATTTTTGCATACTTATTAAGGGTATTATTATAAAATTTGAATTCGATTGACCGTTTCATAAGCGAGAAAAAATTTGAAGTTCGAATAATTAACATGGGAAGCAATGGAGACTAACCATTTTATAAGCAGTATTTCCACCATTTTATAATTTTTAATAAAAAAACGACACTATTTACGAATCTTTTTAAAAAATAGCTATAAATTATTGGATTTGTTCTGTGTATTTAAAAAAAAACGAGAATTATTGACCGTCTCATTGTTTAGTTATAACAACGCAAAGTGAAGTATTTTATAAATAAATATAAGTGCCAACATGCTGAACTGATACAACTTGACAACACTGTACGACACTATACGTTGTACTATTCGAGTACATGTATGTAAACAAACAGTATATCAACTGGCGGAATATAAGCGACGTTGCCGGATTGCAACTTATAAAAATGTTGATAGGATTTGTATATACGTTTAGACAAGTATCGTATGTGTAACATATCCACCGGTACAGTCTTGGACAAAAATTAAGGCTTAATGCTATACGTTTCTTCACTCTTACTATACGCATACGCTACACAACTTTATGACAAAATTGTATCAAGATAACTCACTTAATTAAAATAATATACAGACTGTGTTGGAATGCTTTTCCAATAGAGAATCAATGATAAATATTATTTATTACTGGCAGGCCGTCTGGTTACTGTGCGGAGTCAGTCAGTAGACATGTAATGAGTACACACTCACTCTTAAATTAGTACATGGGTACTGACTGATTCCACACAGTAACCAGACGGCCTGCCAGTATTAAATAATGTTTAATATGGATTCTGAATTGGAAAAGCATTCCAACACAGTCTGTATATAAATTTGTAATTGGCTATTTCCTATAAGCTTTTATTTTATAGCCATTGTTATAATAAGAAAATATTCGCTTTTTTATTATTCGCAGATGTTATATTTAAATAATATACCCTATGTACCACTTCCACAACTAAGACGAATCTAGCTACACCTCATATGTTAAAATCCATCAAGTCGTTTAGGCTACAGAGCGTACAAAAATAGGCACACATCCTACATACAAACATACACTCGAAAAACATTAATCTCCTGCTAGGGCAGTCGGGCAATAAAGACAATTTATCGTTATATTAAAATATTATGTTGAAACAAGAATTTTGACATTTTGTCATTTAATTTACTACTTTATTGAAATTATTTTATTAACATATTATGAAATTATGCCTATTAACCAAAATGAGAATAATATAGTAATAGGATATTTAACACCGATCCTTGTTTGACAAGTAACTTTAAATTAATTTTTAATTTTATACTTAATAAATTTTTAATTTTATACTTAAAAAATCTTTATTAAATAAAACAAATATTTGAAATTTTCGTAACACATCAATTTATTTGATTAGTTTCGGAGCACAGTTCCTTCCTCAGAAATAAAAAATGAAATGATCAATTCTTACAAACTGCACCGACAGAGAAAACTTTTTCAGGTACTTGACATAACATTTTATGAATTTGATCTAATAACATTGGGAAAATCTTAAAGCATAAACATTTTGGAAAATTATACAAATTTAATAGCTAGGTATACAAAATATAAAATTTTTTTTGAATGAAAGGCAATGAGCGGCTAAGTCCATTAGTGGACAAAATCGGCCAAAAAGGGAAAGGTGAGTTAAGAGGTCGAAGAAAACACGAAATTTGAACTGTATCTTTTAATATTGATAAAATGGAAAAACTTTAACATGAGTAAAGTTGTAGGAAATAAACTGTATCTCAATTTATTTCCTGATCAATTTTTCTATAACTCTAATATTTACTAAAATATTTATGATTTTAATGAAATACTAATGAATTTTAAAATTATCAACCAAGGTCTAGGTGCTAGAGACCCCTATGCGGTACCCCTCTTTCTGATTATACCCCTTCTTTTATGAAAATTCGCTTAGACTGCGTAGCTACTATACATGTCGAATTTTTCTTGTTGTGTATAATCAAAAATTTTGTCTGTGTAACCAAATATTATTTGTATTTTTTACGCAAATTTAATTATAAACTATAATCAAGAACTACATGAAGATATAATATTTGTTGTTTTACTGAAAAACTTTAATTGAATCAAACAAAAATCATCAATTTTTATAAGAGAATATAATTCATAATTTGAAGGTTAATTACATAAGATTATATAGATAGACCACAAATATAATCATCTTATTTATAAACAAGATACTCGTTATAATTCATATATAAAAGTGTCTCAATCTCTAATTTATATACGCATAATTTATTCTAATTAAATGGTTTTTTTTTTTTTAAATTAAATATTTAAAAAATAACTTATAATTATCTTCGAATGTATTTTGCATTTTACAATTCTGTTTAGCTGTTAAGGAAAAAAATCAAGGATATGTGCAACAAACAGATTATGTTTGCATAATTAATTGTTGGTAAAATTCCCTCACATATAGAAATTATAAAGGTAATATAATAATGGAAGATCCTCAGTTGCAATTAAATTTCTGGATATGAAAAAGTTATTTTTGAAAAAATAATTTATTATCGAAAGAATGGTCAAATTTTGATACTTGCCCATCACTTACGATATCGATGGCAGTAAGTAATAACCTCTTCTATTTAATGAAGATAGGAAATTATTTGTTTCCGGTTCTTATAGTCGAATTACCGGGGATATAAATATCCTATGGATAAAATACATGAATAATTTTGTGTGAGTAAGTAGTACAACCACAGACACCTTTAAACTAATAAAATATAGTAAGTGTCACCTTTAAACTTGCATGCTAAAGTATACCGTCACTTCCGGTTATGATTTAAAGTGTGGTTTTATATCATAAGATATATATCAGTAATATTTATGCCAAAATAAAAGTTGTATATATTTTTAAATAATTTATTAAAATCATATTAAATAAGGTCAACCCTAAAGACACAAAATCGCTCGCGTGCTAAAAAATCACCGGTTATGATTTTAATTTATGGTACATACGATACATTAGTAATATTTATACCAAAAATAAGGTCAAAACGACTATTTAGAGTCTAAATTTTAGACCCATAAGTTTAATAAAATGATATTGTAGTGAATAAAATTTTTGTATGGACGAAAATTTGTTTATTCATCTTTGCGTTTTGGCAAAAGTAAAGTAAATTAAAAAATTGAAAGTGAAATGAATATTTAGCAAAATATAGAATTTTTTATCATTTTGATTTGATAGGCAACTTATTACAACTTGTATTACAACTTGTTACATATTTAAGCGAATTTCATATATATATATATATATATATATATATATATATATATATATATATATATATATATATATATATATATATATATATATATATATATGTATATATATTTATTTATTTTGACAAATTTGCTAGGTCAATCTATCGTCATGAAACTTGGGTGTCTAGAAGAATATTTTGTTTGCTTATTTTTTCCATAAAACGCACCGTTTCCGAGATATTTCACTTTTTCTGAAAATTTCAGCGTTAACATCCCAGGCACATAAAATTTGCAAGGTCTCACCAATTTTTTATGAGTTCCAAAGTTTCTATGGTATTTTTTTACTTCTGGAACGAAATAATCGCCGATTCTTTGTATAAAAAAAAAAATTGTATACTGCATGGAAAATTGTCAATTTTTAATTGGAATATACTATCCTATTCCATTGCAGTACAATTGTAAAACACTGTGATACATCGACGTGCACTTCCGTTACACGCTGAAAATAACTTCAACTTACAAAAATTTTGTCCTTATAAACCACTTATACGTCAGTTTCTAGTAAATATTCAATTAAAATAAAGATTTTTGTCTTAATTAACCCTGAAAAGTCAGAATCAATTAAAAATTGTTTGCTTGTTCCGAGAGTACTTTGCATCACATATAAACTTGAGCAACAAAATCAAAGAACTACGTCAAAGATCTGCTTCATTTACTTTAAGCATCAAGATCAAAGACCTACGTCAATATCTGCTTCATTTAACTTGGAGAATTTCGTATAAAAAAATTTCCTTAACTACGCATTTTACAATAGAGTTCAAGGTATAACAGCATTAGCCATACTATAATTAGTGTACAACAATAACAATAAGTTGATAAAAAAAAACGAAACCGAATCTACATCAATTTTTTAGTAAATCATTCACCGAATCTAATGCAATAATAATAACACACGATTATAGTACGAAAACTTTTTAATTATTTATTTTGTAAATTTATTCAGAACCTTCAATTACTTGTGCAAATACATTCAAATTCTTCAACAAACAATGTAGATATTATTATTTCTGGTGTCCTTCAATGTAAATAAATTTGGTGAGAATAAAGTTACTCTCGGTTTTTAATTAAGGTTGTTGTGAAGAAAATTCAATTAAATGACAGGTTCTTCAAAATTTTACAGCTTATTATTTCAATTATAAAGAATATCCGGTCAAAATTTGAAGTTGATCCTGTTTTTAGTTTGAGTAAAAAAATGTTAAAGTTACGATTTTTAAGAGATTTTTACATAGGTTAAATGGGCTCGTCGGTAAAAACATGAATACAAAAATCTATATCTCGACAACCAGATACGTCAGTGTTATGAAAAACTGTCATAATATTTATCAAAGTCTTATAAACATCTGGAACCAATTTCAAATTAATCTTGGTTTTTTGTTTCTGAGATAATTAAATTTGTAGATCGAAAAATGTTCTAAATCTAGTTTAATTTTTAGTGTTATTTATTTTTATCTAGTTATATTTTTAGTTATATTTATTTTTATCTAGTTTTATTTAGTTTTATCTAGTTTTATCACCATGGAACTTCTTTGAAATACATAAAAACATATTTTTAATTATTAAAACTCTTCGAAAACACGAAATTTAGGATTTAAGTAAATATAGGATTTAAGCAAGTATATATGTTTTTTACAAAAATTTTTATTTATTTAGAGTTGGCAATGGATGAGATATCAATGCATTTAGTATAGGACAAACTCACCACCCTTACTTTCCCTCACCAGTTTCACAACAACCTTAAATAGTAATATGAAAAAATTAACCCGTCAACCAGAAATCCAACCTCGAACCTCTGGATTTCTAACCCAATGTGCTTAGCGCTAAATCAACGACGATTCAGACGTACAAATTAATTCTTTCATATCATTGGACATTTTTTTTCAATGCGATTGTTTCCTAATGTGCTTCGATACTCGAATTCAATAGTGGTAAATATTTCTAAATTGAAAAAACGATTATCCCAGCTTAGCAGGTCTTTACTTGTTTTCGATTAATATCGGGGGCCAACTTATGGCAAAGACCTGAAGGCAAATTTTATATAAACATCAATTATTTATCTGATACAATTACTACAGGTATTCACGGAAAATGAAGTGATGTAAGAAATGAGAATGATTTAAAACTAAAATTGAATTTTTTTGTTTCAATTTTTTATATATACTAAAAATAATTAAGTTTCTGATTTGTTTGTAATTTTCCATTGTTTTTAATCTTTTTAAACCGACTTCAAAAAAGGAGGAGGTTATCAATTCGGTTGTATTTAAAAAAAAATGTTTGTTACCTCAGAACCCGTCATTTATCAACTGATTTTGAAAATTATTTTTTTGATTAAATGGGTATACTCTCGAGGTGGTTCCATTGTCACCAAATCATAATCTGATGAGGATATCCCATGGAAATCCTCAAATATTATAGGCATGTACAGTGTGTTTGTTGAAGTCTCTCAAATCAAATGAAATCTATTAATGGTTCAAGTGTTTGAGCCTGAGAATCATCACTTCATGCTGCTGAGCTGGCGATGGCCGCCACAGCTCTTTTTAACTATTAGGAGATAGGAGATAATACTGCAATATGTCGATAGAAACTTAGCGACAATTGACAGATTTAATCTAAAAGACAATTGTTGTCCAAACCTATTAACTATAATTTTAATAAAATATTATTATTGGTATGTGCTGTCTACTGATCGGTTTTAAGTCGGTCCCATTTAGGGCACGAACTTCTTACCATCACCGAGGATGGCTCCGACTTCAAAACGATCAGTAGGCAGCACATACCAAAAATATGTTATTAAAATTATAGGTAATAGGTTTGGGCAAGAATTGTCTTTTGGATTAAATCTGTATTTTGTTACTTTTAGCTTTTTAGTGTAGTGAGTTTTTGTGTTTTTTGAAGTCGGTTTTTTTTCTTAAGTTTTTTATAATTCTAAACCTGTGTACAATAGCAGTTACTTCCAATAACATTCATTCCATCAATGTTGATATTTTTTTTAAATTACAAAACCTATCAAAAATTGAATAAAAAAATTTAATTTAACTACAAGATTCTAATCATTTTCTAAAAATGTTTTTACTGATTTTGTTTATAAGATAAGTTTTTTGGTGTAAAACACTCACATGATCTCTCTCTCTTTATATAAATATATTATATATATATTTATATATATATATATATATATATATATATCGTAAAACTTGAAATTCTCGAATAATGTAACGCAGGGTAAATGCCACCCTGGACGCGTTCCAATATGTCTACCCTAATCTCCGTGTTGTTTATAATAAGATTTAATTAGATCGACTCTATTTTTTAATTTAGTATCCATTTTTATACCCGGTATATAATACATACCAGGGTATATTAAGTTTAGTTCCGACTTTATATCGGTTAAAAATAATAAAATTTGGTATATGTGTTATAGAGCAAAAAAGTAAGGTCAAGTTTGTGAATAGGCAAAAACGGGACATGTTTGGGCAAAATGGGAAAAACTGCCCATTTTTGAAACAGTAAGGCATAGAAAAAATATTAATAGACAAAAAATGCCCCTTTTTTAAATAAACAACTTTGTTTAAAACTTAGTTTCACAAATTCAGTACATACGAGGTATTTAAGCAATTAACTGAATTGGTTATTATTTTCCCTTGTTACTGATAATTTTGCTGACGGAGCTCAGAACCAACCAGATTAGCCTAAACTTGATATTATTAATGATTTGAGCTGTATCAAACTTATTTGTATTAACTGAAGTTCTATATATATTAATTTTTGCTTTTAACATTACATTGTCTAGTTTTATAATATCAAACTTGAAACTGATTCAAGCAAATATTAATAGCTTCTCAAATTTTTGCATCCATCAAACTAGCGCAACTATATCGGAGTCTAACAGGCCTTAGAATAATTACTGAACTATACGTTGGAGAAAACACATTGATGCAATATTTTGCTACAATTATAATCCCACTATCTGTTTTAAGCTGATATAAAAAAGATTACACAATATTATAATTTTATTTCTATTAATAAATAATCCATTATTCTTTTAAAATTAATTTCGATGACAGCAATGATTACTTGTAAAAAATTTTCGCAATATGATTTGCCTCAATATACGAGTTTCGTAAAATAATAAAAATATTTTTTTCTTGTTCTGTAAAAAGTTCTCAATCAATTTCAATTATATTCATCTCAATTCAAATTTGGAGTCCTTAACATTCTCCAAAAAAAGTAATAATTCAATGATCGTCAGTAGCTATATCATCGTATATCACATTAAAATTGTGTAAAGAAACACATAAAAAGTAGTGGCTGAGTTTGTTAAGATTTTTTGTCGGACATCGAACAGAAAACAACGGCAGCACTAAATTTCCAATAAACGTACGAAACTTCGGAATTATATAACAATATTATATCAATGTAAGGACCAATTTTGGTCGTAAAATTATTAAATTATATGTACTTACGATCACATGAGAATTATGTAATGAAATGTAGATTGATAATTGATAACTTACCTGAAAAAAAAGAAAAACGATTAATTATTATTTTAATGGCATAACTGTTAAAATATGTTTAGTATTCAGACATTTAGTTTACAAATCTGTAAATGATACAAGTGTTTCATAAACATCCGATTAATTTATATAGAATGTCCCAAAACAAAACCGCGCGCTTTTTTTTATTACTTTGATTTTACAT
Source organism: Nineta flava (assembly GCA_963920215.1). Taxonomy (NCBI): domain Eukaryota; kingdom Metazoa; phylum Arthropoda; class Insecta; order Neuroptera; family Chrysopidae; genus Nineta; species Nineta flava. The sequence goes on from OY986042.1 coordinate 12,806,774, forward strand.
ATACAGGTGGCTCAGGTTTTAATCCGGAAGAGGTCATAGATCTCCCGTCAATGGGTGTCAATGGGTCATACGTCAGAATCATCTTTCGTGTAGCATTAAGCACACTGGGATAGAAAACCCAAGGTCGGAGGTTCGAATCCTGATTGATGAGTTAATTTTTTCATATCAATATTTAATTAAAATGTATTAGCTTAACATTTGCATAAAACAATTCGATTAAATTATTTTAAACAATTTTTTGTTTGTTTATGTAAATTGCTATGATTAAAAGTTTTTATGATGGTTATGATTGATCAATCATTGATCAATCAGAAAATCATATGAAATTAGAATAAATTATACCCGGATACATACTAAAACAAAATAATTATAATTAATGATATTACATTGAAAAAATTCAATAATTCGAATCTAAAAATAAAGGTGAACAAGCTTTTATTCTCCGATTGAAGAGTATAGTAATCAACTATACACAAAAAAGTGCAAAGAGGAGTTCTGGGTCGCACCTGCTTTAGTGGGTGCACCTGCTTTAATGGTAGTTGATTTCACATAAAGTTAGAATGTTAGATTTCAACAAGTTTTTTTTAACCATCTCACACCTTTCAGATTTTAAAATATCTCTATACATTTTGTACTTCAAAATTTTAACCTTTATCTTGGATCATTCTATAACTCCAGACATCCGCTATGGTTGGGAATAACAATATCACTTAATAAATAAACATCAATTGATTTTATTCTTCTAAAAAAAAATATTTCTATTTATTGGAAATATCTATTTATTTTATTTCTTAATAATAGGGAATATGCATGAAAATTTTTTTTCACTTGAATTGAAGCATGTTTACTTGACAAATATCAAGGTAAAATTACTTTTTAAATAACTTTAAAAATAAGCGAGATATGAATGATTGAAATTCCCGATTAGACAAAGAAGGTGATAGCCCTCTAGATATGTTATGTGACGTCATATTACACTTTCACCATTTAAAGTACACGTAAAACTCCGTTTTTAGTATTTTTGCAAGAAAGAGACAGATAATAATCTTTAAAAGCTTATAGCTTCCTTGATATTTGTCGGATTTTAATTTCGTTTTTAAATATTATTACAGTATTAACAGTATTTTCATATTCTGAAAATAAATGTGAAAAAAAATTTTCATGCATATTCCCTATTATTAATCCTATGCAATTTTGATACAGTATTTTAAAATCTGAAACTGATTCACGTCATTTAAAAGTTTTCAACTAAATATTTTAGAAAATATGTATTTTAGAGAAAAATATTTGAAACACAATTTTAAAGGAGAAATATAATGGCAATAATAATATTTTTGTTCTATGCAGCCGTTTCCGTGTGGTATACCTTATCTTTTAAATGGTGCAAGGTAGGGAAAAACTTTAAACACAAAAACTTTCATACATCCCTTAGTTTAGGTGCAAATACGTCGTAAATTTTGTATTTACGCTAAAAATATTGGAAGCATGAAACAAAAAATTCAAACAGAACTTTTTTTTTTTTAGAAGAACAGTAGTTTTTAAGACGTCAAGTATTTGTAAGAAACTACAAAACAAAAAACCAAGACTTTATATTTCGTAGTATCTAGAGCAGTGATTCTCAACCACTGTGCCGCGGCACTTTTGCGTGCCGCCACATTCATAAAGTGAGCCGCCAAATTTTAGAAATGTATATAGTAAAGTATTCACTAACATAAAAACAAAAAAAAGATCGAGACTGTTAAATGTAGAAGACGATATACGAGTAGCATTGTCATTTTTACAACCAAATATAAATGAAATTATCAAAAAACATCATGTTCAAATTTCTCATTAAAAGTAATCTTATTATTAATTTGTAATGAATCCCTTAATAATCGTACTGTTGTTTTTGTAGTACATATTATTTTATTTTACATTCAAAATTATGATCATAAACTATTTTACACAGTGTATTATAATATAGGTAAGTAAACAACTTTTAAACTTATTATTTTCTTTGTGTGCTGCGACAAAAAAAAAAAGGTTGAGAATCACTGATCTAGAGTATAAGAAAAATTCCATCAGATCTAATGACATACAAAATAAATTTTCCATGCAATATTATAATTGCATAATATTTCTATCAAATAATTTTTCCATTCAATTTCGTATTATTTTTTTTCTTTCCAATAATAAAATTCCATTCATACAGTGTGTTCATTTGAGAAGTTTCCCCGTAAATATTTTATATACATTTTAGAAAAAAAAATTTTCAAACTAAAGTTGTTTAGTTTAAAGCGGGAAAACATAATGCAATAATTATATTTTAACTTTTGTGTGAAACATTTTTTTCTAAAAATGCATATTTTAAAAAATATTTTGGTAGAAACTTTTCAAATGAACACTCCGTAGAATATTAGACATATTATTTTTAAAATTCAAGCTCAAGGCGTTTTGTAGGAGAAAAAAATAAAGCATAACACTCAGAGACTTAATACTAATTAAAACTTTTAATCTTGGATATTTTGCAAGTATCGTTCATTTGGAAAAATTATCAAAGGTTGAAAATCAAATTTTTTACCATATACCTATGGAAAAATCAAAATTTTTTTTATATTTAAGCTTGTGGCAACTTTGTTAATACATTAGAGCACATAAATAACGTTTTAAAATATTCTTTGACTGTGTAAATTTAATAAATTGAATGAAAAAAAAAGCGAACGGCAGAATTAATTATGAATTATTTTAATCACCGTAATTGAAACCATTTTTTTTATCGTTCTAAAAAATTGTTGATAGTTGCATATGCATATCCTGAAACAAACATGTTTATTAAAATAGTGAATTTTAATTTTAATTTACCACAAAAAATAATACATTTTTTGTGGATTTTGTAGAATATTATGAATTTATTAAGTCTACTATATACAAGCTTACATATTACTAGCTTATACTCGCGATTTTGCTTGTGTTTTATTAATATATCTCCGGCTGCGAGATATTGGACATACAAATTTTGGCAGAATAGTTTCCGGTACTCATGCGCTGATTCGAACTAGACTTAATAGGGAATATGCATGAAAATTTTTTTTCACTTGAATTGAAGCATGTTTACTTGACAAATATCAAGGTAAAATTACTTTTTAAATAACTTTAAAAATAAGCGAGATATGAATGATTGAAATTCCCGATTAGACAAAGAGGGTGATAGCCCTTTTGATATGTTATGTGACGTCATATTACACTTTCACCATTTAAAATACACGTAAAACTCCGTTTTTAATATTTTTGCAAGAAAGAGACAGATAATAATCTTTAAAAGCTTATATCCTTGATATTTGTCGGATTTTAATTTCGTTTTTAAATATTATTACAGTATTAACAGTATTTTCATATTCTGAAAATAAATGTGAAAAAAAATTTTCATGCATATTCCCTATTATAAATAATAATAAATGCATTTTTTTTATAGACCCAAGGTATAAAATCGTCCACTTATTATAATTATATAGGGTGGCGTATAAGTAACGTTATGATTTAATTGGTGAATACATTTTTTGTTTACGTATTGTTTTTTTAGTATTAACTTTGAAAAACTTGGGAAATTTATGATGGAAAGGCTCAGCACAGAACAAAGAACCAAAGTTGTTCAATTTTATTTTGAAAGTCAGCATTCGATTATTCAGACACAAAGATCATATCGAAATTTCTTTCATGTTCCGACAATTTACCGATTAGTTCCGCGTTTTCGACAACATGGGGCTGTCTGTGATCTTCCGCGTGCTGGAAGACCTCGTGCAGTTCAAAATGATGTGAACATTGCTCAGGTGCAAGCAAGTGTTGAGGAAAACCCCGAAACCTCCACCAGGCGACGTTCTCAGCAGTTGAGGATGTCTTGACGGTCTCTGCAAAGAATTTTATATACGTCACACCTTTTCCCATATAAGATTCAATTGGTTCACGAGTTAAAACCAAATGATGCACAAATACGCATTCATTAACTAAATCATAACGTTACTTATGCGCCAACATTTATAAGATTTGTTTCATAAACGTGGCGCTTGAGTTGTCCAAAATCACAACTCTCTTCTGAAATAAGCGTTATACATATACACAAATTTGTTTTCTCGAAATAGTATCTTAATTTTTAAGTGAAGCTTTTTGGTCTTGAGCTCTGGGGGCACCTAATACCGGGGGGCCCTGGTGCACCACACCACCTGCACCACCCTTGCGAGGCCTCTAAGGGTAGCATAATAAAGTTTAATTACAAATGAAATAAAACTATTTAATAAAAAAATCATTTTAAAGTAATTAAATTAATATGAAAATAAGAAAATTTCCTGTTGTTGAAAACAACTACAAAATATATTACAATTATAAATTAAATAAAATAATTATGTAATTAATTACGATACCAACATGACATAATAATAATTAATAAAACTGATTTTACAACCATTAAGGTTGATCGGACACATGTATAGGTAAAATCGGTAATGTATAGATAAAAGGTTGAATTTTTGATATTTTATTAATTGCTAACTCATACGTTTAAAATAATTTTTTGAAAAAAATTTGACGAAGAGTTTTCATGTATTTAATCATTTGCTATGTTGTGTATAGCAAATGTTGAATGAACGCATACATTTTCGATAATGTTGCTCCACCTTCTATAGATTAAAAAGTAAAAAAACATCTACTTTTATAAATTAAATCTCGTACATTACGTTAAATTTAAAAAAAAAATTATCTGATGAAGAGTTTTGTAAATATCTTAATTAAAAATATAAAAAATTCACGAAAATTTTCGTCAACTTGTCGAAATAATCGTCAAAAGACAGTTATTTATTATTTTTAGTTTTAAAATAGGTACATAAATCCGATGACTAGTGATGTTAGATGCTATCTAAATTTAAATAATTAATTTACAGATTAAAATATTTATTTTCTGTTAAAAAGAGTGCTTCTGTTTATTATGAAATGTACTGTACTGTCCGGTGAACCTTAACAGATAAAAAATTGAACAAATATCTCTAAATGTGTGATTAATGTGTACAATATAAATATGTATCAATTATGTTTATATCGTTTTATGTTAAAAATTTTCAACTTTGATTTCACATACCTGGGGGGGTTTCTCAATCGATTGAAACATTTTTATACCCGATATATATTCTGATATATGCCAGGGTATATTTTAAAACCGACATATTGTAACGATTATGTTACAATAAATTGACCTAATTAACCCATTTCCGGATATACGTCCGTCCGTAAACACGATAGCTCAAAAAAGAAAAGAGATAACGAGCTGAAATTTAGTGTGTGTGTGTGTGTGCTCTAGTCCATGTATAGAACTCAGCATATATTGGGTGTTTATACAGATAAGCCTGTTACCAGTTACTTTTCTTATTTATAATGTTTATACAGAATTTTTTTTCAATTTCAACATAAAAACATAAATATTATTGTTAAATTTTAAATTATAATACAATTATATAAATTTTTGCATATATTTTTTTTCTATAATACAATGAAGGATTGTTATTATATGATTTATATCTTAACATGCAACAAATATAAGGTAGGACGATCACGTTAGATAGATAGATATATTTTAGAGGTTGCCCTGGACAGGCTACACTTCGACCATAAGGTCCATTAAATTGTGATGCCTAAGGATGTGAGGATGTGAGTGGAGTGGAAGGAATTTTTGTGTACAGGCAAGGAATTGATAGGATGCTGCCGCCGACTATGATAGAAACTATGCCGATATTCATCTGGAGTTCGTGAAGACAATGCAGAAAACCTTCTCAAGTATAGCCGCTAACTTAGTTCTTGTCCTCACGCCGGATCTCTGAGCCTACTCCCTATCGAGTTCCGTTGTTGAACTACCTTAAAAATGCATTTTTTTATTTATTTATAGGTATTTATTTATATATATACAGTGTGTCTACTTAAGTTGGCTCCATATGGAAAACTTTTTTATTATAAAGTTTACGAAAAAAAGTTATTCTTTATAAAAATCTCTGCATTCGAAAATATTAACATTCAGCTATTCACTTTTGACATCGAATGTATAGGGTGTCTAAAAATTGAAAAAGTTCGATAGGAATGTTTTGACCACTTCAATTTTAAATCAAATTTTGTATATTTTTGTTCTAAATGTAGACCATATAGAACAGATTATACGGGAAACGGTTCAAGAAATCACTCCCGAGATATGTAGGAGTGGATTTAAAGAATTGTGTAAAAGAACAATTACTTGTACGGAACGTGAAGGTGGATACGTTGAGGCAAAAACGAACTGAAGATAACTGTTGTTACTAACGGCAACAATAATAATTGTATTTGTAATGTATGAAAAAAAAATGTTCTGTATTCATTACTTTGTTACATATCATTCATTAAATGTTTCAAATCAGCAAATAAACATTTGAAGTACGATGACTGGTTAATTAGAATAACAGATAACGTGTTTTATAAGTAGGATTTGCAAAATTTAATTTAAAATTGAAGTGGAAAAAAAAATTCCTATCGAACTTTTTCAATTTCTGCACATCCTGTACATTCGATGTCAAATGGAAATAGCTGAATGTTAATAATTTCGAAAGCAGAGATTTTTATAAAGGAAAACTTTTTTTCGTAAACCTTATAATACAAAAGTTTTCCATATGGAGCCAACTTAAGTAGACACACTGTATATATATATATATATAATTATTAATTGTATATACAACTTTCACTACACTAGATATTACGTCTTACCACGCATGGAATAATAATAAGTATTCACTTACGTTTTTTTTGCACACACAAGTTCAAGTTTATATGTCAATCAAATCAATAAATCAAAATATTATTTCCGTAACGTATGTTGGTAATTAGTTTAATGTATTTCTTGTTATACCCAGTATATGTAAAGGTATATTAAGTTTGATCCCGACTTTGTATCGCTTAAAAATATTGATCGTAGGCATGAATGTTTGGCATGTGTTCATAAAATGGCCTAATTCGGGCCATTTCCGCATGTCTGTCTGTCTGTGGACGCGATAACTCAAAAACCAAAAGAGATAACGAGCTGAAATTTTGTGTGTGGACAAAATTGGGCAAAATGGACAAAACTGTCTAGCTTTGAAACCGTAAGAGATATAACAAAAATTTGTTAACAAAAAATCTTCTTCTTTTAAAATAAACTACTTTTGTTGGATAATTTTTTCCATAAACTCAGTATATATTGGGTATTTAAACAATTAACTCAGTTAGTTGTTACATTACTTGTTTTTTTAATCGCTTGAATAATTATTATCCTTGATGCGAGCTATGTATGTTAATTTATAACCTTAGAAATATAAGGTTGTTGTTTCGCTTCAACACGTTTTGTGTAAAAACTTATAACATATGAAGGAAAACGTACCGAATAGAGGAATTAAATATGTTCCGTTAAGCTTCCTCCGGGCGCAATACGTCGACTACTGAATCCGGGTGCGCACTTGTATAAATGACGTCAAAAGTCGAACAATCATGATATAATTGATTTGTGCCTGAAAATTTCAGTTTTCGAAATGCTTAGGTTAAAAGTTGTTCATTATAAATATATACTAACAACTTTTATACGAAACATTTTTTGGAAATCCGAATAAATTATACAATTTTTAAATGGCTTGACTTTTTCTCATCCAGGGGATAGATGAACCATTTATTTTGAGGTTATATTCTACAACATACTTGAATTTCAGCCAATTTCACTGAGACTCATTATCCACGGATAACGCCAGTTTCAAAACTTGTAACACAAAAACCAAGGATTTCTCGGATTTGTGCCAATAAGAACTTCTGATTGTCTTTTACTGTTGGGCTTTGTTTCTGAAATACACGTGTAAGAAATATTAAATTACTACCGACTCAGTATAATACATTAAATCTAACCCGCCTCCATATCTCTGCGACAAGCGTCGACAAGCTACTTTAGAAGAAAAATAAAACTTATTTTGACAAAATGGAAACCCGACTTAACAAAAGAAGCACTAAAAAGTAAAAAAATAATTGCATATTCTTGTGCCAATTTTAGTTCACCAAAGCAAAAATTTTTAAATATATATGTACAATTATTGTTATTTTTGGAGGCGGTGTCAACATAGATAAATTCACATAACTTTTGGACACCGCCTCCAAAAATAACAATAATTGTACATATATATTTAAAAATTTTTGCTTTGGTGAACTAAAATTGGCACAAGAATATGCAATTATTTTTTTACTTTTTAGTGCTTCTTTTGTTAAGTCGGGTTTCCATTTTGTCAAAATAAGTTTTATTTCTCGCTTTTTAGTGACTTTGAAGTTCTATAACTGATTTTATTTGTCTAAATATGGGTAGACCTGCTAAACGACCAACTAATTTTTAGTGAATTTTTTTATAACACTTTTTTTTTACCCGTTTTTTTTTTTTTTTTAAATTTTTAATGCATTTTTTTATAACAGATTTTTAGTTTTCTTTACAAGGAATTTGGTTTTTTTTTGTAAAATTTTTTTTTTTTGGGGTCGGTTTTTTTTTTAAGGAAAAATTTTTTTTGAAGTCGGTTTTTAAAAAAATTTTCTTATTTTCCCATTATGAATGAGTATACTTTTTCAAAAAAAAAAAAAAATTTCGCAGAAATCGGTTATCACATATAAAATGAGGATTTTCCTCGATTTTCCGGAGATCCCCTCATCAGAATGCGATTTGGTGACAATGGGACCAATCGGGAATCAAACCCTTTAAAACAAAAAAAAAAAATTCAAAATCGGTTCATAAATGCCGGAGTTCTGAGGTAACAAACATAAAAAAAAAAAAAAAAAAAAAAAAAAAAAAAAAAAAAAAAAAAAAAAAATACAGACGAATTGAGAACCATCCTCCTTTTTTGAAGTCGGGTTAATAATGCTAATTCAAAATTTAATTTCTACTTTAATTACATTATTGAAAAGGTCTGCAATATTTCTTTAATTTTTATGATATTGGCGAATTTACTCCTTGCTAAAGCTTCTCAAACTTGTTCTGTGGTGACACATCCTATTTTAAAGACTGGAAGAATGGCCACTTATAGCCTCGGCACTATAAATAACAAATATGTCATAATGGAATCTATCAATCTTTGTAAATTATTTGTGTATTATTAATTATATCATGATAAAAAGGTGAACAACCTGAAATAGACGATAAAGATTTTATTATCGATGGAAAAACCCAAACTATTTCGATTGTAAATAATTATCGTTACAAAAATCTTCGTAGCAAACATAATTATTATATGGCTATTTATTTTATAACATACAATCAAGTAGAAGTTATTGACATGAAATGGCCGATTTTTAGCTAATTTAGAAACTATTCGCTAACCATAGCTTCGCATACCTATATATCGTGATTCTGCTTCAAAAATTTAAAACATTCCTGATTTTTTTAAGGTTATAGAGGTTTCTTGAACCAGGACCCTTGGATTTGTATGTCTAAACGCACGGACGTATATTAGTCGAGTTTTAGAGATTTTTCGAAGGGTTTTATGAACCAGGTTATATTTCAGTCGCGTGAGACGATATTATTAAACTTAAGTTTAGAGTTTTACACGTTCCACTATCTCCGTTCACGTACACACATCTATCCAGCCACACATACATAGAGACTTGCCAATGGCCACAAATTGGTTGTTTGATAACAGGGGACGTCAAAACGTCAAAATTCGGTAAAATCTCAATATCAAAATATATATAGTTCTATACTATATTTTTTACGATAGTTTTATTTCAACCATATGGACGGAGACCATTAAACGGGTTGAGCATGTTGCACTAAATAGCTGAATATTAAGGTTGATCGGACTCATTTAAATCGGACTCATTTTAAGGATGGTAAAATCGGCAATGTATAGATAAAAATCTGAATTTTTGATATGTTATTAATTGATAACTCATAACGAAGGGTGTTTATGTAATTAATCATTAAAAATTGGAATTTTAACATGTTGTGAATAGCGAATGTTGAATGAACGCATACATTTTCGATAATGTTGCTCCACCTTCTATAGATTAAAAAGTAAAAAACGTCTACTTTTTAACCCGACTTCAAAAAAGGAGGATGGTTCTCAATTCGTCTGTATTTTTTTTTTTTTTTTTTATTTTTTTTAATTTTTTTTTTTTATATTTTTTTTATTTTTATGTTTGTTACCTCAGAACTCCGTCATTTATGAACCGATTTTGAATTTTTTTTTTTTGTTTTAAAGGGTTTGATTCCCGATTGGTCCCATTGTCACCAAATCGCATTCTGATGAGGGGATCTCCGGGAAATTGAGGAAACTCCTCATTTTATTTGTGATAACCGATTTCTGCGAAATTTTTTTTTTTTTTTGAAAAGGTATACTCATTCATAATGGGAAAATAAAAAAATTTTTTTAAAAACCGACTTCAAAAAAATTTTTTACAAAAAAAAAACCGACCCCAAAAAAAAAAATTTTTACAAAAAAAAAACAAAATGCTTGTAAAAAAAACTGAAAATCTGTTATAAAAAAATGCACTAAAAATTACAAAAAAAAAAAAACGGGTAAAAAAAATGTGTTATAAAAAAATTCACTAAAAATTAGTTGGTCGTTTAGTAGGTCTACCCATATTTAGACAAATAAAATCAGTTATAGAACTTCAAAGTCACTAAAAAGCGAGAAATAAAACTTATTTTGACAAAATGGAAACCCGACTTAACAAAAGATGCACTAAAAAGTAAAAAAATAATTGCATATTCTTGTGCCAATTTTAGTTCACCAAAGCAAAAATTTTTAAATATATATGTACAATTATTTTTATTTTTGGAGGCGGTGTCCAAAAGTTATGTGAATTTCTCTATGTTGTCACCGCCTCCAAAAATAAAAATAATTGTACATATATATTTAAAAATTTTTGCTTTGGTGAACTAAAATTGGCACAAGAATATGCAATTATTTTTTTACTTTTTAGTGCATCTTTTGTTAAGTCGGGTTTCCATTTTGTCAAAATAAGTTTTATATAAATTAAATCTCGTATATTATGTTAAAACTAAAAAAAAAATGTCAGACGAACAGTTTTGTAAATATCTGAATTAAAAAGATAAAAAATTCACGAAAATTTTCATCAAATCGTCAAAAGACGATTATTTATTATTTTTAGTAATTAAATAATTACATAAATCCGATGCTATCTAAATTTAAATAATTAATTTACAGATTAAAATTTTTAATTTCTGTTAAAAAGAGTTTTTCTATTTATTTTGAAATGTACTGTACTTTCCGGTCAAACTTAACACGCTACAATTTTTAGTCTTTTGCATTATGTATGTACACTTGGCCACAAAAGTTGATGTCAGTTTTTAAAAGTTTTAAAGTTGATTTGTGCCTTATTGATTAAGTTTTCGGAAAAACATTTCGAATGAAAGTTGTTACTATATTTTTTATGAACAATTTTTAGCCAAACCATATTTTCGAAAACTGAATCATTAAGGCACAAATAAATTATAAAATTTAAAAAAATGACATCAACTTTTGTGGTCCATAGTACATGTTTACAGTGTGTCACACTTGTGTAGACATAGTTCAAAATTATCGCAGTGTGTACAAAAATCATATACAAAAGTTTAAAACCGTATAAACCATCTATCGGTGTTTCTCGGAACTACGTACTAAGTCTAATTAATCACATAGTCTTATTAATCACATACTATGAATTAGTTGACCTCAAATGGGAAATTTTTTAAATAATAATTATAGGATTTAAAAAAGAGTATGATTTACATTTGGTATTAAAACTCATTAAAATTATTTTTATAATTAATTAATATTCTTTCTTGTAATTTAGTTAGCCTAGCATAAGACAGTGAATGCAGTAACGGAAATATCGTTGTAAAAATGAATGAGTATTCTTGATGTGAAAACATCTATAGCGAGCCTAAACAAGTATAATTTTATATGGGAAGTAAAATGAAACTTCATAGCAGACTGTCACGTTTTTTTGTATGTAACGATCGGCTAAGACACAGTCGGCAATCATCGGCATTCGTGTTTTAAATTGGAATTTAACATTGTATGTGCCATTTGTACTATGTGCGTCAAAAGTCAATCTGTCATTTCAAAATTTTATAATTGACATGTCCCTTATTTATTCGGTTTTCGAAATAATGCTTCGGAACAACTTTTATGTATGCCCACTTGGAAACTGGGAGGTTATGGGTTCGAATCCCGATATCAGCCGTTTGTCAATTATGAAGGAAATAAAGGGGCGGTAAATTGGCTAAACTGTCGACGTTTGGACAAGAACTAAGTAACCGGCTATGCTCGAGAAGGTTTTCTGCAGTTTTCTTAACGAACTCCAGATGAATATCGGCATAGTTCCTATCACAGTCGGCTGCAGCCGCATATCCTACCAATTCCTAATCTATACACAATGCCTGCTGACTTTATTAACGAGAAATTTCTATAAAAACGTTTACAGTTCATCAAATGTTCCGATATATCGGAGCCATCACACACTATACTACATCATATCTACAACATTTTAAACATAAACAGTAAATTACAATCAGGAAATAACCTTGATATAATGATAAAAACTAAAAAGATTAAAATAATTATGTGGTGTGAACGGTGCCACACATCATCTATACACATATTATAGTCTACGCACACTAGACTAAACTTTCTATCCTTGATATTTGGCAAGTTTAATCAATCAATTCTATTTTCTTAGAAATTCAAAAGCTCTAATCGACCATTTGAGTAAGTTTTCAACGATCAAATAAGTCAAATTTTTTATACAGACCCTTCTTTTTTTAACTTGTAGCAACTATGTTAATAAATTAGACACTGTAATAAATAATGTTATTTCTTATTTGAATTATACAGTTTATTTAATTGTATTTAAAAAAAATACTGTTATCAAATGTTATAATTGATTATTAATTATTTTAATCATCATAATTTTGATGGTGTTATGCAAAAAGCGTTCAACCCACAAAACATGAAAATTAGATGTTCTTTACAATTATGTGCAAAAATGATTCCAGCTCAATCAGCTGTCCAAAACTTAATAAAATAAAAATTCTAAGGTAGTATTACCAGCCAAGTAGCCGAGCGGTCTAAGGCATTATGTTTACTTGGGGACTCGGAGGTAATTGGTTCGAATCCCAACATCGGCAGCCGCTACAATCTATCTATCTAAGAAATTATTCCATTTATCAGCTATCATATTACTGATTTTAAAACCAATTATCTCAAAACCAGCTACCTGGTTTTAACTCCTGCAGGTGTTAAGTCCTGCATAACACCACACAATTGAAACCAAGCGCTACAGTTACGACAAAAAATTTAATAAACTTTTTTGTGGATTTTGTAGAATTTGATGAGTGTACTATGTTGAGTTTTTACAAATGTACTATATCTAAGTAAGAGAAATATTTGATACTCATTTTGCCAATTTCTATAGATAAGTTTCAACAGATTAGAGATTACATACTCCGTTGTAATATATATATAGAGGTTAACAAAAATTAGTCAAACATATAAAAATTCATTTTAGGATGATGAAAACTTTATTCATATTTTTATTGTTTTTTTTGTTTAACAAATGAAAACTAATATTTTATTACGCTTTGTGTGTAGGCCGCTGATTTTTAGTTACTCAAAACAAATTAATTAACCATTGTTTATTGTAAATATTTATATATTATATGTAAACACATAAATAACATGCCCGCAGACAAAAGGGGACAAACAGGGGTAATTCCTCTCCTATAGAGACTAAAAAACGGTCGTAACTCCTGATCCAGACTCTCGAAAATGAGAGATTAAAACAATACTATGAATGATTCGACATTTTCGAAGTTATTCCAAGATATATTCCTTCAAAAAGAATATTAAATCAGAGAGAGAATAGCTTAAAGAATTCTAAGTGTCGTTTTCGAGAAAATTTTGAAGAAAAAAAAACAGAAATCACTAGTGTAGAACCCACTATCAAATATTCGCCTCAATGGTTGAAAGTGGTATTTTTTTATATTGGGGTCCCTAAAACATACAGCTACGGTGAAAACTCAACAAAGAAGCTGGTGCAACTGTAACTTTAGTTCTTCAGCGATGATTTAATCTCGTTATAGACGAAGCGTTCCCTTTACACTTGAGAGTCTACAAATCATTAGTTACAAAAAAATTGTGCGTATCAGCTCCTGACTGTAGTTTACTCTTATAAGTTATTTACTATGTTACGAAAAGTTATTTAATTTTGAAATATTCTGCTTAGATGCCGCTACCATTAATTCATTTACATAAAATTTAAATTTATGAATTTATATATAAAGATTTATAGTGTGCTAGTATAGTTTATAGTTTCTATGGAAATAACAATCAACAAAATTTTAAAATAATGATGTATATTTTTTTTAGAAGCTAACATTTAATATACAATTCAAAATATTATTTCAATTTTTATAAAAAGTTTATTTTATTATTATTTTTCTGAAAATAAATTAATGACCTACGAAAAAGGAAAATTTGTAATGTAAAATCAATCTGAAAAGATATGTTAAACATCATTAATTCAAATTGAATATCATAGCGTATAAAGGTGTTAGCTTGTAAAAAAACCATAACGCTTTATTTGAACACTTGATTTCACTACCCATCAAATTTCCGTACCGGGGGCTTTAAATTGAAATCGATTCTAAAAGAGTAAATTCCAAAAATGTAGAAACCAACTAACGCTATAAATATTAAAAGCAGTGATTTGGGATTACAACCAAACGTTTATTTTGTCTGAATATCTAACAATGAATATATATGCGTATGTTAGTAGTTACCATGTAACTCAGGGAAAGAATGATTTAGAATCAAGTAATACATTATACAGACTCATGAATAATGTTCGCCCCCTCGTAAGATGTTGTTCTGGTTACGGACTTGAAGGTGTGTATACACATTTGAAGTACAGAAAATCAGTTTTATATTTTTCATGAAATGTGAACTCGTTTTTATTTAATGTTTACCTTGTATAGACTATAGAGAGGTCACTTACTTTTTATTACCCGTTCAATAGGTAAAATTTATATTTATTAGCATTTAATAGTCTCTATGAGTAGTAATAGTCTTTATGTGATAGATTTTCCGGAAGAATAATAAGCAATTTATTTTTTATAAGATATTTGTTGTCATAATTACATCTGTATTTACCCAATTAAATTTTAGAATATATTTGAATTGAAATACATTTTATTTGGTGAATGTGCAGCAGGTTCATTCGCCGACCTTGTCCATGTCAGACATATTTTAAAAAGTATTTGTTATTTAATATATTGGTTAAGAATTTAAAAACAAGTTTTAAAAAAATGGGAAATTTCCTATAACCCAAGAAAAATAAACATTGATATATTTAAAGTTGGAAAAATTATTCATAGAATATTTTTCCTGAAAACAACGAGCTTTTCGGAAAAAAAAACATATGTGACTAAACATACTCGATAACTCTCTTCATTTTAGAAAATACCCATTTGAATGTTGTGGAAAAACTCCCCATGGATTACAACGGAACTAGGTGGGCTCTTGTAGTACTGTTCTTAAGAATTTGTGAGAGCTCTGTATCGATTTCACGATCAATTACCCTGCGGGTTACGGATTTGTAGATGGGAATATTTGCTATAAAAACGTCCTCGTCAGGCTTTTTTGGTGGATCGAGTCGTGGTGTCACAAGTCGATAAGAAACTCTTGCACATTAGAATTGTCTTAAGCCATGTTTCTTGAGAATTTCTCAAGATGCTCTTGAATAAATTTTTTTGGACATTTGAAGGATTCCTTTAACCCATACAACGGTAATAGCTGAATTTTAATACAAGTGAAAATGTAAAAAAATAACTGAATTAATAGTTTAAACACTCTGTATGTACTGAGTTCATTAACAGTGCTGTTTATTTGCGTGTATTAAAAGTAAAAACTTTTAATACACGCAAATGGGTATACAAATATGGCTGGTGAATATACGAAGTTACTAAATACATATAAGAACATATGTAATCTATAGTAATTACAGATGTTTGAGTTAAAATTAGGACTAACACAGCTAGTTTATGAAAAACCGTTTCAAACAAAAGTTGTTTATTATTTAAAAAAAGAACATTTCGATAATTTTTTCTACTACCACTTACGGTTTTAAAATTAGATATTTTTCTCTTTAGCAGCGAAGGTGTATTGAACGATTTCGACCCTTTCAAGAACATGAAGTCACTTTTTAACAGACCAGAAATTTCTGGTTCGTATCTCTATTCGTTTAAGCATTATCGTGCTCAAAAATAGACGGATATTGTGGAAATGGTGTAACTAGAACATTTTATGAATATCTATAACAACAATTTTCTTTTACGATCCATATTTCTAGACATTAAAAAATCGGGACTAAACTTGTAATACCCATATAGATACAATACAAAAAATTACTAAATAAATAAATAAATCAAATGATACATGTCATTATAATGATTAGTTATAATATCAATTCATACAATAATATAACTTGTTATGGTACTTAAGTAGACATTAGTTAGTGCAGTTCATAGGGGTGCCATCGTCCGGAAAAATGGCAGGGCATATGATTTTATTAAAATCGTATTTAGAAGATTTTTCTGATTATAAAACTGTTTGTTTCAGTAGAAATTTCAGTGGAAATCTATTGATATTTATTTAATGGTAATAATTTGCAACTAAGACTCCAAAAATAATGAATAATCATTGTCAACACTAGTCTTGTAAAGTAAAACCTTGAGTACATTATTTTATAAGTGTTAGAACACTATATATGTTAAACTAGATATGTTCATTTGACATAGCCCTAATAAGAATGTTAACCGTATTGTGTTTTATATTTTTTTCTTTGACTGTCACGAGTAAATTACCGAGTAAAATAATTTTAAAATAAACAAGTTGAAATAAGAACTAACTGATCTTCAATTGCTTAAATACCCGGTATATACTGAATTTATGAAAAAAAATGTTTCAAACAAAAGTTGTTTATGTTTAATAAAGGAAAACTTTTTTTCTATAAATTTTTATTCAATTTCTTACGGATTCAAACATAGGCAGTTTTGTCCAATTTGTTCAAACATTGTTCGATTTTGCTCATTCACGAACTTACTTTATGATGTAAAAACAATCAATATAAATTTTCCCCAAGCGATGACGCTCCTATAAACTGCTATAAGCAGTATTAGCAGTAGCAGTTGCAGTAGTAACTAACATTCAATTATACAAATAAAATATTATACACAATGAATCAACAATTTTATTGTTTGTTTGAAACATAATAATTACAAAGCATCAATCACTCTTTAATATACAATTTGAATACATATGAATTTTAAAAATCATTTTATATTAGATAATATTATAATTTTGCTAAACGGTCAAAAATTCTGAAACTTCAGGATTTATTAGAAAACGTCATTTTTAGCCTGTGAAAAAAATGAACAAAATAAGTCGTAAAGTGGTTTCACGATGGAACCCCCTTAATATACCTAATAAAATATTTATATTTGTTCGGCCTTTTACTTGTAAACAGATATTAGCTAATTATTATAGAATTTAATATATCTAATAAAATATTTAAATTAGATCAGCATTTTTTTACCGACGAAAGAAGGAGGTACTCAATTCAATCTGTATGGTTTTTTTTTATGTATGATCACGCATAACTTTTTACAGAGTAGTCCGTGTTTGATAATTCTTTTTTGTTCAGAATGAATAATAAACATAAATAATACATTTTATTTCCACCTCTTTTAATAATTAGGTAATGACTTCATTACCTAATTATATATATAATTGTTGATATGTTTTCTAATTATCATGCATCATATTCTAGAAATTGCATTCTAACTATTATTATGGAAAAATCTTTGTGATTTATAAATGATTATTTAATTTTATATAGGAAAAAGTTGCATATTTTTAACGCGAGCTATCATAAATTTATCTTGTATACAATATTTTACTTTAATATTATACAGTGTCATTTATTTGAATAGTTTCCAGCGAAATATTTGCATTTTAGAACAAAAAAAAAGGTCCATTTAAAAGTCGCTTAGTTTTTAGGTGGGAACCATAATGCAATTATTATATTTTTCATGAACATGTATCAGTTCTGCGTGGTATAAGTTATCTACGGTGTAGGCAACATCTTTATGGACATTCCAACGCTGAGTTATGCAGCACAACAAACTGGTTTGATTTTATTATAGCACAAATACATAAACACACATATACAACACATAGACAAAAAAAACTGTTCACATATACAAAATAATGTTATTTTAAAGAAAATAAATAAATTTAAAATTTTATATTTCGAAAACAAAACGGCAACACACGATTTTTTTTTTAAATTTATATAATAACTATTTAGCTTTACTCTCCTAGTTTTTTTTTTTTAATTCTTTCGAGTATTTTTTCTAATACAACAGATAATAGTTGGGCGGGCATGAAGTTTTACATACTTCTAATGAGAGAGAGTGAGAGAGAATATTAACTTTGATATTAATTATCTCGCGTTCTAAACGATCAAAAATTCTGTAACTTCGGGATTTATTAGAAAACATTATATTTAGCCTGTGAAAAACATGAGCAAAATCTATCGAAAAGTGGTAGTATGCTGGAACATCCTTAAATACAAAAAAAATGACATCAATTATAAATCACAAATCAATTATAAAACTTTAAAAAATGACATCAACTTTAGTGGACCAAGTGTACACATTTATTTTAAAACTACAATTTTACGATTATTGTTTAAAACAATATATATAATGGACGTAACCACAAATTGCGTGTTGTGTAAATTAAATATTCCATTATTATTATTATTATTATTATTATTCACCAATATTTCTTGTAAATAGGCACATAATGCATTCATAAATAATCAATTTTCCTTTTATTTCCTTTTCCACACAACAAAAACAAGAAATTATTTACATAATTATTAAAATTATGAGGAAAATTTGATCGAGAGAAATATTCTATAGAAAATTCTCAAGTATAATGTAATTAACATTTTGTTATTTATTTTATTAATAATTGATACTGAAAGTAATTGGATTTAATTACAGAAATTTTCCATAGTAATTATTAAATGATCTCTATTGAAATATAATTACAACAAAATTAATAACAAACAAATATATATATATATATATATATATATATATATATATATATATATATATATATATATATATGTATATATATATATATATATCAGTACAAGTGGCCGAGCGCTCTAAAGCGCTATGTCTGCGCAGTATGCTTACTTGGAAACTGGAAGGTTATGGGTTCGAATGCCAATATCGGCAGTTTGTCAATTATTAAGAATAAAAAAGGGGGGGGGGTTAATTAACTAAACTGTCGGCGTATGGACAAGAACGAAGTAACCGGCTATGCTTGAGAAGGTTTTCTGCAGTTTCCTTCACGAACTACAGATGAATATCGGCACAGTTCCTATCAAACTCGGCTGCAGCCGCATATCCTACCAATTCCTAGTCTATACACAAAAATTCCTTCCACTCCACTCACGTCCTCACATCCTTAGGCATCACAATGGACCTTATGCTCGAAGTGTAGCCTGCCCAGGACAGCTTCTACAATCTAACGTAGGACCTCTTATAGATAGCACAACTATTCTTCTCTACATTGAGACTGCACCTCACCAGTTAAAGGTTAAATAAAAAATTCATAATAGTGATTTGGAGTAGTTTTAATGAATAAGCGATATTTGTATATGTCTAAAGATTGATAAATTTCTGTGTACGTAATCAGTTTGACTAATATATAAAAATAAGTTATTTTTCCACAGAATTAAAAAGATAATAACGATTCGAGTAAATAAAGGAGAGGAATTCGAACATCACAATAATTCTGAGTATTTAATTATTTGAATAAAATTACAGATATTTGTCTTAATCAATAAATGTTTATTTTTAGCAGAGATTAGTTTTTTAATAAACATTCTCTTAAACAGAATTCAGCAATTATCGCGTTGTACACATTTTTAAAATTTTAGCCGACTATGATAGGAATTAGGAACTATGTCGATATTCATCTGGAGTTCGTGAAGGAAACTGCAGAATCGGCAGAACCGGCTATGCTTCTCAAGCATAGCCGGTTACTTCGTTCTTGTCGTTGTTTTACAATAAATAATTTTAAAATATTTAGGACAAATAAAAAAAAGGTTATAAATCGTTGTAAAGATTAAAGATTATTGATATACTTTACAAATTTTTTCAAATCCTAAATAAATTATATTAAAGATAAGTTATACTCATTTGACACTAGCGTAGCACATGAACGTTCTTAAAAATATTAGTATATTACGTGCATTTTAGAATGAAAGTTTAGAAAGATTACTCTAAAGTTACTCGTTGATTTTTCGTGTTGTGTCAATTAATATTAAGTATTGACTGTTAAGATTCAATCATATATAATACTTATCGTAAGAGTATTCAAAGTTTAAATGTTTATAAAAGTGCATATAAAAAAATCCCGTTAACTGAACGAAAAACATGCATATATTAATTAAAATTAATAATTTAATAACAATAAATTTAAAAAAAAAAAAAACAGCTATAAAAAAATGTATGAACTTCTGTTACAATAATAAAAATAAAAATATTATGAAATATCTCATCAACAAAATAAACTCACTCATAACACAAACAATGTTAAGACCTTCATTTTTAGGAGGTGTATTAAGCTGGCATAAGAATTACAGCACACAAATTACTATGGACCACAATACGATTTGTTCCATATTCATTCGGTTTTCGAAAAAAAATTCGAATTCAAGTTGTTACTATATTTCTAATTTCTAACAACTTTTAGCCGAAGCAACTTTTATCGAAAATCGAATTTTTTTAAATAACATCAACTTTTGTGGCCAAGAGTACATAAAATCAATTGAAAATAACAAGTAACTAAGTTAATGGCTTAAATCCCCATTATATACGGAGTACAATATCAATGCTTCAACTGTTTATTATAGTTTTTGATTGTGTCAAACTTATATTAGTTTACGAAAAAAAAGTCTCGAACAAAAGTTGTTTAGAATGAAAATAAATAAATAATTTTTGTGATTAAACTTTTTTGCAATCTATACGGTTTCAACGATGTCTATACCGCCCTATCCCCTTCCTGTTAAGGGAAGGATGCTGGTTCCCATTTTGCCCATTCACGAACTTTATCACACTTTTTAGCTATAAAACACACAAGATTTCAGCTCGTTTTCTATTTTCGTTTGTGAGTTATCATATCTACAAACAAACGGGCAGACGAACATGCCGAACAAAAACTGACTGTACTCTGGTATATATTTATATATACCGGGTATAAAAAATGAGTGATATATTCGAACAGTATAAAGCCATTGTGTCGTTGTGCGAAAATTCTTTAAAACCAATAAAATATTGTTAATATTTTAAAAAGACAACCGTTTCATGCACGAAATTTCGATAAACAAAATTATATCGACTTCGTTGTGCCATCAACTGATACGTATTAACGTCATAACGATCTGAATTTATTAGTATTTTATAAATACGTATTTCGATTACATAGTAGTCATCATTAATGTGAATTAGCTAATCGTGTAACTATCTCCGGAATATCGATTCAAAGATATATGTTACTCGTAGTCTTTTATATGATTGTGGATTGATGGATTAACTATAAAGTATTAACTGAGTTAACTGACGAATTAATGGATTAATTGTGTGATGAGCCAATCCGTTGCGTCGATTGGCATTAATCCTTTTTTTTGCAATAAAACAAACAAATTATGACTGCTTTGTCGCCGAAACACATTTTTCTACAATACTACACTGTAAAAATTTGCCATCGTAAATTAACTATGGGCGCATATTATGACTGAACTATAACAAACTTGTCCAGAACTTAAAAATGCAACTTAAAATAAATAACATTTCACTTATAAAATTTACTATGGTCAATTTCGGCATACCATAATTTAATAAATATCAAGCAAAATTTTTACTATAAACTATTTTTTACTATAAAAAAAGAACAAAAATTATAGTGTAGCCTGTCATTTTTACTAAAGTACCATAGCAAAAATTACTACAAATTAAAATTAAATCCCTGGAAATCAATTCACAATGTTTATTTCACAAATTACTATGGTAGATATTAAATAATTAAATTTTATAGGAATTGGGGCAAAATTTTAAATTTAATCGCTGTATACGTTTGTAATGGAACTGTCGTGCCAGCTTCATACACCTCAATTTTTGAGATACAATAAAAAATCTGACCACATAATGTTTTGCAATATGTTCAATTAAAGTGAGTGTTTGCTTGATTGCAAGTAAGGTGCCTACTATTCTACTATACTATACAATATACAACCGCACAGCCATAAACAAAACAAAACACAGCGTAGTACCTACACACACATGTATTTAAGTTAGTCGGTTGCTCTTCAAATCGTGCATTGAACTCTCCCACTTCACTTCTTGGTATTATTATTAATTATTTTGTCTTGAACTTGGCATCGAAATTATTACTATTATTCATTTACCGATTTTTTTAATTTTTTTTTCATTTTATTAGATAGATAGGCAGATTGTAGAGGCTGCCCTGGACGGGCTACACTTCGACCATAAGGTCCATTGTGATGCCTAAGGATGTGAGGATGTGAGTGGAATGGAAGGAATTTTTGTGTATACTCTAGGAATTGGTACGATGTGCGGCTGCAGCCGATTATGACAGGAACTATGCCGATATTCATCTGGAGTTCGTGAAGGAAACTGTAGAAAACCTTCTCAAGCATAGCCGGTTTCTTCTTTCTTGTCCATACGCCGACAGTTTAGTTAATTAACCGCCCCTTTTTTTTTTCTTAATAATTGACAAACAGCCGATGTCGGGATTCGAACCCATAACCTCCCAGTTTCCAAATAGACATACTGCGCAGACATAACGCCTTAGACCGCTCGGCCACTTGGACTGGTTTTATCTTATTAAATGTTTATCTATTCTATGTATTGTATGTCATATCTCTATAATATTTTTATAGGATATAATATTGCAGCGGGATCTTGTCGATAATATTGTGGTGTAATTTTTTTAACGATACGCAAATTTTGGAAATAAAAAAAAAACAAAGTAATTTTCATTTTTTGTTTCGGAAGACGGAACTGTGTTCCGAAACTATATAATCAAATAAAGTGATTTTACGAAAATTTCAAATATTTGTTTTGACTATGGTTTTTCGTCCATTTAATACAAAATACTTGTTATCATTTGAGCCCAAAATGGTATTATATTAAGCTTAACGGTTTTCGATTCACAATTTTCTATTTCTTTTGATAGAAATGTTTTTCTTCCTTCCTATAGACCAAGTAATGAAGTTGGTCTACATATTTTTTTGTTTAAAACTATTGTTAAATAGCTTTATGACTAATATCATAGCGCCATCAATATCAATACTAAAAATAGCGCCACTAAAAATAACGTTTTCTAATAAATCCCGAAGTTACGTAGAACGCAAAGTTAGTTAAGTAGAACGCGAGAAAATTAATAACAAAGTAATTATTCTCTCGCATTAGAAGCATGCAAAACTTCATGCCCGCCTAACTATTATCTGTTGTATTCAAAAAACTATAAACTATTATCTGTTGTACTCGACAAATTTAAAAAAAAAAACCTAGGAGAGTAAAGATAAATATTTCTTAAATAAATTTGTTTTTAAAATCGCGTTTTACCGTTTTGTTTTCGAAATATAACAATTTAAATTTTTTTCTTTCAAAATTACATTACTTTGTATATAAATATATGTATGTGTTGTGTATGTGTGTATTTGTGTTTGCCCTATAATAAAAGCAAACCAATTATAACAATATAATGCTGGAACCCCCTTTTCAAGTGTTTGTTTTTTAACTGTTTTATTTTTATTAGTAATTAACTTAGGTTCTTGATTTCCGATTTTTTGGGTCACTGTATATTTCCAAATAGTCTTTTTGCTAAAGTAGTCGATTTGATTTTTATTTTTGTCTAGCATAGCATTTATATATAGATTGTTTTAATTGTCATGTAAACAGATTTTAGTATAAAATTTATTAGTACTAAAAATGGACAAAAACAATAAAAAAATATAATGTGCCACATAATGATTTACTATTTTAATTAATTTTCAATTAAACAAAATACATTTTTTTTCTTTATTTGAATATTGTTAAGGTTGATCGGACACACGTATAGAATCTGAAAATCGGAATTTTTGATAAGTTATTAATTGCTAACTCATACGTATAAAATAATTTTTTGAAAAAAATCTGACGAAGGGTTTTCCTGTCAAAATGTACATTTTCGATAATGTTGCTCCACCTTCAATAGATTCAAAAGTAAAAAACTTCTACTTTTATAAATTAAATCTCGTACATTATGTTAAATTTTTTAAAAAAATTATCTAACGAAGAGTTTTGTAAATATCTTAATTAAAAAGATAAAAAATGCACGCAAATTTTCGTCAAATCGACAAAATAATCGTCAAAAGACGATTATTTATTATTTTTAGTAATTATAATTAAATAATTACATAAATCCGATTACTAGTGATGTTAGATGCTATCTAAATTTAAATAATTAATTTACAGATTAAAACTTTTAATTTCTGTTAAAAAGATTGTTTCTGTTTATTATGAAATGTACTGTACTGTCCGGTCAACTTTAAAACAGAAAACATATAATTGTGTACATTTTATTGTGTCTTTTTTTTTAAATTTTTGTTTAGTTTATTAGTAATTACTTATGTTCTTAACTTCCGTGAGTTGACTAAGTAAATTTTTTTCTCTCTGTATTTTTCCAAATGGTTTTTGATTTAAAAATATACAAATACTTTTTTTTCTGAAGTATTTGATTTGATTTTGATTTTTATCGTAGAGTTTTGATTTAAAACTCTAACTTTAGCATTAATACTTATTATCAATAAGAATACGACCATTTCGAAAGACACAACGGATAATCAAAAATAAATAAATAAATGTAAACAATTTTATGTTTGCCGTTTTAACTAAAGAAAAGTACGATTTTATTTAATTGAAAATATATTTAAATCATGAATCATTGTGACATATTTGTTATTTATCGTTATTATTCAATCAAGATCAGATTTATACTAAAATCTGTTTTCATGACAATTAAAACAACGTATTGATATATACAAATATGTCACAATGATTCATGATTTAAATTTATTGTCAATTAAATAAAATCGCATTTTTCTTTATTTATTTTTGATTCTCCGTTGTGTCTTTCGAAATGGTCGTATTCTTATGAAGTATTAATAATAAGTATTAATTTTAAAGTTAGAGTTTGAATGCATTGCTATGGAGAAACCCATATTTTTACACATATTTTGGCATATTTGGATAATTTTCACTTGTAATAAAATAAGACGAATAAAAAAAAACTATGCAATAGAAAATAGAAATATTAATTTCGGGTAAAGAGATTTCGGGTAAATTTTATTTCTGTAGACGGTAGCTTAATTACTCGAAATTTCAGGTTTTTTTCTTAAATATCGTTTTTATTAGGCCCGGTATGACGGGCCTAAATTAAATTTTAATTTTAACTTACGACAAAAAATAATAAACATTATTGTGGACATTTATGAATGTACTATAGAAGATTTTGAAGAATTTTATAAATGGACTATACATCACCGCTCGTACATCCTTAATTGTCATGTAAATGTCATTTTAATTGTCTTGATGTTTTTTGGACAAAATTTATTCTTTAAGATGGGATAATAAAGTTATCAAAAGTGTGCGATAGTCATAGTGGTTTTATAATAATTTTCAATTAAATAAACTCGTTTTTTTTTTCTTTACTGGAGTGTAAACATAAAATTATTTACACTTGTTTTCGGTTTTTAAGTTCTTAATTTCGGTGAGAGACTTTAAGTATTTTTTTATTGGATATTATTTTTATTTAACATTCATAAACCTTGTTTTAATTGTATTGTTTTATATAAAATTGATTGTCTTTAACTCTTCAAGATGGCTCAAACGATTTTAAGAAAAGGTGTCAGCATGATTTACTGATTAAATTAACTTGTAATAAAATAAAATAGTTTTTTCTTAACGTTAAACATTTTATTAAATCAGTACAAATCGAACATATTTTAGTTAATAATTAATTGTTTTTGCGAACTTATTTTGTCTAAATACTAATTACAAGTTGGTTAGAGAACGTCCCGAATTCACGAAGGTCAATGGCTCTGAATATGACATACACATCGTTGACCTTGAGCTTAAAATTTCGATTAGATTTTTGTATTTCTGATTACTTGAAAAGTAGAAATTACCATAATTATATTGTAAACAGTTGGCAGAGGGCTGGAGTCGAATTTGAATGGTTTGCAACGATCAAAAACCGAATAACATCGATTGAACATCTCCATCTCAGTTTTATGTCTGAAATATGCTACCCAAGTGGAATTCCAACACTCTCAAAAAATCAGCATCATCATATTACCAAATAGATATTTTCAGTTAAAACTACATCTTTGTTCATCTTGTAACTGGTGATGTCGCGAGAGGCAGGATAATCTATACTGGACTGGAAAAAGTCAGCGAAAGACAAGACAAAAATAATAATCCTAATTTTCGATAAATATTCGAGAGACAGACAGATTCTTTTTCAATCTCATTCGAATTCTTATTAAATATATCAACCGCGACCATTGATAATTATTATTTTTTCTTAACTTTTTAAAGAAAATCTTCAACTGTAAAAAAGAGACAAGACGATAGGTTGTCGGTTAATAAAAATTTTAATATTCGTATATCGCTCTGCCCATGTTTTTTTTGTATCTGTAAATTTGCATCAAGATAAAAATTATAATAAAAAGGTTATTTTTTTGCGTCCATTATCATTTTTCAAAATAATAAATGAGTTGCATGCAAGTAAATTGATATACAAATCTGTATTAAAGTATTATTATCTACATATATATATATATATATATATATATATATATATATATATATATATATATATATATATATATATACCGCGCAATCAATTCTCAATGCAATTATGTGGTTGAATGTCATAACAAGGTCACATTACTTTTATATCAATAAATTACATTATTTTAAGAATTGGTAAAAATTTTTAAATAAAATTACCATAATTATTTTAACATAAGAGTACAAACAACTTAACCGCTTCAGGACTTAACCTTGATATATTAAATAGTCAATTATAAATCATATTTGAAATATCGTCGAGGAAATTTCACTGATGAATCAATCAAAATATTTTTTACAAACATGACACATACAGGTAGAGATATATACATCTGTAATCAACTATATATACATATACATCTATAAGTGTACAGATACAGATATATACATCTGTAAGTGCAACCTACGAATTTATTTAATGATTTATTTCATGGGTGGGCAAAGTTTGACTTCGTTCAATTCTGTGTGAGAGGTAGGAAGAGAGATAGAGTAAATACAGGAGAGGTAGGAAGAGAGATAGAGTAAATACAGGGTACCTACCAATTATTATTTTTTTCTTTTTTAATTAAAACATTTTCTGAAAAAAATATAATAATACCAACTCTTTTTTATGGTCGCTATTATATAAAGTATACAATACATACAATACATTGAATACATACTCTGGAATTCTGGGCTAGTAATTTGAGGCATAAAATGTACCTTTTTAATATATTTGTGTATGAATATAATATAAATGTTATATAAATTATAAAATATGAATCTTTTGATCCTTTACGTTTACCGTTTTTTTTTTAAATTTTAATATATTAAACTAAAAAGTAGAAAATAAATATAAAAGTTTTTATTTAAAAAAAAAGCTTCTATTTAATGAAAAGTGTAAAATAAAATTGTTTTCCCGATTGACTAATATGTGACAATAATCAAAAGCTTAGCGTGTTTATAAAAGATGCAAGGACGAACATTTAAATCCTGAGTACCTCAAGCGTTTGTTTAAAGTCATATATAAGTGATTTGGTGGAAAAATACGACTTTCGTTACTTTTTATTTTATTAAATAAAAGCTTTCTTTAAGTCTATTATTTACAAATAAAAAGCAAAACTAAAAGTATAAATACAATTTTCTTTATATAAATACAATTATTGGTTTCCCTCTTGCCATTTCTATTTTCTTCTAGAAGAATAGTTTTGTAATGTTCGCATTGTATAATTAATTAGTTTAATTATTGCGCTTTGGTAATTAATTGGTAACATTCCTAATAAATGGTATGACCATCTGTATTTAAACAAGCAAATAATATTCTAGTATAGGTATAAATTATAAACTCCTTGAAATTAATCTAAATCAAGGTTGATATATCAATCAATAGGTTAGTAGTAGTAATTAGTTAATTACAGAATATATTGTATTAACAAAATGTATTTATTTCTTGTATATACAGTGTGTGTACTTAAATTGGCTCCATATGGAAAACTTTTTTATTATAATGTTTACGAAAAAAAGTTATTTTTATATAAATATATGCTTTCGAAAATATTAACATTCAGCTATTCACTTTTGACATTGAATGTACAGGGTGTCGACACGGTCAAATATTTATATACAAATTAATGTAATTTTGAAAGAGAAAAAAAATTTAAACTAGATGTTATATTTCGAAAACAAAACGGTAAAGAGCGATTCATTTTTAAATTTATTTAACAAATATTAAGAAATACTGTTGATAAATTCTGTTGATTATTTTTTTAATACAACAGACAATAGTTGGGCGGGCATGAAGTTTTACATGCTTCTAATGAGAGAGAATGAGAGAGAATGATTACTTTGTTATTAATTATCTCGCGTTCTAAACGGTCAAAAATTCTGAAACTTCGGGATTTATTAGAAAACGTTATTTTTAGCCTGTGAAAAAAATAAGAAAAGGAAAAGTGGTTTCATGCTGGAACCCCCTTAATTGACAATATTGGCCGTAACTGAAAGTGAATAAAACAAACAAATCCAATACACAATCAGTCGGTTATTATAAATTGTTAAACTTGTTTTGCCTAAATAATAATAATAACCCAATGAACTCATATTATATTAATCATTTCGATAATTCTTTGAGATAGTTTTCCTATAAAGCTATACCGGTTTTTTCAAATTATTGCGGTATTTAAATTTTTACATACCATGATCATATCACGGATTTGTTTCTAACCAAACTGTCTGTGTTATAAAAATATATAATTCGGTTAATATAATAAAGAATTGATTATTATTTTTTATTATTGGGCAAGGTTAAAATTGATTTTAACACTTCCATCATTTGCTAATATGTGAACGAAAAAGTTTTAATAATCAATTTTATCCATTTTTTACCGGCCTTAGAAAAGGGTGCAAATTTTATATTTTATAATTTAAATTATATAGGTTATAACTTTAAGAAACAATTTCACTTATTTTCACTTTCAAGCGATAATAGAAATAAAAGGAATAAAAAAAATAAACGAACTCGAATTTAAAACAATAATTTTTTTTTCATAAAAAGGAATCATAATGAATCTAGAATCAACTGGTTTTATAAATACGTATTTCCAGTACAAAGTAGCCATCGTCAGAGTAACATTAATTAACGGAGTAACAACTCGTTGTTAATTTGGTGCATGTTGTTTTTTTTTTTTTGAGAGGGTTTTGTTGATTTTTTACACTGCGAATAGCTTTTTATTTATTATTGAAAAGCTATTCGCAGTGTAAAAAATCAACAAAACCCTCTCAAAAAAAAAAACAACATGCACCAAATTAACAACGAGTTGTTACTCCGTTAATTAACGTTAAATTTATGGAATTAAGATCTTTTATATCAAACAAAATTGTTTATTATCGTTGGAACTCATTGGATCACAATTATTTCAATACTTTGGACTTTGGGCTCACATGGCTTTTACTTTTAAATATATTTACAAAATATCCATATGGAAAATTACAAAATTAATTAAAGAATGTTATTATTAAATATATGAAAGTACGTAAGCGCAGTGTAATTTGACAGGATAAAAAAAAAAGAAATTCTATGGGTATTGTTCGAATAATGGAATTATAGTAATTACCCTTATAAACAGTTCACTACAATGAGTCAACAATTTAATATAGAGATATATGCACGAAATTGTAAATACATATTTTGTTTTACATTCGTAATACACTCGTAGTAATAATTTGTGATAGAACTTATTCTCTATAAATACAAATCATAGACGATTATTACGAATTGCATTTGAAACAACGTGATATCTATTATAGGGTGTTGTTTTTTTGGATAAATTTATTAAAATAGGAATAATTTTATTTAAATTATTTTTTTAAATTCATTATAGTTTGCCATTTCATCATGGAAAGACTCACGTCTCAACAACGCTTTGAAATTATTAAAATTTACGATACTTTCGTGCAATTGATTTAGAGGTAAGAACAAAACAAAATTCCAATTATATATCCACATATTATATAATTTGAATTTTGGCCAGGTCATAAGTATGTAAGAGTATACATTTATTTTCATGATAATCGTGATACAAGTGTCTTCAAACTTTGACCGTACATAAAAATAGTATATATATATATATATATATATATATATATATATATATATATATATATATATATATATATATATATATATATATATACATATTGTAAATTTTCTTATCGTTGGAAGAATTGCTACAATTCCCTTAAGGAGGTTACCAACAGAAATGAGAATAATTCCATTGAAAAAATGATCACAATTTAATAAAAAGCATATTAATTTCATTAGCCATGTTTTCAGAGTTTTTTGTTTTAAGAAGTTTAAAAAATAGTCCGCCCTACAGTTTTCAAGAAATTTACAAGATTATACACAAAAATCGTAGTTTCTCCTACACTGTCAAAACGTCTGACAACATTTAGTTAGAATTAAATGACTGTTATGAAAATTAAATAAATATTATTAAACTAAATAGGTACTCATCACATATAATTTAGCTTATATAACCTATAAAATACTATTCGATTGTAAATATTTCAGTTGTACATGACTACACCGTTGTCAATTATTCGAAGCCGGAGGTAATACGAAACGCCGTTTTTCCGACTTTCTCCTATACTCTTCGCATTTTTAGTAGGTAACCTCCTTAAGAAATTGCATTTCATTCAGATAATTACAGTTCAATTATAAGATCACTCGCATATCTATAGAGATATTAAATTTTAATATTATATTTCTGTACAAGAAATTATTGCAAAATATGTTAAACAGAAAATTGTATTAAACTATATACAATGTGTCTACGTATTAATGGATATGAATTGTTTAATTAACCTTGGATATACAATCAGGATAATCATGGACCACTGAACAAGCAACTGTTAGCTATACATACAAGTGTGTTTAATATACTTTTTTATACCCAGTATATTTGTAAATATACAAGGTATATTAAGTTTAGTCCCGACTTTGTAACGCCTGAAAATATTAATCCTTGACAAAAATGCTTCACAAAGGTATTCATAAAATGGCCTAATTCGGCCTTTTTCACATGTCCGTCTGTCCGTCTGTCCGTCTGTCCGTCTGTGAAGCCGATAACTCAAGAACGAAAAGAGATAACGGCCTGAAAATTTTTGTGTGTGTTCTAGAGCAAAAAAGTAAGGTCAAGTTCGTTAACGGGCAAAATCGGACCGTGTTTCCCCCCGCCAGGGGGGAAAAATTATATCTCTGAAACCGTAGGAGATAGAAAAAATTTTTGTCAACAAAAAATCTTCTTCTCTTTAAAATAAACAACTTTTGTTTGAAAACTTTTTTCATAAACTCAACAGTTTTCTCAAAATTTACCCTCAAAGTTGAAAAAAATGAGAAATACAATTGATTGGCGAATAAAGGCATGGGCTCCATGGACCCGTAGGTATGTATAACAACTGTACATACTATTTTTATACCCAGTATATTTGTAAATATACAAGGTATATTAAGTTTAGTCCCGACTTTGTAACGCCTGAAAATATTAATCCTTGACAAAAATGCTTCACAAAGATATTCATAAAATGGCCTAATTCGGCCTTTTTCACATGTCCGTCCGTCCGTCTGTCCGTCTGTACGTCTGTGAAGCCGATAACTCAAAAACGAAAAGAGATATCGAGTTGAAAATTTTTGTGTGTATTCTTGACCAAAAAAGTAAGGTCAAGTTCGTTAATGGGCAAAATCGGAACGTGTTTCCCCCCACTAGGGGGGAAAAATTATATCTTTGAAACCGTAGGTGATAGAAAAAAAATTTGTAAGCCAAAAATCTTCTTCTCTTTGAAATAAACAACTTTTGTTTGAAAACTTTTTTCATAAACTCAACAGTTTTATCAAAATTTGTCCTCAAAGTTGAAAAAAATGAGAAATTCAATTGACAGGCGAATGAAGGCATGGTCTCCATGGACCCGTAGGTATACATAACAACTATACATACTATTTTTATATCCTGTATATGTAAATATACAAGGTATATTATATTTAGTCCCGTCTATGTAACGCTTGAAAATATTAATCCTTGACAAAAATGCTTCACAAAGGTATTCATAATATGGCCTAATTCGGCCTTATTCGTCTGTCCGTCTGTGAACCCGATAACTCAAGAACGAAAAAAGATAACGAGCTGAAAATTTTTCTGTGTGTTCTAGACCAAAAAAGTAAGGTAAAGTTCGTTAATGGGCAAAATCGGAACGTGTTTCCCCCCACTAGGAGGGGTGGAAATGTTCGCCTTTGAAACCGTAAGAGATAGAAAAAAAATTTATTGACATAAAATCTTCTTCATTATAAAATAATCAACTTTTGCTTGAAAAGTTTTTCCATAAACTCAATAGTTTTCTCATAATTTGTGCACAAAGAGCAAATTTGTGCACAAATTTGTGCATAAGAGGGGGGAATTACAAATCTTTGAAACCGTAACAGATAGAAAAAAAATTTGTTGACAAAAAAACATCTTCTCTTTAAAATAAACAACTTTTGTTTGAAAAACTTTTTCATAAACTCAATAGTTTTCTCAAAATTTGTCCTCAAATTTGAAAACAATGAGAAATATAATTGATAGGCGAATGAAGGCATGGTCTCCATGGACCCGTAGGTATACATAACAACCATACATACTATTTTTGTACCCAGTATATTTGTAAATATACAAGGTATATTAAGTTTAGTTACGACTTTGTAATGCTTGAAAATATTAATCCTTGACAAAAATGCTTTACAAAGATATTCATAAAATGGCCTAATTCGGCCATCTGTCTGTCTGTGAAGTCGATAACTCAAAAACGAGAAGAGATAACGAGCTGAAAATTTTTGTATGCGTTCTAGACCAAAAAATTAAGGTCAAATTCGTTAATGGGCAAAATCGGAAAGTAATTTCCCCCGCCAGGGTGGAAAAAATATATCTTTGAAACCGTAAGAGGTAAACAAAAATTTTATTGACAAAAAATTTTCTTCTCTTTAAAATAAACAACTTTTGTTTGCAAAAATTTTTCATAAACTCAATAGTTTTCTCAAAATTTGTCCTCACATGTACAAACATAACATACATCAAATAGTATTGTTTTTATGTTTATTTCAATTTTTTCAACCAGGTGTGTATATAAGTTTTTTTGTACAAAATTTTGCAAATAATTTATTCAAAGGTCCATCGATCCTATCAAAAATTATCTATATATAATGTATATATATATATATATATATATATATATATATATATATATATATATATATATATATATATATATATATATATATATATATATTTAAATATATATATATATATATATATATATATACATATATTTACATATATATATATATATATATATATATATATATATATATATATATATATATATATAATATAACGCTTCGTGTGGACCTTACACTTCTCATTGACGCTTCGCTTTGAATACGGTTCGCTGTAGCTTACGTTTCGTGTTGATAAACGCAAAGCCTTGACCGAACAATTCTTACTGATTAACGGTTCTTATTGGCTAACTAACGGTTCGCTTTAGCTTACGTTTCGCATTAGTAAACGCATTGCGTTTACTAAAGTTTCGCGGTAACCTAACACTTCCTATTGACTAACGGTTCTCATCGACCAACGCTTCACGTTGGCTGACTTACGGTTTGCGTTGATTAACAAACGCTTTGCGTTGATCTGACGCTTCCTATTGACTGACGCTTCTCATTGACCAACGCTTCGCTGACTTACGTTTCATTAAAGTTAACATTAAGCTTACGTTTCGCGTTGGTTAATTATTCGCTTGGCATAACGCTTCGCGTACCAATGACGCTTCGCTTTGCATAACTAACGCTTCTTATTGACCAACGCCTCGCGTTGGCTGACTTATGGTTCGCTGCAGCTAACGTTCCGCGTTAGTAAACGCTTTGCTAACAGTTGGCGTTTACTAACGCTTCGCGTTGACCTTACGCTTCCTTTTGTTACACTTCTCATTAAGCTACACTTCGCGTTGGGTGATTTACGGTTTGCTTTAGCTTACATTTCGCTTTGCGTTTACAAACGCTTTGCGTTGATAAACTGAAGTTTCGCATTGATTAACAATCGCTTGGTGTTGATTAACTAACGCTTCGCGTTGATTAACTAACGTTTCGCAATGATTAACTATCGCTTGGCGTTGATTAACTAACGCTTCGCGTTGATTAACTAACGCATCGCGTTGTTAAACAAACGCTTCGCGTTGATTAACTAACGCTTCGCGTTGACTAATTAATGCTTCGCGTTGATTAACTAACGCTTCGCGTTCTTTATACAACGCTTCGCGTTGATTAACTAACGCTTCGCGTTGATTAACTAACGCTTCACGTTGATTAACTAAAACTTCGCGTTGATTAACTAACGCTTCGCGTTGATTATCCAACGCTTCGCGTTGACTAACTAACGCTTCGCGTTGATTAACTAACGCTTCGCGTTGTTTATCATACGCTTCGCGTTGATTTACGAACGCTTCGCGTTGATTTACTAACGCTTCGCGTTGATTAACTAACGCTTCGCGTTGATTAACTACGCTTCGCGTTGACTAACTAATGCTTCGCGTTGATTATCCAACGGTTCGCGTTGATTAACTAACGCTGTGCGCTGACTAACGCTTCGCGTTGATTGACTAAGGCTTCGCGTTGATAAACAAACGCTTCGCGTTGATTAACCAACGCTTCGCGTTGATTAACTAACGCTTCGCGCTGATTAACTAACGCTTCGCGTTGATTAACTAACGCTTCGCGTTGATAAACTAACGCTTCACGTTGATTAACTAACGCTTCGCGTTGATTAACTAACTCTTCGTGTTGATAAACAAACGCTTCGCGTTGATTATCCAACGATTCGCGTTGACTAACTAACGCTTCGCGTTGACTAACTAACGCTTCGCGTTGACTTACTAACGCTTCGCGTTGACTAACTAACGCTTTGCGTTGTTTATCTAACGCTTCGCGTTGTTTATCTAACGCTTCGCGTTGATTTACTAACGCTTCGCGTTGATTAACTAACGCTTCGCGTTGATTAACTAACGCTTCGCGTTGATAATCCAACGCTTCGCGTTGACTAACTAACGCTTCGCGTTCATTAACTAACGCTTCGCGTTGTTTATCTTACGCTTCGCGTTGATTAACTAACGCTTCGCGTTGATAAACTAACGCTTCGCGATGATTAACTAATGCTTTGTGTTGATTAACAAACGCTTCGCGTTGATTAACTAACGCTTCGCGTTTACCTTACGCTTTCTATTGACTAACGCTTCTCATGACCAACGCTTCGCTGACCAACGCCTGGATGACTTACGGTTTACTTAAGCTTACGTTTCGCGTGGGTTAACGCTTATCGTTTACCAACGATAATTTTACGATTTGCGTAAAATCACGCTTCGCGAATCACCATAGCGACTCTCCGGCGCTTCTCTTTGACTAACTAACGCGTCTCTTTAACCAACGCTTCGCGTTGGCTTACTTATGCTTCAATTAAGCTTACGTTTCTCGTTGGTTAACGATTCGCGTGAAATCACGCTTCGCGAATCTTTGACGCTCCGCTTTGGATAACTAACGCTTCTCATTGACCAACTCTTCCGTTTACCAACGCTTTACGTTTACCAACGCTTTCCGTTAATTTTCTAAATCTTCGCGTTGACTACCTTTTCGCGTCGCCTAAAGGCTCGCGATGACCAACGCTTTGCTTCGCGTTGATTAACTAACGCTTCGCGTTGTTTATCTTACCCTTCGCGTTGATTTACTAACGCTTCGCGTTGATTAACTAACGCTTCGCGTTGATTAACTAGCGCTTCACGTTGATTAACTAATGCTTCGCGTTGATTAACTAACGCTTCGCGTTGATTATCCAACGGTTCGCGTTGATTAACTAACGCTTCGCGTTGACTAACGCTTCGCGTTGATTGACTAAGGCTTCGCGTTGATTGACTAAGGCTTCGCGTTGATAAACTAACGCTTCGCGTTGATAAACTAACGCTTCGCGTTGATTAACTAACGCTTCGCGCTGATTAACTAACGCTTCGCGTTGATTAACTAACGCTTCGCGTTGATAAACTAACGCTTCACGTTGATTAACTAACGCTTCGCGTTGATTAACTAACTCTTCGTGTTGATTAACAAACGCTTCGCGTTGATTATCCAACGATTCGCGTTGACTAACTAACGCTTCGCGTTGACTAACTAACGCTTCGCGTTGACTAACTAACGCTTCGCGTTGTTTATCTAACGCTTCGCGTTGATTTACTAACGCTTCGCGTTGATTAACTAACGCTTCGTGTTGATTAACTAACGCTTCGCGTTGATAATCCAACGCTTCGCGTTGACTAACTAACGCTTCGCGTTCATTAACTAACGCTTCGCGTTGATAAACTAACGCTTCGCGATGATTAACTAATGCTTTGTGTTGATTAACAAACGCTTCGCGTTGATTAACTAACGCTTCGCGTTTACCTTACGCTTTCTATTGACTAACGCTTCTCATGACCAACGCTTCGCTGACCAACGCTTGGATGACTTACGGTTTACTTAAGCTTACGTTTCGCGTGGGTTAACGCTTATCGTTTACCAACGATAATTTTACGATTTGCGTAAAATCACGCTTCGCGAATCACCATAGCGACTCTCCGGCGCTTCGCTTTGACTAACTAACGCGTCTCTTTAACCAACGCTTCGCGTTGGCTTACTTATGGTTCAATTAAGCTTACGTTTCTCGTTGGTTAACGATTCGCGTGAAATCACGCTTCGCGAATCTTTGACGCTCCGCTTTGGATAACTAACGCTTCTCATTGACCAACTCTTCCGTTTACCAATGCTTTACGTTTACCAACGCTTTCCGTTAATTTTCTAAATCTTCGCGTTGACTACCTTTTCGCGTCGCCTAAAGGCTCGCGATGACCAACGCTTTGCTTCGCGTTGATTAACTAACGCTTCGCGTTGTTTATCTTACCCTTCGCGTTGATTTACTAACGCTTCGCGTTGATTAACTAACGCTTCGCGTTGATTAACTAGCGCTTCACGTTGATTAACTAATGCTTCGCGTTGATTAACTAACGCTTCGCGTTGATTATCCAACGGTTCGCGTTGATTAACTAACGCTTCGCGTTGACTAACGCTTCGCGTTGATTGACTAAGGCTTCGCGTTGATAAACTAACGCTTCGCGTTGATTAACTAACGCTTCGCGCTGATTAACTAACGCTTCGCGTTGATTAACTAACGCTTCGCGTTGATAAACTAACGCTTCACGTTGATTAACTAACGCTTCGCGTTAGTTAACTAACTCTTCGTGTTGATTAACAAACGCTTCGCGTTGATTATCCAACGATTCGCGTTGACTAACTAACGCTTCGCGTTGACTAACTAACGCTTCGTGTTGACTTACTAACGCTTCGCGTTGGCTAACTAACGCTTCGCGTTGTTTATCTAACGCTTCGCGTTGATTTACTAACGCTTCGCGTTGATTAACTAACGCTTCGCGTTGATTAACTAACGCTTCAACGGTCGCGTTGTATAACTCAATTATATAACTCAATATTTAAATATATAAAAATCGCAAGAACATTAATATCAAATTTTTTAAATGCATGAACATTTTTACTGTTTCAATATTAATTATTAATACAAAACAAACATTTACAAATCTAGAGCACGGTAGAGCGCAAGGCCGAGTTTAAGGGACATTTGGCATTCTCACTTACAGTGCTATTACTACAGGAAATATCATAGATAATTTGACCCCGAAATATCTTCTGAACGAAACCAGCAACAGTGCTGATTTTTTGATAATTCATAATTTATAAACATTGGATAGGCAGAAATATTAACAATACTAAGTATATACAACTCAGTATATACTGGGTATTCAAACAATTAACTCAGTTAGTTGTTACATTACTTGTTTTATAATAATTATAGATCAAAATATTTTATAAAACGTAGAAATAAAAACAAAAGGTTTTATATGTGTTTGTAAATATGATGTTATTATCTGTTGGATGGAATATTTTTTAGTTTGAAATATTATACCTATCTAATAATATTTGTAATTAATTACTTGTTAAGATACAGATTCATTTGAACAGGTGATTTAAACAAAAATAAGAGTGTTTACTTCATTTCTTGCAAATAAAATAAATGATGAACAGAAAAACTAAAAAATACGATTTTATTTGTAATGCACTAAAATAAAAAATAAAATAAATAATTCTGAATACGTTTTACTATATAAACCCTGTAATAATTTTGGCCAAATATTGCGCCACCGACTCCTATAATCATATACACCAGGGATGGCCAACTTTTGTGTGTAGAAAATCTACTTTGTTGGGTACATATGAAAAAGTTGTTATAAAAATGCAAAAGTAAATAGCTATCAATAGCTCGCGGGTGTGTAGCTCGTATTGAAACATCCTGTATATCCACCTAGGTAAAACACAAATAATTATTTAACGGGTCAAAATTAATTCAAATTAGCTACAGATAAATACAGACTTAGAATTTATATTTTTGCCTTAACATGAATGGGAAGACTGAGTTTACACGTCTGCAACCAAGGAATCATATTTAGGTAATGAGATTATGATAATGAGTCTTCAGTATGGGAATTAGTCAGGACATAAAATCTTCGTTAACTTTAATTGTGTAGATTCGAAACAAGAATAAATATATTCACAACATTTGGTGATATTGGAATACTTTTCTAGGTAGATGTATTTTTAAAAATCTTTTTTCAAATTTTCTGGCTTGTAAAATTACAATTAATAGATTAATAGATATATTTTATAGTTTCTATAGAAATACCTGTTGAGAAAATTTTCAAAATACATTTTTTGTCAATAAATTTAAAATACATAAAATTGACATTTTGAGCTGTCAAAATTTAGAAAATAATAGTTATTTGAAAAATATTTCCTAAGTACTCGCTAAAAGAACGTTTGAAGCCATTGCAACGTCGGCTTTTTCTGCTAGTGTAGTATATAATTGAATATAACGAAGTTTTATGATATACTATCTTTAATGAATATTTCTGTACCAACTAAACGTCCTTAATTTATCAATGTGAGTACCTATAATGTAAAGTATCCATTATTAATATGAGAATTTCCTTGTTTTTATGTAAAAATGATTATATTAAATTAAAATAAAATAAAATGTAAATATTCGATGATTTCCACTATATAATTAAATGTAAGTACAAAAAATTTATGAATATTCCTAAGATAATTTTTAATGTTCCATTCCAAATTAGCATGACGAAACAATCATGGAATCACCTTGGTGTTTATATGAATGTCATAGGTGTTTTTCTCAGAAACTCTTTCACATACATGATTAAAATTTGGTATAGTTGCAATATGCAGTTATACAAATTCGGACAAGAGATTTGAAATTTTAATTTTTAATTAAAGGGTAAGCTTTAGGGTTCCATCCCATATATATGTAGAATTTTTCATATCAAGCATTTAATGTCCAAAAATATGTTCAGACATATTTCTAAAAATGTCAAAGTAAGTAAACGCTAGTCGCTTCCGTTGGTATAATATAACCGAAAGGCAACCATACTAACAACGGACACATAACTAGTTTACAAAAAAAAATTTAAAAAATGTAAATTTATCAGTTTGTAAATTTGTAATAATTAATAATTATTAACGTAGGTACTTAGGTAATCAAAATAAATAATAATTTAAATATATTGAAAAAATATATTAATTTAAATACATAACAATAGTATTTATTTAATAATGATAATTATAACACAATAAACGACGACAATAATACTATAAAAATTCCCAAATTACCTGCATACTTACGAAATAATTATTTTGATCATTAAATATTAATATAATTTACAGAGAAAAGTGTGTTTGTTCAAATTTTTCCTTTATTATAAATTCTAGATAATTTATTTTTCCAACAACGTAATTATTTTGATATACATTTTAGTTATTTTGATACATTATTAAATTTCAATTATACGACGTCATTGGTAACCTAAGGCGTACTATTTAGAAGATGGATATTTTTGAAAACTAGATCTTATAATGATTCATCAACGACGTGCAAAGATTCTGGTCTGCATATTTTATACAAAGGAATAGAGAATATTTGTATAGATTTTTTGTAGATACACATACACTGCAAATTCAAGTGTTTAACTTGATGTTTTAGAACAAAACACATAAAATCTTTTTTGAACGCAAGTGTTTAGAAATAAAATGTTTAAACGTTAACCAATTATTCTAAACATTACAAGTGTTGTAAAGGATAGTGTGTAAAGAATTGTATAAAATACTTTAAATAAGAAATTACACTAAACACTTAAAATGTATTCATATAAAAAAGACCTCACACGAATTTTTATTTAAAGCACTTCAAATGTTTTAAAATTAAACGTTTAAGATGTTTATATTATATTAAACACTATTTTAGTGTTTACTACAAGCGTTTAAACGCTTAAAGTATTTTAAAATAAAACACTTGGAATTGCAGTGTAGTTTCCCAAATATTTAAAAAGACTACTTGTAGCCGAATCTTATGGTAATTCATTAATGATATGTAAATTAAAAAGATTCATCATGGTTGTATATTTTACACAATGCTATAGAGAATATTTGTATAAAATTATTGAGGCACTCATTCAAGGTTACCCAAGGTTTGCCAAGGCTTTAAGCAAACTTACCCAAATATTAAAAGGCAATTCTTTTGATCTAATGATGATTCTTCATCGACGATATGCAAGTTAAAAAGATTCGTGTCGGAATATTGTATAAACAGCGATAGAAAGTGTTTGTAGAAATTTGTATAGCATATTTTATACAAAGGGTTTCCCTAATATTAATTGACAAACCTTTTTTGGCATGATTCATCAATAATATGCAAGTGTTTAGGTACAAAGATTCATGTCTGCATATTTTATATAAAGCAATAGAGAATATCTGAATAAAGTTGTTGCCAAAATAACTTTTTAGCGAATTTCCTGAAAGGCCTCGTACCAAAGTCAAAATTTTGCAAAAATTTCTTCAAATATCTATCGTCCTACCTTGTAAATGTCGAAAATCACCGTCTTTAAAATTTATATATATATATATATATATATATATATATATATATATATATATATATATATATATGTGTGTGTGTGTGTATATGTATGTATGCATGTATGTAGACACATATATACGTGTCTGTAATCGCTCTAGCGTTATTCGTTGTATTGATTGAAAGTGAGTCAGCGGAGCTATGCAATTTTTATCACAAATTTATTATTATAATAATTTTGCAATTCAAATGTATTTTTTTAGTATTAAATTTATGAATAACATTTTTTTTTAAATCCAGTTTTAACACTGATTAACCTTTAAAATCCTCCATAAATTTCCATATTAAAAAAAATTACTATATGCAATCAACTATGAAGAAAATTGGGGGGGGGGGGGGTGTTTAACCAATGATAATGTGTGGGGTCAATTATAAGATGATTGAACCCAGGAAGCAAAAAATATCCCATTTTTTATAATCAGGGTCATGTGTATTTCTGGCACAAATATTCTACACAAACATTATAAACAAATATTTAATTAATTCTTCAAATAACACATACATATACGAGTATTTTGTAAAATTAATTATTGCATAAATTATTTTTGTTAATTTATTCAAAATAATTAACATATTTGTTTAAAATCATAAATTTTTTTTTAGATATGAATCCGATAATTATTGATTTAGTCAAATCATATTACATTGTCGTTCATGGATTTCTTCTATTTGAATGTTTATAAATATCACTATAGCCTTACTTATCATTGATATCGATAATCAATCAGATTACAATTACCAAGTTATCCTCATCAGTATAAATGAGCATCGAAAATATTATTTTATTTCGTAATAAATATTTTATCGTTTTATCTTTGGTACATTTGGTTACAAATGCTGATGTTATTTTATTAAATTTTATAGTTGATATATGATATATTCATTCGGTTTTTGAAAAAAAATTTCGAATAAAAGTTGTTAAATAACTTTTATCTGATCCATTTTTTCGAAAAACGAATCGGTACAAAACCCTCACAGAATTAAATGCATACGAAAGTATCTACATACACAAATTAAGAAAACAGATAATGAATTTAGACAATATGGTCCAATTTCAAATTCTGATTTAGTAAAATTAAACCATATTCAAAATTTAATACCTGAATATCAAGGTTAGCTTCGAACAAAACCCCCACCTTATTTACAATAACATCACCGCATGGTCAGAAAAGGATACGGCCAATAAATAGGTTGGTCTGAATGGGCTTAATTGGTCAGTGTACTCAAATAATTCTTCAGGTACTACCTCTGTCAGATCATATAAAAGACCAAACTTTTTTAATATT
This sequence comes from Nineta flava, assembly GCA_963920215.1. Lineage (NCBI taxonomy): Eukaryota > Metazoa > Arthropoda > Insecta > Neuroptera > Chrysopidae > Nineta > Nineta flava. Next base: position 12,849,730 of record OY986042.1, read on the forward strand.
ATTGTGAGACACGCACCAAATTAGCAACGAGCAACATATCCCTGATTCCATATCCCAGAGCTAGTTACGATTAGCTAATTCATACTGGTGATGACTACCTTGTAGTCGAAATACGTATTTATAAAATATATATAATTGTTCTAGGAATTGGGGCAAAATTTGAAATTTAATACTCTCATATATATACTATTCAAATATATAAAACAATATACTATTTTTTTTAAATTGGCATTTGAATAGTTTTAAAAACCGTTTTAATTTAATAACTCTAGCAAAATTATTAAAAAAAACGAAAATGAAAGAAAAATGATATACTAGACAAATTTAGACGTAATTTTACTAGATACAGGGCTAAGTACTGACTAGAATTATTAAGTAACCTGAAACAACCACAAGATTGTACTTACTCAACACATAATTCTGATAGAATGATTATACTTGAGTGATTTAAGTATAAAATATAGATGCAGCATGCATATATATATTAATATATATATATATATATATATATATATATATTCAGACTAAGCTTTTGACAACATTGTCAATATCTTCGTGTAAATATTCACTGTAATTATATTAATTATTATTAATAAACGTAAAAACAAACAAATTTAAAACATGAAGTGTTTCCCAGTCTCAAGGTTAACAAAGTTATATCATGGTATACACGGACGTATATAAGGGGTCCAGATCCACCATTAGTCTACGTTAAAACGCTAATATTCGCCGAATATCCATTTTTTGTATCCGTACCTCTGCTTTTTTATGGCGTGAATTCACGGGCAAAAACTAGTTAACCTTTTTTTTTCCGAACTAACTAATTTTTTTCCGATGTTCTAGACCTAAAAATTAAGGTTAAGTTCGAGAATGGGCCTAATCGGACATGTTTGGATAAAATATTGGGTAATACTACTAATGGGTAAAATTGCCTTTATTTGAAACCGTAAGAGATTTAAAGACAAAAATGGTCCTCTTTTAAAAATAAACATAAACTTTTGAAAGAAAATAATTTTCTTAAATTCAGTATATACCGGGTATTTACACTTGTTTCTGATTTATGAAATGAATCAACAACATTAATAATAAATAAAATACTTCAACGCTTTTACAATTAATAAACGTGTATAAATAATGTATTACAACCGTGTAATTATTCTAATATTAGTATTTAATAATTGTAATACAAATTTTTATACAAATTTTATACAAAGTTTTACAAGTTTTATACAAATCATAATAATTGTAAATAGGTTAAAATGTTAATTACGGATAATATAAATGTGCCTGACAGGATATATCATTAACAACCACATTGAAAAACAATTGACTAATCGTATCATTTAAAAACAAAATTAAATTCTATTTTTTCTTACCCTTAGGCCATAATTTCTGATCAATCATGCGATTTACCATCGTAGTTTTATTATAAACAGAACAGTTTGATAAATCCACCACATCGTAATCATCTGCGGCTGATGCATTTTTTGGATCGGGTTCACTAACCACATTCGGATTTGTACTCACTACAGAATAACGACGAGCTACCCGGCCCCAAAGATTAATATCTTTCATTTTGGTAAATGTTTTGTTTTTTTTTAATTGACACAATTAATTTTTTTTTTAAATAAAAAAAAAATAAACACAATCAACTTTGAACACAAAGAAGTTAATAATTGAAGAAAATTTTTTTTTTTAAATAAATAATTAGGTTTTGTTTATATTGTTTTTTTTTTTTTTTATGCTATAAAATTCACTTTTTGTAAAATAAACCAAATAAAAACAATTTTTATTGTGTAGAAAACTCGTCAATGTTTTTATATATAAATATAAAATTTTTTATATAGACTTGACAAAACGGAAACCAATCGGTTAAGAGTAGAAATGTGATTCCCCCCCACTGCACAGGTAAATCACTTTTTACTAAGTAAAACTACTTCAAATATATAATAATATATGTACTACTGACTTAGGTATTATTCACAAGGTATTTATATATATATATATATATATATATATATATATATATATATATATATATATATATATATATATATATATATATATATATATATATATATGTGTGGTCAGTCAGTAATATAACAGAGAAGACTTGATTTTATACCAATACTACAGATTTTTAATTTCACTATAAAATTGTAAAATTGAAGGTGACAAAATATATCTATGAAGGTGTTTTTTATTACAATATTATACAAAACTCGAATATGTAGGCATTAGTTTATTAGCAACGAGTTCTTTTACAAAAAAAAAGAGCTGGTGTTATACCGATAGCAAAATTTCGCAAAAATTTCTTCAAATGTCCTTTCAATCCTACCTAGTAGGAGAAAATCATTAAAATTTTACTAACGACAAAATTCAAACGTAGCAATGGTGTTGTAGAAGTTAAATTTAATCATTTTTCACAATTTCCCGAATAAGGAAGGATGAATAGAAAATTACCGTAAGGAATTGAGACTTCAGTACGTCCCTGATTATTATTGTTTATTAACTATTGCATAAAGCTTTAAAGCAAATATTATTAATGTGCAATTGCAATCTCCAAGAAGATTCTTTAATATTAAGTGTTTATGATATTGATATATTGTAAACAGTTTTAAAGTACATAGGAATTACCTGATGAGGATGATAAGTGCATTAATCAATTATCACACAAAAACGATTTAAAATAGCTCGCTAAAAAGGATATTGTGGTACTTAAAAGGTCTATTAATGTACGTAAAAATATATGTTAATATTTATAAGAATACCTAGAAGGGAAACTTTCAAATTTCAAAAATTGCTTGATTAGGTTTCTATGGAAGCATCTAGATTTTTATTTTTATTAGCTGAGATTTAAATTCATTAAGGTAGTTCCATCATTGTATTGTATAATCAGGGAAAAAAAACCAATTTGCTTTTTTTTTATAGAACAAATACACACATATTCAACACATACATATACTTATATATAAATTAATGTAATTTTGAAAGAAAAAATGATTTTTAATTATCATATTTCGAAAACAAAACAGTAAAACGGGATTTTTTTTTTTTAATTTATTTAAGAAATATTTATCTTTACTGTCCTAGTTTTTTTTCAATATAACAGGTAATAGTTGGGCGGGCATGAAGTTTTACATGCTTCTAATGAGAGAGAGTGAGAGAGAATGATTAAGTTGTTATTAATTATCTCGCATTCTAAACGGTCAAAAATTCTGAAGCTTCGGGATTTATTAGAAAACGTTTTTTTTAGCCTGTGAAAAAGAATGAGCAAAATCTATCGAAAAGTGATCCTGAAATAACCTTAAAGCAAATATTCGACTGTTGAGGACAACACAATGGTGTCGACGGCCCATAGACTGTCTCACTCTCTCGCCAACTCCAGACTTATCTCTGATCCTACGACACTTATTCTCAATCCGCTATTCTCAAGCCTCGAGTTTTGGGTAATAACTGTAATTTACAAACATGCAAGTGTAGTTTTGTAAATTACTCATGCATGCAGAAAAGAATAGTATATTTTACAACGAATAAATTTGAAGGTTTGCATATAAGATAATTAATTAAACTTGATAAATTTTACAAAATATAACAAACAAAATCATAAATATATACTAGAATATATTTAAATAACACCACCTTCCACCTACATCTGATTAAAACACACATAACTGTGAAGATCATTTCCACCATAACCATAAATATTCCATGAAATGAGTCATTTTGCAATTATAATATAAGTTTACGGGTCAGGGTGCGTATTATACGTTTCAAATTAAAAATAAATAAATAAAAAAGCAACATACAGACGAATTGAGAACCATCCTCATTTTTGAAGTCGGGTTAAAAAATCCTTATGCGATTGGTATTTTTCGTAATATTTAACAGTAGTACTTTTTTATTAATATTGATAGACCTTGATTGATTGATTGCCGAGATTCGCTTCTCCCATATATTGGCAATAGCCAGGAGCTTGCTTATCAGGTCCTCCCGAAGGTTCATATATTCGGAGTGAGATGCACCGTATATCCTGTATCTGCTGTAACCTAAAGGTTCGCAGTCAAAGATTATGTGGCTGGATGTTTCTTCTTCCTCGCCACAAAATCTGTACATAATGGACCCGTTATGGAGTCCCATTGTGTGCAGATGCTTCTGCAGGGGATAATGCCCGGTAATGAATCCGGTAACCCTCCGCAGTTGCATCCTGTTCAACCTCAGTTCATCGAGAGATAGCCTCTTAGTTGCACTCTGAACAGTACCTTCCCGAGCTCTTGCCGCGATACTTTTTCCCAGTGATCACGGTGTTTAGCACTTGACCACTCGTTGGATCACCTATTTACATGCAGTCCTTGGAATTCCTAAAATAGGCTCGGGGCCTATGAAGGTCATTCCGACTCTCTTCTTTGCTAAGGTATCTGCTTTTTCGTTTCCTTCGAAAACACTGTGACCCGGCGCCCAGATCAATTTAACATGGTTCCGTTTTGCCAGTTTCAGAAGTTCCTCCAGACAATTCTTGACTACCCTTGAGCTGACCTCAGTTCCAGAACAAGGCTTTTAAAGCAGCTTGACTGTCTGAAAGAATACATACGTTCTGGTTTATGTAGCCTTTACGTAAGTTCTCTCGGACGCAATCCAGTATTTGATAGACCTTAAGTCATGGAAAAATTATAGTAAAATATTCCGTTCCACGAATACAAAAGTGGTTAATCTCAAATCAGTATTTTTCAAATAAAGTAAACACACCAGTCCAAGATTTTCGAAGCAATATATCTAATTTTAAATGAAAAATTTAAGCTATCGGTTAAGCTTCGACGCTGTCTTAAGGTAGTATATTCGCGACAGTCCAGTCTAAAAAAACATTCTCATATATACGTAAAATGTCTGTGCCATCACGGTCCGGGAGACCAAAGGCTTTATTTCAGGATGATGAGTATCAAACTGGTACTTTGTAAGTGGCTTTGTTTTGACAAGATGCCCAACTTTTTGATGAACAATAAAAATCCAAATGTGTAACACTTACTTACCAGGTCCCATTAAATAATGTTTGATAAAACATAAGTATTTATTAATTATAAACATGCAATGACTAATTAGTCCTTGGCATTGTCCTTGTCGATCGAGTAAAATAATTTATTTGATTTTATTATGAGACAAATTATTATGTAAGGAAGGGGTTATCTATACATATAATAAATAAAAATAATATAAGAAAAATTATCTTCACTTAAAAAGACATTGTAATTGAAAATAATACGGCTGATATATTACACATAATTAATTTTCTTGTGTACATAAAACAATTTTCTTTGCAAAATAGCAGTATGTGTAGGGGAACGCCGGAACAGGACGGGGTACGAACACATTATAACGTTATAATCACAAAAATACAATAATATTGTAAGAAAATTACAGAATTTTTTTTATATTCAAAATTATGTTATTTGTCCCGTTCTGCCCCGGGTATGGGGCAGAATGAGGTGGTAAGGACAGGTTATTATAAACACATATGAAACTAGTGGAAATGCAGAAAAAATGAGTTTATACACCAAATTCATACACTAGGGTAGCCTCATCATGTTCGCTATCTATTCCCGCAGGTGAAAATTAAAATGAGGAGACTCTGTTGTCAGTTATCATCCAAGAGTACCCAGGGGTAGTAAAATTAGCCTCTTCACTTGCCAAAATGGGGAACACCATTCTGTCCAACCCGTTTCGCCCCACATACGTGATTCGGCTTACGGGGGTAAGTTCACTCGAAAAAGATACGTAAGCAAACAATTAACTACACCAAACTAAAGAAAATTAAACGTACTTCAAGCACTTTCTAACTGTAGTTGTAATATAAATAATATTAAAGAGAACTTTAGGATTTTTCGAAATAAATTTCGATTTTTGATGGTTGATTTGGTGACGGTCTGCACCAAGGTCTGCAGGCCGTCACCAAATTAGCAACAAGTAACATCTCCTTGGAGAATAATTACAATTAGCTAATTCATACTGATGATGACTACTTGGTAGTCGAAATACGTATTTATAAAATACAAAAAATTTTTATCTAGGAAATTGGGGCAAAATATCGAAATTTATATAGTTGTAATGTAAACAAGTAGGTGTGTCTACCTTATCTTGGTTACAAGATCATCATAAGTTCAAGAGCAAAAAATCACAAAACTATAACTTCACGCACCAACGTCTTGTTCCTCGTATTGACACCGAAAATCATCAAAATTTATTGTGCCTCGGTATCCCGTTGTGCCTCGGGTTCCCCTATATATATATAAAAATATATATACCAAGAAAAAAATTTATAAATTTGTTCGACCATAAAGTAAAGTTATTGTAGTTAGCTTGAATTTAAGCTTTCAACGTAAGAATGGTTTCATTAATATCATACATAAATGTTTTTCTAGCAATCTATGGGAATTTCAATTATCAATGCGTTCTGTTTTTATATGACGGTATTCACATAGAATGTTAACATTTTAGTTATTGCATATAAGTTTGACTGTTATTACTTGTAGAAATGCACACTGAATACAAATTACAATTAATGCAATTATGTAAACAATTAATGTTAAATAAAATATCAATTATGGTGAAAAGCGTAAACATTCGAAAATATGAGACATCAAATAATGATGCTTGTTATCAACCATTAGTCATTGGTTTGGAAAATACAATTAATACAGCCGTTTTAGATGAGGTAAATTCAAATACGATTGGTTAAAAAAAACACATTGAATATACCTTAGAGAATGTATTTAATATATAAGATTAAGGCTCAGTTACATTGTCCAGACATAGGGTCGTTTAAATTGGCTTTTAGATAAAATTCGACTTAAGGATGTACGTGCACTATATATAGTCCATTTATAAAATTCTTCAAAATCTTATATAGTACATTCATAAAAGTTCACAATAAAGTTTATTAATTTATGGCGTAAGTTAAAATTAGAATTTAATTTAAGCCCGTCATATCAGGCCTAACAAAAAAGATATTTAAGACAAAAACCTGAGATTTCGGGTAGTTAAGCTACCGCCGACAGAAATAAAATTTACCCGAAATCTCAGTTGTTTTCTTAAATATCTGTTTTTTTAAGCCCTTCATATGGGAATTTTATTGGATCAATCTCTTTATTAATATTTCGATTTTCAATTGCATAGTTTTTCTAATTTTATTCCAAGTGAAAATTATCAAAATATGAGTGAAAATATGGATTTCTCCATAAGAGCTATGCATTAAAACTCGAACTTTAACATTAAATAATTAATTCAAGACCCCCGTAATTCCACCTGAAATTTTTATAATTGATTTATATGTACTTCAACTGCATGTATAGAAAAAAATTAATCCTTAATCGTTTTAAAGCGCCAGTGCTCGTACATCCTTAAGAAATGTTTAAGAAATAAATGTCAAACTAAATAAATCTTCAACTATATGTCAAAAAAAACATATATTTGTTTCTAGATTTTAAATAACAATTTATGTAAGGAGCCATTAAAATGGATTTACATTACACCACCATCACAAAATGAATTAAATACGTCATTAAATATTGATTTTAAAATTCAAAAATGTATAAATTTTTTAAAATTAAATATTATTAATATTGATAATGTATTAATTGATGAATCAATGACAACTAATGATAATAATCGATCATTAACATGGCAGTCAAATATTGGATTTTCAAGGACATTCAGTAAGAATTCATATCCGATTTCAATTGGTGTTTGGTTAACGTTTAAGAATGTAAGTATATTCTACATTCTTGAAATTTTGGAATTTATAATGAATCTACAATTGTAATGCTTCTTAGAATAAATAAAAATTTTCTGAAAATTCACTCTGTCCATAAAAATTTGGTTGCCTCAAACAATAACATTGAAATATTTTCGTTACAAGCCCTGCAGTACCGGGAAGTCTTAATATAACCATTCCAAAAATAACAATAGATGAATCGGTGTTGTGAATTCGCATGGAAATAAAACAGTATTATCGGTATTGTGAATACCCAACCTCACTAAAATACGGAAATCTGCCTGCTTCTACCTCTCTAGACTATAAACATAGCAATTTCAAATAGTTTGATGAATCACAATATTGAAACTTTCGGAAATATATGAGTGTTTGTTCTTTTGCAGAGGGAATCTGACGTGATAACTCATCAAATACTACAAATCGTTTATTGGATGGACAAATGGTACCATAATAGTATCTTGTGCAACAAAGTGCAGTAAGTTGTTGATTGCCCACGCGAACGATATTATCCAATCATTCGCTCGTGCGGGCATTCGACAACACCGCACGAGTTGCAGATACTATTTTTTTTTTTACTAATACGGGATAAGTACTATTTTAGCACCCGTTCTTTCGGCCGTTAAATGGCTGTTTGGTTATTACCAGATAACTTAGATGTATTGCAAATATTTATTTGAGTGTGCACAGTTTACTTTACAATAGATCTATTTGCAATAGATCTAAGTAGTGTGATAATAATTGAATAGACAAAGAGTAATCATTTACCGCACGGAAAAACGGACACTAAGATAGTACTTTTCCCGTATGAGTAAAAATAAAATATATGATAATTTATATTTAGCAACTTACTTCTTATTTTAGGGTAAACTTACTATCAATCGGTATCTACGATTATTCTATTAAGGCTCAAATATGGGATAATTTGGATAATGGTACTTTGGATTTTGTGCTTACCTCATCAGATATAGCACAGCCGTTTTTATATGGAAAACTTTCCTTACCCAATTTTTTATTACCGTAAATTTTCACATTTTACTTTTATTTTTTGCCTGCTTTATCATTTCAATAGACATCAAAAATCGTGTTCAGGAGATCAAAATACACAACAAACACTTTAGGGTGAATATCTTGGACTTCAATAGGCAATGACCTGGTCCCCGGAGCGTAGTTAAACGGGAAAATTTATCATTTATAGATTTTAGTACCTTTAAGCTACTAACCATTTTTGCTTTAATTCTTAAAATCCTGTGTTGATAATAAAATCCTCGATCAAATACACGTGTTGTGTTTGTTTTTTGGTTAAATTTGATCAAAAAAACAATTATAGCACAATTTTTAACGAAGATATAGCGCAAAAACTATTCGCACACTTTTTTCAACATGACGATCAAATGTGGTGTGATAGACCCCGAAAACTCATTTTCAACTCTCTTACTTAGTCGCTCTACATAATAGCAAAATGCATGGTTGGGTAAAAAAAATTTTATATACAGAGTGAATCGAACCAGGTGCATAATAGCACACGCCTCCATTTCTTTCTATGATGCTCCCACTCCCCAATAACATCTATTAGAAATCGATCATCTCTCCGAAACAAACGAAGACCACTCGGGATTGGCTGAAAGATATGATAAACACCAAAGCACTCAAAGTGGTGTACCTACTTGGAGAACATGTGTTAATTGATAGAAATATTATTATTTTTTCATCTAAAATTATAATTTAACATCTAAAATTATAATTTAACATATAAAATTATAATTTACATAATATTTTATTAATGAAAAAATAATAATATTCCTGTCACTTACCACATGTTCTCCTAGCACTCCACTTTGAGCGCTTTAGTTTTTATCATATCTTTGAGCCAATCACGAGTGGTCTTCATTTGTTTCGGGGATATGATCAATTTATCGATTTCTATCGGATGTTATTGGGGAATGGGAGCATCATTGAAAGAAATAGAGGCGTGTGCTATTATGCACCTGGTTCGATTCATCCTGTAGATACTTTTTATAGGTGGCGAGTATTTTTATCTACCGATCCAGTATTGAAAATTGGATGGGAATTGTTCCTGCAACCATTTTCATCGACTATTTGGATTTATTTAACCACATTGATTTTTGTTAATTCAATTGTTTTAACGCAATTATACCGTATTCTACGTGTCGGGAATCACAGATTTTTAAGCTGGTTTACAATATGGTATAGTTTTTGTATTCAAGGTAAAACAAATAAAATTAATAAGAAAATCATTTTTGAACTCAATGAGTAAATTTTTATACCCAGTATATTGTAAATATACAACATATATTAAGTTTATTTCCGACTTTTTGTCTTGAAAATATTGATCGCAGAAAAATTTTTCAAAAAATTACCTAGTTAGTCCCTTTCTACATGTCCGCCTGTCCGTCTGTGAGCACAATAACTCAAGAACGTAAAGAGATAACGAACTGAAAAGGTTAATTTCGTAAATAGGAAAAATCAGACCATGTTTGGGCAATGCCTAAACGTACCCCGGAAAGCGACAAATTTGTCCATCTTTGAAACCGTAAGAGATTGGAAAAAAATTATAGAACAAAAAATATTTGTTTTTACAATATAAACAACTTTTGTTTCAATCATTTTTTCATAAACTCAATAGATTTCGCTGCTCAAACATAAGAGAGCAAATTACGTACCTCTCAATAGTATGTAGACCTATAAATAGTAGAACGAATGCGGATGTATGTACACACATAACATATCAAATACTATAAATAATATTAAAGAGAACTCTAGGATTGTTCGAAATAAATTTCGATTTTTGCACCAATTTCCTAGATCAAAATTTTTTTTTGTATTTTATAAATACGTATTTCGACTACAAAGTAGTCATCATCAGTATGAATTAGCTAATTGTAATTATTCTCAAATACTGTTTGTATTTATTTTAATTACAATTTTGTTTACCAGGTTTTGTATACATTAATATCCATTTTTTTAAACGCAAGAACATTTACTGTTTCAATATTATTAACACAAAACAAACATTTCAATTCACATATTGATATACAACTCAGTATATACTGGGTAGTCAAACAATTAACTCAGTTACTTGTTTGTTTTTTTTTTTAGATTTTCCTGACGAACCTGGCAGCTATTCACAAAATTTATTATTAATAATATTTCATGTATTCTTTTATTTAATATGGGTCGCCTACAACGCAGTGTTTTACAGTTTTTTTGCCGTACAATTACAAGATAAACCATTTGAAACTCGAAATGAATTAGAGGCGGACTCTACGTATAAGTTGTTATTGCCGGATCATGATTATGAGGTGGGTGGGTAGGTATTGCGAAGCTAATGTCAAGAACAGGAAAACTAAAAATATTTGATTCTAAATTTTTTTATATGCTAGACACACTGCCATGTGAAATATATAGGGTGCCGCATAAGTAACGTTATGATTTAATTATGAATAATTTTTTTGTTTCAGACTTAACTTTGAAAAACTTGGAAAATTTATAATGGAAAGACAGCACAGAACAAAGAACCAAAGTTGTTCAATTTGATTTTGAAAGTCAGAATTCGATTATTCAGACACAAAGGTCATATCGAAATTTTTTTCATGTTCCGACAATTTACCGATTGGTTCGACGTTTTCGACAAAATGGGGCTGTCTGTGATCTAGCGCGTGCTGGAAGACCTCGTGCAGTTCGAAATGATGTGAACATTGCTCGGGTGCTAGCAAGTGTTGAGGAAAACCCCGAAACTTCCACCAGGTGACGTTCTCACCAGTTGGTGATGTCTAGACGGTCCTTGCAAAGAATTTTACATACGTTACAACTTTTCCCATATAAGACTCAATTGGTTCACGAGTTAAAACCAAATGATGCAAAATACGCATTCATTAAATAAATCATAACGGTACTTATGCGCTACCCTATATAAACATTCTATTAAGGCGGATTTGAAAACGGCTGAAATGGCACACTAAAAGTTTATGGCGATCTTAGGAAATATTGTAAAATATTCTATTTAAAAACAGAAAAATTTTGTGAAATTCACAACCTAATATTGAAATGAAGTTGAATATTTGGAATATAATTTGTTAATTTACATTTTTAGGTTATAAAATCTCAATATCCAACGTTAGCACATAAAATGGTTGAATTTCCCTATGACAATTTCTCTGAAGCATTTCCAAGAATATGTAAGGAAAAAGTTGCTATATTAACACGCTTGTTAGAACACGTAATGATTGAAGGTCTCCAACTAACTAATTGTGAATTTTATACGCTAAACATTGGGTCTTATAGTTTCTACGGATCTCCAATGCAAAGGGATACACCACTTCAAGAATATTTCAATCAATTGTACGAAATCATTTTTACAATACCAAATATATTTTGGTTCTGTTAAGTATTTTTCTTTATAGTATATGCGCAACACGAGAAATTGGAAGATTTTGGAGTAAACCAATACCCCGAAAAATATACTCTAAGGATCCTGTTTGGAGTATTCCTCTTGAAATAATTACACCATTACTTTCGATGTTACTACTGTTATATGGTTTTTCAGTTTTCGTATTTTTAATTGAATTCGTTTGGTTTTATAAATGTAAAAATATTTTTAAGGCAGAAATTGTTGCTAAATAAATATGCCAACTTTGTGATTTGTTGTTCCATTGCCAGTTCTATTCCATTGCCAATTTTAGAGCTTGTGAACAAGTGCTTAACTTTGAAATTATGTGGACGTAGATAAAAGTTCACAAACTTAAGTTTCGACCAAATTGTACAATATCCAAGGATGTTGCCAAGGCGGGACAAATGGGAACTAGCTTTCCTCTAACTGATAAATAACAGAAATATGAAAACAATAATCAAATATTGAAACCCTACACTTGAGAAACTTACCCAATAAATACATACAATCATTTTCTCGCTCTTGTTAAAAAATTTGGTCCTTACATACATTTCACTAATTTTGAAGGCGAACAAGTTTGTTGTTTCTGGGAAATCAATACTTTTTGTATGCGAAACTTTGGTCCGTCTTACATTTATGTGTGCTTACCGGATTAAAAATTACATCAATAAATAGTCGTTTTAAACTTCAAACAAAAAAATTAATTAATTAATTAAATACTGAGATCATTAATAAAATATTAATAATTGAAGAAATAATCACAGATTAATATTGGAGTTTCATGGTTGGATTTGATTTCTTATTCAACTTTTAATTTAATTCATAGAAAAAATGAATTATAACATTTTGGACAAATAAAATATTCGAATATAATTTAAATGGTGCCGTCATATCTAAAAATTACTATATTTTCAATAAACATTGTGGTCTTAATTAATATGAGATTTTAATTAAGATAATTTTATAGTTATTATACATATAAGTATATCGCTCTTGAAAATTATTAAATTTATTGTTGTTGATATTGATTGGTACTAGAGCAATAAATTTGTCAATTATAGTTCAATGAAATAGTACAAAAAAGGAACTTACCTCTTAAAAAATACAAGTGGTGATTTTTCAACGGAATTTCTGTGATAAACATGGAGAATAATTTTTTTAGTACTCCACTGTTTAAAATTTATTATTTTGTTTTCATATATTTATTATTCAAAAAATAATAATTTATATAATTATTGGTTTATGCGAGTTGAGAATTTACATAATTTCAACAAGCATTTACTTAGATCGGATATGACTTGCTTATATCCAAGCTTACTTCGATATTTCCGCACATATTTAAAATTAGTTACTAAAAGTACTTCTCTCAGTACATTTTTTTTGTATAATTTATTTAATTCACTATTCCGAAACTTGTGGTCTCTCAAACTTGTAACAATTCAATACACATTCTATACACACTTTTGCTGTACAATTTATATTTTATGTGAATATGCAATGACTTTTTCAATTTATAACTATATTGTTTGTATACGCTTGGCGTTTTCGGCCGTGTATTTTTTTTTACAGAAGCGTAATGTCTCTTTTATATACAACTATGTATCTGAATTAAATTTGTAGTCCATATTTATATTTTTGCAAATCAGACATATTTGAACATATTTTTTTTTACTGTAGTGTCGTTTTTTTTTATATACGATATTTCTTTTACTACAGTTCAATCTAGCACATATTCATGTAATCTTTTTTTTTATAACTTGTACAACCAAACTTAGTATTTTAAGGATAGTTATACTATCAACATATTAAATTAAAAATTATTTATTTCAAATATATTTTATTTTAACATATATTTTGTTTTGTTCTTTTTTTTGTACTTTTTTTTATTTTCAGTATTTCAGATTCGAATCACTTGTCGATAACTTAGACACTTACTGGATAGTAAAGATCTTACTACCTCAATATTATCTTTTTTAATGGGCCCAGCTTTTATTGAAAGACTTTCGGTTCAACGTGTTATTTTTTTATATTTACGTGTATCGCGTTAGCACCGATCGTTTTCCAATTTTCATAATTCCACATACAATACTCTGCTTTGGATTTTTTTTCTAAAGTACCGTATATTTAGTTTTCATTATTTTTTTTACATCATAATACCTCTTTTAATTAAAATTACTAAATTAACTTAATTTCATATTTATGAAAATAATTGATAATTCAATTATTTTCTATAAAGTGTTTAGTTTTTTTTTAAAACTAAACACCGAATTTTTTTTTAAAATTAAACTCTAATCTTTTTTTTTTACATACACAAACAATTCGGTATAAGAAGTAAAAATGTAGAAAATCATGTTTGCTACAATTTATTACCTGATCTTTTTTCTAAAACTCGAATGTGTACATACATATTTAGGATTTTAATTTTCAATCTTAAACCATCCAGATTTCTGTAAATATTAGAGTAACAGAAAAGATGACAAGATACTTAATGGTAGTAAAATCAATGTTCTACAACTTTACTTCTTATGTATTTTTCTATTTTTCCAATATTAAGGGAGATATGCTAAATTTTGTGTTTCTCCTTCCCTCTAAACCCGCCTTTCCCATTATTCGATTTTGCCTATTAATGCACTTGACCTTTCAAATACCAAAAGCATTTCATATATCGAATTTCATCAAATAAAAACTGTTCGCTAAAATGGTCCTATACAAAATTCACGAAGGACCAACAGCTCTCAAGATATACGGCAGAGCGAAGTTGGGAGAATAGAGACTTTCACAATAAACTGTTAAACTGAGTTTAAGAAGTGACAAAATATGTCGTCAATACCTTCAGGTTTATGTCGACCCGGAAAATTTATTGATAAGTAAGATTACAAAATATCTATTGAAGGTTAAACGTCGTGAAAATTAGTTTTTGTCGCAGAAAGGTCATTTACGTAAATATAGGTCATTGTCAAATATACTCCTTAGTTAGTTTTGGACACAATAGTTCCTATACAAAATTCACTTAGGACCAATAGTTCTCGAGATACGGATAAGAAAAGTTCTCGAGATACGGATAAAAAAAAGAGCGATCGACATTAAACACTTAAACTTAAGTGTTTAAGAAAAAAGATTGGTCAAGATCGTTTTAATCGGAATCTTGTGTTATTGTTCTGTATAACAATACCTTTGTTCAAAACATTCTCCACAAATTGACAGACACCATCATTGGGTCAGTTTGGCCGACGTAAATATGCTTTATTCGGTACCGAAATTGGTGAAAGCGTCCTTCAGGTTTTTCGCAAAAATAATTATACTTATTATAATATTATTTATTCTAGCTAATTAATTTAAGTAAAAAATTTTTAGAAAAAGTTAAAGTTAAATAAAAATATTTTAATTATTAATTAATAATACTTAATAATACTAAAACCAAACCAAACACATATTTGGTGTAAGACTTTTTTTTCCTCACTACGTTTTAAATAAATATTTAATTTGCCAATTTTTTACCTACATTAAATTTTTTGTTTCACAAAATGCTATTAAGTCATAATTTATAAGGAATATTTACTTAATTTTTATTATTTTCCATATTAAATAATAATTATCTAAGTCTTGAAAAATTCAAATATTCAAAACAATTTTAACAAAAAAACAATATTCTAGCCCGAGGGCTTGTGGCCCGGCATTACCTTACAAAGTATACTTGACGATGCCACTTAAATGATGTGCACTTTGAGGTTTATAGAAAACAATCATACAACAAAAATAGGATTTTGAATAAAAAAAGGTCTTTTAACATAATAATATAAAGTTTAAGCGATTTTTCTAACGATTCTTGTAAAACCTATTAACACGCTTTTATTAACTTGGTATAAATGTTTCTATGCTATGCTATATATTAATTTTAACCTACTTCTAGTTGTGGTTTGTGGTATCGAAATGAAACTTTGTATATATATGTAGTATGGATGGCAATGCATTTTTATGGGTAGCATAACCAGAATCGGCAAGGGGAAAGGGGGTTTAGAGGAAGGGGAAACACAAAATTTGGTAGATCTCTCTTAATATTGAAAAAATCGAAAAACATATAAGAAGTAAAGTTGTAGGAAATTAGTTTTACTATAATTCAATTCCTAATCACTTTTTCAGTGTCTCGAATATTTATAGAGATATTGACGGTTTAAGATTGAAAATTTAAATCCGAAAGTTCGTTTCAAGAGTATAAAAGCAAAAATAAATAATAGTTTAAAAAACTAAAAAACACGCTATTATAGCTAAACGCGTTTTTAGCCGAACTAAAAAGTAGAAAATAATTATCAACAAAATAATTAATTTGATTGTAAAAAAGCCTGAGGGGTGCTTAACATTAAATTTTAATATCAAATCAATATCCTCAATATCAAATTATAGTAAAAAGCACCCCACGCTTTTTTACAATCAAATTAATTATTTTGTTGAAGAAAAATTATTTTCGACTTTTTAGTTCGGCTAGCTATAAAAGCGGCTTTTTTAGTTTTTTTTAAACTATTATTCATTTTTGTATACAATCATGATGAAGTCACTTCGTCACTCTCCTTGACCTTTTTAAGTTCACAAAAAATTATGTATTTATTTAATGTATTAGTGCGGTCAATTATGCAATACAAGCAAACATTAATGAAATTGATACCAAAGAATATCTTTCTCTATTTTTATACCCAGTATATATATATTAAATTTATTTCATACTAGCCGGCTTAGGCGATGCGCCGAGTAGTGTGCTTAGATAAAGTGCGCCATGGTAAAGCTCCCAGTTGGGATTTTTTCCGACTTCTTCTATCATCGTCATATTTCAGCCAATTTACACAAAACCTCAATGAATTATAGACCCAAACCTTCCTCATGAATCACTCCATCCATTGGTGAAAATGGTATGAAAATAATGGTAGTTTTTGAGTTTACCGCGTACAGACAGACAACATATATATATATATATATATATATATATATATATATATATATATATATATATATATATATATCTTTATCGATATACCGGGTATGTCACTTGAATTCATCCAGTTAAATATCACGAAAACTAAGCAGAATCGAGAAATATGTATTAAACACAAAGGATGTTTATCTCCTAAAAACAAACAACTTTTATTTGAATTTTTTTTTCATACACATCCCATAGTTTTGGTGAAAATTTGGTATAAATATGCCATAAATATTTCTGGTGTAAATACAAAATGTATACCACATTTACACCTTGTAATTACATCAAAACTAAGATATGTATAAATAAAAGTTTCAAACAAAGATTGTTTGTTTTTATGAGATAAAAATATTTTATATTTAAAGATTTTTCCTATCTTGCACCCCTAATAAATAGACTTGTAAGAATATTTTGTACTTAATTTTTAAAATTCCAATATCGCCATGTAAGAGTAAAGCTTTGAACTTCATTATCTTCACGTCAGATTCCATTTAAATAATAAATAAATAATACAAAAATGTCTCTTATTATATGTTTGAACTGGTTATTTCTGGAAAAGTATTTTTATATTCCACCAACATTTCTTATCTCCCAATTTGGATTTCTAATCAAAAGATGGAAACGAGTGGCGAGTGACAAAGACAAGAAGGCTTAAATACCGTATGCCAATCGATCATTTAAACTGGGTATGAAATACAAAATCTCCCTGAACACTCCGGCTAATTTTTTTCTCAAAATTTTACAGCTGATTTCAGCCGAATCTATTTGATTTCAAAAAAAAAAACTGGTAATGTAACAATTAACTGAGTTAATTATTTGAATGCCCAGTATATACTGAGTTGTATATCAATGATTGAATTGTTAACAATTCTGCGTATTAGGCCATTTTACGAACACCTATACAAAGAATTTAGGTCAAGGTTTAATATTTTCAAGCGTTTCAAAGTCGAAACTAAACTTAATATACGTTGTGGGTATATTTACATATACTGGGTATAAAAATTGAGTATTTTTGTAATAAAACTCTTTTAATCGTAATATTTTTTCTGAAACTAAATTAAGTGGAAAAATTGGCATAAATTGATTATAAAATTGTATGGGAAGGGAACGCCATTTATGAAGTAGATAATAAGATTTGTATGCAGCGATCTTTTAACCTGAAATTTAAATTTGAAAAGGATTGACCTTATTATATAGTAACGTTTTCTAATACACAATTCATATTTTGTTTGTTTTTTTTTTAAGATAAGTTTATAAATAAACAATAATGCTTACTTGAAAATAAAAATTATATTCATCTTACAAATTTGTTATTGTTGTTTTTATAAAATATGTAAATAATGTAACCCCATTTCACGTTATCAATATTGTAATATATAATTTGTCTTCATATATACACTACCGTTCATCAAAATTGAACCACCAGTACGTCACAAGCCTATACATTAATTAATATATGTATATTACATACAATAGCACTTAGAATATTTCAACTGGTTCAATTTTAGTGAACGGGAGTGTACATGATACACATTGTAAATTAAATCATCATATGATATAGGAATTATTGCAAAGTTTAGAACACAGATTCTTAGTCTGTTCAAAACAAACAACTTTTATGCGAATTATTTTTTCCAAAAATAACCTTATCAATTTTTTTAATATCTGCCACGCTTATTTACATCTGCCATCTCTCAAAACATTGATCGCTGTTCGAATTTTAGTTTAAGGTAGTAAGTCCATAAACCTACTATTCTGCAGAATGTAATAAAATTTCGAATAGATTTGAAGAATAATCGTACCCATGAGAATTGCTAGATTTGAAATTTTTTCCCCATCTAATAAACGGGAAAATTAAAATTAAAATTACTTTCATTCAATTTACTCTTGTTAACATCACTCTTATTAAAATTACTCTTATATTGTCTCAGGATATGTTATTCGTTGCTAATTTGGTGACAGTTTCACCAAAAATCACATCGGTAACAATCACATCGAAATCACTTCAAACATCTTATCAAACGTTCATATTTATAATAATCAATTTGTAATGAATTCAATTTCAATTTAAAAAATTCGTCCGGCAGAAGTTGCGTCAACTAAACGAATTTCCTCAGTATAAACACATCACTTCTCTTTTGGAAATAGATCTTAATCAATCACATAGCACGAGATGAAACGAGTTTTTAATACATATTCAACGTCATATTTATGACATGCTAACTTATTTGACCCATTGTCATTTATTTATTTACAAAACAAAAAAACATCATCACCATTGTTGTCTATATTTAAAGCGATTAAACGTCAAGCAGAAGATAATTATAATTTCTTAACTAGGGCACACATGGTTTTACAAATTTCATTAAACATATATAATGTTTAAAAAAAATTTGTTTTAACAGCCCAATTTAATTAAAACATCAAAATGCTGATAATTTTATGTAATTTCTCAACTTATTTTAATGATTTTGGTCAAGGAGAAAAAGGTTATTCAAATATTATTTTCAAACAAAAATTAAATACGATTTTTTTTTTTTGGTTGCTAACACTAAAAATCAAAAAATAATTAAATGGTAATTGTCTACAGGGTGAATCAAAAGTCATGGAGTTTTTTTAAAGGGTGGATAGGGGATAAAATTCTAAGATAAAAAGTCCTTGGACATTTTTGCACCTGACTCACGGTTAATTAGATATTAATTAAATAAAGTAACCAAATAAAGAAGCGCGTTAACGGAATAAGAAAAAGAGTTTTGAAAAATTTTAAAAATTACCCTTTTTTTTAAATTTGGAGGAGTTTGCTAACAAGTTATTAACATGATTTTCAGTTTTCCGGGAATCAATTCAAAACAAAGTTATATTTTACTGGGCTGAACTCGATCATTTTTTCAAAATTGTATAGTCATTTTGTGCCTTATTCATTCGGTTTTTGGGAAAATATTGTTAGTCTATTTAAAATGAACATCTATTATTCGAAACATTTTCCCAAAAACCGAATAAATTAGGCATAAAATGACTATACAATTTTGCGATAAGTACACGACATCTGTAGTCTATAGTAGGTACTATGGACCACAAAAGTTGGTGCCATGTTTTTAAATTTTATAATTGATTTGTACCTTATTGATTCGGTTTTCAAAAAAAATGTTTCGGATAAAAGTTGTTCTTTAGAAATATAGTAACAACTGTGATTCGAAAAATTTTTCGAAAAATGAATGAATAAGGCTCAAATTAAGCATAAAGTTTTTTAAAAGGATAAGACGTATGTGGTCTATAGTACATACAATGTATTGTATAATAATTAATATTATAAAAACTAAGAAAAAATAAATTAATAATAATAATTAATATTATATGTTAGTAAAAAATTTCAATAAAAATCAATAATTAATATTCTATAAAATCTTTATTAAATACTACACTTAATCCTATTAAGGTTGTTGTGAAACTGATGAGGGAAAGTAGGGGTGGTGAGTTTGTCCTATACTAAATGCATTGATATCTCATGCATTGCCAACTCTAAATAATTAAAAAATTTTGCAATTAAATCGTTTCAAACAATTTAATTTTTGTAACATATATATTTGTTAAAAAAAAAACATGTTGTTTAAAACTTAAATCCTAAATTTCATTTTTTCGAAGAGTTTTAATAGTTAAAAATATGTTTTTATGTGTTTCAAAAATGTTGCATGGTGATAAAACTAGATAAAACTAAATAAAACTAGATAAAAATAAATATAACTAAAAATATAACTAGATAAAAATAAATAACACTAAAAATTAAACTAGATTTAGAACATTTTTCGATCAACAAATTTAATTATCTCAGAAACAAAAAACAAGATTAATTTTTAATTTGGTCCAGGTATTTAAAAGACTGATAAATATTATGACAGTTTTTCATAACACTGGTATATCTGGTTGTCGAGATATAGATTTTTGTATTCATGTTTTTACCGACGAGTCCATTTAACCTATGTAAAAATCTCTTAAAAATCGTAAGTTTAAAATTTTTTTACCCAAAAACTAAAAACAAGATCAAAACTTCAAATTTTGACAGAATATTCTTTATTATTGAAATAATAAGCTGTTAAATTTTGAAGAACCTGTCATTAAATTGAATTTTCTTCACAACAACCTTAAGTAAACTTATAAAAACTGTAACCTTCTTACATCATCATAATATGTACTACCTGGTGCATACTAATTAAAACAATCATAAATCAAAGTTTACAAGTTATCAGCAGTTTTGACATTTACATTAGTTAATTAAACTATCAAATGAAACTTGAATGGAATGGAAAATTATATGGAAAGATAATCGATGAAACCTGATCAAATAAACTTTTATTTAGATTGATTAGATAAAACAAATATTTGAAATTTGCATAAAATCACTTTAGTTGACTAGTTTCGAAACACAGTTCCTTCTTCAGAAATTAAAATGGAAATTTTCATTTCATTTTTATCTTCATCTTTCATTTTTATTAAAAGTCGTTTTTTTGAAAAAAAGTATCATTTTTTGTCTTTAAAATTTTTTTCTATCTCTTACGTCATCAAAGTTGGATATTTTCTCCCCTGGAGGGGGGAAACACGATCCGATTTTACCCTTTCACGCACTTGACCTTATTTTTTAGCTGTAGAACAGCATTAGCTTGTTATCTCTTTCCGTTTTTGAGTTAACGTGTCCACGGACAGTCAGACAAACAGACCGACAGATGAACACGAGAAAATGAACTAATTTGGTCATTTTATGAACACCTATACCAACACTATTTGTCTACGATCAATAATTTCTACCGTTACAAAGTCGGAACTAAACAAAACTCTGGAATAACCAGTCCAAGTGGCCGACCGGTCTAAGGTGTTATGTCTGCGCAGTATGCCTACTTGGAAACTGGGAGGTTATGGGTTCGAATCCCGACATTGTCAATTATTATGAAAAAAAAAGGGGGCAGTTAATTGACTAAACTGTCGGCGTATGGACAAGAACGAAGTAATCGGCTATGCTTGAGAAGGTTTTCTGCAGTTTCCTTAACGAACTCCAGATGAATATCGGCATAGTTCCTATCATAGTCGGCTCTAGCCGCATATCCTACCAATTCCTAGCCAATACACAAAAATTCCTTCCACTCCACTCACATCCTCACATTCTTCGGCATCACAATGGACCTTATGGTCGAAGTGTAGCCCGCCCAAGGCAGCCTCTACAATCTATCTATCTGTCTAAACCCTGGAATATATTATATACCGGGTATAAAAACTACGATCATAAAACTAACCCAACCTTATACTACGTACAATTTTACCAAAAAGAGGCGCGCCCCATACTTTAATTTAAACAAGTGATGTAACAACTAAGGTCGAAGTGCAATAGTTTTAGACCTCAATATAAATCAATCAATCAATGTAACAACTAACTGAGTTAATTGTTTGAATACGCGGTATATACTGAGTTGTATATCAATGATTGAATTGTTAACAATTCGCTTTCCGAGGAAGATTTAATCACAAATTATGCGAAAATTATTGAGTTTATGAAAAATTATTGAGTTTTTGAGTTGTTTATTTTATAAAGAAAAAGATTTTTTGTTAACAAATTTTTTTTCTACCTCTTACGGTTTCAAAGATGTAGATTCACCCCCCCCCCCTCTGGCGGTAGGAAAGACGTCCCGATTTTGCCCATTAAATAACTTGACATTATTTTTGTGCTCAACACACACAAAAATTTCAGCTCGTTATCTCTTTTCGTTCTTGAGTTATCGTGTTCATGGACAGACGGACGGATAGACAGACACACAGACGGATGGACATGCGGAATTGGCCGAATTAGGCCATTTCATGAACACATATTCTTTGTATATTTACATATACTGAGTATATACAAAATATTTTGACAAAATGGAAACCCGACTTCAAAAATCAAATATTCTAAAACAAGAAATGCACTATTTTCCCATTATGAATAAGTATACCCTTTCAAAAAAAAAATCGCAGAAATCGGTTATCACATATAAAATGAGGATTTTTCTCGATTTCCCGGGGA
The DNA here is from genome assembly GCA_963920215.1 of Nineta flava. Taxonomy (NCBI): domain Eukaryota; kingdom Metazoa; phylum Arthropoda; class Insecta; order Neuroptera; family Chrysopidae; genus Nineta; species Nineta flava. Next base: position 12,872,918 of record OY986042.1, read on the forward strand.
TCCCCTCATCAGAATGCGACTTGGTGCCAATGGGACCAATGGGAAACCAAACCCTTTAAAACAAAAAATTCAAAATCGGTTCATAAATGACGGAGTTCTGAGGTGACACACATTAAAAAAAAAAAAAAAAATACAGACGAATTGAGAACCATCCTCCTTTTTGAAGTCGGGTTAAAAATGAAAAGAAAGGATTGTTGATTATAGAATTAAAGTTATACTTATTATAAATTTATATAACATTTTGGAATGTCCTATGACATAGATAAATTTGCCATGCTCTTTGAATATTAGAATGTAGATAAAATAAAAATAATTTTTAATGTATCATATTTTGCTAGTCTGAAAGTCAGGGCACTTTACGTAGGCGAAAAGAATCCATGGATACACTAATGTTTTTTTTCTATGTATTTTGATCTGCTGAATGATTTTCGAAGGAGCTTGGATGTAAAATAGGGCGATATAGTTATAAACAAATAAAGAAACTAAATATTTTTGATATTTTTTTATTGTAGTTTAACTCATTCGAAGCAAACCAATTACTTTGTAATTTTGTCGTAAAGTCCATAGTTTTTTTTAGCCAATACAGCGATTGGCTACAAAAAGTACCATGGTTTCCGGACTATACGTTTTGATTGAATCATTTTACAATTACTTCATTTGTTATAACACGGAACAGTTTTTTTTCTATGTATTTTGATCTGATGAATGATTTTCGAAGGAGCTTGGCTGTAAAACCCATAGTTTTTTTTGGCCAGTGCAGCGATTGGCTACAAAAAGTACCATGGTTTCCGGACTATACGTTTTGATTGAATCATTTTACAATTACTTCATTTGTTATAACACGGAACACTTGTTCCAAGTAACATTATACGTGATCTGCCTTTTTAATAATGCAATGGCATTGATTTATGTTTCAATTCATAATAATTTACGACCACCTTTGTCTCAAAAAGACACCGTAACTGACCATAGATAGATAGATTGTAGAGGCTGCCCTGAACGGGCTACACTGCGACCATAAGGTCCATTGTGATGCCGAAGGATGTGAGGATGTGAGTGGAGTGGAAGGAATTTTTGTGTAAAGACTAGGAATGGTAGGATATGCAGCTGATGATAGAAACTATGCCGATATTCATCTGGAGTTCGTGAAGAAAACTGCAGAAATCCTTCTCAAGCATAGCCGGTTACTTCGTTTTTGTCTATACGCCGACAGTTTAGTCAATTAACCGCCCTCTTTTTTTCTTAATAATTGACAATCTGCCGATGTCGGGATTCGAACCCATAACCTCCCAGTTTCTAAATAGGCATACTGCGCCGACATAACGTCTTAGACCATAGTCATAACTGACCACAGTTATAACATAATAGAGGACGTCCAAAATGTGTTTCTAAACTTTTGGAACGTTGCCTACTCACGGTTGCCAATTCATTTATCCATTGAGAAAATGGAGAAAATTTATCATGAAATTCATGGGACATTAGTGAGTCTTCATCACATTTATATAAATTTTATTGTAATCCATAACACTTATCACCAAAAGTCTGGCCCGCCCGTGATTTGATTGAATTGCATATGTAAAGGTAGATGATAGTTATAATAAATAATTATTATTTAAATAAATAATAAATATGTATGAAAGATATAATTGATCTTTATTGATTTGATTTATAAAATGTTATATTTTTTAAGAATTACAATATTAAATTATAATTCATCCAATCCAATTATCCAATAGGCATCTGTTGGAAGATTTTGGAAAGATTTTTTCTTTAAAAATATGGTAATTTACCACCCTCTTCGCTTAATTTTTCTCGGGCGCCAATTTGTAAAGGTAAATGATAGTTATATTAAATAATTATTATTTAAATAAATAATAAATATATGTGAAAGATATAATTGATCTTTATTGATTTGATTTATGAAATATTATATATATATATATATATTTATATGTAAATTACCATGGTTGTAAACATTCAAAGCAACCGTGATAATAGAGGGAAGTTATAGTTGTTATGCAACAAATAAAAATGATGAACAAAATTATAATAATAATTTAATGAAGAAGTGACACCGCTACACATACATTTAGAGAGTTTCTAATTCAATGACCGAATGCTATGGAAATGTGATTCTCCCTTCCTCTCAAATGTGAATTAGTACCAGAAGAAAATTTCCACCATATATAAACACAATATTATTCGGTTTTTGGATGTTACTTATATCAGTGAAATAAAAGTGCTTAGAGAAATTTTGAACGAATGACCTGAAAATATGTCATATTAAAAAGTCTTACATGTGGCCGAAATGATCAGGGGTCTGGCTCGTTTGCTAGTGGCTCAGCGTTCAATTTTCAGGAGTGGTGTATTTTTTTCACTTCGATAGTAGTCTAAAATTTAATGTATGTTTTTTCCATTGTGAAATTTTTCCGTTTCGAATAAAAAAAACAATTTTTCAAAGAATTATTGAAATGAATTATGGAAATTTCTAATAAATATTATGCATAGATTAGTTCAAGAGTTTCCTGCTCCGAAAAGCTCTTCAGCTGATCTTTAATTAAATGATTATGCTACCAACATGATGATTTTGACATTTATATTTGTTTGATTTATTATTATAAATATATAGAAAAATTATTTAAAAAATTATTTTTATAAATTTTTTAAAAGTATTCAGCAGAAAAACAAAACAATTTCATAATTAAATATTTACATATAATTAATATTCTTTGTAGCAAAATCACTTTAAAGATATTATTTAAAATTCCCAAGTGGAAAGAAAACATATTGAGAAAAATAAAACAATATTATTTAAAAATGATATTCCAATAAATACGCAATTGAGTACACATGGAGTCAAATTTCACGACCTTTTGACCATAAAAACTTTTGAAATCTAGTCAGTCAAACTAAAATACTAAAACCCAAAATACTGCAGAGAAAATTGTATTTAAGATTTTCCTGAAAATAATTCATTTCTCAAATGCAACCTTGTACTTAAAGCACGAATAGATTACGTATTAAAAGACATATTTGTTGCAAAATGATTAGGCGCTTGCCACGTATGCCAGCGGTTTTTTCACTTCGATTTTATACTAAAATTTAAATATATTTTGGATAATAACTAAATTCATCTTCTTATTCATTTCGAAAAATTTTTGAAATTAACGCATTTTTCGAATTAAGATTTAGCGATGATAAAATTCAACCTAACTGAATTAATTTTGGTACTATGGACCACAAAAAAAGTTGATGTCATTTTTTTAAATAATTTTTTTCCCGAATTTCGATAACCAACTTATGTTACCAAGCGTACAACAAATACGCCCATAAATTTTCTACTTGATATCGTTTCTCCGTTCAGAAATAAATGTGTGAAAAAAGCACATTTCAGTATTAGGTATATAATAAAATTAATTCCTGCAACATCTTCTATCATTGACTTCAGCAGCCAAAAAATCTTATCGACCATTTTTATTCAAAAACTATTGTCCGTTAATTTTCACAATGTTTGCAAACCACTTTATATTTTTCGAGATATTTGTACAAACGGTTATTTTACGACAGTTCTACAATGTCGTCAAAAGTCGGGCTATCATTTCAATAATTTATAATTGAATTGTGCCTGATTTATTCGCATTTCGGAAAAAAATGTTTCGAATAACAGTTGTTAGTATAGTTTCAAATGAACAACTTTTACCCGAAGCTTTTTTTTTCGAAAAACCGAATAAATAAGACAAATATCAATTATAAAATTTTGAAATGATAGCACGATTTTTGACACCATTTGTATTTATACACTAACACATACTGCAGACAGTTTATCCTATTCGGAAATAGCCCGAATAGGGAATATGCATGAAAATTTTTTTTCACTTGAATTGAAACATGTTTACTTGACAATTATCAAGGTAAAATTTCTTTTTAAATAACTTTAAAAATAAGCGAGATATGAATGATTGAAATTCCCGATTAGACAAAGAGGGTGATAGCCCTCTTGATATGTTATGTGGCGTCATATTACACTTTCACCATTTAAAATACACGTTAAATTTCGTTTTTAAATATTATTACAGTATTAACAGTATTTTCATATTCTGAAAATAAATGTGAAAAAAAAATTTCATGCATATTCCCTATTACATAATATCTCTTACTCCAGAATTAAACAGAAAAAAAATAGTTTACTTACCCCATACAATAATAATTGGAGTCTTCATGTTGCTTTATTATTTTCTTTAAAACAAATATGAAACTTAAAAGAAAACAAATTAAAGTTATTTTTTTCACTCACTGTATTCAAAACTGTAACAAAAAAAAACCAAACACAAAATGTTTTTCACACTAAAATTCGTTTAATATATTTAATTACACTAATTTTTATTACGGGTTTTTTTTGTTTTTTTTTTTAATCAATAAAATAAAAATATGATAGTTAAATTATTATAAAAATAATTAATTATAAATAAACACACACACACACTTGGATGGTTCAGTTATTTAAGAAATAAATAACTATGCAACCACATACATTTATAGGATTATCTTATCAATAATTCAGTTTTCGAAACAATAACAAATAATTTATTTAAAAAAATATAATAAATAAATAAATAAGTAAATTACACCAAAAAGAGTCAAAAGGATGTACGAGCACTGATGCTTTTTAGAAGATTAAAGCTTGATTTTTTGTTTACATGTATGTTGAAGTGCATATAAATCATTTAAATGATTTAAATGATTTAAGTTTCAGGGGAGGAGGCGTGTTGAATTAATTATTTAATGTTAAAGTTCGAATTTTAATGCATTGGTCTTATGGAGAAACCCATATTTTTACACATATTTTGATAATTTTCACTTGGAATAAAATAAGATGAATAAAAAAAAAAAACTACGCAATAGAAAATAGAAATATTAATAACGATATTGATCCAATAAAATTCCGGTATGAAGGACCTAAAAAAATGATATTTAAGAAAACAACTGAGATTTCGGATAAATTTTATTTCTGTCGGCGGTAGCTTAATAGGGAATATGCATGAAAATTTTTTTTCACATTTATTTTCAGAATATGAAAATACTGTTAATACTGTAATAATATTTAAAAACGAAATTAAAATCCGACAAATATCAAGGAAGCTATAAGCTTTTAAAGATTATTATCTGTCTCTTTCTTGCAAAAACACTAAAAACGGAGTTTTACATGTATTTTAAATGGTGAAAGTGTAATATGACGTCACATTACATATCAAGAAGGCTATCACCCTCTTTGTCTAATCGGTAATTTCAATCATTCATATCTCGCTTATATTTAAAGTTATTTTAAAAGTAAGTTTACCTTGATATTTGTCAAGTAAACATGCTTCAATTCAAGTGAAAAAAAATTTTCATGCATATTCCCTATTACCCGAAATCTCAGATTTTTTGTTAAATATCTTTTTTGTTAAGCCCGGTATGACGGGCCAAAATTAAATTTTATTTTTAACTTACGACAAAAAATAAAAAACATTATTGTGGACATTTATGAATGTACTATATAAGATTTTGGACTATACATCAGCACTCGTACATCCTTAAACTTTTTTGTTGTAGAAACATGCTTCGAATGCAAAATAATAATTTTTTTTTTAGGATACTGTAAATCACTCAATAAAATCAATTCTAACTATATAGGAATTTGTAGGTAAATAATAAATCGATGTTATTTCTGTTATGTAAGAATAATTAAATTAAAACGAACACACAAAATAAAAAAAGGTTCAAATTCATTCCTCTTCAAATTTATACCGTTCATTATTTCTCAAATAATAATCATGTTGTCCTTTTATTTTAAGGTTGATCGGACACATACATAGGTAAAATCGGCAATGTATAGATAAAAATCTGAATCTTTGATATATTATTAATTGCTAACTCATATGTATAAAATAATTTGTTGCAAAAAAAAAAACGAAGGATTTTCATGTAATTAATCATTAAAAATTGGAATTTTAATATACTGTGAATAGCAAATGTTGATTGAACGCATACATTTTCGATAATGTTGCTCCACCTTCTATAGATTAAAAAGTAAAAAACTTCTACTTATATAAATTAAATCTCGTACATAACGTTTAAATTTAAAAAAAAAAAAAAAAAGTCTAACGAAGAGTTTTGTAAATATTTTAATTAAAAAGATAAAAAATTCACAAAAATTTTCGTCAAATCGTTCAAATAATCATCAAAAGACGATTATTTATTATTTTTAGTAAGTAAATAATTACATAAATCCGATTACTAGTGATGTTAGATGCTACGTAAATTTAAATAATCAATTTACAGATTAAAATTTTTAATTTCAGTTAAAAAGATTGTTTATTATGAAATGTACTGTACTGTCCGGTCAACCTTAATCTTGGAACATACTCAAGAATTTGCAATCAATTATGATATTCGTGTATCACGAGTTAGTTGTGGAGTATTGATTTAAACTACAAATTGAGAATAATAATTCAGTTTATACAGACCAATCAATAAAGACTCTTAAACATCAATTCTGAAAGACTACATCGTTTTATCTCAAAGTGATTTTTGGTGGTATTTAGTTATTGTCGAAACATTGTACTTCGAAGTTTTGCAAAGATTTTGTTTATTATAATATGTATTATTATTAATATGTCAAAATGAAATATCTCGAAAACGGTTCAAATCTGATCAAAAATATCTTTAGAAATTTTCTATTAGAATAGGAGAATAAGAACGATAAAAAAATAGAACGCCAATAGAACGATGGAGTTTTCAGAACTACTCCCCAAAAAACTTCGGAATTAATTAGGTAGCTTTCCTTTTCGGCCGACTCAAACGTAATAACCAATTTTTTTCGCGCATATTTCGAAAGCTATCAATATTTTAATACTCTAAGTGTGCAAAAATTTGGAACATAATATTTTTTTCTATTCATATAAATAAGTGGATATTTTTCTAATTTATTTAATTTTTTTAAATTTTTATTGAAACAATAAGAAAATATAAAATCATTAATTTTTACATATTAAAAATCTATGGAGATTGAAAGAGAGATTACTATCGTCTGTCTCTTGAATATTTATCGAAAATCAAAAATTCTAATTTTCGCCTCGTTTCTCGCTCTGACTTGGTCTCGTCTCGTTTCGCTCACCTCTCGCGACATCACTAGTGTACATACAAACAATCAAACATTAATAGTTGTATTTTATATTATATATAGATTACATCTTTTACATATACATATAAAAATAGAACAAGCACGTGTCTGCTCATGTGATATGACATATTTAGCAGAATTTTCATGATAATTATATCATCGATTTTATTGCAGAAATCGCTCTATATCTTAATTATATGTACGATATTCAAAGAGAAGTCAAAAGAGCATACTGCTATAACTATAATAAATATACTATGAATAAGTATTATCAAAAAGAAATACCCGTTAAAAAATCAACAGTAGATTTATATAAAACCTATTTTGACAAAATGGGAAACCCGACTTCAAAAATCAAATATTCTATAACAAAAAATGCACTAAAAAGTAAAAAAATAATTGCATATTCTTGTGCCAATTTTAGTTCACCTTAGCAAAAATTTTTTAATATATATGTACAATTATTGTTATTTTTGGAGGTGGTGTCCAAAAGTTATGTGAATTTCTCTATGCTGACCCCGCCTCCTAAAAAAATCTACTGTTGATTTTTTAATGAGGATTTTCCTCGATTTCCCGGGTATCCTCTCATCAGGATCGGAGGAGATCCTCTCAAATGACGGAGTTCTGAGGTGACACACATTAAAAAAAAATTAAAAAAATAAATAAATAAATAAATTTAAAAAAATACAGACGAATTGAGAACCATCCTCCTTTTTGAAGTCGGGTTAAAAATATAAATAATTGATTAAGGAATTTAAGCTATTTTGAAATTTCATTTCAAAAACCTATAAATTCTCTACAATTATCTTTGATAATCATTTTATTATCAATATTATATATAAATAACGACCTACGAAATTTTAATTAGGATGTACTATACATATGAACCTTCCGGAAAAAATTATCTATACGATCGAAAATCCGTTTCAAAATCCGTTACGTGGGTTAGAAGGAGTTAGCGGATAAACATATAGAAAGACGCAGAAGGCGACTTCTTTTTATACTTTGTATATATATATATATATATATATATATATATATATATATATATATATATATATATATATATATATACATAGATAGATATATAGATATAGAGAGATAGATAGATAGATAGATATAGATATAGATATTCACATTTATATGTATGGGTCAATATTCTAAATCCTGTAGGCGCGCAGGGAACAGGTTTGGAGGATATTTAAGTAAATTATAAATATATATATATATATATATATTTTTCAATATATATTTTTTTTTTTTTTTCAATATATTTTTTTTATTCAGGTCGTGAGTTACGAGTTGACAAAGACTATCTAAAATATTTTTTCGCACAGATTTTAAATTTTTTTAAACGTTTTGTATATTTTCATCATTGTCAATGACCATATTTCCTCTTCACTCACTGTGAGGAAGTTCTTTGGTCGGATTTTGAGTATCATGTGGCCGTGGGCTGAATAGTATTGGAACGTAGTAAGATTATGTTCCGTTTGGGGTATTTAATTAGAGTGAGCCACCTTGCCTCTCACTTTTTACAAAGAAAAAATCAATCTGATTAAAATATCAAAGTTGATCTCGATTTAACCTTGATCTCCAATTGAATTGGCTTCCACTTCCGTTCATCACTGTATTAGACACTCCTGTTTCCAGGTCGACCTTTGACGGTTAGTATAGTTCTATGATATTGTTATAAAGTCAACACCTACTATTTTAAATATATATTGACTGGACTACAAACATATATTGATTGGACTATATATATTTTTTTAATCAATAAACACTTCATTTAATGGTTCATATAAATGTATAAGTAAATGAATGTAGGTAAAATTAATTAACAACTAATTAATATGAATTCAAAATGATGACATGATGAAGTGATTTTATAACTAGATAATAATTCATAAGTGTTTATTACATTGTAGGTCATAGGTGATACCGTTTTAATGGACAGTAGTTCAACACGTGAATAGATAACACGTGATAATGTTCAACGCTCAACAATTGACAAAATTAAATAATTATACCTTTATAGTTTTCATCCTATCTATAAACAGAGAGAGTATCATCTGTTGAGATCGAATTTATGCTTATTTAACGGTTAAGGTGGTTAATGCCAGGGGGTCGTCTCTATGGCCATTGAAGGGCTCCTTGCGAGCACACAGAGTTTGGGAATGCCTTTTGAAAAGCTTAAAATAAAAGTGAAAAAATCAGAATGTACTTTTGTTTAATCGCATGCTGATCATCTAGTTTTAGATAGAGACTTAAGAACTGTTTTTGTACTTAAAAAAAAATTAAGCAGTCGCGGCGATGCCCGGCAGATATGAAATCAAGTCCCAATTGTTATGTTTCCTTTTTTCTATGTGTACATACACGAAAAGAAGTATTTTACGTACTGTAAACATATATATATTTATGTTATAACATATCCCCAAATTATTAAAAACATTTTCTTTAACCAATAAATTTGATTCAGACATTCAATGCGTATCGTATTTTTAAACCTGATTTGTTATACGTATTGCTACCTATGAATGAGTTTTTGAACCAGTATATGTACTGCCATCTATGACAATCTTTTTACAACTGATTTGTTATATATAATATCACCTATGAACAACTTGTTGATCGCGTGGCGAGGAAATATCGCCACAGTCGGTCAAACACGCCGCAATAAATGTTTCACATCAAAAATTTGATTAATATTTTCTCAGATTTGAAAAATCGATGGAAAAAAAAGTAAAAAATTTTTCTGAACAAATTATACCTTCTTAAAAACTAAACGCTAAAAAACATATTTGAATCTAATTTAACAATTTTAGATCATTTAAAACTTAAAATCAACTTTTAATTTAACTATATCTACAATTTTAGTCATTTAATTTTTTTGAATTATTATTTTGCCAAATTTTGTTATGTAACAAATTTTGTATACATTGCCATAAATAGTATTAGGAGTGATCGTTCATCTATTGAGTCAATTAAATGGTTGGGTCTATGATTGACTGATAACAAATCAGAGTAATTAAAACGATAGTTGATTTTAAAACTTGAATGCAACGTTGTCTAATAAAAAAACCCAACGTCCTTAATATGTACTCTATAAAAAATTTATTCGGTAATTCGTGTTAAGGTATAAAATTTAATATAGAAACTTACAGGTTGATTTTACAATATGATTTGAAACTTGCAGAATTAGAATACAAAATCATTCAACATTTTTTTAATATTTATAAATTGTCAATAAATATTTTTTATAATTATTTCTTTAGATAAACAAAAACTAGAAGCACATTTACGGGAGCTATTGATGTGTAAAACTGCAATCAGTCACAATTATTAATGTGAATACACTGACTGTGTGGAATATGGATGTTATTATCATCATCACATCATATTGTATCTAAATTACAAATTAAGGCATCGATCAAGTAGGAATATTATGTATATGTTTGATACATCCAAGACACCGAATATCTGAACAACTAATTCCGGTTCCCATATTTACGTATTAGAATTAAAAATGTAGATATTCCTAAATCTAAATCATTTCCTAAGTTCAGAAACGTTCAGAGTCTTTTCCTAACTTAATCTTATAAAGTTCCATGTTTAACATGCTTTTATTAGCTGGACTTGTATGTATCTATCTATCTATGAGTTGAGTTTTCACACACTTCCGGACGGTTAAATAATTTGAAATTTTTCAAATGTAATAAGAACCGATGTCAATACAATAAATATAAAAATTAATTTAAAAATAAAATTATTGTTTAACAAAATAAGAAAATAAAACTTAGTAGAGTTAATTGTTTGAATACCCAGTATATACTGAGTTGTATATCAATAATTGAATAATGGAATTTCGGCGATTTTTTGTTTGAATTTTTTTCCTATCTCTTACGGTTTCAAAGATATATATTTTCCCCCCTGGCTGGGGGAAACACGTTTCGATTTTGCCCATTAACAAACTTATTTTTTTCTCTAAAACACATATACAAAATTTCAGCTCGCTATCTCTTTTCGTTTTTGAATTATCGTGTTTACAGACAGACGGATTAGACTAAATGGCCGAATTAGGGCATTTAATGAACACCCATTCCAAGAATTTATGTCAAGGATTAATATTTTCAAGCGTTACAAATTCGTTATCAAACTTAATATACCTTGTAAATTTACATATACTGGGTATAAAAATAATTTGACATAAATTTCCTATGCTTTATTCGAAATATACTTTCTTGGGTAAGAATTGTTAATTTGCTGTTTAAAAAAACTTAAAAAAAACATGCTTTTATTGGAATATGAACTCTTATATTTGTACATAACAGTATCTAGCTCGGTTCTGAAAAAAAAAACAATAATATTTGGTACGTAATCCTGTCAATTAGAGGGGAATAAGGAAGTTATCCAAATTAAAAATTATTAGTACAATATACACGAGATTTATTCATATTAATATAGATATAATAAATACTCGTGCATAAATCAAATTTTATATTTATATTTATAATAATTATAGATTTTTTTTTATTAATTGACAATATAAAGTTCTTGTTTACAAAAACTATAAAAAAAATAAAAATTATCTTTCGTTAATATACATTAATTAATATTAGTCTAAGAGAAACTGGCGCGTTTTTACCCAAAAATTTCCGATCTTTATAGAAATTTAATTGTATACAATTGATTTTAGGGAATTTCAAATTTTGATCAAACTTGAATGGGGTAGTTGACTAAATTTTCTTTTAAATTCAAATATAAAAATGTGATTAAATTTAAATTATATTATCATCAATATTGATATTATGTAAACCCAAAAAAATGCATTATCTTCATTACTTTTTTCACTGCAAAGTGATTAAGGTTTTCCTTAAGTCAACTAAAATGCTGACTTAAAGAAAATTCTCTTCTTCTAATAAAAAAAAATTCAAAATCGGTTCGTAAATGACGAAGTTCTGAGGTGACACACATTAAAAAAAAATTAAATTAAAATAAAATAAAAATACAGACGAATTGAGAACCATCCTCCTTTTTGAAGTCGGATTAAAAAGTAAGCTTAAGGTCTATAATAAGATTGTCTTATTTGACTGTGAATACATCATCAATTTTCAATTCTTAATTTCGTCTTAAGCTATGACTATGAATATTTATCCAATTACACACACCTTAGCTAAGATCAAACTTTCAAGCTTGCCTCAAGATTGCATCTATGAAACTAAATGCTGCCTTGAGATCCTTGGATTATAAATACGGGCCTTAGTATACAAAATAATGCATGTAACTGCTCCTTTTAATAAATTAGGTGCCCCACAACTTGTAGTATTAATAAATGCAAGAATTTAAAAACTAATTAATTGATATATATAAGTAATGAGTAAATTATGTCATAAACAAATCTCAAATTGATTAATAAAGACATTTGAACTAAATTTTTTGTTAAAACCGTGACATTAATAAAATTACAAAAATACAAACATAACCGCACTTGAAATTGAAAGACGAAAATTGAGTTCGAAAAAATTAGTATTTATCAAAATTTATTTAGTTTATTTACACTATTAAAATATTTTATTATTAACAAATTAATATTATTATTAACAGATTATTAATTTTATTGCATAATAAATAATATTTTATCAAATCATTCTTTTATTAATTCGTAAATAGTTCATTATACTTGAACAGTTAATTGTTTCATGTTTAGTTCTACAAACTTCTTTTTCTTTGTAATTTTCATTTCAGATTTAAACATTTCATGATATATATATATATATATATATATATATATATATATATATATATATATATATATATATATATATATATATCGAATATATATATATATATATATAAATTTTACAGATGGTGATTTTCGACATCTACTAGGTAGGATCGATGGACATGATGTGATTGCCTTTCGGTTATATTATACCAACGGAAGCGACTTGTGTTTACTTACTTTGACAATTAAGTAATATGTCTGATGAACATTAATAACATTCTTTGAAATCAAATGCTTGATATGAAAAATCATATGTAATTTGAAGTTTTGATTCGCAATATAAAAGTGTGTACCCCCTATCTATCTATCTATCATACTGATGAAAGTCATATTATTTTCCATTATTCTGTACATTAACATCAATTGATATAATTATATTTAATAATGACTTTCATTTCCGCAGGATTATGTTTTGTAATTTAAGTTTAATTTAAGGTTATTATTGCATGATAACTGACTGCTTAATGCAGTTAATTTTCTATTGAAACATAATACTCTATTCAAGTAAAAGAGTTGCTGCATTGCACAATACATATATATGAAAAGTGTATGAAAAGTGCAATCAACTCCAATGGTGACGTTCTTTTTTAGCGAATTTCCTGAAAGGAAATAGAGCTATTGGTCTCGTACCGGCTTCAAAATTTTGCATAAATTTCTTCAAATTTCCATCGATCCTACCTAGTATATACAGTGTGTCCAGCTTCGAATGTCCGAAACTTTACAGGGTTATTTGTCAGATAAAAACAAGCAAATAATACAACATGTGTCCTAACTTGTTCCGTTTTCTGTCTGTCGATCTGTATGTGATTTTTCCAAAAAACCCAATATCTAAGAAACGGTTTAACTTAGAATCTTGAAATTTGATACGAATCTTGGTCTAAGTGGGGTATATTTAACCTGAACCATATAACAGAATCGAAACAGAACAAATACTGCAAATATTTCCTTTCAGGGAATAGAACTATTGGTCTCGTACCGGCTTCAAAATTTTGCATAAATTTCTTCAAATGTCCATCGATTCTACCTAGTATATACAGAGTGTCCAGCTTCGAATGTCCGAAACTTTACAGGGTTATTTGTCAGATAAAAACAAGCAAATAATACAACATGTGTCCTAACTTGCTCCGTTTTCTGTCTGTCGGTCTGTATGTGATTTTTCCAAAAAAACCCAATATCTAAGAAACGGTTTAAGTTAGAATCTTGAAATTTGATACGAATCTTGGTCTAAGTGGGGTATATTTAACCTGAACCATATAATAGAATCGAAACAGAACAAATACGGCAAATATGCTCAGTCCAAAAATAAAATTATATCCAAAACTTGTCGTCCCAAAACTTTGTCGCCCTATTCTTCCAACCTATTAAACTTGATGGTAAGCTGGACCCTGGTTTACATCTTGCTGAATGTAAAACATAAACTGGAATAAATTTTACGGATTTTCAAACCCGAATGTTTTTGAACCCCTGGTTTGTAAAAAAACATAATTTTTTGTAAATTCCTTGATGAAAAATATTTAATGGCACATCTACTGTTATAACTTTTTTAATTCAAAAAAAATTTCACTCGTAATCCATAAATTATATAATTTGGTTAACCATTCGATGTTCACTGAGACAAGGTCGATTTATACCAATGGCTGACTGGAAAATGTTACCTTTGCTTTAGTTTTTTTACACTAATTAAAGTTATAAGGAAAATTAAGAAATTTTTTTTTATTTTAAAAACCATTTACTTTAATTATGCGGTCGGTATAAATGTTTTCGACTCCCCTATCATTAAATGATATAATATTTAATTTTTATCTCTTTTTGATTAAAAATTCTTAAATAATATGGATATACAATTTTTCAAAGGTGAAGTTATTAAAGACCTACGTGTATCTCAAGGCCAGAAATGTTTACATGGACGCATATCAGTTGGTCATCTTATCATTTTTTCTGGAATTTAATTAAAGGGCACGATACGCATTTGAATTATAAGCGTAATAGGGAATATGCATGAAAATTTTTTTTCACATTTATTTTCAGAATATGAAAGTACTGTTAATAGTGTAATATTTAAAAATGAAATTAAAATACGACAAATATCAAGAAAGCTATAAGCTTTTAAAGATTATTATCTGTCTCTTTCTTGCAAAAATACTAAAAACGGAGTTTTACGTGTATTTTAAATGGTGAAAGTGTAATATGACGTCACATAACATATCAAGAGGGCTATCACCATCTTTGTCTAATCGTGAATTAGTAATTTTACCATGATATTTGTCAAGTAAACATGCTTCAATTCAAGTGAAAAAAAATTTTCATGCATATTCCCTATTGCAAATAGTATTTTGATAAAAAAATATTGAATACTTCAACAAAATATGATACGACACCGATACGATTGTCACAGAAGCGGAGGCCACAAACTTATACAAATCATATTATAAATAGATGTTTATATATTTTCTTTCGAAATTATGTTTTTTTTTTCGAAGAATCTGTCTTTGATCGGCTATTATTACTATCCGACTTAAAAGCGCCGACTAAGGGTGGCGCATAAATAACGTTATGATTTATTTAATGAATGCGTATTGATGCAGCATTTGGTTTGAACTCGTGAACCCATTGAATCTTATATGGGAAAAGGTGTAACGTATGTAAAATTATTTGCAAAGACCGTCTAGACATCACCAACTGCTGAGAACGTCGCCTGGTGGAAGTTTCGGGGTTTTCCTCAACACTTGCTTGCACCCGAGTAATGTTCACATCATTTTGAACTGCACGAGGTCTTCCAGCACGCGGAAGATCACAGACAGCCCTATGTTGCCGAAAACGCTGTACCAATCGGTAAATTGTCGGAACATGAAAGAAATTTCGATATAATCTTTGTGTCTGACAATAATCATATTCTGAGAAAATTTAATATTGAAAAGACAATGTTATAGGAAAAACTGTATGAAAAGAAAAATGTTTAATGAAAGGAAATAAAGGATTAGAAAACAAAAGTATCAACAATCATTAAAAAAATATTTATATTAATAACAATTTTATCCTAAATATAATTAGTATCACGTAATTATAAAAAAAAAGCAGTTGAAAGATCAAAAAGTCTACAATACGTCTGTCCTAAATTTAATTGCACGCTGTGAAATCTTTTTAATCTTATTGCAGATAAGAAAAATTAGGTTAAATTTGTGTACTATGAAAAGGTCACCTTAATATTTAGATTTTTTTTTTTTAATTTACAATTATTCAAAATATAAACATTCAATATCTAAATTGATAATTTTGTACATCGAAAATATCTATGCCCTAATTTTTTTTTAATAATAACTCATTTTAAAAATTAACGTACATATTTTTGGACAATAATAATTATATAAATCTACAGTACAAAAATAATAATTTTGTCCAACATTTATTTTTTATTCAATACAAACTAATATCACATAAGGTCCTCCTTAAACTTACATATGGCTTACAGTTTTTAAACTGTTTCAATTGAATTTTTTTTTTGGCTATACAATAAAAACCCGTTTAGGGGACGCTACATCGGTTTTTGTCAAAGACTACGTTAATGTTTTGTGAGCACAAATGGATTTTTTAGTGAAGTCTAAAAATTATTTAAATTGAGTAAACCATTTTTTCTAATAGTCAATATCAATCAAAATATAATGTCAACTTAAGATAGTTGTCGTGATACTACATTTTCAAAGAGTTGTGGAACGTATGCGCATAGTAGGAGTGAAGGAATGTATAATAAGCCATAATTTTGGTCCAAAACTGTACCGGTAAACACGTTACACATAAGATACTTGTAATCCGGCAACATCGTTTGTTGCAATCCGGCAACGTCGCTTATATTCCGCCTGTTGATATACTGTTTGTTTACATATAGTACAACGTATGGTGGCGTACAGTGTTGTCAGGTTGTATGTGTTCAGTATGCTGACCAATTATTTATTTTGAAAATGCTTCACTTTGCGTTGTTATAACTAAACAATGAGACCGTCAATAAATATCGTTGTTTTTTTTGAATACGCAGAACAAATCCAATAATTTATAGCAATTTTTTTAAAGATTCTTAGGTGTCTCTTAGGTGACACTTATTAAGGGTATTATTATACTCAAGGCCATTACACAATGAAAAAAATAAGGTATAAGGGATAAGAAATAAGGAATAAGGAATAAGGAATAAGAAATAGCGGAATCCAGCAGATGGTCAATTCACCGTTGATCAATTCACAATTCAAAAATAAGAAATAGCAACAGAATTTCCGTCGCGTTGGATAACTGTTCCTTATTTCTTATTCCCAGCCAATCAAATTATTGGATTTGTTCTGCGTATTTTAAATAGAAAACGATAATTATTGACCATCTCATTGTTTAGTTATAACAACGCAAAATGAAGCATTTTATAAATAAATATAAGTGTCGAAAGGCTGAATAGATACAACTTGACAACACTGCACGTCACTATACGTTGTACTATTCAATCAAAATATCAAGCACTATATGTAAACAAACAGTATATCAACTGGCGGAATATAAGCG
This sequence comes from Nineta flava, assembly GCA_963920215.1. NCBI lineage: Eukaryota > Metazoa > Arthropoda > Insecta > Neuroptera > Chrysopidae > Nineta > Nineta flava. The sequence continues at coordinate 12,890,401 of OY986042.1, forward strand.
ACGTTGCCAGATTGCAACTTATAAAAATGTTAGAATTTGTATATACGTATAGACAAGTATCGTATGTGTAACGTGTCTACCGGTACAGTTTTGGACTGAAATTATGGCTTATTATGCTATACGTTCCATACACATACGCTCCACAACTTTTTGACAAAATTATAACTACCTTAAATGGTTATGTGGATCTATTTAATCAAAACCCATAACAAAGGAACGTAAAATTACTCAAATTTAGTGGACGAATTGAGTCCAAGATTTTATAAAATTTCAAAAATACTCTTTTAATTAAAAAATTTATTCTCTTTAGATCGATAATACTTTTTTTTTAATTCAGTCGTTTATAATATCTAGTTTATATGAATTACTTCCACGAATATTGCCTCTATCCCTGCAATGCGACGCAATAAACGATATTCATTGTATTTTCTTACGACTTAAAAACATTATTCGAATTTGTATATTTCAAAATATTAACTTGTGCTTTCAAATTCATTGCTTCAATTTTTAACATTTCAGCTTTTGCTCGAACCATACTAGCTTCAGCTAATTGTTTAAGTGATTCATTTAAAACTCTTAACGATTTTGCTATTTCGAGTGTTGCTTTATATTGACGAATTTGTAATTTTTTGTATTTTTTTACTCGTTCTGAAAACAAAATATTATTTTATTTATATTATTATTTTTATTTTTATTCTTGGAGAAAATTTATTTTTTTTACCAATAGTTTTCAAACGTTTAATATTTCTATAATTCAATGGTTTTGGTTTAGTTGATTTTGTAAGATGATCTAAATTGTCAGGACGAACACAGAATTCAGAAAATGGTACAATCGTTGGAAATGATGTGTGGTGAGGATGATTTTCTTGAGATGTTTTCGATAAATTTACAACTGTTATTTGATCTGGTTTGGTTTTAAAATCTTGTACACCAACAAAATTCAATTGCATATCTAAAAATATAATATATTTGACGTTAAACAAAATATTTCCATATATAAAGTCAATGATCGTATTCCAACAAGGTTTTGGAAATATTGGTTTTCATTACTTAGGAAATTGATAGCCAGAAAAAAGTCCAAAAAACGTTAAATATGTTGATAACAATGCGGTTTATCGTAAAACATTGTCAATAACAAAATATCCATTATTTAATCACGAAACTCTTTTACTAAATCAATGGTTGCGAGGATATGAAAAGTATGCGATTGGAGGAAATTCAAGTTTTTAAGTATAAAAATACTTTCAAGTATAAAGTTGTTTTGTTTAAAAATACTAATTCGCAATTAAAAGCAAAATGGTTGACATCTGGTGTTAAAATCCGTAACTAACGCAAGCTAGGTTTAAGAAAAAATAATTCTTAATATAATAAATTATTTAAATTTTATAAATTTCTTTATATAATCAATAAAATTTAAGACTCTATCACACTTTGTTGACATTGTTACATTTAACCTCACTAACTTAAAAAAAATGAATACTACAATCTTTTTCCAATCTATTCAAGAAATCATTTCATCTTTCTTACACTCATTAATTTATATGTAATCGGTTAAACCTAGCTTAGACGTTCGCAATGCTGACATCTACATTTGCTTTTAATTGCAAATAGCTTTTTGTTGAGAAATTTTTTCGAAAACCGTTAAGATTCAACACAAATTGTGAGCACATGCTTATCAATAACCAGTCCAAATGGCCAAGCGGTCTAAAGCGTTATGTCTGCGCAGTATACCTACTTGGAAACTGGGAGGTTATGGGTTCGAATCCCGACATCGGCAGTTTGTCAACTATCAAGAAAAACAAGGGGTGATTAATTAACTAAACTCTGGCCGTATACACAAGAAAGAAGTAACCGACTATGCTTGAGAAGTTTTTCTGCAGTTTCCTTCACGAACTCCAGATGAATATCGGAATAGTTCCTATCATAGTCAGCTGCAACCGCATATCCTGCCAACTCCTAGTCTATACACAAAAATTCCTTCCACTTCACTCACATCCTCACATCCTTAGGCATCACAATGGACCTTATGGTCGAAGTGTAGCCCGTTTAGGGCACCTCTACAATCAATCTATCTGCATATCAATAATTATATAAATAATGTTATTCTGAGTTTTTAATTCGATATTTTCCAACTCCAATCAGTTTAAAAAATATACATTGTAGAAAAGTTGTTTTTGTATGTGAATTAGGAATAACTTTCGTGATTAAACATGGAATTACATTTTAAGCAAAAACTACGCCCAAAAGTATCATAAATAAATTTTTTAAACAAAATCAATTTTAGTGGAATGTATAAAATATTCTCCTTTCATATCTTCACAATCATTGACTGAGTAAACAAAATGTTAAAGGCCACTTTTTTTCAGAATGGAACATACTTTAAACTTTTCTATTGGCAATATTTGCGATAAACCTCATAGTTTCGAGATATTTTGAAAAAAAAACATATTTCAGTGCATATTGGTGTAAACAAACTCTTTACTAAAAAACTATTAAGCACATACTCTGCTTTTTTTGAACAGTTGATAAACGGTGTTCTAATTTAGTTATGCTTAAATCAGGTGTAATTTCATTTTCCGATGACTCTAAAGAATCTTCCGATGGAGCATAATTATGATCTGGTGATTGTCCGTCATCTTTAGAGTATTCAACCATTTCATCTAAAAACGATGTACTCAGATTTTCCGATTTAATTTCCACTTCATCAGATGTTGTGAAACTGTTTGAAGGTTTTTCTGAAAAAAATATATAAATTGTTTAGCAATTTAGTTAGGAGTTTCGAAATTCATCCTCCGATTTACTTCAAATGTTGTATACATATCCGTTATTACATCCTTTGTCGGTCGAACATGCTTGCGAGCACCTCTCTCTCCTTTTCCGTGTAGGGGTTCACTCAGGCTAGAGCTCAGGTAGCAAACGCCACCCAGTCCGACATTGTGATGATATTACTATATATTGAGTAGGTATACAAAATTAGAAGTCGATCGAGGGGGTAGACCTTTCTAAAAGTCCAGCGCAAAACTGTCTATAACAATAAAATAACGATTCATAAATACCATTTGAGTTGATTTTGTTTCGTGCATCGCCTAAAAGTTCCAATAATCTATCTTCCACATGTGCTAATTCTCTCACATCAGTTTTACCTTCTTCTGGTTTATGTAATAATCGCGACCTTCGTCTTGTATTAGCTTTCCATTCACACCATATCTTAAAAGAATAAAAAACATTTACTTGAGCCATTTATTTTGAAGATCCATTTATTTTAAAAATCGAAATATTTGAGCCGTTTATTTTTGAATGTGGTCTAAGTTTATTTATTTCAAAATTTCAAAATAAATGATAAAACTTTTCACATTCTGAAATAAGTGCATGGAAAACGTTTATGTACACTGCCGTTCATAAAAATTGAACCATTTGAAACATTCTAAGTGTTATTTATGTATGTAAAATTATACATATATTGAATAATATATATATACGCTTAGAATGTGCCTTACTGGTTCAATTATTATGAACGGGAGTGTACTTATAGACGATTTTAAAATAAATAAACTTTAGTAAATCACTTTTAAAATAAAACAACTCAAATATCCATTCTGCCACTCTTCTGTGAAATCCTCTGGCTCGGATGTCATAACAAACTGATAGAAAACCGTTACGATATAATCGATAGAAGACATTTTGTAATATCCTAAGTCAGTGATTCTCAACCACTGTGCCGCGGCACTTTTGTGTGCCGCCAAACTCTTAAAGTGTGCCGCCAAATTTTAGAAATGTATATAGTAAAGTATTAACCAACATAAAAACGAAAAAACGATCGAGACTGTTAAATGTAGAAGACGATATGAGAGTAGTGTTGTCATTTTTACGACCAAATATAAATGAAATTATCAAAAAACATCCAGCTCAAATTTCTCATTAAAAGTATTTGTATAATGAACTTGTAATTAATCCCTTAATAAATGTACTGTTGTTTTTGTAGTACATATTATTTTATTTTACATTCAAAATTATGATCATCAACTATTTTACACAGTGTATTATAGAGAAGTAAACAACTTTTAAACTTATCTTTTTCTTTGTGTGCCGTCAAACTTTGAAATCGTTAAAAGTTTTGCCGCAACAAAAAAAAAGATTGAGAATCACTGTCCTAAGTAATAATTTGTATTAGGTAAATAAATATATTAATAACAATCCAATTTTACATACCTTACGCCATTGTCTTGCCGTTTTTGTTGGACCAACACTTAATTGATTAATATGCGTCTCAAATTGTTTCCATAGTACATCAACGTTATATGTTTCTCTTGGACCGTATTTACTTTTTAACAGTATTTTATTATTTTCAACAAAATTTAATAATTCTACATACTGTTTTCGTGTTGTTTTTGGTAATCTTTTCTGTCCCATTTCTTTTAAATTACCACAATTGTATGTGTTTTTGTCCAGACAGTAAATATATTATGACAAAACCAGAGTACTACTACTGAATATCACCGTTATGTTAACAGAACTGTAATGGCTGTCGACAATACGTAGATATGTTATATCAACTGTTGTGTATGTTTACACAGATAAAGTTAACGTCATTTGCAGAGTTGAACTATAAAATATTTTTATATTACAACATGTTCACGTTATTACAACATTCAAACATCAAAAAATTGAATTGTAAACAAAAATATTTCTACCCATTCAGATGGAAACTAAACAAAAATAATCATTGTTTATAATCAAGTAGTTGTTGTTTTTCAATTTCATCGTTTAACTGGAATAGTCCACAGTACAGCACGGTTTTTTTAATGATTATTAACAGGCTAAATTTTTGTCAGTAGCTTCCTTTCGACGAGATGCCCAACTTTTTTCTCGCGAAAATTATCGATGAGAGTGACTAATGAAGCGAGTAAAAGAGTAACTTGTTTGTTTGACGATAGCCAAAATTTTATCAGTAGCAGTTAATTTGTTAGTTAAATTGACAGATAATGTAATAAAGACTTCACAAAAACTTGTGTCCTACAAAATGGATGGTGTGACAGGCAGGTCCCCCATCCCCAAAATGTTCAAATAACGGGGTATACATAGTTATTAGTAACAAGCTGATTTTTATGGTATTAACTATTAATGGTATGTATAATGTGATGACCACTTTGTCCTACAAAATCAGTGGTTCAATTTCCTAGTTCTACGCTCTGAACATGTCAATGTAAAATTTTCATTTATAAATTAGAAAAATGTTTTCTTATTTCAATATAACGTTTACATATTGTAGGTTTCATTTCTTCAACCTTTAGTTCATAAAAGAATACTAATATTGTTTTTATCGTGAATACACTCAATCGCGCCAAGTAACGTTTATTTAAGTAGCGCCAAATAATAACTATGTATACCCCGTTATTTGAACATGTTGGGGGGTGGGCGACTTGTCTGTCACACCATCCATTTTGTAGGACACAAGTTTTTTTGAAGTCTTTATTACATTATCTCTTAATTAAACTAACAAATTAACTGTTACTGATAAAATTTATGCTAGTCACTATCATCGAGAACTTTCACGAGAGAAATGTTGGGCGTCTCGTCGAAAGGAAGCTACTGGCAAAAATTTAGCCTGTTACTAATCATTAAAAAAACCGTCCTGTACTGTGGACTATGATTTGTGAACAATAATTTTTTTAAACAATTGTTATGTGACGGTCCTGTTAAAGATTACAAAACATTCCAACACAACAGAACAGAATGTATTGGAAATACTATAGTAGCCTTCAGTCCTCACGTTCAGTTAACATAATAGTCGGCTAGCATCTGATATACGCATGTTCCATGTTATTTACTTTGGTGAATTGGAGTCATCATCTGTAAACACAAAGTCAGTCACATGTCGACCATTGTATTTGTATTGTATTGTTGGTTAGTTAGTTTAATCATTAGAGAGTGAATGTGTTATTTATTTAAGATATTAAATTATAATAATAATAACAAATGTATGATAAGTCTTCGTCTTTATTTTACCTTTAACCTTAATTTCTGATGACTAAATGAGTAATTTACTAGATTAACTAACACATATATAATAAAGTTAAAAAAACTAAGGCTCGACGTAAGCAGACTTAAGTCTCGTAAGGCTCGTAAGTCACATTCTAAGCGTATATGTTATTGAATATACAATATGTCTATCAACATAGACCCAATACGAACATTGTGTGTGCATCTATCACTGTCCACATGCAGCACACCACGGTACGGTGCACTCCTCATACCCAAATTCACAGACACTTGTAGAGTGCAGTTTCGGTGGAACAAGGGTGTCCACATCATCGCTCACTGTGCACAGACAGTGATGTACATATCACCGTCTGTATACATATCAATGAATACATATTCTACATTCTGCATTCTACAAATGTCTGTGAGTAACAGAGTGCACCTCACCACGGTGCGCAAATGACAATCAAAATCGGCATTTCAAAATTGAAACAAAATTTTAATAAAATAATTTTTTAGTAGTATAGTTTCTGTGGAAATGACAATCAACAAATTTTTAAAATAATTATATACATATATTTTTTTTTAGAAACTAAGATTTAATATACCATTCAAAATATTATTTAAATTTTATTTATTATTATTTTTTTTTTTTTCTCAAAATAAATTAATGACCTACGAAAATGGAAAATTTATAAAGTAAAATCAATCTGGAAAGATAAGTAAAACATCATAAATGTAAATTGAATATTATAGCGTATTAAGTGTTAGCTTGTAAAAAAAACATAACGCATTTTTGTTAACACTTGATTTTACTACCCATCAAATTAATCGTACCGGGGGCTTTAAATTGAAATCGATTCTAAAGTAGTAAACTTCAAAAAATTTCCAGAATTATGAGATTTTTTTTCTTAATTCAGGCCACTTTTAGGTCTAAAAACGACTGGGCTATATAGCCGAGCGGATCACCAACATTCATTGAAGGAAAATTATATATTTTAACATATTACCCACTACTTTTTAAGATAGTAGATAGTAAAGGTAATAAAAATATTTATACGTTTAACCATAAAACCATAAAATACATTTGAATGAGTTCATTATTTTATGGCAAATAAAACATATCCTCAAATTTATTTGCAAATCATAATCATACGCACAATCATTTATAGAGGAATCCTGTACAAAACCATTTATTTGGGTAAAACTTTATAAGATTAATCATTAAACGAAATGTTTCACGCTCTTAAAGCTCATTTATGCCAATCGATAAATGTCTTTTTTTTGTCTATAACGTTTTCTGACTCTCTAATATAGTTTGTAGTTTCTGTAGAAATACCTGCATTAACAAAATTTTGGAAATAAATTATTGGTCAATAAATTAAAATATGTATAAAAAAAATTGACATTTTGAAATGTCAAAATTTAGAAGAAAAAAATATTTATTTGGCATATATTTCCCATGCACTCTCTATAAGACGTTTTTGAAGCCAGGCCAACGCCGACTATAATATCTGCTAGTCGTGTATATAGAGGTGAAAAAACCCAATAAAAATATTATATTTTTTAATTGAGGAAATATTTTATTTAATAAGGAGATAAAGAATGCTTCAGCTACTAGTTAGTTAGCAACTTACAGTGTTAGTGAACGTATTCTTTCCAAAAAAAAAATCATGCATTCAGGTAAACAAACATTTTAATTAGTATTATTCAAGGGTGTTAGTTTGTCAGGTATTTCTAGATGAACATTTTCTTTTTCACAAATTCAAGCATTTAAACAACTAACAACAAGTACTATAATAGCGTATGATTTTTAAATGTCAAACTATTTATGGCTAAAGTTCTGCTAGGCTACTAGATAGAAATAAAATAGTAGTTATAAGGACCATCTTGACATAGCTTCCCATATGGGAACTACACTGGCTACGCTTTTCAAGAGAGTTGCAAACGCCGGCATTTACGCAAATGATTTTTAACATTTAATAGATAGAAAACTCTATATATGCACATGTAATTTATTTGGGTATTAGGTTTATAAACGAACACGAACTCGGCGGTTTACCAAAACGAGCGAATACCCTCTGAAATCTGCCGCCCCCAGGCCCCCAGGAATTTCAGTTTTTGTGAATTCCAATCTATTTACAAATTCAATACTGCCTTCCGATATCTCCAGACAAGATCGACATATATAATATACTCGTGAACCAATTGAGTCTTATATGGTAAAAGGTGTAACGTATGTAAAATTCTTTGCAAAGACCGCTTAGACATCACCAACTGCTGAGAACGTCGCCTAGTGGAAGTTTTGGGGTTTTCCTCAACACTTGCTTGCACCCGAGCAATTTTCACATCATTTCGAACTGCACGAGGTCTTCCAGCACGCGGAAGATCACAGACAGACCCATGTTACCGAAAACCCTGATCCAATCGGTAAATTGTCAGAAAGAAATTTCGATATGATCTTTGTGTTTGAATAATCGAATGCTGACTAATTTAATTCAAAATAAAAGTACTGAGTACTTTAATTCAAAATAAATTCAAAGTTGTTTAATTCAAAATAAATTAAACAACTTTAGTTCTTTGTTCTGTGCTGAGTCTTTCCATCATAAATTTCCCAAGTTTTTCAAAGTTAGTTCTGAAAAAAAAAAACGTAAACAAAAAATTTATTCACTAATTAAATCATAACGTTATGTATGCGCCACCCTATATAAGTCAAGCATCCAGCGGAGTTTTGAGGTGGCAACCGTCTTCAATATACCAAAATGTTAAATAAATTAAAACATTAACTGTAGTAATTTATTGGCAAACAATAACTAAACATTGATTTCGTTTTTCATTTCAGTAAATTTCTTCATAAAATTGTTAATGCTCGTATTGGTAATAATGAATGTAAATAGTTTTAAACCGTATTGTCCTGAGGATAAAATTCAACCACCATATAAAATTGCTTATCCATTAGATAAGCAAGTATATTTCGTATGTGCTGATGGAAATATCGAAAGGTATATGTGCCCTGAAGATACTGTTTTTGATGCACAAACAAAAGAATGTGAAAACAAAATATCTACTTGAGAAAAATATGGTATTCTAAATCGCATTACAAAATAATTATAAATATTATAATTAATATGAGACACTAAATACTTGTAATAAAATATCAATATCTATTTATTTTATTTTTTGTATTTCCCTTAATCTTGTATTTATTTCCCATTTAACTTTGAATTGTTTCTATCTTTCCCTTTGAATAATCCATCTGGCATTTAATTTGAATTTCCATAAAAGAAATGTCAAATTTAAAATTCACCACACCGGGGCTGCGTCATTTAAACGAATCGGAGGAAGCTGAAAATTATTAAATTAAATATTTGTTAAAAATATGTTTATTGGTGACTGACTATAGTTTCGCAAACACAGTTCCTTCTTCAGACAAAATAATAATAACATTATCATTATTATTATTTTTTATTTCCGAAACTAAATTTTGTTTTATTGAATAATTATAATAGCTTTATGCCATTTCTGAGGAGCTCATCGGCCTTGCAATTCCCTAGAATGTTCATATGGCCCGGCACCCATATTAGGTTTACAATGGCATTTGCATTTATCTTGAGCCACCTTAGATGATAGGCAGACCGATCATAGATATTTTACCACCGTCTGGCTATCAGATAGCGATATTATTACAAGTTAGAGTGTTCAATCTTACCCAATCAGATACCTCGTTAATGGCCATTATTTCCTCTTGATATACATTGCAGTAATCTTACGTCTGATCCGGCAGTATAAAATACGGCGCCCTTTGACCTATCCAAGTTCTAGACCCATTCCTGTATCAGGTAATGAATTATGGTAAAGTAGATTTTCTACAACTTTACTTCTCATACGGTTTTAGATTTGTCTAATTTTAAGGGATATATTCTAATTATGTTTTCTTCTTTCATTACCCCCCCCCCTCCATTTATTTTAAGCGATTCTTCTCACTAACGAACATAGCCTTGCAAATACAGCATATCTCAGATACGAAATTTTGATATGAACGTCGCCAATTTGTGTGCTCCGTAATAAATTGTTACATGAAGGACACAATTTTGAGGTGTTTTACCATTTCATGAAAAGAATAGACTTCATTTTCATAATAAAATATACTAACAGATTCAATAAGTCCATAGTGAGGTACAAAAATAGGGAATATGCATGAAAATTTTTGTTCACATTTATTTTCAGAATATGAAAATACTGTTAATACTGTAATAATATTTAAAAACCAAAATAAAATCCGACAAACATCAAGGAAGCTATAAGCTTTTAAAGATTATTATCTGTCTCTTTCTTGCAAAAATACTAAAAACGGAGTTTTACGTTTATTTTAAATGGTGAAAGTGTAATATGACGTCACATAACATATCAAGAGGGCTATCACCCTCTTTGTCTAATCGGGAATTTCAACCATTCATATCTCGCTTATTTTTAAAGTTATTTAAAAAGTAATTTTACCTTGATATTTGTCAAATAAACATGCTTCAATTCAAGTGAAAAAAAATTTTCATGCATATTCCCTATTGTGAATGCAAATAGTGAAAACACCACGCTTATAACATAAAGCAATTAAATTAAATTCACATTAAAATTTCAAAGTAACTAACGATCGTTAACGCTTTCCATCAAGTTTTTTTCGATAAAATCTTCCAATATAATATAATATATAATTTTGATAAAATCAATTGATTACTGATATCATTCATTATATATATATGTATAATGAAAAACAATTTTTGTATAACTAGATTTTTATTTTACTAAACATAATGGTTGCATTAACATTTTATTTGAATATTTTATTGTCAATTTATAATTATTTAAATTATCAATGCGTTATATTTTTATATGATGGTAATTATTACATTTGTATAAAAAAAGCAAATTTCAAAAAACGTGATTCAATAACAATTACAAATTTTAAGAAATCCATAACAATTTAAAATTGGAAATTATAAAATTATCAAAGCAGTTAATGGCTAAACAAATCAGTATTTCTGTATATTCATTGAATGTTCCAAGAAAAATTAATGAAAAATCACAATATATTCAATGTTTTCAACCATTAATTATTGGTATTGAAAATCTAAACGATACAATCGTTTTAGATAAGGTAAAAAAACAAATCCTGAATATTTTTTTTTTAATAAATACAGATATTCCAGAAGTTCTCAATTAAAACAAGTAAAAATAACTGAGCTTAAATTGTTTAAATACCCGGTATATATTGTGTTTACGAAAAGAGTTTTAAATAAAAATAGTTTATTTTGTATAAGAAATATTTTATGTCTTAAAATTAGTATCTATATCTTTTACACGGTTTCAAAAATGGATATTCTCTGCCCTGACACGCAAAGCACGGTCTAATTTGGCCTATTCAAAAACTTGGTCTTAATTTTTAGCTCTAGAACACACACAGAAAGTTTCAGTTCGTTTTTTTGCTATCAATATTTTTAACCGTTAAAAAGCCGGATTTAAACTCAATATACCCTTGTCTATATTATATATACCGGGTATAAAAATGTATATTTGTATATACGAATATTATGTAATCAATTTTGTTAATTTTATCAATAGAAAATTTATATTCACTATTTTGTTCCATCTAAGTTTTAATCATTTTAAAACCGTTGTTAATATATCGAGATACTGTTTTTATACCCAGTATATTTGTAAATATACAAGGTATATTAAGTTTAGTTCCGACTTTGTAACGCTTGAAAATATTGATCGCAGAAAAAAATGTTTGTTATAAGTGTTCATAAAATTACCTAATTAGTCCATTTCCGCATATCCGTCCGTCTGTCTGTCTATCTGTCTATCCGTGAGACCAATAACTCAAAAGCGAAAAGAGATAAAAATATTTTTGTGTGTTCTAGAGCAAAAAAGTAAGGTCAAGTACGTTAATGGGCAAAATCAGACCATGAAGAATTGTTCAAACATTGGTATACAAACTCAGTATATACTGGGTATTCAAACAATTAACTCAATTAGTTGTTACATTACTTGTTTTTTTTTTTTAATTCGAATACATTTTCAGATTTTGGAAGATAATTTATGTGAACCACATTTAAAATGGGTGTATATTGATACAAACGCTGGTAACACCTCAATTGACATCGATTTAATGCAAACTGCAAAATGTATTAACTATTTAAAATTGAACTATTACACTTACAACAATATATCACTGATAGAATCAATTCCTTGTACTACAAAACCGTTAGTTTGGAATAATCAATTTTCAAGATCAATTTGTCCAAGTTGCTATCCCTTAACAATAGGTGTATGGCTTGTCTTAGATGTGGTATTTTCTTTTATTTAAAGTAACTAGGACTAGGAATCATTTTTGCTTTGACTGTACTCCAACTGATATGGAGATTTGGGAGAGACGTTTTTCTCTTCTTTAGAGAACATGTGTGATATGCGCGATGGGGCTATATGACCAACGCTTCATTGTTATCCATTAGTTACATTAGTACATTCTGGGCAAAAATGGTTATAGTTTTGGGAACCATTTTGTATATATTTTTAAAGTTAATGGTCTTCGATTTGCATTTAGAGTAAAGAAGAAATTAAGTTGAAAAATTTGCGCCATTACTACTTGTGGTTAAACCAAAGGTTAGTAAACTGTACTTTCCTAGTGAGACTAACTAAACTATCTGTTCGTGAATTTAAAACTGAAGCGAAATTGAAAGAATTAATGAAGCAGATGAAAAAAAATCATCAAAACTTCTTAATCCTCATAAACAGAACCGATTATGATGATTTTTATTTAAATGTCTGTTTTTATTCTATACCGTCTGTTTTGGAATGCTTTGCTAATAGAGAACCAATGTTAAATATTATTTACTCTAGTAACTACACAATGCTTTAAAAGAAATAAAAATAGTGGAGGTACTCTGTAGTCTGTAGTGTGTGTGTGTGCATGCGAAATGAATACTAATATTATAAATTAAGTGGACATCACTAAATCCCCACTCTTGAATGGCATTAATCAAACATCGTAACACAAGTAAGTAGTATAAGTATAATAAATAAATATGTGTATGTATGTATGGTTTTATAGTAAATATTTTATTTATTTATTATTGATTCTCTTGATTAGAAATGCTTTGAAAACAGACTGTATATTTAGCTATACCCGTCATGCGTCGCAACGCCTCGCGCTTCCCGCTTTAACTAACGTTTAGTGTTAAGTGACGCTTCGCGTTAACTAACGCTTCTCTGTACCGACATGCTTGTATATATGGACACAGAGCAACATAACAGAAGTATCCTAACACTTTCAGGCCTTACGTTTAATGAGCTGCCACTCGATCAATGATCAAACCGCACATAAAGTTCGACAACCCTTTTTCAACATATATTTAAATTAAATTGTTGATGTAGAAGAGGGTTCAAGTCCCTGCTCGAGTGCCAAATATTGGTGTAGAAGAGAAGATTCCAGGTAATCCCGAAATCTATTCTTAAACAGATTAAAATGAAAAGACAATTTGTGGAATTGAAACCAAATTTTTATTTTGCCTGATAAATAATCAATCAATAGATTGATCGTTACCGAAGTAACAAAGGGAATATCTAGTGTGTTCGCAAAAGTATCTAATTATGAAAGTAAATTGAGATTTAGTAGCGAGTACACCACAAAGTCATTCATACCAAAATTGATTATAGTCATTCGTTCTAATGTGTAAGGATAGACTTAATCGTTTTTGAGGAAAGTTCTGTGATACGAGTCCTAATTCGCACACTAACTCGAAGAAATTAAAATTGAATTTTTTTAAATCACGCCGTTAACCTTAATTATTTTTGAGGATCTAATTATGAATTAATAAATTATGAAACTGTTTTATAAGAATGAACATTTTACAATTCGATGTATGCATAACACATTCTGAGAATGAAATGGGAGATGCATTTAATAATGGCACAATAGATTTGGGTGTGTTAGGATTGTTTATGGGCTATGACGACTTTCCAGCTGCGAAATTTACACTTCCTACAGAAGTTATACCGTAAGTATCTAGTTATTAAATACTGATATGAAAAAATTAACTCGTCAACCAGGAATCGAACCTCGGGCCTCTGGATATCTAGTCCAGCGTGCTTACCGCTACACCAAAGATGACTGTGACGTAACAGCCAACTTTTTCATATCATTCTTATTTTTTATTTTGACAGTATTATTTCTGTCGAAGTTATTATTCATATGTATTTATTTGTGTATACTTAACCGCTTGTTGACGCTTATTGTTGACTTGATTGTTGACGCTTAAGTATACACAAATAAATACATATGAATATCCAGTTATTCATCAAAATAATCAGGTGCGTAGCTTTCAATCGGCCTCTAACTTAATGGTAGTGGTAGAGGCGAGATTGAAACTATGCAAAAAAACTATAGGCCTCGTTTTGCTATGTATAAAATGAACAGATGTGAAGTATTTGTTTTTGGGGAGGGGAGGGCTGTTTGTATTATGCAATCCACTCACTAATAATCAGAGTAAATTTCGTTGTTCTCGCTAGCACCACAGCAATAATATTGGTTCTTTGTAATTTCAGATTCAGAGTATATTTAGCCAAAGAAACAACATTAAAAATTGGATGGAATTTATATTTTAAACCATTCTCATTTAAAATATGGATGTATTTAGGCCTTTTTATCATTTTGAATTCCATAATTTTAACATTAATTTATAGAAAATTATCTATTGGAAATTTAAATTTTATTACTTGTTTCACAATATGGAGCAGTTTTTGTAATCGAGGTTGGTAATATAAATTAGATATCTTTGTATTCTGATATTAGAATTAAAAATTCTTTTATAGCTTTTCCAGAAACACCTAGAACTGGTTCACAAAAATTTCTAATGATAATATTCCATTTAACCTTCTATACATTATGGGCCTGCTACAATGCTTTACTATTCAGTTATTTTTCTGTACAATTCAGTGATAAACCAATTGAAACTCAACAGGAATTAATCGATTCGAATTATCAATTGGGTGCATCTCATTACGATTACGATATGATAATAAAGCAATATCAGAATTTAGAACATCGAATAGAAATGTATAATTTTGAAAATGATACTCTAAACAGGTTTTCACGAATGTGCAAAGAAAACTTTGGAGTATTCACTAGTTTATCCCCCCAATTGATCAATAAGGTTTTGTCAGACGTTGAATGCGATTATTATGATCTAAACATGGGACTATCGGTTTTTTCGAGTCTTGCAGTTTCAAAAGATACACCATTGGCAGATTTTATTAATCAATGGTACAAAGTATAAAAATATTTACAAAAATTGTCCAGCGGCTATATACCTACAGGGAGTTTTTAGACAATTGATTTAACGAAATATTCAAATATAACAAGAGTTCACAAAAGAAGGCAAAGTTTTAAGTTAAAACAAATATTCCCCTATTGTCCAAAAATACCCAATATGTTCACTTACGTTCAAAAAAAATGAACAGACCTGAAATGTTAATTTGCTTACATTTCATAAAACTCCTCACTTTTGCAACTCTCTGTATATTATTTATTTATAAACAAAGATAAGTAGTATATTTTTTAAATGTGAAAAAGGAAATGGAAGTTTTATATTTTTTATTTATGTTAACAATTTATGTAAACAAGAATAATCAAAATTGTGAGAGACTGGTTCTGTTCATTTTTTTTGAACAGGAGAGTATGTTGCCAGAACTGTATGTAAAAGAGTATGCTGGAAATCTGTACGGTGACTATGCGAAAAATATGAAGAATGAAATGAATATTTGTGGACTGATTATTAATATTGATATGAAAAAATTAACTCATCCACCTGGACCTCTGAATTTCATACCCAGTATACTATCCCTTACACCACGGATGATATAGATAGATGAGTTAATTTTGTCATATCTTTGACAGTATTAATTTGTAGTCAACATGAACTTATTATTTCACATATTATTGTTTGTGTATACTAAAACCGTCACAGTACTATACCAGTGTCAATTTCCATTTAGGTTAAGAAGACATAAGTATGAAAGAACAAGCGTATACTATAATAACATTGGTATAGTACTGTGATGTTTTCAATATACACAATTTTTTTTTTAGCATTACTGCTATGCGGGAATATGGAATCTCCTCACATCGATCGACCGTCAATAAAAAAGTATACTATAAAGAACCATTTGATGCTATCTTTATTGAAATAACAACACCTCTATTCAGTATGCTCATAGCTACGAGTACTGTTTCATTACTCATACTAATAATTGAAATCTATTGGAATAAACATTGTAATCTAAAATATAAATTGAAGGATTAAGGAGAAGCGTGCTATAATTTATGGTATAGTGTACATAATTTTATAGTATACTAAATACAGATGTACTTTATTGAACAAATAACAAAGAATAATGACGATCAGATCATGCAGGTGGAATAATGTAGATAGAACGAAATTAACTTATACATTAATAAATAGCAACCCTCCTTTATTATCCAAATTAATGTATTATTTTTTTATTATATTTAATGGCCCTTCCAAAATTGGACGGGCCGTAGAAAAATTCATTCTAGACTCATTTGAGTTGTTCCTCTCCACGGAAATCTTTAGTAAAAGGCGAAAGATTTATTCGCTCTGAAGAGAAACCAGAGTAATCAAAAAAATTATTTCAATCATGTTATATATAAGAGACTTCAACATACCTCTAGTGAGAGGACTGCTAAAGTTTTGTTTATTACCCATACATGATATAGGCAACTAGGTACGTTATTGCGTATATTGTATTTTCTAGTGATGTATATTGTATATTATGATAAACATAGCAATCCAACACGTATAGATAGAGTGGAGGCTGGTGTGAACCCCTTTCCTCCTCCCCCGTGAGAATTTTCGACACAAACATTTTTTTTTTGTATTGACATGTACTTTTAAGGTTTTAGGTGTTTGCCACTTATGAATTACAGTTTTTTCTTTATTTTTCAGTTTTTCTTTATTTTCCGGAATATGCTGTAATTTAAAAAGGGCAAACAATTGATTTCTTAATCTGGTAGATAATACCAACAAAATTCCCAGGGGGGGGGGGGGGCATAAATTCATATTGGTGGCTCGTTGTCTAAGAATATAGGACCCCATATTCATATTTAGATATTTATAGCAGTCGACTCTGATAGGAACTATGCCGATATTCATTTGGAGTTCATGAAGAAAACTGCAGAAACCCTTCACAAGCATAGCCGGTTACTTCATTCTTGTCCATACGCCGACAGTTTAGACATATGTTTTATTAGTCACGAAGGAGATTTACTTAAATCATAGTATATCGGCAACATAGTAGTCTTGGGTAGTTCGCGAACGACCTAGGCCGGAAGAACGCTCTTTCCGGCGAACTAGTTCATCGATGATCGCGCACTTCTTTATATATTTACTTTTCTTGCGGCCACCAAAAATTTATTGATTATTTAAGGAACATTTTTATTAGTTTCAATTAGAATAAAAAATATTTATTTTCTTTTTCAATACGATTTAATAAATAATCCATTGGTACTAAAAAACATTTTGTAATAAAAGGGACCCTAGGAACTAGTGCGGACTAGTTCACCAAAGGATGCGAACTAAATTGAACGCTCCCAATGGTGAACGACTATATCCAAGACATAACATAGAATATAATTTTAGATTAACTAACACCGGGAGAGCGCGAACGCAGTCCCGACTACCAAAAATTACGCGCCCGAGTTATCCACATTAGGGATAATCGCAAGGGTCAGCCTAACCGTCGTGCAATGGAAAAGCCTCACCCTGGGGGAACCGCCTTGTTGATCAAGGTAACCCCTACGCCAGGTAAGTATGATATGTTTAAGTAACTTTAGCTACTTATATATGAGACTTCAACGTACCTCTTGTGAGAGGACTAATAATTTTATTCAATTCTAACAATATGTTACCTAGAGCACGCACGGTAGTGCGCAAGGCCGAGTTTAATAATATAACAAACATATTACAGTCTAGCATAGCAGCTATCACTATTTATTCCACATATGTAATGTATACTCTAACATACAGCATTTTTGTAATTTTTTCATACAAATTCATTCTTAAATATAAACAAAGGGAAGGGACATCAACATTCATTTACATTATACGACTGTCTCCACCTTTGCAAATCATCTTACCTTTCTTGTTAGATCAAAATTATGTTACGAAAAAATACTTCAAAATTTTGCAAATTTTGCAGTGTCCTTTAAAATGTCTAAAATTTACGCACATAAACCATACATCATATACCCTCAAAATTTAAAATTTATCAAATTTTCCTATTATTCAAGGAAATTATTAAAAGTGTTATTATTAAAATTAATAAATTTTCCTAAAACTACTATGCAACTTTTCATTATTAAATGTTCTATTTTTAGCACTTATAAAGAATAAATAAATAAATTTATATACAGATATTGTTATAATTCGATTTTCGGTGGTGCATATTCCGACTCTACTCAGAGAGCATCTCACTTTAATTTTAATTTTTATATTTAGCTGTCTTTGTTCAAAGTATTATATATATTGAGTTTGAGTGTCTGTTATAGGTGAATATGTACCCCTATATATGTCTATCTCACTTAGAGTGTCGCTGCACCGTTCTATGATGTTCAAACTTTGTACACACCTCGCGGAGGTAGTTTGATGTAATTTAGGGTATATAACCATGTCATTTGCCGGCAACAAGTATCGCTTCTCGGCTGTATAGCTAAGATCAAAGTGTAGTATCTGTTCTTATCAGCTTAATATCTGGTACGTCCTGCATTGCGGGACCAGTATATTAAACTGATTTTTGGAATATGGTGGAGTGTTAGGAGCTTGCTTCTCTTCTGCCGCGGGTTGACCTGGTATTGCAGTACCATCAGGATCGGCCTAATCATTTAACTCAAAAAGTGGTGTTTAACATTTATAACAAAGCTTGAAAGCTCTTTAAATCGCCCTTGTGTGTTACTTGTAGTGAGTGGTTTTGAAAGCTTAATAACATAACCTGATTAAATTAATAACGGAACTATAAAAAACTAATGTCTTGTTATCAAATCCATCCTCATCCCCGGGTTTCATTAAAATAAATAAAAGCACACCACTCGTAATAGACAACCTTCTTTGTTTGTCTATGACTTATGAGCACACTAAACAACACTAATAAACCACTCAATTGTAGAAAATACAATATACGCCATAACATCATACCCAGTTGCCTATATCATGTATGGGTAATAAACAAAACTTTAGCAGTCCTCTCACTAGAGGTATGTTGAAGTCTCTTATATATAACGTGATTGATATAGTTTTTTAATTACTCTGGTTTCTCTTCAGAGCGAATAAATCTTTCGCCTTTTACTAAAGATTTCCGTGGAGAGGAACAACTCAAATGAGTCTAGAATGAATTTTTCTACGGCCCGTCCAATTTTGGAAGGGCTATTAAATGTAATCAAAAAATGTTAATAATCAATATATTGAAGTATAGTATAATATATATGTATATATATATTTGTTTATGCTACTAAACTGTTAAAAGAAATAAAGTCATAAGGTTTTTACGATTTTCTTTTCTTCACGTTTTAACACGAACTAAAAAAAATAATTAAAATTCTATTTTCATATATACAAGACTCATTTTGATTTAACACGATCGACCTAAATTCTATGAATTTTTTAAATGCGATATTTTTTCTAGGTGCTATCTTTATGATAAAAAATGTTTAAGATCATAACATCTAAACTCATGGTGTATTATTTTTACTGATTTCTTAGGACTAGTACCAATCTTCTGTTTTTAAATAGATGCAATTTATTTTTATTCCCGCTATATGTACAAGGTATATTAAGTTTAGTGACAACTTTGTAACGCTTGAAAATATTGATCGCAGGCATGAATGTTTGACTTAGTTGTTCATAAAATGGCCTAATTCGGCCATTTCCTCAAAAAACGAAAATAGATAACCAGCTGAAATTTTGTATTTGTTTTCTAGAGATAAAATTAAGGTCAAGTTCGTGAATGAGCAAAATCAGACCATTTTATGGGAAAAGCTGCCCATCTTTGAAACCGTAAGAGATAGAACAAAAATGTAACGACAAAAAAGGTCTTTTTTTAAAAATAAACAATTTTTGTAATAAACTTTTTTACATAAATTCAGAGTATACCGGGTATTTAAACAATTAACTCAGTTAGTTGATATTTTTACTTGTTTTACACGTATTTTTCGGAAACGTATCTATCGTGTGAAAACAGAACAGAACGCTTAAGTAACATATTTATATTGATCCAGTTTTTTTTTAATAAAATCTTGAAATGTTTTCCTTTTTTTTCAAAGACTATTATGTTACGGTAAATGATTAATAACATAATTATTAATTGTCTAATTAAGATTTATTCACTTATAAAAATTGATAATAATAAAAATACATAAATTAATTAACGTCCATTGTTCGGGATCTGATTTTAAAGAAGATTGAATTTGGAGATGTTATATCATTGACAACCAACTCAGATCCATCAACCAGTCCAAGTTCGCTCAATGTTTTCTTCAAATTTTTACGTGTTGCCTCCTCAATACTTGGTATATTTTCCATATATAAAGTTTTATTTTTACCATTTATATCTGTGGTTGTTAAACCTGGTGCTTTCATTTGATATGTGACATTATCTTTTAACAACTGAATTATATCTTCTAATTTTGTTTTTTCTAAATCATTTACTTCCAACGGTTGTGATTTTTGACTACAACCAATACAATCATCTTTTTTCTCAGCTTCATACGTGTATGTGTATATGCCATCCACATTATTGAAAACCATGTAATTGCTAAAAGGGGCACAGCAACTGGTAGCTAATTTAAACGCCTGAAATATTAGAATTTAGTATTGAGTATTCAGTAATTAATACGACAACGAAAAATGTTTATCGTAAATAAATATAAATAAATACCTCTGTCGCACAAGCAGCAGCAATAGCTGCATTAGTTGAAGCTACAGCTGGAATAATATTTTTAACAACACCTTGTACAAGTCGATAAGTTAAGCCAGATATGTTAAATTGATTGGCTCTTTCCATCGACTTCTCATATATCCAATTAATATGTTGGGGATCATCTCCATCAATGACAGCACCATTAAATGGATCTTCCTTACCCCACTGTATTAATTTTACATACTCAATACAATGTTCTGGCAATCGAGGAGTGTTCGCAATCGTACACAATGGATAATTCACTTGTGGTGGATACAAATCTAAAGTGCATTCAATGCAAGCAGTTAAACCAGGTATAATTACACGAGCATTACCTTTGAACCCTTCAGTTCCACCATCAATTAAAGGTATAATTGATGATTGATCTACTTCCCCATCATCTGAATATTGTAATGTGGATATTAAGAGTCCATTTATCCATCGACGTGTTACAATATTATCTAATCCAGAGATGACTATATTAAAATTCGTGAAGAAATCATCGTCTAGACTTTGTAATTTACAACAATGTGGTGTTACTTGACAACCTCCTATACGTTTGTTAATAAATTCAGCGGCACATTCGGCTTTTGATCGACCAATATCTTTTTGGCGAAATAAGAACTGTCTGTTTAAATTCGATAATTCTATTGTATCCATATCAACAACATCTAGCTTTTTAAAACCCATCAACGCTAAATCTTTTAGCAATTCACAACCTAATCCACCTGCACCAATTATTAATATTCTACATTGACTAAATATTTGATCCATTAATTGCGATGATGGTTCAAATTCCGGATGACAGAATGGTCCACCTCGTTCCAACACTTTTTTTATATTTGACCAACGACGAGGTAAATCTTTTTTGTCAGTCATTTTCTTACTAAAATAAATGATATATTTCTTAAATTAATGAAACCTTTAATATATAATTCAAATTTATATTTTTTTTAAATAAAGGTCCTGAATTAAAACATTTTTAACTCACCTTTAAATATTAACAATATGCTTAATATAACCTAGAAGAAAATTAAAAAAATATAATCCAAACTGATATTTCTCAAAATTATATATCATAATTTATATATAAGATTGCATTTATTATTTTATTTTATAAATACCGGTTTCTCAAAATGAAATATGCCA
Source organism: Nineta flava (assembly GCA_963920215.1). Taxonomy (NCBI): domain Eukaryota; kingdom Metazoa; phylum Arthropoda; class Insecta; order Neuroptera; family Chrysopidae; genus Nineta; species Nineta flava. Next base: position 12,912,553 of record OY986042.1, read on the forward strand.
ATGACATTTATAGATCATATATTTGAGTTTGAGTAGTTTGACAATAGACATATCACTATCTTCTTTATCGATATCTACCAATGTAAAGGTGCGTTCACATATGTCAAAAAAGTATGCTAGTGCAAAATGAAAACGAAACCATATAATATAGTATGTTCTTTTTACAATGCACATTAAAAAAGGTTATATATGGTGATTTAAGAATAATATAATGAATAAGTCATAATATACAATAATTTCTAAATAAAATGATTTCATTTGCATTCTGTATAGGTGTCCCATATAGGGTACTTGGTAGAACGATATCAATCCTTAACGAGCAAATGTAGAATTTTATTGCCTACTGCTGTTCGTTCTATTTTTTAATTTGTCATTATAATACATTTATATAATGCTGTAGTATTTGTATAAATACTACAGCATAAGGATATATAAGACAACTAACGAGTGCGAGCTTGTATTTTGAACATTTATAAGAACATGAACGAGATAGTCCGTTAGCCCACCTATGCAATTATGCATATCATTATATACACTCCCGTTCATCAAAATTGAACAACCAGTAAGTGACATTCTAAGCATATATATTACTAAATACATGTATATTAGTACATTTAATAAGCTTAAGCAATATTTTATTTTTATTTATGTGTACCAATATAGTGGATGGCCAGTTTTTGTTACTGCGGTAAAAAATGTAATATTACATAAACACAAATTTTAGAAAATGAATACTCTTAGAGTGGGCGGAAGGATTCGGCACACTGGCCGGAAGTTGCCATTTTTAGAATATGTAAACATATTTTAGTATTCGTATTAATTAAAATTCATCCTTTCAGAAAATTCGCTTAATCTACGTAGCTCATATGTATCGAAATTTTTTTGGATCTACTATGGTGCTAATTTCAAATTTAGGTTAAATCTATTTATAGTAGATTTATTATTCGAATTTATAAGTATTCAATCATTTTCTTTTAATACCCAATCATTTAGATAATCGGTAGGTATCTGATTGTTATATCCGGTGCCGGCTATCCTTACCTATGATTTTCTATGGTTTCCCATAGGAGCAATGAAGTAAATACTGGGATAGTATTTACTTCATCCTAATGAAGTCAACCATAGCTGCACTACCTATACCTCTCCTTCATTTACCCAATCCTATTTAATACAAGGTAATGTTCTGTACAATGTATTGCCAAAGAAAGTATTATTATTATTTGCTGGTATTGTTACTAATTAAAGGAATAAATAGAATTTAAATGAAATAAAATAATTTTTATTAATAAAGATGATTCAATTACATTATTTTGTAATCATAAAATTCAAATTTTGTCTCTTAAAATAGGTACTTATTTTGATTATGACTTCGCATTATACAGTTTTATGCAATTTACAATAGACATCATCATATCATAAGTTTATTCGCAATAATAATTAGAATTTAATTTTTAAAGCTTTTTTTTTATACGGTTTCAATAACATTTCATCCTTTTAATTTAATTTGACCCTCTTTATTTTAAAATATTATGTATTTTGTTTATTTATTTTTTTGTAAACTTTAATATAATTTTCTTCTCAATGTATGGATTGGTTTCTTATTTTATTATTATTAAAACTGGAGAGATCTATTCACTATGGAATCTAAATTTTTCACACACATATTTGTAAATACAATCTTCTATAGCCAAAAAGACTTGATAATATTAAAAATAACGTTTTTGTGTTTAGTTCATAGAAATATTTAAAAATAATAATTCATTTTGTATATAAAAAAACATGGCCCTCGTACATATGGAGATTCGGAAATCTCCGATAATCGATGACTCGAATCTTGAATACTCGTTAAAAAGTTTGAAAGATTTATTCGCAAGGTGTAGCAAATATATCAGATATCAAATGTGTATTTAACCAATTAGATAAAGATAAGTCACCGAGTATCGGAGACTTGAGTATATCCATTTAAGGACCTATGACTTAAAATTCTGATTATTGTTTAGAATGTAATTAGTATAATATTCTACTAATCATTAGAAAAAGTGAGACGTTTATTTAGAAGCAATTTCACCCATTTCTTTGTTGTTTTTTAAAATTAATATAAAATAAATAAAAATTATTAGATAGAACTGCACTTGTTTACTGTCATTATATATATATATATATATGTTCAATTTTTTTTTTAAATACTGTTTTCCAAAAATGACTTTCGATTATGGAGTACCCCTTATTTAATTTATCGTATTTCTGTACATTTCATCACTAGTTACTGCATATGATGGTTGAGAAAGATGTACTCTCGTCTATTGTTGTATAGTTAATATGACGGGTCAATCTTTAAAAATGAAAAAATATGACAAATATAGGGACGAAATGCCCTATTCGGACAGCACTTACTAAGTAAAATGGCGTCATAATCTAAGTTGCTTAGTTTTAAATTCACCTTGTTATTTCAATCACAAAAATTGGCGACGATGGTAAACTAAGACAATTAGCAAGTTTTTTGTGTATGGTGCAAATGTCAATACAAGAGGTCAACCTAACCAAAAAAGTAGCACAAGAAAATTGATACATTCAATGGATCAACTTCAACAATCTTAAAATTTCAATACAAGTCATTTATAATATACTGAAACAATGGATCCGGAACAATTCAAACAATTTATGAGCATATTGCAAACGCAAAAACAACAAAAAATGCTCTCTATTCTTAGAAAAGTTGTAATACTTAGTATTTGTCAAGTGTCTTGGCAAGAAACTAAGTTAGATATAATTAGTAACTTACTTAGTTTACTAAGGACTTAGTTGTTCTGAACACGACCATTGACCGTACACTTCAAGAACAAACACTAAGGACGCTTGTGTTTGTCTGTCAAGTAATTTATGGAAGGCCATTAAGAAGTTGAAAACAACAGGCATAATTCGTGATCTTTGATGTATTCGTCTTCATGACAACGCCAGGCTCCAAGTTGCAGCTACAATTTCGGGCACATTAGACAAAGGGTATGTCACGGAGGTTGGGGTAGGACACATAGATTTACTAGCTCTATTTTTTAATTTATCCACCAAAGAACATATCCAAATGCTAGAGTTCCCATCGGCAAGTGGTCATAGGACAAAAAAGTTTGGGAACCCCTGTGTGATGATAAGTGTATTATACACGGGCTCTAATAACAATAATGAGCAATTAATAAATGTCGCTAGATTTATTTAACAATATCTGAAAGACATTTTTGGAAAAGTCAAGAAATTCATTGCCAAGAAAACAATAGATCTAAGTACTGATATATTTTCCTTCCATTATATTTTTATAAAAAATGTTTATTAAATGTTAAAGGTTAGATTCTAACAAAGAAATAATTCCGTGAAATAAGCATCCTGTTTTGAGTGCAACCCCATTATATCATAACTAAACCAAGCATACAATAAATAATTTGATTAATTCTAGAAGAAATTATTAACAAAATTCTATTTGTATTAAAATTAAATAAGTTTTAATCTTATTGTACACAAATTCTAGACGACATTAACAACAATATATCAATATATTTAACAAACGACAAAAATTGATTTTGTAAAATTAAAAACATTACTAATATATATAAAAAAACCATAATAAGTCAATCATTTTCGGATTCTACTTTTCTAAATAAGTACTAAACATTTCAAAATTGTTTACTCTTCTTCAAGGTCGAAGATCAAATAATTAATACTTTACGAATATGTCGTTTTTCATTCGTTGTACGCTAATTTCAGTTGTAAAAAAAAATTGAGCCGTCACGAGACGCCGGACAGATGTGAAACATCGAAACTATTTTGTACAGTGAGTTTTTGAACCTGTATATGTACTGTCATCTATGAGAGCAACTTTTTAAAACTGATTTGTTATATGTAATGTCACCTATGAACAACTTGTGCGTGGCGAGCGTCGTCAGGCCAACAGCCGGTCTAACCCACCTCATTAGATGAGTTAGAAGATTTCCCTGTCGAATGGCTATTCGCTGGTAAATAACAAATACTCCGAGTTATACATCGATCCATGGATCTTCTATCGATAGACACTCAACCACTTACAGACACAGTTGGAATATTATTCTAAATTCTATTATGTCGATAGAAGAATCATACCCATGTGTATAGAGTCGTTTTGTCGAAAACCATTGGTTCTTCGTAAAATTCGTATATATTAATTTATTTTATAGATATTTTTCTGATAGATAACTGAAATTCGCGTAAAACCAATAAAAACCGATATTATCCCAAAAAAAACCTTATTTTTTTGGACATTTGATGACCCTAAATAATTCGCTTAACGCTTACAATTTTGAAATAGGCTTTCTGTTCACTGTTTGTAATATCAAAATGCAGGTATGTACAAAAAAACATTACTTCACCAGTATTTATTTAGAAGCTTCATACATTTACTGCCAAAAATGATTGACCTATAAATAAGTTATTTGTATTGTATTTATAGTAGTCTAAAATTATGAAATGATATTTGAAACGACGACTTATACTAAATACTTAATTAGTTTATTAATTATGTGCCTGTGCATAAATATAATTATTGTAAAATCGACTTCTTTCTATTTAGAATATAAGTATTTTTATTTTAGTTTGGAATTTACGCCGATTTATCATTTAAAAATCGTATGAATATAGAATGTTTTTGAAAGATTTCGTCGTGTACTTATAAAGGGGATATTGTACTCATAAAAATAAGAAAAAACAAAGTACCCGGAATGTGTGTGTTACTTTAAAGACTAGCAGCGGTTTATCAATCAATACGGGTATATAATGAAACCAATTACTTCCGAAATCGTATCGATTCCACATCAATCGATTTTGAATTGTACACGGGTTTGTAAAGAAGGAAGATAACTCGCAATTTTTATATCTACAGATTGTTGTATAATTAAAATTACAGATCATCTGCTTTTTTAAGTTATAATATTCTAAATTTCTATAGGTGTTTATAAAAAGAAAATTCTATTTTGTATAGTGAGTTTTGGAACATGTATATGTACTGCCATCTATGAGCAACTTTTTAAAACTGATTTTTTATATGTAATGTCACCTATGAACAACTTGTGTGTGGCGAGCGTCGCCAGGTCAACAGCTGGTCTAACCCACCGCATTAGTGGTTCACATCAAAAACATGTTAATATGGTCATAGCCTCAAAAGGTATTCAAGCCACATATCTAAAATAAATTACAGGTTTCGTACTTTTCAAACTCCGTGTATAATTGAATACCGATTGGCGTGAAATTAGCAAGAATTCGGATATAAATGTTTCATAACCAGTTGAATCTCAAGCGAGGCTCAGTCTTTAAATAAACACTCTCATTCGGGAAAAACAAAATAGGTCATGTAAAAGTAAAATTCCCTGGCTTCTATTGGAAAACAAACCGTTTCTGAATTTTTATTTTCAGCTATACTAAAATATTCTTATAATGATGAGTAACTTTTATCATAATAAGTTTACAATACTCTTTCAAAAGCATAATAATTTCATGCTATAATTATCGATAAAATCATTAACTTATTATCTATTTAGAACTTATGTAGCGACTTAATAACTAATTCCGAGCTTTGTTTTATCACTTATGTAATAACATTAAAACTTTTTGTTTCATTACAAGGGTTTGTTTCTGAAATTCAATTATTTTTGTCAATGATTCTTAAATATTTGGCACAATAAATAAAATAGAATAATTTTTGTTTTGTAAACATTTGCTTTCCTAACCACTTTCAAAATAAATGAATTTGTAAGCGATTCACTCTGGAAACGATAATAGTCCAGTATGAGGATTGTAATTGGCCCACCAGATTTCTAATGTGTGTGCGAAATTACAACTTTCTACATCAAATAGTTTCCAAAAATATGGGATGTATCCAAAGAATAGGCACTAATGTGATTTTTTATCAAAAAAATTTTCTATTACCAAAAAAAAAAGTGTTTTATGGGTCGGATTTCTGGTGTAGGATTTTCAAACAATCGATATTTTTTAAATATCGTTTTTTTGATCCTCATGTGACAAATTTCAAAACGAAGTCAGTTTCAGTTTTCTACAATTTAAGAAAGACGCGTGGAGGCTCGACGACGCTCTAAACGTGTTATTTTTTTGCAATTGTGTTTGCCATGATTATTTATAGAAACATTGACCGATTCTCGTATTTTAATTTCTTATTATTTTACAATTTACACCAGAATGACCTCTTCATTCAAAATAGTATTTTTTTCTCTTGTTACATCAAAATAGGTTTCAATATCACACTGGACTATAAATATAAAAAAAAACAATTTAATTAAAACCCATAGTATTGTAAGAGCATATATTATTTAGTACAAAAAACTATCTCACTATGTTTCAACTAATTTAGATTGTAGCGAACTTGCTACAAAATCTCAATATTGATTGATTGATTCATCTTGGGGTCTAAAAAGTACTGCACTTCGACCTTATGGTCCATTGTGCTCCCTCTTCTACCTCAGTCCGACGAGATTCGCTTCTCCCGTATGTTGGCAATATCCAGGAGCTTGCTTATCAGATCCTCCCGAAGGTTCATATATTCGGAGTGAGATGCACCGAATATCCTGTATCTGCTGTAACCTAGAGGTTCGCAGTCAAAGATAATGTGGCTGGATGTTTCTTCCTCCTCGCCACACAATCTGCACATAATGGACCCGCTATGGAGTCGCACTGTGTGCAGATGCTTCAGCCTCAGTGCATCGAGAGATAGCCTCTTTGTTGCACTCTGAAGCAGTACCTTCCCGAGCTCTTGCCGTGGTACTTTTTCCCAGTGATCACAAAGCACTTGCTACTAAATCTCATTATACTTTCCTATTTAGATACCTTTGCAAATTCACTGCCTATGCCCTCTGTTACTAAGGTAATTATATATATTTATTACCTTAGTAACTATCAACAAATATATAATGTCATTTATATATTATCTAAAATAAAGATTGCATTAAAATCTTTATCGTCGTTTTTAATATAAATAAATTATTAGTGATTAGTTATTGGATTCATTTAATTCTTCCAATCTCCTACAAGATCATCTTTAAAGATAATATATCATTTGGAAGATGACTTGAATTGGTTGAATCATAAGTCACAAATATAGTTCAAAAAAATAAATAAAAGATATGTTTAATTACATCAGTGATAGATTTTTATGCTCATTAATGTGCTCTTACAATATTATATACAAACTTCCTTGTCCAAAACGAAAGCCCATGGTAGTAGTTCTATACTTTAAGGTTTTAGAACCCAGTATAAAAAATGCATTCCCTTATCCGATAATAAAACTTTATAAATTTAAAAAGCATGAAATTGAATACCCATGCATGAGGAGTAGTCGTGTTTCACTTCACAGAATCATTGACAAATATAATAGAATTTTTATTAAATCATACGCAAATCTTAATCATAAATAAACATAATATATTATTATTATACTCCGTATTTTATATTTTTTTATTTCTTTTGGTTTGTATTAGAACAAGATACTTGACAAAAAGCTTCAACACTTTTAAAATTTTTATAGATGATTTTACAAAATGGTTAAAGCTTATTCGATTTTGATGAATTTTTTTTTAGACACTTCAATGAATGTTTTTTTTACTTATAACGATACTAAATTATGTAATGACTATATATATATATATACATAGACCAGTCATTAGAAGACTCATACGGTACGATCGAATACTGAGATATTACATTTTCTGGTGTAATTTTACTAAAAAATTGAGTGTCCTAATTTTGTAGAAACAAATTGACGGCAGAAGTTATATTTAAAAAAAAAACAGGTCATTTTCTTCAGTTTTCGTTTCCTAAATTTGAAACTATTCATTCAAATAAAAAATAATTAGAATACTTTTTTTTCAAGTTAAATTCGAATAAAGATGAAGTTTGATATGACTCTCTGTGATAAAAAGATCCGGAATTATAGTGATTTAAATTGAGGGTAAAAAAAAGTACGACATTTTTCTTATTTTGTTTGGTAAACTATGTTTTAAATTCCAAACGATAAAAATGTAGAATACGTAATTCAAGAGAAAAAATGACTATGGTTTAAAGAGCTCAATATATGACTCGGTAAAATTAGAACAATAAAATTTTCCGTAATATTTCATCAGTTTTTTATAAATCGTAATTATTTTATTCCTTGACATCATGTGTTATGCATTTTTTTATTTCAGTGATTTAAAAAAACCGCTATAACTCCGAACATAATAAATATAGAAAAAAAAGTACACAATTATCTTTAAAATGTGGATCGTTTCTCAATTAAATATAACTTGCATCCCTACAAAATTCGGAAACTTAATTTTGCGACAAAATACACCAAGCAACAATGCATTAACATCTACCTTAGAATCCAGTCACTACTAATTACCTATTTTTGGTCTAATGACTGATCTAATATTTATTTTATGATAATCTAACAAGTATTGAAGCGAAGAGATGTAATATTGGTCAGACCAGTTGGTTAGTTTAATAATTCTCATTTACATTTAAATGATATTTACAAAATTTTTCGATATCGAATGATTTTCTATTTAAAATAATGATCTTATAGATGTATACTTATAGAACTATGTTTATAAATTTCTGTTTATCGATTTTTTTTTGTACCCATGTTTGTATTGACAAAAGGTTTTATTCATTTCAGAAAAATGATGCCCGGATGTTCTGAAATGATTATGCAAACTAGGCTCATCACATCATGAATCCATTAACAATTTCGTGGATAAGTGTGAAATTCTTTCTTCAGTAATGTGAATACAGATGGATTCGATTTTTTTGAAGCTACAATCTAGATTCTCTGAATCAAAAATCGATATTGAGTGCTTTTATATGTAAATCGCTAAACTTTAAAAGTGCTCTGAACAGCTCTTTTTGAGTGCAGTCGTTGACAAAACAAAACTTTTTAAGTATGTTTAAATTGGTCTTAAATTAATGTTTTTCAACTTTTAATTCAAAGATTGTTGATGTTGTTGTAGCACAGCAGGTAGAGAACCCATGTGTATGAAACAACTTCATACTCCAATTGCGTGAACTCTGGGTGTAGAAAACAAAAATTTGAACCGACTACGTTTTGTTTATTACATGAAGTATGAACTTGCAATGTTACACGTTATATACATTATTATAAATATTATTACTGAATTTTTGTTAATAAAATTGTCAATGAATTCGATTTTGTTTAAAATCACCATGTAAAATTATATCATTTGTAAAATCATCAAAATAAAAAAATAAAATTATGCAGATTATAAATCATCTTATAATTTTGGTACATACGTAAAATAGTGTAAATATTTTTATCATAGACATATAAGAATAGACCACCGGCGTGGCCGTTAAAAGCGATAGAAAAATAAAAAGAGAAAGGTGCACAATAGTATTTCTCTCTCTCTCTCTCTGTTGTGTGCTGTACATAGTGTACATATACATAAACTTGTAACACGTGGATGGTATTTATTTACACGCTCATACAACTTTCTCTTTTGATTCCTCTATCGTATCTACTTACACGATACTTCCATTTGTTAGCGTGATCTATTCTTATATGTCTATGATTTTTATAGGCACATATTAGACAAATGACATACGAACGAAATGGAGGCTCGTATTTCGTCGTATGTCATTTACTAAAACAACCAACACTTTTATATCATATATTTTTTAGATTAACAGGTTTTTTCAGCATTAAAATTTCAAAATCAAAACGAAATTCATTAATAATAATTTTAAAAAAGAATTAATTATGTGGATCTTTTTAGTAAAAAATCAATTCGGATATGAAAATAAAATCTTATTACTAGTAACATAAAAATACTGTTAAAATTGTTTATTTCTAGACATTTAATGATCAGTATGATTGCGGGGTGGGGGTGGGGTAAATATATAGCGTCAATAATTGCTTTATAATTTGAAATTTATCACGAGTTTGTTACATTACATAATTATAGAATTGCAATTGAATCAGAACTATTAAGCGGTAATGTATTTGTTTAGTTCTCATTTTCGTTCCCGATTATGATTAAAAAATTCGCCAAGTAAATAAAACAGATGAAAGACTTCAAAAATTCAATTGTCATTTGTTTGTAATCGGCAATGAAACATAGTTAGTTTCTTTGGGGGTCAATCACCAATAAATACGAAAAAACATAAAAATATTCTTTCATTTGAGCGATCTTGATCAATTTCCAAAGAGCAACCTCAGATATAAATCATATTGAATGAAATTTAACCCTTAACTGACACTGGTTGTCTTTTTGACACCAATCATTTCTCAAATATTCTCCCGTGTTGAACTTACGACCATTTTTCAATTAATTAATTAATTAATTTGGTTCTTTTATGTTTTACCACTGACGTGATGATCTTTAAAAGTTGATCGAAAGCGCTCAGATTAAAAAACATTATTATTTTTCTCTTTTCATCATGTTTCGTACTTTTTGCCGATTCACAAAAATAACTGAATTGTTTGATTATTTTTATGATAACTTTCAAATGTCTCTATTGCAAAACGGTTGAGAAAACCAACGAATAAAATTCCTATACATATAATAACCAATTATAGTTCGCCATAATGGGTCATTGTGTAACAGAACTTGTTTCAATGGATAACACTCTGTTGATTTAGTTGAACATCTAATTCACTGTAAAAAGAACCACCAATGATACATAAATTCTAGCTCTGCATATGGAAAAACTCCACATATAATTTCAAAACGATTATTATATTAATTTATCACAAAGGAATTATTTCAAATGCCCTTCGATTAAGGGTTAGTAACGATGCATTTACGTTGTTGAACATAACCGTAGAAGGCTTTCAACAAAAAACAAAACCGTCTATAAATGTGAATTAACAGTGCGCGGTCAATAAGACATCGCATTGTGAACGGTCGTTTTTTTTTTGTTTATATAGAAAATAATGAGAAACGAGGCGGCGTGGCACTTTGTCCAAGTTTTTGTAATCTCATTTAATGTGTAATTGATTATAGCGGCATAATCGCAATACGCAAGTATGTGGTGAACGCACCCGAATAGAGAATAGATACGATATATTGAAGAAAACAATTCGAATAATTAAAGCTGCATATGTAAATGATACTTTGTCAAACAATTGGCAAATTGTTATTTAGGTTTACTTAATAATTCGTAACATATTTTGGCAAAACAATGAATTAAAATGATTAAACAGAGCTTCTTGAAATGAAAATTAGTTATTGATTAATCAATTTCTTGCTGATACTGAATCCACACTGACACTAAAACGAATGCATCTATTATTAATTACTTTGTGTTGAAAAACAGTAGAATAAATCCAGAAAAATTATCAAATTAACACTGTAAAATTGTACGGATGTGTTGTATTTTCATAATGTTTATTCGAAACATATTCTTGCTTCTGTTTAACTCATGATCGAAATATATTTCGATCCTCAAAAGAAGTTCTACAAATCTATTTATGCTTCTTCACACTTCGATCCTTTGAGGATTTAATCCCCTACAAGACCTGTATTATTTATATGTAAAGGAAATTTTTCTAGTAGTCCCTAGAAATCTTGACAAAATGTATCTTTAATCTTGATAAAATGTGTAATTAAGGTCACATTAGTTTAAGCGTAAATGTAGTTCAAGTATCATCATATGTATTTCTTAAATTTGTTTTCCATATATTTTAATAATTAGTCAATTTAATTAAAAAAAAAAGAGAAGAATTTAAGGACGTTCATGTGCTACACCAGAGTCAAATGACTACTATCTTTAATAAAATTAATTTAGGATTTGAAAAAAGTTGTAAAGTATATCAATAATCTTACAATGATTTATAACCTTTTATTATTTGTCCTAAATATTTTAAAAGTATTTATCGTAAAATATCAGTAAATGTAAATTAGAAATTGATTTAACAGATGATCTGACAATAAACTATGTTGTATATTTGTGTGTATGTGTATATGTTTGACTGTGCACTGTCGCCAGTTTTCAAAATATAGTGGCAAAAACAAACCTAACAAAACAGTTTTAATTTTATTAAATAATTAATTCAAATATCCGTCAACACCATTTTATTAACACAAATATATAAACTGCATATTTCAAAAAATATTAGTAAACATTATTTATTATGGTGTCTACTTTAATAATACAGATATTATAATTTTAAGTAAACAAATCTGTTCTCCATAAGACACACTGTGCTAAAAGTATGATTTTTAATAGATAATTATTACTGTTTAAAATGATCGTCAACAGGTTTTAAATTTTTGAGGTGGGATAACTACATAATTGAACTATAAAAATTATTATCTACTATCAAGCCTCATACATGAACGTCCTTAACTGAAAAAATATTACGTTTTGATAATGACATTATAGTCTATTATACGTCAAATTTAGTAGCTATTTTAATGGCATTTACAGACGCAATTTATTTGAAATATATGGTAAATAGGTCACATCATTTTGGGGAACATTTGACAAACAACATAATTTTTATTTCTATTATAAAAAAAAGAATACAGCTTTTTCATAATTTTATTAATGTATTCTTTTTTTTTTTGTTTAAGCGTAAAAAATGCATTTTTGTTCTTTGAACATTTATGAGTGGTTTACAATAAAATTAATTATAATACTTGAGAAAATTTATGAGACATTATGTTTTAGGTTCTTTTTTTTTTTCCTTTATATTTCTAATTTAAAAATAAAACTTGACATTGTATGTATAAAAATAAAATAAATGTTTAAATCCAAAATTGTGTAAGAGAAAAATTTGAAAAGGGCTAATGTAAATGTAAACAAATAGACTTCTATAGGGTGGCGCATAAGTAACGTTATGATTTAAATCACTTTCACTAATAAATCATAACGTTTCTTATGCGCCACTCTATATATTTTATGAACAAAAAAAAAAGTAATTGAAGGTTCAAAAATTAGTTACCAGATATATTTTAATTCAATTTTCAAAGTAACTATTCCAAATATATTTTTTTTAAAGTCACAGAGAATATGCACATTCGGGAGATTCCCTCGTTAATTGATAATTTTTTTTTGTCGAACCTAAGATAATAAAATTATATAAAGAGAATATCTGGTAAAATTTCTTTTAATAAAAGCACACCACTTTGGTGGCCCCTTCTTTAAACAAAAGTATGTCAATTATGTCAAATATATTTTAGCCAAGTATAAGTTTTGTCAATAACTCAAATTATATGATATGCAAAGCAGGGATTCTAACCAAACCAAAACTGAAATTCGATTAAAAAAATAAATAAAAACCGATACCGTTACCGAAACCGAATATTTTACTTGTATAAACCCGGTTTTTAATCGTTATATTTTGTTGTGAATGACATAAAAGGTAAATATTTTGCGCTAATATTACTAATTACTAATTGTACAACGTCATTCGACGTCCATTTTGAGTGAATCAGCCTGAGGTAGAATCGTCTCTTTTAAATTTCGTGACTAGTCGTGATCGATCACGCTGTGGTTTTCTTAGTAAATAATGTTCACTTGCATACATATGGACTGCGATTCCTTGTGCCGTAAAACAAAAATCCAAATTGAAGCATACACTAGAAACATATGGCGAGTTTAGTAGTGAACTTTAGTAGTGAACAAAAACATTGTTTTTTAATTGGATATAATTAAAGTATTAATTTTTCAATGAGTAACCGAAACTGTTTTCATCTTTTTCTTTGATAATCGAAACAGTTATATTTTAGAATTTTAAAACCGAAACCGTTTAACTTTCCAAAATCGTTACATTTATTAAACGGTTAGAATCCCTGATCCAAAGTCAAATTAATATATTCCCTATTAATCAATTTTGTTTCAATTACTATCACAGACAAATGTTTATTAATTACAAATAATTATTTACTGTAGCATGCGAAAATTGCTGTACTAGAAATGATTAAATTTTTCAAAATTTACCAACAAATATATCTGGTTACTTAACATTTGGAATATTTTTGTACTTTCACTTTTTAATGTTCGTGTTTTTCAAACGTGATAAAATTTACGAAAACGTTAACTTCCAAACCAAGAAAGCAGACTGGTGACATCATAATTAAGCAGCGGATAGCTTGTTCTAATTAACAATTATTATGTGTGCCACAAAATTAACAAATCGGCGAATGAGACAATCAAAATAAATTTGAATAATTTGTGGTAGTGTGGGTCTATTTATGATGATTTGGAAGACTATATTGCTCATTCATGAACGTCCAGTCTCCTTTATTGATTTGAGAATCAAATAAAACATTGTGTATATTTCATAATTTCTACAAAAAAAATTTTCTTGCAGAGTTTCAGAAAAAAAATAATACATTATGGTAAAGTACGGCTTAAGATGAATTTATTCGTGAAGTGTTTGAAATTTTCTTGCTTTTACTTAAATATAATTTGACCGTCAAGCGTAATATTTTTTTAAACAAATTTAAAATTAAAAAATTGTTTACTTCTTAACAAACAAAAAAAATATGAACCAAATATATTGACTTATTTTTTATTTCTACAATATAAATCGACTTATATATGTAGTAGAAATTGATGGTCCAACAACTTGCTGCCAAAATTAAACAAATAAGTCAGCTAGTTAATTCAGCATTTTACTTACGGTGATATAATTTAAAGAACAAAAACTAAATTGAAATAGAAAACCAAAAACTCCCATATTTCGGATCCGAAAAGAACACTGAATTAACTAGTGATTTAAAAATTACAAATACATGATTATTAACAATAGTTATTATGCACATTCAATTCGAATTGATTTTGTTTCGTAATACACAATACACAAATTGTCCTGAACAAATATTTGAATCCATTCAAAAGTAATAATAATTCGGATGAATTACAACCACGCGATCGAAACAAATCTATTTTCGAATTTTAGTAAAACCACAATTTTTATTTAAATATTTTGTTCAAAACAACTAAAAACAAAACAGTGTAAACGAAATAGAAAACTAATTTAAATATAAGGTATATTGATTGCATACTTCTTAAGCCCGCCACAAACATTGTTCTTTTTTTTTTTTAAGTTTTAACCCATATCGCTTTATCTAATAGGTTATAAAATAGAGTGAGATGTTTGTTTGAATCATCTAATTTTAACCGTCTTTCTTTTAAGTATTATAAAATCGATCCCGTTTAAACTATGAAAGTCAAACTACTGTAAAAGAAAGGCTGTAATGTGATCTTTTTCGTTATTCATTCGTACCCGTATACTTTTGATTTTCCTAACTGAAGTACTCCCATTTATTTGTAATTAGTTACAAACCTTACTATACGACGTTTCGTAATAGGATTCTTTTCGTCACGTGTTTAAAAAATAAAATAAAAATTTATAATAATAACAAAATAATTTATAAATAAAATGAATTTTACTTGACTTGGAGGAGTTAAGACATAGTTTTTATTATTTGAATAATAAATAATTTATAATAATATTGTCAAAGATAGTTTGTATCGATTTTAATCACACTGTGTCAACTGGGTTTAATCCAACTAACGACTTTTTCATCCAAAGAGAGGCACATTATAGTAGAGAAACTGTTTAAAAAGAATGACGTATGTGGCTTCCATCTAAAAAATGCATATCTGAATATATATTTCGTTACATTGACCACCAATTTATTAAGATTCAAGTTTCCTCTGTGTATTGTACACAGAAGTTTGAATTAAATTCGATATAATAGAACCACTGACCTCTATTATGGGAGATCAGGGACTAGAAAATTTGTATTGGAAATGAAACTTACATTTGATATTTGTATTTTATACAAAGTAGAGATCGTAATTCATTGATTTTAGTATTTGAAATATCATGTGTAATAAAGACATGTTTAGATTCTCATCAATAATTTGTACAAATGTACAAGTAAACTCAATCTACAGAGTCCATCCATATAAACAGACGAAGAAATGTGTTATCGAAGCACATGTGGTGTAATATGATTAGTTCGTGTGATAATTTAGACCTTTAAATCTGAATTAATACAAGTCACAGTTGATTCGTATGCGAATTGTTGTCTACTGTTATTATTTTTGTGATCCATTATTTCGATCGTTTGATTTATTTTAAATATTTAGTTTTTATTGTTATATTTGTTCTTGTTATTATTTATTTTAATCATATTTATAACAAAATAATATGAATAAAAAACGAAAACGATAGAATGAAGCCGGTCTGTTTTGACATATGTTCAGTGAATGTACACTCCCGTTCCATTCTAAGCGTATATACTGGGTGTTCAAAAAGTACCAAAGGGGATTGATGGGGTAGATAGAGAATAAAATTTTGAGACGAAAAATCCTCTGCCATTTTTTAACCTGACGTACATTTAATTAGTAATTAATTAAAATAAGTAACCAATCAGAAGCGCGCAATAACGGTAAGCAGGGAAGTGGGAGAGTCAGCAGCGAATAAATAATAATAACTGACTCTCCCATTTCCCTGCTTACCGCTATTGCGCGCCTAATAAATAAGTACCTGTACGTCAGGTTAAAAAATGTTAGAGGACTTTTCCCCTGCGGTACTTACTGGAGATACCCGATATAACTAAATATATGTATTACATACAGTAAACTAATAATGTTTCAACTGGTTCAATTTTTATGAACGGTAGTGTATATGTTATTGTCAATGGGGTCTGTAGGTTAAGTTTAATATAGTTTAGTTTTCATAAAAATAAATTATTAAGTGTAAAATAGAGGAAAGTTTTGTACAAATTTGTAAAGAAATGTTGCTTACGTAAAACCGTAATTTGTAAAAATTATCTGAGAGTCGTCTATCTATAATACACCACCCCGCCTTACGTTAAATAATTATTATATAATATTATTAATTTAATTAAAAAACGTCAAATAATAAAAAATAACATCTTATATAATATAAATAATATACTTTGTTTTAGTCATTTTGTTTTAGATCCTAATTTTTATACAATTTTTGTTTAGAATAATGCGCTCCTTTATAAAATGATGGGCCGACTGCATTGATATTTTTATGTTCATTTGAAGGTTTTTTGTTTTATAATTACTATCTAAGTGTATTTTTATTTTCTTATTATCTAGGCATTTATTAATAATATTCTCAATATAAAGTGGCTTATTATGCAGTGATTTTTAAATATTGTTTTTTTTTTTTTGCATTTCTCCGTTGATATATATAATTTATAAATTTGATTAATTGACTTAAGCGAAGTACATTACTTTTTTTGTATCTGCATGTACAGTTATCGCTCGAGCCATTGCGCCTGGAGTTCGATCCTCTGAACAACCTGATTGATGTGAACCTTCACCACTGTAGAAAAATACATTTTATTTAAATATTTATAGGTAGGAACAATTATATTTTTAAATTACTAAGTTATTTTAAGATTGTCCTGGCACGAAGATTGAATGAAAAGAAATTCTCAAAGAGGTGTGTTATACCACACTATGAAAAAAAAAGAAATATGGCGCTGATAATCAGAAAAAAAGTTAAGTGAAAATATTAGTTCTAATAAAAAGCAAATCTTTATGTAGTTTACCTTATAAAGAATCATTTCTCAAACTTAAAAAGCAATCTTGTAGATAGGATGGGGAATTTTTTAATAGTAAATAAATCGGAACGTAACAATTTGATAAAAGAAAGATCGATGGAGCGAAACTATCAGTAACAATACCGAATCAAGTAGTGGCTACGACAAGCCCATTTCGACTACTGGGACTTTGTGCAGGGCATGCGACAGGCCAAGCTTTGCCATTCGACTGTGCTCGGTTGAAACTCATTAGACCACAGTTGAGAAGGGTGGTGGGACTCTTGACAGGACACTGTCGATTGAACTACCAACTTCATAACTTGGGGATTTCTGATGATCCCACTTGTAGGGCCTGTATGGAGGACGATGAAACCTCCATACATGTTATATGCAGGGTGTCAGGCATAGAATGTTTGCAATCCCGGCGGAAAAGCAGCGGGCATACTGTGCGGCGTCTGACCTCGACAGAATCCTATAGCTTCATCTGTTTAAAATAGCACCTCTTACCCAGAGTTGTCTCGCCTTCGGATGGGTGACAGGTTGTTCTCAAGGAGAGCCCAAAAGACCCTTTGATCTAGGTGCTAAGGGCCCATTTGCGGTACCCCTTTTATGTATTATTATTATTATCAGTAACAAAGACAGCGATAGCCATGTCTTACACAAATTACTCACTATTCAAATAATCGTATAGATTATTATACCCGATATATATATAATATATACAAAACTATATTTGTTTTAATCCCGACTTTATAATGGTTATGTGTTCATGTGTTCATAAAATTTGTCCTAACAAGTCAATTTTTGCATATCCGTCCGTCTGTCTGTCTGCCCGTAAACACGATAACTCGAATGAGCTCAAATTCGTAGATTGGCAAAATCGACCAAGCGATCCCTTCACGGAGGGATCTAAAGGGAAAGTATCTAGCTCTAAAACCATAAGAGATAGACAAAAATTTTCAGACATAAAATGTTCCTTTTTTAAAAATAAATAATTTTGTTTAAAACTTGTGCATTAACCGAATAGTATCGCCACAATTTCAGGTCAAACATATGTAATTATTCTTGATTAAAAGTAAAAGAAACAGCATTCAATTACTTTTTATTATTACGTTAAAATTATATTTATATAAAAATTGATACATTTTGTTTCTTGGAAATCTTTTCAAAAAACAATACTTCAGCATAAGACTCAATATTACCACAATTATAAAACTAAATTTCGTGGCAGGACAACCAAGTATTATGGAAGATATCTGTAGATAAAAATTTTTGAATTTTGTGATTGTACATACCTGTCATGTTCTTTTTCAACTAAATGATACCGAGCTCTAAATGCAACTAGATGAGCATAATATGCAGGAGCAGGTATCGAAACAGATCTTGTACATCTAACATAAGTATGACATAGTTGATAAGTTAAACATTGTAATTCATCCGAATCTAGGTGTGAATCATCCCAAAGTACGTGATAATGTGATGGACGTGATGTACCCTAAAAAGAATTATACAAAAATAAAATATTATCATATAAGCCGCCATCACCAGTGCCGTAAAGATCTAGAAATTCAATATTTAGATATATTTAAGGCTTTTACTTTGAATATATGTCGAAGAATATGAAATATGAATATTTGTAAAATAGTTTATGATTCAGTCCAAATAGAAATTCAACATTAAATAATTAGTACCAGACCCCCGTAACTCCTCTGAAACTTTTATAATTGATTTATATGCACTTCAACTGCATGTAAACAAAATATCAAGCCTTAATCTATTTGAAGCTTCAATGCTCGTACATCCTTAAGGTGTATTATTTTCTTGAAAGTGTAAACCCTCTAGTAAAGAATTCGGGAATATTGAAGCACGAATGACTTTTTAATTTATCAACAAATATATTAAACAAATAACTGATAAATATACATACTTGGATTCCTTGATGACTGCATAAATAGAAATCGAATTCTGTGGGATGTGTTATACCAACATCAACTGTTGTACCAGCAGGTATATTACCAGATTTGCCCGATTGTTCTTTTTTATCAGCACAAAACAATCTTGTGTGATGTCGTTTTTGAACAACTATAAATGTAATACCTGGTTTATAATCAGCTTCTAATTTGATACATGCTTCACGAACAGCTGGCAATTCATGTTGAAGTAAATGTATGAATTGCCCTACAAAAGAATTTTTATAAAATTGTTAATTACATTTCAGTTTGTTTATTGAATTATGTTAAAAAAAATATATAATATAATTTATATTTACCTTCTGAAACGCCATCTCTATACATAATAATACGATGGGGTTTGTAACCACCAGTCGATTTGTAAAACATAATTAATAATTCCCTGCAATAATAAAAATATGAAAACATTTATATTAATGAAAAATAATAATTTGATATGAACGCAAAACACAATCTCTAGTTAAATATTAAAATTAAAATTTAAAAGACTCATTTAAAAAATTAAAGTATTAGAGTTTTATTAAAATTAGAAAATTAAGAATCATTTATTGTCCACGGGCTCCGTATTCGTAAAAATAAAACTGTCGATAGAAAATGTCATAACAGAGAAGAATGAACGTTATATTTATTTGTTTCAAGTCATCCTAGTACGCCGAGAATTCCCCGAATTGAACATCGGTATATTTTTAAAAAAAACTCTATACTTAGTAGTGTAGTAAAGTCAATTCTCGGAAAACTCATTTATTGATTTTTAATAAGAAATTTGAAAAGAAATTCGGTATACCATAATAAAATAATAAATAAAAATAGTATTATTAATTTAGATTTTAAATATTGTTTAAAAATATTTTTATTGTTTTATAATTTTTTTTATCTTACGTAAGATTTATTTTATCCCCCCTCTTCTTTTGTCAGCAAAAGTAAGAAATAATTCTATTTCATATACATAAGAGGTAATGTAATGCTTGGGTTTCGAGGATAACTCGAAGTACGTTTCATTTCGAAGTATAAAAGTATTGAAGAACACATTGTTATGTACTGGCTGGCATTAAATAAACTCACTGCAATTTTTCAACACCGATTTAAAAATAAAATTGATTATTTGAAAAAAGAAAATGATAAATGGCTTATTACAGCTCACGCTTTTGTTACTATCGCCCTGTTACTATCGTTACTATACTATTTACATTATAATAGAGTAAAAATTAGAACTTACCGAACCATAGAACTAAGTTCTTGTATAATTTCTTGTCGATGCTGTTGCACACGAACAGTAGCCGCATATCGTGAAGGATGTGCATCCATGCTACCAACGACAGCTGCAATTGAAGGTTTTTTATTATCACCAGCGGGAGGATGTGTAACATCAGCACCCAAGAATATCAACGGTTCGTTGAACACCTGCAATAAATAAGATAAATTAAGTATATCTAAATCAAGAAAGCAATAATTATATGTAATACTCACCTTAGGGCGAATTGAAGGCACAAGGATGCTATTGATACCACCTAATTTGACATTTATTTTTAGGCACAAATTAGACAGTGTTTGCGGTGATGTTTTGTTTACATTTTTCGCCTGAACGCATTGAGTCGCCATTCCCAAAACAGTATCTCCAACACGTTTGACCTCGGCTAAATATTAAAATATTAAATTTAAAATTAATTACCAAAATCATTCAATAGGGATGTTGCATGTTTTAAAAGTAAATATCTGTATGTAAGTACTATTCGAATCCAAATATTTGAAACAATAAAGTCACATTTTAAGTGTACACGTATGTAATGCTACTTACATATAGTACTGCTTAGAATAATTCAACTGGTTAAATTTTTTGACGTGAAAACGTCTAATCGCTCGTTAAAGTAATAGTCAGACGAACTTTCTTGTATGACAAAATACCGTCAGATTTGAATCGCTAATTCTTATCCATAAAATAACCGTCTGCGTTTAATATCGATTCACACACGGATAAAGTCTGGTTAAACCGAGAGCATTTTTCCATGAAATATGGGAAATTTAATATTTACAAGACATCCCAAAATTTATTCAATGTAAAAAAATTACCATAAACAGGAGTTTTTCCTGGCAAAACAACCACAATTAATTGCAAAGCTGCGAATGTTGATTTCAAATAACGAAACATTGGCTCCACCTGATCAGGTCCTGTGGCATATTTACAAAAACATGGTTGACCAATAATTGGCATTCCAGCATCATTACTAATTTTTTGTAATTGCTGTGTAAAATTTCTTAAGGCATCCTCTCGAACGGTTCGTTGTGGAGCAAAGCAAGCAATTGCCCATACCCGAATTTCTACACCCGTAAAGAATTGTTTACCTCGCATATCCCATACTCCTTGATGAGGCATTGCTTGTTGTTTACACTATAAAACAAAAACATTGTGTTAATAAAAGCTTTAAATTATTTTTCAACAAATATATAATAATTACTTGTGTGCTAAGTGATGTCATTCGTCCGCCATATTGTAATTTAGGTGGAGGCAAAACTCGTCCTCGAACTTCCATCATACTATTACTAATTGTTAATCCGAATTCTTGTACATAAGCGTCATTATTAAAATCAGCACGTCTTACTAAATTATTGATTTCTCGTTCTCGATCGGGGGCAGATCTATGAATAAAATGTTACAGATTAACAGATAAATAGACAAACAAAATTTTTAAAACCGGTTTTTGGCATCGATTATCATTGTATTAACCAAATTATAGATAGTTCTTTAGTATACTTAAGCTGCACAGTCCGGC
Source organism: Nineta flava (assembly GCA_963920215.1). Lineage (NCBI taxonomy): Eukaryota > Metazoa > Arthropoda > Insecta > Neuroptera > Chrysopidae > Nineta > Nineta flava. Next base: position 12,934,855 of record OY986042.1, read on the forward strand.
CATATTAACAAATGAAATCGCAGGACCATAACAGGATTCTTTTGATAACTTGGACCTTTAAATCTGAATTAATACAAGTCTCAGTTGATTCGTATGTTTTTTTAATATTTTTTAAAATTTATTTTTAGTTTTTATTGTTATATTTGTTCTTGTTATTATTTTTGTTGTTTCCATACGTTATATTCATATTTATAACAAAATAATATGAATAAAAAACGAAAACGTTAAGACGAAGCCGGTCTGTTTTGATATACGTTCACGTGTATACAGTTCATATATTTGTTAATGTCGCTGGACTCTGAAGCTTGAGCTTAGTTTACTTAAAATGTTTCAACTGGTTCATTGTTTTTAAAATGTGCATTTGAGAATTATGTGTGAAGTATATTTGCATACCTTGCTGTAGCTTTAATCATAGTTGATGTCTGCATATCCGTTAATTTCTTAATACACCGCTGACCAGCAACAATATTACAAACTTCCAATGGCAAGTATGTATGTTTATGTTCCTGACCAACCTGAAAATTAAAATTCATTGTGTTGAGTGTTACACTTTGTGTAATTTCAATATAGCAAATACTAAAAATATATCAAAAGCATATTTATTTATAATATTTTAGAATAGTTTAAAATATTTTAAGATTTGGAAAACCGAATGTCCAGATTATTTTCGAGATGGAATTGTTCGATAATGTCCCGAAAAGAATACAATATTAATGTCACAATCGGTTTTCCATATAGTTTTTTGTATTTGAAAAAAGTTTAATTTATTGTAACGACAGTCTAATGCTCCGTTTAGACTACGACATAAGTTGCGACAGATTTAAACAGATTTTTGAAGTCTGGACACTAGCCAGACACAAATGTATGGAACTTGTGTTCGAGCTGTTCACACAACAAAGAACTTATTGCTGCTTATATTGTAATTAAACAGCAACGTAAACGCAATATTTATTACTAAATAATATGTATATGGAATGTTGGAGTGTGTGAAAAACTTTCGAATCTGTTTGGAAACCTGAACAGACACTTGGACACTCAGACACAAGGTATTTACACAACTGCTGCTTCGACAATAATTATAATGTCGCAATAAATGTTACAACTAGAGACACTCGGTGTGTTCACTGAGTGTACTGTATCTAGTGTCGTAGTCTAAACGAACCTTAAAGACTGGAGTCCCCAACCATATGCTCGCGGTCATTATTTCCGACTGTATCACATAGCCGCCGCTGTGATACAGTCATGTGAAATTTGATTAAATGTTAGCAATTAATTTTTGTATATAAAAATTGGGTTTTCGAAAATATATATGATGCCTCTCCGCCTATTAGAATATGCTATTATAAAAAGGTTGGGGACGCCTGGTCTAACGTAATATATTTAAACTACACGTCGTTTGATTATTAAAGCGAGGAAAGATAGAAATTTTACCAACATTTAGTCAATACAAAGGAGTGGCAGGGATTGTTATGGAATGAATCAAAGATCTATAAAGGAAATTTATGTTTACATAAGAATAAATACTCATACAAAAAAATAATAATAATATTGTTAAAACGTACCTGTAAGCATGGTAAATGAGGATATCGAAGTTTCATTTTGTATTTATCAAGAAAGTATTTAGCTACCGTACATTCAACAGTTTGTCCATTTTCTAGTTGTAGTGGAAATCTAACAAACAAAAAGTTATATGTAATTAATTTTTTGAAAAGGAAGTGATAAAAAATATGAAGCAAATAGTTTATGTGATTTAAAATATCTACGTTGGATATTGATATACACAAATTATATATAGTGTCTTATATACTAAACTATTACTTTTATGGAAAATATATTTTTTTAAATAACATACGATTGCATTTGAGCTGGTCGCCTTGTAACATTACACACACGATATTTTCGTCGCATTGTTCCGCAATGTGTAATTTCAATTTTTAATCCTTTTATTTCTTTTGTAAATTTAACACGTTGACTATCAGTTAAAGGTTTCCGTTGTTCATTGATGTCTCGTAGATCTAATACTTCACACATAAAATCGATAACGGGTTGTGCTTTATAAAAGGCTGTTGCTGATACATCAATATTTAACATCATTTTCCACTGACTAGGGCGTACCGACTGATGAAAACCAAACCAAACCTCTCTTCCACCACCTAAATATAAATTTTTAAATTAATTAAATTTTTTAATTAATTTTGAAGCAAATTTCTAATTTCTCACATTGAAGCTGACACGTTTTCTTATAAACCAGGAGCTCACAGTATTAAATTTATGCAGCCTTGTTATTACATATAAAGAGGTATGAAATCTAATTTTGTTAGTCACCTAAAGTGCGACTGACTGATCTAGCCAATCCTAAAAATTATAATTAAATGTTTTTTTGTAGCACTTACAATCGTATAACTAACAAAGCAATTGCTTTTGTGATTCTTAGTTACCAATTTTTACAGGCTACTTTCATAACTAAGATAAATCGACCCCATATTCACAATAACATTTTTTCTTTGAATCGCATCAGCTATCATCCACTATAGTCATAGTGGGTTGATGAGCTAACAAAGCACCTCATAAAATCGGAAAAAATGTAACATTTCAACTAATCGTCGAACAAAAGGACATACTTATTTTTTTACAATCCTTTTTGTTGATGTAACCGGTAAGCAAAATAATGCATTTTATTCGGCGATCTCCTGGCTTATTAGTTATATTGTGACTAACTAGTATGCCACAGTACATAATATTATAAAAATTTGCATAAAAGACTTACCAAGCGGATGGTAATATCCATCTGGTGTACTGAAGAAACTTCTACCAACGGGAGTATAACTCATAGATGGTAAATGTCGCATAACAACATCTAATGCAGAAATTGCTTCATAGGGAATTTGTCGAGTTCGACCTTCTAATGCTTCTTCGAGACCAAATAATGACACTTGAGCTACCCATTTAATTGTTACTCGAAACAATCTATCTTTACCTTCACCAGGTAAAGTTACTTCTAATTCTTCTCGTACATTACCAATAGGAAGTGGATCTCTAGTGTATAAATTATTACGTCCATCGAATACTGGTTTTAAATTTCCGAATATTTTTCCATACGCATGAACCATAGTTTCAATAATTTCTCTATTCACCTAGAATTCACAGAAAATATTATATTTTGAAAAGAACTAGTTTTGCCTTCGATACACATCAACTATCAAATAATGCACTTCATGTTTGACAGAAATTATACTGTACAACCGACTACTAAATTGGCGTTTCAAAGTCGATTTGTGCTGAATTCATTTGTCTCGAATATACGTTGCTCGTTATAAGAAATTATGCTTCAAATCGTCGAACCAACTAGATTTTTGTAATTTTTGGATCCTATTTAACTTGTCAACCAATTTTCATTCAAATCGATTACTAACAATTTTTCGTGATATTTTCGATTTTTTCTAAGGGGTATACCTTAAAAAAAATCGTCAAAAATCGAAAAATAATTTTTCTTTCCTATTTGGATGAAACTCACTATATAAGGTAATTTAAACCCAAAAGTCACGAAAATCATGTTCATTTAACGATTTGGTGAGCAGTTTACGAGATACTCTCCGAAATCGTATAAGAAGCGGCATAAAATTTTATAAACCTGGCATATCTTGGAAACTATTCGTCAAATCAACTAGATTTTTGTAATTTTTGGATCCAATTTACCTTATATACAAATTTTCATTAAAATCGATGACTAAAAATTATTCGTGATATTTTCGATTTTTTCTAAGGGGTATATCTTAAAAAAATCGTCTAAAATCGAAAAATAATTTTTCTTTCCGATTTGGATAAAACTCACAACATAAGGTAATTTAAACCCAAAAGTCACGAAAATCATGTTCATTTAACGATTTGGTGAGCAGTTTACGAGATACTCTCCGAAATCGTATAAGACGCGGCATAAAATTTTATAAACCTGGCATATCTTGGAAACTATTCGTCAAATCAACTAGATTTTTGTAATTTTTGGATCCAATTTACCTTATATACAAATTTTCATTAAAATCGATGACTAAAAATTTTTCGTGATATTTTCGATTTTTTCTAAGGGGTATACCTTAAAAAAATCGTCTAAAATCGAAAAATAATTTTTCTTTCCGATTTGGATAAAACTCACAACATAAGGTAATTTGAACACAAAAATCACGAAAATCATGTTCATATAACGATTAAATAAGCGGTTTACGAGATATCGTCTAAAATCGTGTAAAAAAGGGACAAACATTAATAAATAATTATTGATGAGTAGTCGATTCAATTATTACCAAAGAAAAAAGTTACATCTATTTAAAAATAGTAATTTATACATAAAAATATAGGTTCTGAAGGTATTTTTATCTTCCTAGATCAGAAAGTATTCCTTAACTTTAACAAAATCTCATTTATTGTATTTCACGGTTTTCTTAGTCGCCCATCACACCCAGGCACACTCATGCCTTATTATAAACATTTTTTCGAAATTAAATGGATTCGGCACAAATCAACTATAAAATTGAAAAAAGGATGGTACTTTTAGAGTCGATTATACTATAAGTGATAAATAAAGATTTTTAGCATACCTTTCGTGGACATTTATCGGGCTGTATATTTACATCATAATGATGTACAAACCCCCTTGGCATAGTAATTTGAAAATGATTTGCACGTAATCCAATTGGACGTCCTTCTCTTCCTAAATTCGGTCTTCTTGGACAACAAAAGAGTGGTTGTTCGCCAGCTGATGGACTTCCTGCAGTGACGCTCGCAAGGGCGACACTTTGCGTGGATGAACTTCCTGGTTGTGTCGCTGTTATTTAAAAAACGAATTTTATATAAATCATACAGAAACGTAGTTTAAAAATTGTAAATATTTGCTTTATATACTTTCAAAATTCAAACAAACATTGCAATTGTAGTAAGCTTAGAAGTTTGTGATAAAAAAAAGCTTGATTAGGGTTAACTTTTATATACAGCTTGTATTTTAAAATACATCCAATCTGTAGTCAATGTATAGTGTATCTATCACTGTCTATATGCAGTAACTACGATATGGTGTACTTTGTCACAGACATTTGTAGAGTACAGTTTGGGTGTAACAGAGTACATTATATCATGGTATACTGTGCATAGACAGTGATGTACATATGCTTGTATTTTAAAATAGACCCAATAGACAATGTATAGTGCATCTATCACTGTCTATGCACAGTATACTCTGGGTATACTCTGTTATACCCAAATTGTACTTCTGTCTGTGACAAAGTACACCATATCATAGTACACTGCATATAGACAGCGATAGATACACTATACATTAACTACAGATTGGGTGTATTTTAAAATACAAGCAGTATACATACTTATATTTAAAAAAATAATCAAAAGCTAAGCAATTTTTGGTTACTGCATTTTAATATTATAAAAAGCTATTAATTTTGGTTTTCGTTCGAAAATAATCTAATTCTAAAAAAAAAGCTTTTTTGGGTTCGCAAAATTATACGTTGAAGACTTTAGAAATATTATAGAGCAATCGTAGAAAACTATAATTACATGTTTCCCATTGTTAAAAGAAATTTGAAATATTGTTAACAACATAAGAAGTAAGGTTCTTTATATTTACATGGGACCCAGATCCTCATAATTAGTAAAATACCCTTCTTCTTTCGAAAATATTTTTCTCTATTATTTTCAAAAAATTACTACTGATTTCTGAGCCACATTAGACGCCGTTTTGCAGTTCTGCAACAATGTATTACAGTGTGTCCATCTGAGCTTAGCTTTGCGTAAGTTTATCATATATATAATGTATACACAGACTATCTGAATAACACAGTCAGGCTGATCTGGGTACCGGGTCACTCTGACGTTAAAGGAAACGAAGTAGCGGACTCGTTGGCATGAGAGGAGTCATCTCAAACGCCCCTTTCACCTGAACCTATCATTCCCATAGCAAGATGCTCCGTAATTTACCGAATCAAGGGATGGCTGCGACCAGCTCATCTCGATTACTGGGACTTTGCGCAGGGCATGCGACAGGCAAAGTTGTGCATAAGCACAGCTAGGCCATTCGACTGTGCTCGGTTGAAACTCAATAGAATGCAAAGTTGTTGAAAAGTGTGGTGGGGCTCTTGACAGGACACTGTCGATTGAACTATCACCTTCATAACTTGGGGATATCTGATGATCCCACTTGTAGGACTTGTATGGAGGATGACGAAACCTCCATACATGTTATATGCACCTGCAGAAACCTGCAGGGTGTTTATTTTTATTAAATAACCGTCTGTGGAGTCTCCTTCAAACTATTTATAATAAGATTCATACAATGCAAATTTTTGGAAATATTTCGAAAATATGTCCATATAACCATAGTGACATAACCTAATAAAATATATTTAGCTACTTTGATGATAATAATGATAAATGTCATTTTCAAATCACTTTGTTTTATATATAATTCACCATTAACTTACGTGAAAATTGATCTGAAACAGACGTCTGGGTGCCAGGACTCCCCGTTTGCCTTGGTGGGCTTGAAGTCCATGTTTCTACAGGAAAAAATAGGAAGGTCGCAATAATGAAAATTAAATTAAAAATAATACAAAATATAAAAATAATATAAAAACTACTGAAATCATACAACTCATCGATTATTTTTGAATGAGCGATTTATTTTAAAATTTAATGCTTAACATTTAATTCAGGGGATTTATATTGTTTTGTAATCTGCTCGTTAATGTGGATTTGGCCCGAGAGAAATTTTTTGTTTAAAATAAAATATAATCTACAATAATTACAAGTAGCCAAAAGAATAACATCATAAAAAGTCAAATTTACAAAATTTAAAAAAGAAAAACCACTTCAATCTGTATGCCTTGGTGCTGTTTAGCATATTGTAGGCGCATTGATGCGCATATAAGGCCTGCATTATATGAAAATAAATATGCATGATAACTACACTTGCGAACTTTACTCAGCGCTCATTGATTTGCAAATAAGGCTCTTATCACCTGGAAATGAATGGAAATTAGAGAAATTTTGTATGTGTGTTCCACAACTAAAAAGTAACTCCAAGTTCGTGAATGAGCCAAATCGGACCATGTTTGGGAAAACTTTTAAAATGGGAAAAAATATCCATGTTTAAAACCGTAAGAGATAGAAAAAAATATATTGACAAAAAACACTACTTTAGTTTGAAATTTTTTTTCATTTAAACAGTATATACCGGGTGTTTAAGCAATTAATTTTATTTTCACTTGTTTTTAATTATGCTTGCTTTTCCTCCCATCTATTGTGTAAAAATTGAATTATATTTATTGGGATTTCGGAAAAATGTTTCGAATAAAAGTTGTTAGCATAGTTATAATGAACAACTTTTATCTGAAGCATTTTTTCAAAAACCAAATAAATAAGGCACAAATCAATTAAAAAATTTTGAAATGATAGCTCGACTTTTGACGCCAAGTGTACGTGACACGCAAGATTGATTATAGAACTTAATCTCCTGCTACTTTCTAGTCAAGTACTTTTCCAGGAAATAAATATTACATTAATTTTCATTTGCATTAATACAGTAATTTTCATTATATGAAAATTATATTTTCAAACAATTTTTAAATTATGCACGCACTGATAGCAGAATAATATATGAACTTAATATACACAGAGTATTTAAATAAATAACTCAGTTAGAGGTTACGTTTGTTACTTTTTCATATCGTTTTCAACGTTTTATATCTAACAAATAAATAATTGCCGGATCCTAATTCGTATAGCCTTTTTTTGTCATAATATCTTATCCTTAAATATTTACCAGTACCCCTGAAACACTCTGTATACGGTATTAAAAATGTCGTGTTTCTTCCTAATTTTTAAAACATAATGAATTTTTCAAGAAGACGCTTTCTATTTATTACCTATCTAATGAAATATAAAGTCTAGAGCTAGACCTCATATTGATAATCCTTAACCTTAATCAGTATAAAAACAGATATCTAAAGGATTTTGACCCGATTTAGTATTATTTAAATATTTCGGTGATTGTGATTGATAATATCGTTTTTTAAGGATGTTCCAGCATGAAACCACTTAAAAAATAACGTTTTCTAATAAATTCCGAAGTTTCAGAATTTTTGACCGTTTAGAACGCGAGATAATTAATGGCAAAGTTATCGTTCTCCCTCACTCTCTCTCATTATTATCTTTTATATTAGAAAAAATACTCGACAGAATTAAAAAAAAAAAAACTAGGAGAGTAAAGCTAAATATTTATTATATAAATTAGTTTTTTAAATCGTTTGTAACCGTTTTGTTTTCGAAATAAAAAGTTTAAAATTATTATTTTTCTTCAAAATAACATTATTTTGTATATGTGAACAGTGTATTTGTCTATGTTTTATATATGTGTGTTTATGTATTTGTGCTATAATAAAATCAAAGTACCACAGTGCTGGAACGCCCTTAAGAAGAAAGTCTTATTCTAACTTAAAATGTTTTTATTCAAAAAATGTACTTTCTTTTGAATTTTGTAATACCAATTATTTTCAATTTCTGAGAATTCTTCAACCATTAGGCCGGTATTTTGAAGTAATTTTATTACCTAGCCTGGTGTGGGCCTGGACCATGGTGTATGACTGTAGTAATGTAGTCATGTAGTCGTAGTGTATGTAGTCATAAAGTAAATATTCCCAATATTGCAAAAATAATATACATTAAGTTATACACATAGGTCATAAATAAATACCTAGCTAACTGTATTTAAGATGGGCCTATTTAAATTTTAAATATGAAATATTACAATGTACATTCAGGAAAAAAAAATTTTTTTTATTGTATGTAAAAATTCTTTCTGGTTGAATATTTTTAATTTTTTGTTTTATTATCTGAACAGACTAAATTTTCGCAAATGTATGCAGATTTTGAAGACTGAAATAAACATTAACGGAGGCCTCATAGGACACAGAGACATAGAAGGCGGTAGGTAGGGTGAATTAAATTGTATGCTTATAGTGCGTTCCTTACTAATAAAATCTTATATATAAAGTTTTTTTTTTAAATTCAATTTGTTTCTAATTTACATTATTAAAAAAAAAAAAAAAATACAGACGAATTGAGCACCATCCTTTTTGAAGTCGGGTTAAAAATAAATTAGTTTAGACTGAATCTGTGACATTTGATCGATTTTTATTGAAATCGATGTAAAGATTTTATTGTTTTGCTTTGCGTTAGTAGATGTTGAAATTCACCATTTTTAAAATTTATTTATATATATATTTATTTTGTATTTTCTTTTAGCCCTTCCTTTCTGGTCTAGAATTCGTCAACCCTTGAATTGGCCATTCAAGTACCAAATGAATATGAAATTTATTAAGAATTTGATCATATTAAAACATTCGCCATGCACATAAATTAAGATAAAAGGTAATTAAGACCTATTTCAAAATTTAATTTATAAATTTATATTGCTAAAATTGCAGATCTATTTAATGCTGAGAGTCTAGCAATTTTTTAGTTAAATTGTTATTTAAAAACAAGCTCTTTTTAATCAAACCAGTAAAAATAAATTTAGCCACTTCTCAATTTATGGAGTTTTTCCGTTTCAAAAAGCGTAGAATTTTAAAATCGAATCTACTTTCCACCCTATGCAGATTTTCACAAATACTATTTATTAGATTTGGATCACCATTTGTTTACAGCTTAAGGATAAGTGGCTAGATGATCTAAATTTGTTTGTCGTTGAAGAAAAGAAATACGAAAAATCACCCACTTAAAATAACCAATCCACATAAATACCGCTTTTTGCTCATTTGAGTCTTATTTATACGGTTTTTGGGAAAATGTTTCAAATAAAAGTTATCAATATATTTATAATGAACAATTTGTATCCGAAGCATTGTTTCGAAAAACTAATGAATAAGGCACAAATCAATTATAAATTCTTTTTAAATAAGCGCTAGTTTTGTAGCTATGTGTACTTCTAATCTAAAAATTTCCATGAAAAACGACTTGCAAATTTTATTCTTTCCATCATTATTGAAAACTATAGAACCTGTTAGAATTAAAACTCACAAACAGCTGACTTAAGATAAGATCCCAGATGATCCAAATAACTTGAGGGGAAAAGTTTTATAACGAAAAAATAGCACATGTTACTTTCAAAGTTTGAAAACGAAACAAAATGATCTTTTTTTCTTGTTTATATATCAAATTTCTTCCTGAATTCAAAATTAGGTCAATTAATTTTACGTCATAATTTGCCTATCTAAATATCCGACAATGTTCTATGAAAATCTTCTTAATCACTAGACCATCAATATTAATAACGAAATATATTTTAAATTCTTTTAGAAGATAAATATGCATTCAAAAGAATGTGAACTATATAATACTGTTATAATCATTATAATCTAGAGTTATATTACTCAATCAAGGCAGTTAGAAGATGCTGAATTGCAATATAACATGAGTTATATTCTAAAAAAATTCTGTACGAATTTATCATCATTCATATTCAATTGTATTAACAAACAACTTTGTAATATATATTTCTAAATCTAACAATTTTTCGGAAATATAGATTTTATAAATTTCGTTATTTATCAGGAAAAACCTATTCATGACAATAATTCAGTAGAAAATATATATGAATCATTTAAAACTGTTCCGAACATTAAATTGTAAACATTATAAAATGATATCACTATAATCGATTAAGAAAAACATAACCTCTGCAACTGAATAAGTACCTGTAGCTTAGCTACGAAACTTGTAAATATACACACGAAAAAGTTGAAAGCTTGACTAAACAATTGATTGAAATTAAAACAAAAGCTAAATTCTTTTTGGATGTTCAGCAAAAAATTTAGACAAAAGATGTATATGTACAAAACACACGCATTGATTTATAAAGCTGTTTGTGTATAAATTATGACATACAAATTAAATTCATTAAATATCTAAATTCATTTACGTAAAATTGAAATACTATAATACTATAATAAAGTTTTCATCAATAAAAACAATTAGTAAAGCATTAAATTATGTAAAACAAATTTGCTACATGCAGTTACTACGATTGATTTGAATTGTTTTTCAAGCAATTCAAAATAACTTATATATTTAAAGGGAAAACAATTTTTTTTACTTACGATTACTAGGATACATATTTGTTTAAAAAAAATTTGACACCAAAATATGAAATTTATGACAGTAAAATATTTAACTAATATGTATATATATACACACACTATCTCACAAATGGCAGACTTTACTTCAATTTAGGAATCTATGTAGAATAAAACCGTACTAACTACAATACAAAAAGTAAATACTAATTAAATTGTTCATTTGTAACATTTTTAATATTTAAAATAACTTGTTTGTATATTTATTATAAGAAATTATTCACGAACAATGTAACACTACTCATTATTAGGAAATTACTAAATGATGTTCGTAGAAAATTGTGCGTTGATAAATCCAATATGGCTTCCGATTATTATAAAGCCACAGTTACACATGTAACCAATTACTAGGTGTGTTCTTTATAAATACCTTATCTATACGAAGTTCACATACCACCGAATAGACAAGGGGAAACTGGCAATTCTTCTGCTAGTGATCTATCATTTATAGATATTGGGATCTCTGGCAGGGGGTGGAGCTTAATATTTCAACCTACTAGCATCAGTTCCTAAATGTTTCACCAGAATGCGACCATACATAGCTAATTGCTAATATATATATACACATATAAATAATATACATACATTTTTTAAAAGAGGGATATGAAAATTGGTCGTCAGGCTGTTACGAAACAATAAAGAAACATGTTTAAGCGTTTTCCGAAGATCAACCACGAGGAAGGTGAAATTGGAAATCGATCGAAATCGTTTTAAACGAATAAATGCATTAGGGTACTACGATATTGTACAGCTGGATTCATTTTAAGTTAGATACATAGACACTAAACAAGTCTCCATGGTTAGATACATAAAACTTGGTACTTAACCTATGAATTATAAATAAGAAATAAGTACGTGTATTAGCGTTTTTATAGAAAATCATTCTTTGACAGGGGGAAATATCATATTATTCAGCACATTTACTTATATACCTAATAATATGACATTTCTCCCAAAGAATTATTTTCTATAAAAACAATAGATGATTTTTTAAATAAAAACCGAAATTTGTTATTGTAGATTTGTATTTTTCGAGAAAAACTATTCATGTTTTGTAAGGAAATTTTTATACTAGGACTTAAATTTACTAAGGATATTAAGGTTTTAAACTTAAGAATAATCGAATTTTAATGATTTTTCAATCATATCAAATCAACTCTGACGAACAAATTTTTTACAAACGGCCCTTTTCAGGTTTATGATGTGCAAAATAGATTGCGAACCTCCCCGTGGTACTCACATTGGGTAACGCTAATATAATTTATAAACAAATTTTGGTGATTTGAATACTATCGACATTAGAGTAACCTAATGTGCACCAGGAGGACATTGACGATCGGTTTTGCAAATCATAGCCCTGAAAAGAGCTGCTGATCAAAAGATCATTAAAAATAGATTATTCTTAAATTTAAAACCTTAATAAATTTTAGTCCCAGAAAGAAATTTTTCATACAAAAATTTAGGTTTTCATAAGCTGAACTTGAAAATTGGTTCCAAGGCCAATTTCATTCTCTACAAATGAGAAAGGAACTGTCTCCAAATCTAACAAGTACATTGTCGCCTCTAGTGAAAAAAATTAACTGTTAAATTCTCTACTCAGAGAAAATTTAAAATGAAAACAAAGAAATGTGATACAATAGGGGATATGTATGAAATTTTTTTCACTTCAATTGAACCATGTTTACTTGACAAATATTAAGGTAAAATTACTTTTTAAATAACTTTAAAAATAAGCGAGATATGAATGATTGAAATTCCCGATTAGACAAAGAGGGTGATAGCCTTCTTGACATACATTCTGACGTCAAAATATACTATCACCATTTAAAATACACGTAAAACTCCGTTTTGCAAGAAAGAGACAGATAATAATCTTTAAAAGCTTATAGCTTCCTTGATATTTGTCGGATTTTAATTTCGTTTTTAAATATTATTACAGTATCAACAGTATTTCCATATTCTGAAAATAAATATGACATATTTGGTATAATGAATATACCCTATTGTATTTATTTTTTCAGAAAGCATGTAATCGAGGCTTTATAATATAGTTTTAATACAACGTGCCTTTAAGTAGAGGACGTTCACACCGTCACTACTTACATCTATTATAGAGCGATTGAACTAATCTTACAAAATATTTTTATTATGGATTTTAAACTATCTACATTCTACATGATCTAAATTGTATATTGTATTCTTTGTCTAAACAGACTTAAATTGTTGATTTCCAAATCTTTTTTATAATTTTATCTGATAACGGCGTGTAGAAATCGAAAAAAAAAATTATTAAAGAACTTGTAGGTATTAAAAAATTGAATTCAATTTATGCAATAAAAACAATCCTAAATTGAAATTTGTACTATGGACCACAAAAGTTGATTTGTACCTTATTAATTCGGTTTTCGAAAAAAATGCTCTGAATAAAAGTTGTTCAATAGTAATATAGTAATGTTAATTAAAAAATTGTTTTCGAAAACCAAATGAATAAGCAACTAATTAGCTATAAAATATAAAAAAAAGACATCAACTTTTGTAGCCAAGTGTACGTAGTCCAAATATATGATAATCGATTGATGGATAGATAAATAGATAAATTAGTAGAGTGGATAGATAAATTAGCAGAAGTCAGAAAATGAAAAATAATATTTATCTTCTTTAATTTTTGTTAATTTTTTTCTCTCTTACGGTTTTAAAGAAACAGTTTTGTACATTTTGCCCCAGTATGGTCAGATTTCCCATTCACGAAATGTACTTTAATTTTTATCTCTAGAACACACATACTAAATTTCAGCTCGCTATCTCTTTTCGTTTTTGAGTTATCGCGGACGGGCAACTTTGCAGAAATGGACTAATTACGTCATTTTATGAACACCTATACCAAAATTTTTGGTATATCAATATTTTGGTATAATCAATATTTTCTACCGTTAAAAAGTCGAGACTAAACTTAATATACCATGGCATATATTATATACCGGATATCAAAATTAAATAAAAAAATATGAACCGAAACATAACTAGTAAGTCCTTGGTTTGTTGCCGATGAGTATACGTACATTATTTATAACAGAAATTAATAGTTCATTATTTACACAATAGATGTGAGGATAAGCTAACATAATTTCAAAATAGTAATTTATTGAAAAAGTTGTGCAGAGCAATTTTGTAGGAAATAAAAATTATCACATTTTTTTTTAAACAATTTTTTTTATAGCGTCGATAGTTTAGTTCTTGCGAAACCCTTTTTAGTCTAGCAAGAGACGGCGCATTAGTATCGGGAACTATTTATAGGCAATTTTTTTTCGAATAATTTCAAAATACGTTTATTATCCTATAATACAAAACATACTTGACTTGGTCAGTTTTTACCAATTTCAATCTAGAACGTCCTGATCAATGTTTTTACACAGTCCATAATTCCATATGTGTACCCTACTTAAAAATTGATATCAATCGATTCAATTTCGATTGATATTCAATCCGAATACATGGGCCTACTTAAAAAGTGTAATCGCGTTTTTTAAACCGGATGCATGCACAGAACTTTCGACCGTGAAGAAGCTTTAATCAGGATGTTCTCCTTGGCTATTTTAAAGGATTATTCAATTTAAAGGATTATTTTGATTATTCAAGTATGACCAAATACAATGTTTTGCTAAAGAATTTAACTAGAACACAACTTCTCGTGCGCGGTTACAGATCCTTATTTTAGCCGAAGTATATTATATTAAATTGGCTTACCATAAAAGCGAAGTTTTAAACTCACGAAAACAACAAAAAGTATATGAATCATATCACTGATGAATCAAACAATATATAAACTCAAAATAATTATTAAAAAATTAATTAATTCGTTTACATTCGCCTCGGTAAATGTAATTTAAAAAAAAAAAAAACAAAATAAAACATTTTTTAAATGAAACAAATTGATAATTAATAAATGATTGTAACTATATTAATTATAAATGGTAGGTAATTATTATTAAAACATACCACTGCACTGTACACAGTCGAGAAAACTGAGCGCGGATATATCGGGAATTAATTGTTGAATGCTAGCTGCTGTAGCCATCGTACCAGACGACATATCTTCTGTTGGCATTGTTATGGACTGTAAATCAAAACATATTCAATTAATATCAATAATTCTATGAAATTTGATAATTTGTTTATATATTTCCAGGAATTTCGATATAATAATATTCAACAATTATAATTACAAACTTTTATACATAATGCAGTGTCGTATTTTAAAATGGATCAACTTCGTTTATATTCAAGTAACAATAGACACCATATATAGGAAAATTAGGCAACTTCGCTCATATAGGCAAACTAGGCAACAATCGACACCAGCGGATCCAAAGATCCTCCTCCCTAAAACTAGTCAAATTTTACATCTATATAGCATTATAAAATTGCTACAACGAAACACTTATGTAATCAAGTTTAGGCAACTTCGCTTATATAGGCAAACTAGACAACAATCGACACCGGTTGGATCCAAAGAACCTCCTTCCTAAAACTAGTCAAATTTTACATCTAGGATTATAAAATTGCTAAAACGAAGCACTTATGAAATCATCTCGATGTCTAACTGTCAAAAATTCAAATTTTTTAGTTAAGGGGTTAGTTTTGGCGGTTGAAATAGGATATAAAAAAGCTTTTTTCAACGACATCATGTAGGGTGCCAAATGAAAGCTTATTGAAGCATAAATTTCATTTATACCTTTTTTGCTAAATACGGTTAAAAAATACTGTCCCTAATCCTTATCACCTAGAGGAACGTGTACAAAAATCGTACGTGTAGATTTAACGGAATTTAGCAGGATTGGAAAATTACAGTTCGATCAATTGCTATAGACAATTTAATTGTTTTTTAGTACAATTAAATATGTTTTTACAGTTTTTACAACAAAAGGTTTGTTTATTTCAAACTTAAACCGAATTTTTTATAGATTTGGGCAAAAAAAGGTCTAGATACACTTACTGGTTATAGTGTGGCAACCACCTCCCCCCTTCCCACAACCCAATTGAATCCTAGATCCATGACATGCTGTTTTATTTTATAATCTCTCCCTCTACAGAAAACCCTATCGTAAGTGTCTGCAGGTGAAAAAACACGTTTGCAGATGATGAATTTGTAAAAAAACAATATTAGAAAGACAGGTTGCTTCGGAAAAGAGAAAAAATCATCAAGGGGTGAAAAAAGTTTGGGAAATCCTGTTTTAGAGCGTTACTTAATTACCCTTCTTTTAAACCGTTTTGCGGAGATATTATTTGGTATAAAAAACAAAATGGTGGATATATGGTCAACAAAACGATAATTGGTTCGAATCTCGACATCGACAGTTTATCAATTATTAAGAAAAAAAGGGGGGGTTAATTGATAAACTGTCGGCGTATGGACAAGAACGAATTAACCGGCTATGCTTGAGAAGGTTTTCTGCAGTTTCGTTCACGAACTCCAGATGAATATCGGCATAGTTCCTATCAGAGTAGGCTGCAGCCGCACATCGTACCGATCCCTAGTCTACACACAAAAATCCCTTCCACTCCACTCACATCCTTAGGCATCACAATGGACCTTATGGTCGAAGTGTAGCCCGTCCAGGGCAGCCGCTACAATCTATCTATCTAAGATACGTATATTTAGGTTATGGATATGGAGTGGATATTTTTGTGGAACTTGACGTGGATATGGGGACAATATTTTGTTTCTAATCAGCTTGTGGTTATTTTTTATATTTACTATTTAGTACAGAGGCTAAGTCTCATATTCAGATTCGATTTTTTTTCGAAAATTGGTACGTTTGTCATACGTTTCGAGATAGAGGATATAGGCAAATTGAGGTTTTATTATGGTTTTCATTTAGCAAAAAAGGCTTTTTTTATTATTCTGTTATTTGACTATCCGAATCGGGTTCGGTCCCAATTAGTCCGGATAATTGGAGTTCTACTGTACTCTAATTTTGTTAATGGCAATATTTACCATAAATTTATCGCCTCTGCGATAAATTAGCCACATTGTGTACTAATTTTCATCACTTGAACACAAAGTGCAAAATCAGATTCGAATAAGTCACATAACCTACGGACTATAATACTATTGTTTACTTACAAGTTAAATGACGCAACAGGTGCACCGTGCATAAAGACGCTAAAGGGGGGGGGGGGTATTAACATGACATTTTTTGTGATAACACAACTTACAATATTTTTTAATATTATTATTGAAGAGAAATTTAATATTATAACAGATATCGATTAATCAAATTAGTAAAATCGTATACTGTTTAGACATTTTTAACAGAAAATCTTTTTACAAGCTTTTATTTAACTACTTGTTTATATGTTCAGTTGAGGCCAAATCTTGCAATCAAAAATTCGACTAGATCTAATTGAGCTAGAGCTCAATCGCGTGGACAATGCAATATAGTATATATAATATTATTCTACGTTGATGGAATTCAAAAATATTCGCTGAAATAGAAATTTGCTATAGGTGTTAATATTAAACATTTAATATTAAAGTATTGGAAGTGGTGGAAAATTAATAAAAATTACTTCAAACTAAAAATACTCATGACTAAGGCCCAGTTTTTTTAAGGATAAGCCTAGTTAGTTAACTCGCGTGGTATAAAACTCTTCACTTTTGCAACTCTCTGTATATTATTTATTTATAAACAAAGATAAGTAGTATATTTTTTAAATGTGAAAAAAGAAATGGAAGTTTTATATTTTTTATTTATATCAACAACTTATGTAAACAACATTTACTACAAGAATAATCAAAATTGTGAGAGACTGATTCGATTTAGATCTGTTCAATTTTATTGAACGGGAGTGTACCTATGAGCTAATATAGACAAATGTACAAGACAGGCATTTATATCATTATTTGTAAAGAAAACAAATGAAAATGACAACTATAGTTGAGATATAATACAGGAGTAAAATATCAAGAAACAGTGCCTGTAGGAAAGTGAACAATGAATATAAAGTTAAAAAAATACATTCCGTTCGTTATAATTAATTGTATTGTATGTAATTGTATTGTAGTTTATTATTTAGACATTCTTCCCTTTTTATGGAACACGTGAATTTTCATTTTTTTACTAGATGGAAATAGTAGTGATTCTCGGATACATTTTGTACGTATAGTAAATCAGAAAATTGGTATTATTTGGGTTATAACCCATCGGTTTCTTTTCTTAATTATGTTGTACTATGGGCCACACATGTAACACTTATAATTTATCAAAAAATTTTAATTGATTTATTCTTTATTCATTTAGTTTTCGGGAAAAGGATTTGAATACATGTTGTTGGTATATTTATAATGTACAAACTTTATCCGAAGCGTTTATCGATAACCGAATGTATACAATACAATAATGAGGCCTACTTTTGTGGCAATTTATATTATAGGCCACAAAAGTAGAGCTCATTATTCAAAAGTTTTTAGTTGATTTGTACCTTATTCATTCAGTGTTTGGGGAATGTTTCGAATAAAATTAGTTACACTCAATTATTATACCATAATAAGGCAATCACCCTATCTTCCGTAAGGTCGAGTGCGCACCTTGTGACTGTTTTAGGAAAAAAAGTTGCAAACCAGTTTAACTTTACAATCGGTTTACAACCAGAATGAAACTCCTGTCCGTCCGACCCAGACAATTAGACTGGTTGTGGATATATCAGTTGGTGTTATCTATTCGAGCAGTACGGTTGATTTTTGCTCTTGATAAAAAAATGATAAAACCTCAAAACTCTATTAATTAAATTAATTAATTAATAATATTATGTATTTATATAAATACATGATGCTTTCTAGTAATTTGTTTACAATATACGAATTTATGTATTGTGTGATAAACCGCCAAAAAGCATGAATTTTACGTGCAAGTTCAAAAAAACATATTTGTATTTTTACATTAGAAAACGATTTCATACACAGAAGAGTTTAATTTCATTAATAAAAATTGTTAGAAATCTATTGCGTTGAAAATATCTCATGCACTCTTTTGAGATAATATATATCTGCATGTAAAATTTCAACGCCCTGTTCTACTTTTTTAAGATATGTATAGGACACGCACTTAATTAGCAACAAGTAACATATCTTCCCGGAGATTAATTACGATTAGCTAGAAATTCATACTGGTGTTAAATTGAGGAAAATTTTTGAAATTTAGTATGATATAACTTACACCTAGCTTTTATAGGAAAATTATCAAAATCTATTATTCAAAGTATATAATTTATATTTAAAAGTGCCGTGAAAAGAAATCTGAAAATATTTATAAAACGAATTGCTCGTTCTATTGCAATGTTTATCTTTTTTGTTTGTTTACAAAATGAGAGGGAAATGGAGAATATTGTATTACGTAGGTTTTACAGATACCTGTAAAAAATCTTGGCGCTTTCTCAAGGCTACTGTTGTCATAGAATATGCGGTATACTTTTATATTTAAGATATTCAGATATTTATCACCTAAATGTAAATTTTATAAAAATTATCAAAAAATATATTACCTAATATGGTTTAACAACATTGTCACATGAATTGTTTTACTAAACACAGAATTATAAGGTCTTAAAAAGATGTAACATGAACATGCATATATCGCTGTTTTAATTGAAATACACACTTATTCTTTCAAAAATTACTTAAAATACATTCATTTTACACGGTCAATTGATTTAAACTATAAATCAGTTAAAATTTTTGCATGTTGCATGAAATATAATATGAAAATTTTTCTGTAGATTATCAACTAAACACAATCGGTGTTTAAATAAAACTTCTTATTGTTTATCAAGTTTAATTGATCGATTTGGATTTAATACCAAATAAAATCACTTATGTTTACAAATAATTCGAACTGTTCTTCTATTTTTTTAATAGAATATTCCATAAGTGTTTTCACTTTATTGCGCACTTTTTATATGCTATTTCAAATTTGATTTACAGTAAAACTTGACACATCATCAAAATAATTTGTCAATAAACATAATCAAATTACTTTTTATTCATATCAATTTTTAATTATTAATCGGTACAAACAAAACGCATTTGCACTTGTTTGCATGAATACAGATATAATCTAAATTTAAGTTCAACCAGCTTTTTGTACTTAATACGCTTGCGTTTTATTTATGTTCGTATCATGGATATTTGTTGCGTATTTACTAAGTGAATTAAAAAAATAAATGAAATAAAAAAGTAAATATATGTAAAAAAAAACCCCAAATTTATTTACAGAATGGAATATTAAATATTTATTATATATTTCAAAATGGAACTTAATAAAAAAAACAAACAAGATTTTATATATTACATATAAAAGATATTTTTATTTTTTTCCTAATATTACAATTATATTCACTTAAATTACATGTTTTCAAACGAAATAAACATATTTGGCGATGTTTGTAAACAATACTCCGTTTGATTGAAATGATGAACTTTACTTTTTGACATTTATTGATCGTTTAACAATGACCTTGAGGATTCGTAATATATTACACATTGGTGTAAGCATGAACCTTTGACAATGGAAATGAACCTAGATACTAAACAAATTGATGTGATAATTAACCTAAAAACACTTTACCGTGCATCAAATACGACAACTGTAAAATTTGTAGTTAAGGAAAAATGTTAATTTAAAATTGCTTTTTTTAATTTTATGTTTAACATAAATGTTGAAAAGGATACGTCGTTTTGTACGTTTCTTATACATGATACGGTAACCACATTCTCGACATCTTATTGGATCTCTTGCACGTATTTCGTTTTCGTGATGACATTCTATTAAAAAAAAAGGATTTTAGCTTTTATTATTTTTTTAGGTTATTAATTTACATACCACCACAAATATAAACCATTGGCGTTCTTATCACTTGTTCTTTGCTTGAAGATGATGGTTCAGACATTGTATAGTTTTATTAACAAACGTGTATGTTAAGTATAATCAAATAATTTATGGTTAGGTAAATGTTTTACTTGAAACGTCAATTTTAAATTGTTTAAAAATTTTAATTCTTAAGTTTGCCACAAGATAAATGTCAAGGTGTGACAACCTACAAAATATCCCTTTACACATAAAAATATTCCCTACAAATTTAATTTTTAAAAATTTTTAGTTGGCAACTTACCCTTAAATACATTACCTTTAGGGGCCGGATTAAAGACTTTTAGGCCCAAGGAAAATTTTTCTGAAATGGCAGATTAATAGAATATTTTTTGTTATAACAAATAAATACAAACACAATATTCAGAGTTATAAATATTTATATTGAACAATATTTTTGTTGAAACATTTTTTTTCTACTTTTCGTACTAGCAAAGTTGTGAATAATTTCTTCAAACATTCTGGCAACTTCACTGCCGATCGCAAGTACTATATAAAACAGTCTGATTTTCTTTTGATGATCCCAATGATCTATATAGATGATCCTAATATACTTTTAACTTATGAAAATGATGTTTGTCCTAAACAGTTCAGTCACTCAAATTATAAACGCTATGTCTGCATTTGAAAACTTTCAATAATCGGTTTCCGAAAAAAACGCTTCGGATAAGAGATGTTCATTATAAATATACTAAGAACTTTTATTCGAAACATTTTCCCAAAAACCGAATGAATCAGATTTAAATCAGTTATAAATATTGAAAAAAGAATGTTACTTTTGTGGCTCATAGTCCAATCTATAGTAAAAGTGGCGCGTTTTTCAAAATTTTAGAGTTAAATTGCCCAAATCCATTCAGTTTTCGAAAAAATTGGCAACGAAATTCAGAAAGCAGGCAGTACATGTCACTTGACAGGATTATAAATGTTTCAATGATGTGGTAGGCATCAAAATATAAACGAGTTTTATCCAAATGAGTCATATTTGTTTTTAAGTTCAAACATACATACAAATCGTTTGTTCATTCAAACATACAAACAGATCTAGAGTTAAATTTTGGTGGAGATCAAAGATTGAAGTTTCTCGAAGACTCAACATTGAACATATTATAAAAAATAAAAAGAGAAATAGAATTTTCTAGGAAAATTGAAAAATAGTGGTAGGGTTAAATAAATTGAAAGATAATTATATATCTTACAAAAGAAAAAGCAAATATAAACTTTATTTAATGTTAAACGACAAATTCTAATATTCTATTCTTTGTTTTTGCAACTGACGTGATAATGTCATCGACATCAATGGCAATATCTCGATGGACATTTAGCAACGCAAGATCGGTAAGTCGCTCTTCACCCATATTAGCACGCAGACATGTTTCAAGACGCCGTAGAGTGGAAAATGATCGTTCTGCTGTTGCTGCACTTAGGATGCGTAGCCTGTATTTACAACATGACTTTAATGTTTGGATATAAGTTTTTCAGAAGTAATAAGCTACTTAGAACCCTGATTTTCATTCACGCCATCCTTTCATCTCAATGTAAGATTTGAGAGAGAAGGAAAATTATACTTTAAAAAAAATAATTTACCAATAATAATAAATTTATTTGTGATCAATAATAATAACAAAATGATAAATAAAATATAAAACATAAACATCATATAAAACTATTGTAAACAATTTATAAATAAATAATAAATAAAATTAAAAATAAATGTTGTCTAAAAACAAAAAAACTAACAATATAGAACTTTCCGATGTACTACTAGTCATAATAAATAGTACTATAGAGCAAACAATGAATTTTATTATTTTTACTTTTATTATATTTATATATTAATTTTTTTGTAAGGTTTTCTCTTTTTCATCCGTGTCATTTTGTTAATACAAATAAGTTCCCTGAAAATAGGGAAAATAAAGGTATTTTATTATTTGATTTCTAATTTTGAAAGAGAAATCGATAAGGGTTTTGTAATCAATTTAAGTAGTCAGCTGTCGTCAATCTTTATTTCCCCAAAACTTCGCTATATACATGCTTTTCATATTTTGACAATCCAAATCAGAGGTCTCTGGGAATCGACTTAATTTTTTGCGTGCACTTACTTTATTAAGATAACTGTCCAAATATGTATTTTGCACACAAGGAACCTTTACAAAAACGTTCAAGCATCTGTATACCGGAAATTCTCAGTTTCAGCATCGTTTTCTAATAAAGAAATTATCTAAGTAGATATACTGCATATTTAATACGAAAGAATTCGTTCAATTCCCGAATTTTGAACACAAAGACCACTGTTAAGTGTAGAAATTTACTCAATATTCGAATAGATACTATTTTCCGTTTTATGGATATTTTTTCACATAGGAATAGTTTTGTAAATTTTTATAAATCCGATATTTTGGTTGTGTGACAAACTATAACAGAATAACTTTAAAAAAGCCTACCGACACGTGGTTATTGTTACCCAAAAATAAACCCGTGGAAAATTGCCTCCTTATTGTATTTTGAGTATTTTCAGAAGTCTACAAAGTGAAAAATTGTTTAAATTTGTTTATTGATTCTTAATGATTAAAAAAGAATTCTTAATTGGTGTAGAATCTTTAGACAATAGGTACAATAAAAATTAGTCTTTTTCGAATAACATATACACCGAAATTTAAGGTAGTATTAGGAATACATATTTTGGACTCCAACTGTTGTCGAACTAAAAATAATAGAGAATTTGTTAGAACCTCTGAAAATAAATTATTTTTTCGTTAAACTATTTGTATTCGTTGATTCTATTCTTGTTCCAATATTTACTAATAGCCAATTGCCATGGTCTACATTTTGATCTTATGAAATTTCATTGCGAGAAATTATCTGTTTTGGGTCGCATAACAGAAAAAAAAATTGTTTTTTGTTCAAAACGTGATTTAAAAAAATCTAACGTATACGAGTACGTTTACCCAAAACTGAGCCAAAGCGTCATTTTTTAATAACATTTTTTTTTTCGCAAGTAAATTGCATAAAACAGAAATGTAAGTTAGACAAATGAAACCAAATATATTAGCAAAATCGAACTCGACGAAACAAATTATTCAGAACCAAACAACATAGACTTTTTTGTATAGAAGCTCAGAACTCGTATCTTTTAACATTTTAACACTACCTAAAATTAGTTAAGAAATTCATAAGCGAGTTTTGTGTCTCTAATAAAAACTTACATATTCTTTGGTGGTATCGGAAAATTGTTTATTTTTACAGGTTCTGCAAATGGGAAGATTTGTTTAGAATGATCACAGCTACATCATATGTGGGGTTCTTTATTTGTACAAGAATTGATGCCGCATAAAATTAATAAGATTTTGAACCAGATTTCAAAATTAGAAAAAATCAAATACCAAAAAAAAAAGTGAAGAAGAATTGTACATGTAAAATTGCAAATACAATTGATATATGTTTATATATTAACAAACACACAAATTTATTTAACGGAAAATGAATTTCAGTAATATTCAATAAAGTTACAACGATATATAAGCATATATGACAGACATATTATTATTACTCTTTGTCCTCAAATACATATTTACATAATTTTTGTTTTTTTTTATTAATATGACACAGTGGCGAAATACAATAGTTTTTCATAAAAGAACAAAGTACAATTATAATTATGTGACAACATTATATCCATCATTTTTAAGATCCCTTATCATATTAAATTGAAGAATCGATGGTGTTTTTTTTTTATAGTAGCAAGAAGATGGCACATTAGGTAAATAATTTTGTTTTGTTTTTTAAATGGCACACGAATGTAAATTTAAATTCTTCAAGATTTCGGTAAGCGAAACGAAAATTAGTTATGTTGCACATAAATATATTTTGCAGTCATAAATATTGGAAAAATGGATTTTATTTATGACTAGATTTTTATAACAAGATCAAGAAAAAAAAATTAATTTGAAATTTGCGTCTTCCAAATGAAAAATAAAAGAATCAACTTCAACTCCATAGGAGATGTTTTTATGATTCTTTGAATATTTTGAATGAATTATATAAACTGTGATTTTCTTCAATTTGAAATGACGCAAATTTAATATTTTATTATAACAATTGAACAACTTTTTCTTAAAATACTTTGAATAATACCTTTAGAAATGTATCTGTTTATGAATTCATTTACAAGATGGGTTCAAATCAACTAACATTTTCGAATTATTTTTACTGACCTTCGAGTTTTAACTATTGGTTTCATGCATAGTTGTGGTGTCTATCAATAATACGGTAAAAATTGGTTCTGATGGTGTTCGGGCTTATGTATCACAGGAAAAAAAATTGGATGGTAGATCTCTTAGATGTAATTTGTCATTTAGTTAAAAGATGAATTCTGTACAAATTTAGCATTTATGTAAGATCCTTTTGTTAACAATATGACGAATTACAGTTGAGACATAAACCATCTAGATTTTTGTTATTAAATTAAATTAAGTTAAGTTTAATTTTTACAGTATTTTTATTGATGGCTGTGTGTAAGGAGACAAACTTGATATATCTATCCTTTGTTAATAAATACCTCCCAGCGATTCTAATGTACATATATAAACATATACTGCAAATTCAGTGATTTTTTTAAAGCCATTTTATCTAACCTTGAGAAAGTTTATATTGTGTTTCAATACATTGACCGATAGATGGCAGCTGCAATGTTTAATTTATTAGTTAAAATTGCTATTTATATATAAATATCAATTCCTACCATCTATCGATTAATGTATTGAAACACAACTTATATTTTCGCAAGGTTATTTGAAATGACTTCCAAAAGATCAAAGTGCCAGCAAGAAGTGTCCTTGTGATATATACCTGCATTTGAAAATCGTATTGATTGGCCAGTTTATCTAAAACGTTCTAAAATTTTACAGAAAGCATCTCATGTACTATTTGGATCGATAAACCATTATATCATTTGCTGACAATGTAATGACTTTTGACAGCCGACAGTTGGTTGTTTAACATAAAATAAAGGTTATGTTTCGTATTTGAATCCATCGATGTAGTATAGTACCCTCGTATATTGTTATGTACTGGTAGATCATCTACTTCGTATAAATGAGTATGAGCACTGTGGATTCGAATACCAAAAAAGTTAGCCACTTTGCTTTGCCAATTGCAAATATTTCTTTTGATAATAAATGTTCGCAAATATCCCATCTTGTAATTTTTTTTGTAAATAATATGTATAAGTTAAATTATAGACTGTTTAATTCGTTTGTATATAATACACATTTAAAACAATCACTTTGTACATAAAACAGAATAAATAGTTACTTTTATCAGAAACATTTGGTCTCTCTGGTTGGATGATATCTAATCCGTGATTTAGAAATTGAAATATTACATAATAACATTTAACAGAAGTACAATTTTCTGGTAAAAGTGGCCCATATTTTTATTAAATTGTCCGTTGTATTTGAAATATTTTTATAAAAAAAAAACCAACTAAATAATAAAAATCAAATAATTTTAATTTTTTGTTTACTTAACTACTCTTTGGAAGAGATTTAGATGATTTTTTTAAATTCTATTTTTTCATTTTTATTTATTTATTTATTTTTTTTTTTATATTTTGTATTAAACATTATTATAAATATTAACAAACGACAAAAAATTGTTCATATTTTAAATATATTTACGTTGATAATAATATTACTAAAGTGATGATTTTTTTTTAATTTTTAAAATTAAGTAACGCAACTTGAAAGAATTTATTTAAAATTTGGTCTCTTTATTATATTTCATTCTATACTAACTCGAAAATAGTATTTTTGTAACATTCTCTTAAATTGAGCGAAAGTGTGTTTCAAAAAATGCAATGCTAATCTTTTTTTATTAGAAAATTTGATTTGTTAGGTTCTATAACATAGATTAGACGCCTTCATCAATTAAGCTTTAGTTACTAGTTGTGCGTTAAACACTTTTAGTAACCAGTAGCGTTGCGTGAGCTAGTGCCGCGCGGTATAGATACGAATTTGTCCTTTTCCCATATTTTCGCAATACACGGGCTTTTACAATTTACCAAAATAAATTATTATTTTAAACGATAGTTAAATAATGATGAAAAAAAAGTGACGATGTTGAAAAAGGAACAAGATTAGATATTAATTATCGAAAAAAGATTCGACGGATAATTTAGGAAATATTTTTTATTTTTCCTAAGGTTTCCACCCTCAATTTAATTGCACCTGGTGCGGACCCATCGTTTAATTACGTTTGTAGCGATATTAATATACCGGGAAAAAAGTAGCATTATCCTTTTCACATATATTAAATTATATTTGTAGTCTGATGTATGTTAAAGTCGTTAAGGAATTTCCAATTTATGCGAACACTTAGGGTGGAATTGTTATAGAAGTACTTAAGTTATACTATTTTTAAATGCTTGTTAAAACATCAATTATATACAATAAAATAAAAATAGAATTTTCGAGTTATTCTTTCAAACATATATAAAGAGATAAATTATATCAGGTGTATCAAAATAATTATTCCTAACTTATAGAAATTCTAAAGTTTATTATATTCTAAAGTTAAGAACAGTTAATTTGATACACCTACCTAAAGGATCCCAAGATTTTCATTTTAAAAATTGGTTTTCGGTTAAGTTTTATAAAACTTTAGGAAAATATTCTTTGAGCTTCTCTAACCAAAAGTCGCCATATGGACACAAAGTTGAATTTTTGCTCTTTTCAGATTAACGAAAATTTTGAGTTAAAAATTTTATATTTAAAAGTATTCGAGATTGATAGTGGCACATTTTTAACACGTACAGCCGGAAACCTAATATTGTTTCATTCTTATATTCGTTTGTTTCCACAAATGATATTCATAACTGGTGATGTTTCTTAATTGAGAATGTAATCTGTAACCCGTAAAATCCTTAACAATTAATCAATTTTATATTTTTCTGCTTCTCCTTCTTTTTCAGTTTCTTCCAAAAACTTGTCGAATATACGAGGGTTGTAAACCTTTCTTCTAAACTCGACTCGAGCTTGTATTTCAGACTTTAATTTACCTCATGAGTTATTTCTAATATTCGCATCGCTGATTCAATTGATGCATCACATATTGTTTTAAGTACATATTTAGCTTCCTATTGAGGTCTCTGGCAGAGGCGGACTTTAATTTTTCGGTCTATTTACAGTAGTTTCTAAATATTTCACCAGAGTGTGAACACTTGTTGGCTGAATGGCACGTAACGGGGTTTGGGTCAGGAAACATAGACCTACTAGCTATAGTTTCTAATTTATCCACCAGAGAACATATCCAAATGCTAGAATTCCCAATAGTTATTTATGTTGTTTCAGAATAAATAAGAAAATGGAAATTATACGTTTTATTTAACCTATCTGTTTATTTAGATATTTCAGGTATTGCTTTATGTGGATTGATGAATTCCCTCTCATAAATTTCAGTATTTCAAAAAATTCAACATTTTATTCAGATAAGTTCAAAATATATTTTCGTGTAACGTTTTATAAAAATTGATCGCAAGCCATAATTTTAGATAAAAATTGTGGTGATACCTAGTTTTTGGTAAAACAGAAGCATTGTATACAAATACCGCGCCCTTGTAGTAAACCAATAGCAAGTGATTGATTTTCATTTTTTTTTTTTTTTGATAAGTATAGAAAACTTTAAAAATGCTATTTTATTTAATATTAAAAACACAATAATTAACTATTTTATTTAAATTACAAATAGAGTGATTTTTTTTTTTACATATACATATTATATATTCTTTTTAAATTATAGCAAACACAGTAAGGTATTCTTTTTTATACTATCTTTTAATTGATTTATTTATATATATAATTTCTTTCTTTTCTTCAATAATTCAATTTGTTCTCATTTTTCATAGTTCAAAATTTTAGCAAATCAATATTTAAATAAAGTCTAGTCTGTTGCAAAAACTCCTTTTAAGTTAGTATTTTATAAACTTAATAAATTAACTAAAATTAGTTCATTAGGGCGTTTTATAAATGATTTGTGTAGGCTTGTTCAATAGGTATTTGTGTGTTAGTTTCTTGGAGCATACGAATCAACTTCCAATACAGAGTTTATTTCTTACATATTACATATCCTATACCAATTTTTACTCCAAAATTATTTCGTTTAAGTAGACGAGCTTTCTATGCTTTATTAATGTTGTCAATTCAAGTTGAAATTTTATTATAAAAACCAAATTTGCAGTACCGTCTTTAGTAATTTTGTTTTCATATAAATTATTTTATTTTCAACGTAATTTTAATATCATAATTTGACTACACACAGGGCGATCCATAAAAATCAAATGCTGTGCTACAAACTCACCACTGTATCGGTCAAAATTTGGGTATTTTTCTTACGTTTTTTTTGTAATCTCATAAAAGTATAAAATATTGATTTTCAAATAATTATTTTTATTCGTGGCATTTCATGAATTTAATTATCGCGCTGCTTGAGAAAATGGGGAATTATTGTACAACATGTGGGGAATTAAAAGTTTTGTTCGTGGGAAATTTTACCGAGCACTGTCGGTAACACTGGTATCGGTTGACATTTAGGACAAGTGTTATACACCTCTTCACTAAAACACATTTGATACTAATGGCTGGTTAATACGGTTACGGTATTATACAATATTTTATCTATAATAAACAATACATTAGTCTTTTATTTCAAATTGAACTATTTTAAAAGGTAAATACACATCACTTTTCAAAGGTATATACTACACAATAGTTGATTGTTGGAAAATTTATGACGCTTTAAAATATGTGCTCTATGAAACTTCATTATTCTATTCGGGGTACCACAAAATCACATAACACAGGAACGAATTCTATGTACCCGAATAAATTAAAATAAATGTATAGTAATGTTTTTTTTTTAATTTGCCTTAGTTTTGCCATTATTTGCAATGTTGTTTTTCAAATCAAAGTCGAATTTCACGAAACCAGTAGCTTGAAAATAAATTACCCAGACACCACGTTTAAGGCATATTCGATGATATCCTATTTATTGAAATTAGTAGACAAATTGGTTTGCAATTAAAAGGTCTTAAAATTTTGTGTCTTGGTAATTTGTTTTTAAGCTACTGGTTTTCGTGAAATTCGATTTTATTTGAAACATAAAATGGTGGATTGAAATTAACTTAGGGGACTTTCGTCATTGTGACGTCATCAATTGTAATACATCTCAATGTATTATCTATGGTAAGCGCTTACATTAAAATGAAGAGTGTAAGCGTTCGTTCAAACGGATTGCAGCCCTTGTATGCACTTCAAAATTGCTGTGAAATTGATTGAAGGTAAATCATATTTGAATACAATTAGTGTGTGAAGTAAAATTGGTAGTAAATAACATGAAGTAAGAAGTAATGTTGTGCATGATTACGATTCAAGCCCCAAATACCTTTTATACGTATATATATCACTTGACGTTTTACTACAAAGAAAAACAACATTTGAAATCGAATGCAATAAAGCCAAACAATAAGATATCTTGTAAAATAGTGCCCTACATTATTTTTATGATTAAATCTAAATGAGGTCCCATCAAAAACAAATTTGACCTGCATTCAGTGATTCTGATATGATATTCAAAAACTTGAATATTTGATTTAAGTACAATTTATAGGAAAGTATAACATTATTTATAAAAAATTGTTATACACAGGTTTTATAAACATGCTTAAAAGTCGATTTGTTTTTTTGTATTTTTGTTTTTTGTTTTTGTATTCCGAATATGGAAAACGTATAAACCAACAAACGTTTAGTATATAAAGTGATTTGAAAAGGTAACATTTTTTCATACTATATAGGTAATTACTTATTTAAGTTTTTGTTTTGAACACAAAATTGCAAATTAAAAAATATTTCGATGCGACTTATTTTCATTATTTTCAAAAAATACACGAGTTGATAAGAGGGTCAATCGCACCAAATGGTCGTGCATCTAAGTTTAATTGTTGGTAAGAAAAAGTCTCGTTTCGTCATTCTAAACCGTGTCCCAAATTGTTGAGGCAATTCGAAAACGAAAAATACAAATTTTGGCTATAAGACAGACGTCGCTGTGATGCAAATTGACTGAACGTGGAAAGTTTTCACACAAACTTTGAAAGTTTTTAGATTGAATTAAGTTTTTTCTGAAAAACTCACAACATACAAATTTTATCTTATGTGGATAAATAGTAACTTTTGAGAAAGTAAAAAATCGTAACAAATAAGATCTGTTTTCAAATGAAATTGCTTGAATTATGCCTAACTCGGACAATTTTCATCCTAAAACGGTCATATTCTTGTAGAGTTATGCTATTTATACTTATACGATAAAATTCTAATTTTCGAGTTATTTCAACAAAAACTGAAATAGGAATGAAAATTACTCGATTTTGTCAGATTTGAGCGTCTGTCATTCGGTCAATTTCCATCGTAGCGACATCTGATTCATGGCAAAAAGTTTTATTTTATTGTTTTATACAATTTTTATAATTATATATAGTTAACGAGGACTATCAAACTCCGAAAAAAATTGGATATTATTGGATAAAATTGGATATACACCCGAAACAACGAGAGTGATCAAATTAAACTTTTTTTACAAACAATTAAACTAGCACGTGCCATATTGTGGCGTTGCTTGTTATTAATTGGTGTATTCTTGTTTTCAATAAAAAGTTATTAGTGATTTGTTTTAATTCATTAATTAATTTTCAAATTCTTACAACACTCTGACGACATTATATACTTATAAATTATTTAATTTTTTTTTCATTTTTATACATATACGCTTATAACATTAAAGAAACACCGGTGTATGCAAGTTATTTCATGAATAAGTTACTTACAAAAGGTTTATACGCTCACTAAAGTCAGATGTTGTATCTCAGAAACATTTATTAGCGACACTTGCCAAATCATATTTTGTGCGCATACATGAGACAAAGAGTTATTTGTAAAATTTGAACACGGGAAATACAAAATATTATTATTCAAGTGAAATATTTCCGTAACCACTTCCAACATTTTAAAGTAGATATTCTGTATAGTATTTCAAAAAAAAGGTCATGTAAATCAATGATAAAATTGTTGACACCAATTTAACGAAATCTATTTGGTGTTTATAACGTTAAACTAACACCACTTGTCAGTAGACATCATTTTTTGAATAGATGACATCAGCCTCAGTGAGCGTCAACCTTAAATATTTTTATATAATATGAAATATAAATCGTTTAAAGAGTGAATAAAAGGGCGATCAAATATATTCGTGTTTCGAATCGGAAACTTAATTCATATAAACTCGAAGTTATAGTCTCGAATCATATTTACGAAATAACTTACTTATATACAAAATGTCCAATATAAGTTTCATTTGGAGATACAATGGATTTTTGGGTAATATTCGAGTTCTTTTGACTTAGCAATTTGTGATTGAAAATTTAATAATTAAAAAATTATTATTATTTTACTCAATCGTTCCATAAATTGTTTTTGAATTTTGAGAGTATTCTAATAAACAAAGTACAGTTTTAAACTTATAAAATTTTTGATTGTGTGAAGTTGGACTCGCTGTCTTATGTTTAATATTTGATCTTAAACATATGAATGTAAACGTACTATCATCAGCGTATTTCAAAAGAAGTAAAGGCAACTCAAGTTTTTGCAATCATTTTGATTGAGTAAACTTAATTTAGTACAACGAGATGACCACAGATGGCAATACATGGCAAGTGAAATATTGGCGTTAAGTGCAACCATCTTTTTCAATATACTAAGTCCCTGATTTTGCTGAAAATGATTGTAAAACGTCAAATTGCATCTTTACTTAATTTATATTTTCTGAAAAATTTAATTTCAATTATTCTAAATATATCGGTAGGTGAAATAGAACGACTGTATTTACGATTTGATAACACGTGATAGTAAAACCTCCAATTGAAACTTCATAAAGACATCCTATATTCTATAACAATTTGCAAATTTTTTATCTATAGTTTGACATAATTTAGTGTATTTTATTTTATATATATATATATTTATATCAATTACTTAAATAATGCTATATAATAATTTAAATGGTTATCTAAAACCAATATTCAAGTATATTACTAGAGTCACAGTGTTCTCTCATGTCTCTCTCAGATCTCTAGTTGATTAAAAAAGACTAAATTTACTAAATTTTAAATGTTAGTATGTGTTCTTGTTTTTTTTTTTATCTCCTTTTTAAAGTTTAGATTATAATTTTAATTCAATATAAGGATCAGTTAAGTTATGCTCACTAATTGTTTTATTTTACTGATTGCAAATAAAATCTTGCTTTCATTTTAACAAACTTTCTTATATTTTCATTTTTTTCTTTTGTGTAAATCATCTGTCATCATTTAGAAAATAGTTTTTTTTTTCTTAATTTGACTAAAAATAAATTGATAGATAATAAATTTGTAAAATATATATAAGAACATTCATGCGACACAGCCCTCACATCCATTTTCTAATCTCATAAAGTTTGTTTCAAATTGATCATAAGAAACAATATATTATGAAGTATATAATATTAGAGATTATAAATTGATTAAGAAGAATACTGTCGATAATATAACCATGATGACAGACAAATCACATTGAATATAAACAAACTAGATAACCGCCAAGCACTGGCTTATTTGTGCGATGAACCACTAAAACCAAATGCTGCACCAGATCCAGTACAACTGCCACTACGATGAAAATGTACATTTTGCCATTTATTATCACGTTTATGCCACACTCGACTTTCTTCTGATTGATGAGTATGTGCTTGTCCGTGTCTAGTTATCAAAAAAAATTTCATGAGTTAATTCAAATAAACTTTAACTAATTTTCAAACAAGTTTTTTGAATGAGAATCCGTTCATAGAAACTATCCATCAATCACGTAATATTTTGAAGTCTTACTTTTTTTGCCGCGTTGTGAGAATCCGATGAGAGTGTATTTTCAGCGTGTAACGGAAGTTGCGCTCGTCGATGTTGTAACACATGTTTACTATCCTACTCTATTATACAGCAATAGAGCAGGATAGTATATGCTATTTAAAATTGACAATTTTCAATACAGTTTTAGACTTTAAAATTGAAATATCTTGAAATCTGCTTAAGGTATTGAGAAAATTATCGCATATTCTTTCATTATACGTCAAAATAGACCATAGAATCTATGTACCATTGGTGAGGCATTGCAAATTTTATAAACCTAGTAAGATAACGCCGAATTTTACATAAAAAGTGAAATATCTCGGAAACTATAATTGACTAAGGAACACATTTAAGTTTCATGACGATAGCTCAACCTAGCAAAATTTACGTCAACTAAAATCAATAAAGAAACGGACAATAAAACTAATGTGGTTCAAAGCTTGACGAAATGTGATTGCGATTGTTAAATAATTCTTGAACGGACTAGTAGCGAGTTGGTGGGAAACAAATGGATTGTGATGTCTAAAAAAATACTTACTTATCCATGTATTGAGTAAGACGAACGTATGCTATACATGCTCCGTCTTCACCTATCAGATGTACATGGGGATTGAGAATCGTTGTATTCACAGCCTTACAGTTTTTACCTAATACTAAATATAACAGTTAAAATAACAAATTATTAAATTTATATTTACATTAACAAAAATGTTACCATTATCGAAGTAGAATTTGTGGAAATCCATTCCTTCGACTAAATTGCCCATAGCTTCAGGTTCAAAAGCTGTTAGATGAGGATCGCATATTTTTCTAAAATTATAGACATTTATCATTATATTTTGTATTAGATGGATAACAAATAATTATATCTAATTGTAAGTATCGGTTGGATAACAAAGTTGGTTGGACCAATGATTGGTTGATCAGAGTTAGGTTCAATGGATTTTTGTTTTTGGACAAAAAAATGACTATATACTGTAGTTATAAATGAACTGGCCGAAGAAGGGATAAACTATGCTTGGAAATACACCGACTATAGAATGCCATAAAAAATATTAAAAAAAAAACTACTAGACTCTTGGACCAAATATGGGTGACCATGGGAAGATCTTCCTCTATCTAATAGCCTCTTTACGGCCCTTGATACAGACAGTCTGTATGTAGAGGTTTTAGAGGTAAAAGTCGTTGTTTTTCACCGCTATGGCTCTATAATTCCGACATATACCAAAATTTGAAAAAAATACCAAATCCCGAGGTCCGAGATTCGATTCCTGGTTGATAAGTTAATTATTTCATATCAACATTTAGCAAAAAAATTCAATGATATGTTTGTCTATATAGTATACGCTAATTCTTTCATACTATGTCTTACATAACCTTAATGGAATTTTGACGTATTGAATTGTGGCGTTTAAGTCTGCACAAATAATAATATATGAATAAGTTGATATTTGACAACAAAGTAATACTGTCAATGATATGAGAAGATTGAATCATTCGCCAGAATCATCTCTGGTGTAGCAGTAAGCACACTGGGCTAGAAATACAGAGTTCCGAGGTTCGATTCTTGGTTGATGAGTTAAAAATCATGGCAAATCACAGCACGATTTTTCGAGAAAACTCGGGAAAACAAAAATCCCTTGAGTTTTGTTCGATTTTCGATGGAATTAATTCGCCTCAATGTCATTAAACTTACGTGTATGCTTCATAATCTCCTGTGTTAATGGCCTCTATTAATTGTTCAGTCATTTTAATGATTTCTTGACGACGAGCTGTAAATACATAACCAATTAGTACTTGCATAATTCAAATAGCAAATTCTCGGAACAAATACAACGTTTGAAGAGAAAGTATTTCATGATGTACAATTTACTACTGGTTTGTAGAGACAATTTTCAAGGATAAGAATAAAAGGGGAAATTGTTTTTTAGTTAGAAAATAGTTTCAGAATAAAAAGAATTAAATTTTGAATATGAGACATGAAGAATCCTTAAAAATACATTTTTCTCTCTCAAGTTTTCTGAATAGTTATTATGATTATTATATTGGTCGATTTTATACTCAATGGTAGGGGTAAGTTATAAATATTTTTGGACTTTTTAAAGAAAAAATAGAAGAAATTTTGGAAAATAGAACAGTAGAACAGTAACACAGAATATTAATACATGCAAGAATAAACAAATTTTCATTTTAATTGAAAATTAAAATTAATTATTATTTACACTGAAAAAACCCTTAATTTTTACAACATATAAAATGAAAACAAAGGCAATATTTTTAGGCATATTTAAATGAATTATTTCGATTACGCACCAATTAAAATTAATATTTAAAAAAAATTAAGACCTTAAGTAATTATTTCATAATATTTACCTGAACATTGAGAATTAGTTGAAAGTTGTGAATATGTCTTAGTGGGACATAATATCCTTATTTCTACAGCCAAGAATAAAACAAGCTTATTAGTAAATAATAAATTAGCACATTATTTTAGCTGATCACACGAAATTTGCATGAATTAAACGTGATTATCCCTTCTATGTTAATATATTTTAACATCAAATTATTTTTAGCCAGAATTTGTTAATTTTCATAAAGTTTTTTGTTAATCATGCATCCTTTAACATAAAGCTTTTAAAGCAATTTTTAGCTTATAATGATTAATATTAATAAGTAAGATTAAGCAAACAAATTATAAAGTCACAGGATCCCCCTCAAATCTTATGAAATTTTGCACAGCAGAACTTTCTGAATGTTAAACATGTTGTAGTTTTGATGACCTTGTGATCAAAAGCTGTCATTTGTATAAAGCTCAAATTTGACTATTTTAATTAGAGTTATGGAGGCATACAGTTTTCGCATTTGTTTTATTACATAAATCTGTTCTTTCTTGATTATTCGGGCTAATACTGGGGAAAACGGACACGGAAAAAAACGGATAATTCAAAATATTCATTTTTATTTCGAACTCAGATACGTATTGTCATTAAAAGATAATGAAATTAAAAAAACAATTTATTTTAAGCAAATCGTATTAAATCTGCACATGTCGAAAAAAGATTATCGAGAGTACACTGTATGGGTGTATTCGTTTTGGGCACTTACGCGCTATCAGTGCTCATGCTTATAAGTGCAATTTATTGGTGTTCGTTTTGGCTTAAGAACGCTTACTCTATTCTTGAAAATGCCGTTTGTTTTGGATTTATAAGTGCGTGTAAGCGTCAGTTAACATCAATATACAATATGGCGGATGAAAACAATTCAGCTGTTTTTCAACCAATAGAATGTTTGTTTGAGTGACTTCAGCTCAAAGCCCCTAGAGTCCAAACAAAACACCTTAAATTGACTATTTGAAAAAAATGTCGATAATGTAGGTTTTTTTCGAATAAATAAACGCTCACAATGTTCGTTTTGGAAGTTATTGCGATTTAGCGCTTACGCTTTTATTGCCTTACTTCGATAGAGAAAGCGTCTATGAGCGTGGTATCTATCATGGAACTCAACCATTAGCGCGCTCTGTCAGCATACACAGCGCCAAGATGGACACTAAAAACAACACTTGATAGCGCTGACAGTGTGTAAGCGTCCACTCAACGAATACACTCTATGTTGTGGTTCACGACTTCCTTTTGATATACTCAATATTACTTATCTATAAGCGTCAGTGCCGCCAGCATAAGTTCATAAAACAAATAAATCCTTACGAAAGTGCAGCTTATGAATTAAATACACTACGTAAACTATTTTGCTAATTTGCTATAAGCTTCAAAACAAAAACAAAACAATAATGTTTATATAAATAAGAAGAAATTCGTCAACAAAGTGCAAAAATAATATCTCACCCTCATATTCCATCGAATCGCATTCTAATCGCTGGTAACCCATTTGTTCGGATTCCTCTAATTGCGAGAAAGCGTGCACAACAAAAAAATAAGCATAACACACATGCCCATAATTAAAGTTCTTTTCAAATTCGTTCTTAAAAACAATGTACGTTTTTTTTTTTTGCTTTTTCAAATAATTCAAAACAAACAGAACAATAATTAAAGAATAAAAAAATTTCACTTGTGTTGAAAAGTGTTTTTTTTTTGAAATGTAAATAAAAGAAAATGATATATTCATTTAATAACGAAATTAATTTAAAAAAAATGTCAATGAATGTAATTAAAAAAAAGAAAATTGTTAATTAATGTCATTCAGCTACTTTTCCTAATTATAATATTTTATATGTTTGAATAGTGTTTAATTAAGTATCCTAATTTGTTTAATCTCTGAAAAATAAAATACTCATTTTCCTATTTTTATGATGGATCATTTGCAATTGATTTGAGGTTTAGTTAGTAGGTATTCAACAAAGAAATTTGATAATCATTTCTAAAATATTTTGTTTAAAACGGTTTTTTCCTTCAAAATTCATGTTTGAAAACTACAAAATAATTATTCCCAATTTTCAACAGTAATATGTTTATAAGTCGAATAAGACAGGCACGCGTCTCCTGATTGGTTTATTCCTTTCACCAAAATATTAATTAACGAATCAGAAGGCTTGTTTCAGTGCCATCACATCATTTAATTTCCAAACGTCATTGCAAAGCCCCTATTTTATAGTCCGGTCATTTTAGACATTTGAAATAAAGAAAATTCCGACAGAGCTAAATCTTCGTAGAGACCTTAGGTTTACCACAAGGAATAAAGTGTCAAAAGTCCCCATCAGTCCCATGTAAGCTTAGGGACTTATTCGGGGCCCAAGGTCAAAATTTTAGGTTTTTTGGATTTTTCTCGAAAACGGTAAGTTTTATCGAAAAAGTACCTCGGAGCAAAGTTGTAGATCTTAAAATTCTCTATAAAAATGGTTCCCATGATTTTTTCTCTAAGACCCACTATTTCCCAGATATTGCGCTTGTAAGAATCATGTTCTACATAGTATGCACACATATGCCACGTATATACATATTTAGGTACTCAAGCAAGCAAAAATGCCTACTCGTGCCTCTTCTATGTATACATTATACTATTCTAAGAAAATTTACTCTAAAACGACCGCCGGTCCCTTACCGAATCCCCTCTACTTGAATAACATCTGGCCTTGAAAAACATCTGCCTATTTTTTTGTCCATGTGGTGTCGTTCACGTATACCTGCTTCTTTTAGTGTTGAACGAGCAGTTCGAGTGACTATACGTATTTATTACAAGCGTCTACTATTGAAATTAGTGCTGATTAATATTTAACAAAAAATGTCACAATTTTGCTTTATTTGTAATAAACTTTTGACTGAAGATGAAACTGTTGTGGTCAGTCGTGGAATGCCAACTTTAATCGATGCAAGCGTCGCGAGAAGTGATGAGTTTGCTGATTATTTAAGAAGCCAAAAATCCGTTACAATTCACGTGGATTGCAGAAAATCATACACCCGGAAAACTTCAATCTCTGCATCAAAAAGACAACGTGAGGAAGAACAGGCCAGTACTTCAAAAGTAAGTCCACCTCATACTAGAGCGCGAATAAGTGAATCCAGCTTTTGTTTTAAAAACCACTGCTTATTTTGTGGCGATGAAGCGGATGAAGAAGCAGAAAAGAAGAAAGTGAAGATTTATCGCCGAAAAATTCATAAAGTTTCTACACTTACATTCAAAGATTCCATTTTAAAATTAGCTAAAGATCGTTCTGATGATGTGTCAAAAGCTGTCTTTGCGCGTATTAATTTTCAGTATGATTTAGTTGCTGCTGACGCTAAATACCATGACAGTTGTTACAAATCCTTCCTGAGACCTAATACTGGCGGTAAAATTGGCCGTCCTCAAAGTGAGGCTATAAACTCTGCAATGGAGGAAATTTTCAATTTCATCGAAAGTAGCGATGACTGCCAGTTTTCGTTAGATGAACTGAAGAATGTTTGCCAAAATGTAGCTTTAGAAAACGGGATTATAAAAATACGATTGAAATTAAAGTATGGTAGTAGAATTATTATTACAGAGAAGCCTGGAAAATTAACATTTATTTGTTTTGTAGACAATTACCAAGACATTTTAAGTCAAGCCTGGTCTGATAACAAAAACTTGAATGAAAAGGAAAAAAGGTGGAAAACTTTAAAAGCTGCGGCAGAAATTATTCGAGAAGATATTCAATCTTGTGTGTTTGATAATACTATGTACCCGCCACCGGGTAGAATGTTTGAAGATATAAATAACGATATTCCCGAATCATTATCTTTTTTTTTGGGACAAATCATTCTTAAAAATAAGCGTCATAATTTGGATCATTTAAAGTTAGTTTGCACAAATATTAGTCATAGCATAATGACTGCTGTTCGGCCTAGATCCTTCAAGTCTAAATTACAGCTGGGTCTTTCAGTTTCTTTAAGTTAGAACGACAGTTAAACTCAGTAACCCATATCAATAATCTTCATACTATTAAATAATTATTGTTCCTGAAAATAACGTCATAAAGGTTCGTGGAATAGGCCTACCGGGGATACCACGTTAAAAAAAACGCGCCGAGTACACTACCTCACAGGTGGTGTGGAAATGTGTGCATATTATGTAGAACTTGATTCTTACAAGCGCAATATCTGGGAAATAGTGGGTCTTAGAGAAAAAATCATGGGAACCATTTTTATAGAGAATTTTAAGATCTACAACTTTGCTCCGAGGTACTTTTTCGATAAAACTTACCGTTTTCGAGAAAAATCCAAAAAACCTAAAATTTTGACCTTGGGCCCCGAATAAGTCCCTAAGCTCACATGGGACTGATGGGGACTTTTGACACTTTATTCCTTGTGGTAAACCTAAGGTCTCTACAAAGATTTGGCTCTGTCGGAATTTTCTTTATTTGATCACTATTTTTATGTCTAAAATGACCGGACTATTTAATATTTATAGATGAACATGTTTTGAACATTTTTCGAAACCAAATTGTCAAATAATGCTCACCAATAAGGTTTTAAAATATTATTCTTTTATTTCCGAATATAGTGCGCAATACCTACTTAAAAAATCGATGAGATCCTATTCGAAAAAATTCAATGATTGTTAATAGTAATTAATTCATTGTATTTATCCAATTTTCCGGTTTAAATTCACGGTTTAAATTATTTATTTCCGATAAAATTTTCTTACTTTGACCGATAAAATCAAAGGCTCAAACTCGCCAGTTTTGCGTCCGATTAAATTATGGAGTAATTGAAATTGAATCAGTTAAATCGGTTTTTTAAGCAGAGTTCGCTGCACGATCCTTTGGATCCAGAAAATCTCATATCAAACACCCTCATTCTAATTAATTGGTCAAAACTAGTTATGGTAACTAGTATGCATCAATGTAG
This sequence comes from Nineta flava, assembly GCA_963920215.1. Taxonomy (NCBI): domain Eukaryota; kingdom Metazoa; phylum Arthropoda; class Insecta; order Neuroptera; family Chrysopidae; genus Nineta; species Nineta flava. Next base: position 12,976,268 of record OY986042.1, read on the forward strand.
CGCCATATTCATTAAATCTTAATACAATATCACTGTTGAAGAAATTTGGAATAGTAATTCTGCGATATGCTTGGTCAACTAATCTCACTGTTTACTGAGGTTTTATACAATAATATTTATCACCCAATAACTCTGAATTAATTATGGAATAGTTTTTAGATCCAAGTAAATATTTTTGTTGTTACAATATCAAACAATCTCCTTCGACCCGTACATTTTAAGTTAGGCATATCCCAAAGTGTTGAGGCAGCTGAATATCTGTTTTTTTTCGGACAATAATTAATTTTTCCGGAATCTTGCGAAATAATTATATGATGATGGTAATAGGCATTAAATAAATCAATGAATATTAAAAACCGGATCGAATGACACTCAAAAGATATCTTTTAGATTAAAACTGACCGAGTTTTATGCAATTTTGAAATTTAATTCCAAATTTTTTAGGATAGTTTGTAAATACAAAAATTTAGGTCTAAAATAGCGAGATTTTAGAGGACAAAAAGACGAAATCATTTAAAAGTTATACTGTTGTAATAATATAAAATTACTATTGGTATCGAGCTCCGACAATTCAGAGAAAACCGAATTATCTGAAAATTGTTCGATTTGGCCAATTTTAGACGGAGTAATTTTATCGTACAATGATTTTTATTGTGTCGACGAATGTCTCATTGCAAAAGTTTTATTTTTTAGAGCCTTAAAAATAAGTAAAATTACAGAAAAGAATGTCAATTCGCGATTTTTACAAAAATCTTAAGATTGCATAGTTCGATCAATTTTAATCAGAAAGAGATCTGACGGATCTCGTTCGATGTGCTATTTGACATTTTTTCATTTATCTAATGCATATTATCCGTGAAGATAATAGAAGAAGACCCATACAAGTGATTTAAAAAATACACTCCATAAATAATTCAGATTTCAGTTAGAGGAATATAAAAGTTATTATACATTTAGAATTTTTGATGTTTGTTTTTACAATAGGTACAAATTTTTAGATCTACTCTGTATTTTTAATAATTTTGTGTATTTTAAAAGAACATACCAAAAATAAATATTCTTATTATCAACGGGTGTGAATAAATATAAGCATCTGGAAATCATATTACAGATACAAAGCTTGGAGTTATTATTGCTTAAAACAGAAGCTTCAAGAAAATAATAACATTAACAATTTTTTGTGATTTAATCTGTTGCAGTTTTAGTGGTTATATTATATCCGATTCATACTGAGTGAGCCTCTAGTATAATTAAGTAAACTTTTTCATTGGTTTTGAATATCGGACAGATAGCAATAGGGTTGATAAAGACAGGAGACAGAGTACTTTTACTTATTACATTACTTTGGTTTTGTGAGACATTATTTTCAAAATCAAAAGAAATTTATAGAACAATGTTACAAAAATAAATTAGGGAAAGCTCGCTGGCGATTTTTGTCGTCATGTTATGTGGGTAAGAGTAACCATCTTTACGGTAACTACAGGGTAATCATCTTCTAACGGTGCGCTGGCAAAATAAGACATTCGTAAATTATTTGCCGATTACCCGGCATTTTCCGGATATGAGCATACGATCAAAACGCTATCGGAATGTCATTATGAAATACGAATCAAATCAGTTTGGTGTTTTGTAAAAGGAATAAACGACTAGGATAGGTAAAAGACTATGAGTAGAATAGAATGACAGCATATTTTTTTACCTCATATTTCAGTGGCGCCATCTGAGTTAAAACGGCAGCACCGTCGCTTGTCAATTAGAATCAAATCAGTTTGACGTTTTTAAAATGGATTAAACGACTATGATAGGTAAAAGTCTATGGGTAGAATAGAATGACAGCAAATTTGGTTACCTCATATTTCGGTGGCGTCATCTGAGTTAAAACGGCAGCACCGTCGCTTGACAATGAGAATCAAATCAGTTTGGCGTTTGTAAAAATAAATAAACGACTAGGAGTCTAGGATAGGTAAAAGTCTATGAGTCGAATAGAATGACAGCATGTTTGTTTCCCTCATATTTCGGTGGTGCCATCTGAGATTGTAAGGCAGCACCGTCGCTTAACAATGAAAATAAATTAAAGGCAAATATTGATGCCAGCACTGTGATGGTTTTAGCACAAGCATATGAATGAAATTCAAACACTATAGACGTCAGCCACTTTGCTTTCAATTAAAAAAAAAACTTTTAGAACGCCCAAAATGTTTTTAAAAACGCATTGTTAAATCATTTTAAAATTTCTCCCAGAAGCAAGAGAGACACATACCTAAGGTATAAGAAATTATTAAAACATTTTAAATGAAATTACAAATTTCTAAAATAAGATGTTCCATTTTTTAACGAATTTCTCGATATTAAAATTATACAGAATAGATCTAATAAGGATTTTTAAAGAAATCGGTACCACTACACAATTTACTTTTAGTGAATATGTGTAATCTTTGAAAATAGTGAGACCTAGATTACATGTGGGATTTATAAAAATTCATGCATGAAATAATGTTATTTATAATTCTTGTTCTATATATTGGTTAACAAAAAAATAAAATAAAATAAAGATAATAATTACAAACAGAAATTTTATACAGAAGAACATACCTGTAAGCATTGAATCGGGTTTAATATTTGTGGACTCTAGCCAATCGTGCACAACAGTAGTATTATTATCATCATTATTATTATTTGTTTGTTGAAAATCATCAGCAGAGATTTCTAAAAGTGCAGAAATAGAAACACACACATGCAATGCATAGAACAAAACAATAAAAATGAAATATTACTCGTTATATCAAACAATAAAAATAATTCCTAAATATCAAATAAAATGTTAAAAATCAATTGAATAGAAATTGATACATAGTGATACAATATATTTAATCAAGTTATTGAATCTATTACTACTATCAACCAATTAAATGACGTTCTTTTTTTTAAAAAATTTTCCAATCGATTTGTATCGAATCCATTTGGTTTTCAAAAAAAATACCTCGAATAAAAGTTATTTGTCATTAGAATCTGAACAACTTTGTTTTCAAGCATCTTTACGAAAACCGAATGGATATGGCACACATCCATTATGAAACTTTGAAAATAGATTGACACTTTTGTGGGTTTGTGTACAAACATATTTATAGCATTCATTAAATTTTATTAGAAAATAGTTAAAGACATTGTCCTATAATCGTACAGGATAAAATCAGTGTGGTTATGTTAGTTTACGAGTGTTCGGTTGATCGTACGGATGTTGTCCTATGAACGTAGAGGGTAAAATGAGTGTAGAATGTTAGTTTATAAACGTGTTCGGAAAATTAGTATATAACAGTTGATGGAATTCATCAAAATAAGAAAATAGTTTATACGAGCATGGGTCTGGAAAAGCTATGTTTTTGAAATATAGCATATAATAGTGGCAAACGAAAATTTTCATAAATTTAAGTGCATTAACTACATTCAGGATCGGTAATACTCATCCAAAAGTGAAAAAAAACTTCTTAGGATCCGGAAACGATTTCTTTACGAGACTCGGATTTTTTAAGAAAAAGTAATTGTTTATTCTCTTTTTCCAAACAAAGCATTATAAAGCAAAATATGAACTTCATATTTTGATCAGTACCTTGGATATTTTATTCATCCAAAACCGATCTTTTCACTACTAGGGCCACAACCTCTCCAACAACAATATTGAAAGCAGCGCCAGTTTCAGGGTCCTAGTAACTAGTAGTCCTCAATTTTAAAATCGGCGCATGCGCACATGTATCCACGTAAGTGGCATTATATTACAAACATAACCTAGTAACTCAATTTTTGTAATTGTTTCACACCACACTCATTTTATCTTTAATGGGTATAATACAATCATAGACCAAGGAATAAACTTTGGTCTATGAATATAATGTTATTTACGATTCCCTCTTGACATAAGTATTTAAATTTTCGGGGGCATGCGCAATTCAATGCGCATGTTTTTAAATTGTCAAAATCAATTTGCACATACATTTCGATGATAGTATTAATAACGGTTTTCTTTTTTAAATGTTGAGGTTAATTTCAAATTTGATTGAATTATTTTACCACTTTGTAAATATAATAAAATAAAAATAGATCCCATGCAAAACTATTTCAAAACAATATTAAAAATAGAACAATATTATTATATTTATAAAACACACACATAATAATGGAAGCTCCATCGAATATATATATATATATATAGGCGATAAATGATGAACAATTATTATCCAATATTTAAAAAAAAATATTATGAAGTATATTACTGCAGTAGGAATATTTGATTTTTCATTATTGAAAAACTATTATTTTGGCAATAAAGATACAACTTAAACAAATTGATACATAACAAATGTTAATAACAAAACACTTTTTTTTTTGGCAATGATTCATAATTCCTACTACTTATTTTATTTTTAGTCGATTTAGACACGTGTACTTTAATTACATAAAGTTTATGATAATATTCAAAAAAATGGAATTTGTTTTTTTTTTTTTAATTTACATATTTCGATGTAAATATTTTATTTTGAACATAAGTAATTTTTATAAGATAATGTATATGAATTTTGTAAAATGTATTTTAACGTGAAAGTATATTATACAGTTATAATATTTGTGACTGATGACACAAAACCCGAAGTAACGGAAAAAGGAAATCGAGAGACGAAGAAATTCAAGGCTTTCTTATCAAAAACTTTGTTGCTAGAAGCTGTTTTCTTTTTAATACCATCAACAAGGAACTTATTCCCCTAACCAGTTTATACATTTAAATATTTGTTGATGGTATTAATCTGATTATCGCTATCACCATCATTTAAATGATATACTCAAGTAGACCAAACTACGTCGGTTTATTTCAAGTCTGTTTCAAAGTAATATTTCATAAAACAAAATTTATATGTTCTTTTTGTTGGTAGCACTGTTGTGTACTCATAAAGGGTGAAAATAATATATAGTGTAAACCCTTTTTTAGTCTATACCTGAATTGTTTAGTGCATTTCATTTCATTTTAAATCTCGAAATTATTAAAAAATATATAAAAAATTTACCAGCCCATGTGGGCGAGCGGTCTAATGCATCATGCTTGCTTGGAACTGGGAGGTTATGGATTCAAATCCCGGCGGTGGCAGTTTGTCAAGTTGCGGTGGCAGTTTGACTAAAAACTGTCGACGTATGGACAAGAACGATGTAACCGTCAATGCTTGTGAAAGTTTTCTGCAGTTTCGCCTCACGAACTCCAGATCAATATCGACATAGTTCCTATCAAAGTCCTACCGATTCCTCGTACAACCTACCGATTCCTAGTCTGCATAAAAATTCCTTGATCTCCACCAAAATCCCCATTTATTATACGTATTCTGTAATGGACAAAGAGAGATAGTAGATAACACTATCTCTCTTCACTACTACATTCACATTCTGATAGCAGTTAATTTCATAAAAAGAAGTGATGTCTGTTCATGAATATAGTTTTTGATAAGAAGCCTTGAAATTTCGCTGAAGATTTTATGATTCTTGAATTAAGATATTTGATAGACGTGTTTATTATTATTAACAAAATGAAGGGAACTGGAAGCCAATTCAAAGTATCTGAAATTTTTTTTTGTTCATTTATTTATGAATTTTTAAAAACAATTGATTATACAAGATAACAAACCATTTGTAAAAAATGTAAATTTATTAAAAGATTGATTTTAGTTCCAAATTTGAACATATAAATAAATCTCCAAAAAGGTAAAAGATTATTTACAAAAAAAATTAAAAAACAAAAAAAAAACAAGCAACTATTTTCTTATATTCAATGAAAATGTTATTATGATATTTGTCGCAAAATACTGTCACACATTTCTATATCAATTTTTATTTGTCAATACCAAATTACAAAAGCTGTAAGATAATATAAGCTATGATTAAAATCAAAACAATATGCAGGCATAGGGTTTTGACACCTTGCACATTCTGTAATACATTTTGCCCTAGATAATTAGAACCTTGTAGAGCAGACGATGGTACGAATGCTTGTGTTGAATCATCTGATGAGAATTTTGTGGCTGAAGTACATGGACCTCCAAATGCAGTGCAGATATTTTGTCGGGTTATACTCCCTATTATCATATAATTATCACATAAACGTTTTTAATAATTTATTTAATTATAATTTATATATAAAATGTGATTTGTCATCGTGAAAATGTATCCAGAGACTCTAAGGTGGAAATTTTGTAAACTTTACTGTGTAACTAATGTTTTGAGTTGCTGAAGAAGTCACAATAAATTTGAGGAACTGTCCAACAAAAACCACTAGTTTAATTGTTCCACTTTCATGAGATATTTCGAGAGACATTTTTATTGGCTTTCGTCATGGTTACATTATTTTAAGATATTGGCGTATACGGTGTATTCCAAAAAGACGAAATATTAAAATAAACAAAAAATATTTATAAATCCATCCTATTTTCGGGAATTAAATTAAATTAAGCTTGCGAGATAGATATATAGTATTCTTACAATGAAAAATAATTGTTTTAAACATGACCCGGGAGTGCTACTTTTGGGAAAGAACATAAACGGTCTTGATCGTCCACCTTTGAGCTAATCGTCAATCGGATTGATTATTTCGTAGGTTGCTAGCAAATCTCTATCAACCGTTGAAACATCTATTTTAGCATCTTTCACAACACTATAGAACGTAACCTAAAACGTCAAACTTTCGTTTTATCAAAGAATGTAAATACTCAAATGGCATAAATTTACCGAGATATGCCCTTCTAGAAAACATAAATCATCATGTTAATGAGATTGGTAACTAACAATTTTTCAAAAATTAATAGGAAAATTGACTTAGTCATTTACAACGTTAAAGGTAGGGTTTGACAATACAAGATGGAGATAAAATGGATACTCGCGACAGAGAGTCGTCTAATCTGAAGACAATGAGTGTATTCCGTAATGATAGCATCAATAAGTTTTAAGTTGGCATTACTTAAAAAGGAGAGGTAGAGATGGATGGTGCTGTGTTCCACCATCATAAACATCATCAAAAGTCGTATGGCGTATGCTATTGTAATGATAGAGGAATCATTTTTATTATTTATTTATAAATTATACTTAGTTAATCTTATCTAGAGCACGATAGTGCGCAAGACCGAGTCTGTTATTAAACAAAATAAAATATAATTTTTTGTTTTTATTCAATTTAATTTTTTGTTTCTCAGTCATTGCATGAATCTTACAGCAGAAGATTTATGATTGATGATGTTTATGATGGTGGAGCACAGATCCATCCATCCCTACTCCTCCTTTTTAAGTGATGCCAACTTATAATTTATTGATGTTACCATTACGGAATAAGCCCAATGTTTCTGTTCGAGTTACCGGCTATTTATGAAAAAGAGATTGGACAAAAAATTTCTTTTCAACGTGTTGATCTCGAAAATAATACATTTTTAGATCTTGTTGTTGATAAGTACTATCTACGAGTATTCAAAAGAATTTATTTTGATTGAAAGTAATTAGTCACCAAGTCTTTTTAAACCTCTCGAAAATCTATCTATTCTTAATGTATTTTCCACTCTTTTTGGAACATCCATATAATTCGTAAACCATGCAGACGGTAAAATTTTTAGATTAAATGTACGTTTTACTCAGTGCTATTATTGCTATAATCATTGGTTACCATTTTGTTCGGAGCTTTTTCGATTTGTTGATTTTTTACTAGTCGCGTGTCTCGCGACTAGTCATTCGCTAGGAAATGGAAGATGAATTTCCAACTTTATTTGTGACAATCACAGCTCATATATTATCCTTACCACTCGTCACTTCCTTGAGAAGAATTTCATCATTCGTGCCACAAAACGAAGGGGCCATGATGAACAAAAAAACAAAACAATCCTTCTCTTGATCGATTACTCAAGACGTACGATAGGCGATAACGACTCTGGCGGCAGTCGTTCGAAGCAAAACAACTCATAGAAAATACATTATTGCTCAACGATTATCGATTACGTAATTCACTCTGTAGAACACTGTAGATACTTCAGTGCAATCCTGACAACTTTCTTGAATAAACTTTGGAGTACGAAATTTTTTTACATAAACCAGCTGACATGTCTTGTATAAATTTTAAGAGTTCTACGATGACAAATCACTAAATGAATGATTACTATCGTTTAGAAGATTAGTTTACAAAATACAAAACTTAAAACAAACAAATTAAAAACGTTTTAGAAAATTAGATCTGTCAAAAAAAAATTCATTTAATTCGGAGTTAAATTACGGTGTTGAAAAAAGTACATCCTTCTTTTGTTAATTTTTACAAGATTGGATTGAACTTATTGTTTGGTCTGAAGAAAATAACATGCAAAAGATTTTTGGTTTAATTTCATGCACTATTGATACTGTGTTTGGCTTAACAATACTTAAAATATTTGGGTTTGATACATTTTATAGGGATTCTTTTTTAATTTGTGCATATTTGTATGACCAGCAAGAAAAATTTTCTTTTTTACATTTTCTCTAATTGTAAGTCTTATCTTTATATTATACACTCACGGGCATAAAAAATCGGGTCATTCAAATTTTTCGATACTTATCGAGATAAAGTTGCTGAGTAAAATTCGCACATCTTTCGTATATCAAAGTCGTGAAAATAAAAAGTTGAATTAAACATTTTAAGATAATTATGGACAATGAATTTCGGATTAATATCATAGATCGTTTTGGAAATCTGTGAGGGGTGTGTTACGTAAAGTGTTGCAGATATTTATCTGACGAACTGTTAAATTTACAAAAAACGTTTCATATAAAATGTTCTGGATTCTAATGGATTCTTTACACTTTAAAGGAATCATATATTTTTTAAAGATGGAATTTTTCAGTTTTGAAGATTTGACCTTCGTAACCTTGTCCCTATCCTATAAACATAAAAATCTTATATTGTATAAGGTCAAATCTTTAAAATGTACCCCCTAAGAATCGGGAAATTTTATTAAGAAATATTTTGTAAGACTAACATTTCTCAAGTAATAATCTGTAAAGTTTGACACTTCCGTTAAAGATTTTTGAAACGATTTACCATAGTGATTTGAAATTTATTATCCACAACTTTTTTTTATAAATTTTTAATTTAAATAAAAAGTTTAATTTAACTTTTTAATGTCATGAACTTAGGAAAAACTTAGGATAGATTTTACTCCTTCCCTTGATCTCTAAAAGCATTAAAAGCATATTCATGACTTGATTTTTTTGTCGCAAATGCTTTAATGAATCTTATTCAGAAATGACTTCAATTTAAGAATTTGAACGAAACGCAAAATGATCCTCTGTTTGAAGTCTAATATTAATTTAAAAATTACTATTTGCGTACAAAGACTTTTATTTGTTTATCGTCCTTAAATTTGATCAACTTTTATATAATTATTATTAAAAAAAGAGGCCAAATTTTTCTCAATCATTATTTGTTTCCTATCTATGTTGTTTTTTCCCTCGAAAAAATGTTGGATTTTTAACCTCACTAAAAGTTTTTGATATTTTTAATATTTTGTAGCTCATGGTCTCCTGATCAAAATGGCCTTAATATGGCAATTAAATAATTTAATTACACAAATTTTATATCGCCATAAAACAGGCCTGTAGTTCTCTAATTGAAATGTACTGAACATGTTAAAAGTGACAAACGATTATGCAAATTTTCGCCTGGTGAAAATGACGCACTTTTCACGTGAGATGACTCGACAAGAAAAGCTGTGTCAAATAGTGATATAGTATTGAGTTTAATTGGTTACTGAAATTTGTAGTTTCGAAACAACTTTGATGTTAAGGGTATTTAAAAATTTAGAAGTTTCCAGAATAGAATGTCTTAGACTCATTAGGAAATTATAAACTACAACATACCAAAAATGTACAAATTTTCTGTGAGAAGTAAAAACTAATAATTTGGTTTTTTTTTTGAGACGTTTGTATTTTCTATTGCCAATTATTTCACAAAATTGTTTAGGTGATTGACTTTCGATAGAGAAAATAATTGCAGATAGTAGCTATATTTATATAATTTTTATACACTGCAAAAATATTTTGCAAATTATATATAAGTAAAATCAGCAAAATAAAAATTTTGGAAGTTTGAAATACTTCCAAAGTATATATTTGAAATACTTACATATTTTTATAAATGATCAATTTTGTACTGAAATTTAACGTAAACGATTGATAACGAATTTAATTTGTGCTGTGAAATTTTATAAAACATAGCCAGTGAATTTTTTATATTATGAATTTCTAGCGTGAATTAAACAAATTGAACAAGCGAAATAAGTTTTAAATTTTTTGGATAAAAAAATTTACAAAATTGTTTTGGAATTTAATGAAAGGCAATTTATTATTTGTACTTCAAAGCGAGGAACATATAAAAAGGTACCCTATATGACCCTATATATTATTATATTTACTAGGTAAATATATTGTATTTTTAGAGGTAGAACTTTTTAAAGAAATTCTTTCGAAAATATAAACCTTAAAGATGTACACTAAATTCAAGGAGCGATTCTTTAGATTTTTTATTATTTAATATTTTTTTAAATATCGCTTTGAGTAGAAGATACAGATATTCATCGATAATAATAGTTTTGGGTAATCATTTAAATTCAAATTTGTGCAAAAATGGACTATTGGTTTACAAGTATAATTGTGCAAGCCATAATAGTGCAAAAATAAGCCCTTTTCCTTTGTCACACTAAGTAACTCATGTACAACACTCCCTTCTTAAATATTATGTCCACTGATCACTATATAACTGGATAGAGAATCATTATGGGTCTAAACATGAAATAACATACAAAATCAAAAGGGTAGACAGCGCCGCCTCAACTAGCCAAAGTACTAAATTTTGATTCAGTGCGCTTGCTTGACTAAAAACTTTATATGTGTAGCGGAAATTCATTTGTTGCCATACATACTCTATCACACATACTATTACACATAAACGCCGCGCAGGCGCACTGAATGAAAACTTGGTACATTGGCTAGTTGAAGCGGCGCTGATTACACCTTTCATTCTATCAAATTGTAGCTGTACTCCTCTCTTTAGTATTATTTCTCAGTGTCATAATTAGAGAAACCCCCTAGCTCCCGAGTCACAGTTTGTCACATTTTATCATACCATCCTTCTTCCCCAAACGTGTGACGTAATATGTGGAAATTTCCCAATGTCAAGAAGTGTATGCACTCTTTCCGTTGCTTCAGTCTTCGGCAATATTTAGACAAAAAACTGTGTTTAGTGAAGCTAACATCATTCCATGGAAAATGATAAATGATACCTGCTATATATGTATAGCAGTTGCTTTAGCGAACCTGTTAATGGATTTGGTTAAATGGTTCCAATGGCTTCCTAGGCCTTAATACTTAAAAACAAATATGCCGTGTATTTATGACAAAAAGCTCAAAAAAATACTAAACGATATATTTTATTCGCTATAAAATAATAAAAAAAAAAAAAAAATCGCTCAATAAATTTTCCACACATCTTTAAGTAATACCTTCAATAAATACCAAATAAACTACAATGTGTTAAGGAAAATTGGGATGTATATTGTCACAGAATTAATGGAAACCTACTGAAAGAAAATCTTCCAGAATTATTAATTTGAAAAAAACATATATTTAATATTAAAATAAAAACGATTCATTTTCCAATAAATATTGTTATTCTGTCAATAAAAACAAAACGTCAGCAATTATTAATAATTTTTTAAAAAAAGCCAATTTTTTTTTTTTACAATAATTTGAAATAAATTGAAAATATTATTAATAAAATATGCAAATATTAACAATAAACAATTGTAACGCAAAAAACATAATATTTTGTATAAGAATGTACACTCAAACATTACCTTCTGGTTCTTTGGCTATGACTGTTGAACTGCGATCCACACCACCTTTTTTATCTTCTGATGGATCAACACGAGCAGCCAAAATAAGACACATAGATATTTACACAAAACATTAACAGTAACTAACATATTCATTTTAGAAAAAATTTAAAAAAAAAACATTTCGTACCAAAATATTTTCTAATTTCATTTACATATAGAATTTGTTTCAAATTTACAATCACTTTAGGCAAATTTTAATATTTAGTTTTAAATTTCGTATGTTTGTTAAACAAATTATGGATATTCGATTCAGCTAGATTGCTTATTCACTCCGAGCGCAACCGTACTCAGCGCCATGTGTGGTCAAAAAAACAACTTCATGACCAATGTCAGTGTATAAAAAACCATAGGCGTTTAACAAAAATAATTAATTAAATAAACAACATGTAAAAGCTAAATTAACTATAACTTTTTGTTAAACGCCTATGGTTTTTATACACTGACATTGGTGATGAAGTTGTTTTTTTTAACCACGCATGGCGCTGAGTACGGTTGTGCTCGGAGCGAATAATGACAAAATAGTGATCTACTGTATAAAATACATTTCTCGTAGGTCCGATGTGCTCAAAGAACATTCAATTTTAGGTGGACTGTATTACCAGGAGTAATATATATAACAAATTTTATTCGAAAATTGTCCAAGATTTGTTTAACATAAAGATATTCTCGAATTATTATTATTTTTTAAATTACGTTTTTCGTAAAATATTCCGCGTGTAAAACGTTATTTAATAGAAATATTTTTCAACGTTTACTATTGGTTCGATTTAAAACTTATAATGTCATGATTACACTTTCATCTGAGTCGATTATTTTGTTATTAGTGGTTATCGTTAGTAGATTTTTATTGATGTTTTTTTATGGGTAAATAAAAAACATGAAATTCGTTAAAACTATTGGAATAAGTACATAATTCTTTTCAGATCTTGATAAATTAGTTTTAATGTGTGCGCTAAAAATCACTACGTGATTTAAAAGCAAATAAATTTCGATATAGTGTTTTTTTTCGGATCTTTTTTAGATTTGGAAACTGGCAATTTGGTCGTTTTGTTTTGGAGAAATTCACTGTTGTATAGAACGTCGCTATGGTAACTGCTAACGTAGAATAGATACGAATAGATACCATAGGACAAACTACAGCTGAGGCATATGCCATTCAAATTTATCCGTTTGATATATAGACTAGGCATCTAGCCAATAGAGGGTACAAAAGAGATTATTCGCCCTCTTTATTCTCTACACAACCTATTAAACACGATTTTGCGCCGACGACATTTGTAGCACTAGCTTTAGTTTAACGGATTGCTCGCAATAACTTCCAATAATTGTGCGATTCACCTAACAAACGATTATGTCAAAATGTGATGAATTATTAAGAGCCTTTATAAAAATATAAAGAAATAAAAGAGAATTAATGAAAGTTTATGAAGAATGACTGCTTTGCATATAATAGACATACACACAATTGGCATAAGAACTTATGTCAATTTTTAAATCAGAGTACACATAAATGTTGAATAGATAAAGAAGATTACATTAAATCACACTTTTTTTATTTCGTTTTGTACGAAATTCGAAAGCTCGAAGCACTTCTTCTTCTTCTTTATGTACAAAAATTTACACAATTTAATAAAAAAATAATGTGCGGTAATACAATGAATGCGAATTACTATTAAAAAAATTGTTAGCGCAAAAAAATTTGAATGATTAATAGTAGAGGGAATACGGTTTGATCTACAGAATAAATTCCAACAACATATCTGAGACCGTTAAAAACTTTCGTAAAATATCCCTTTTTCTAGATAGCTTGAAAATTACGAGGTTTATTCTGGACATAGCCATTAATAAAATGAAAGTGTATTCAGTTCTGAATAAAATTGGCATCTAACATTTTTTGCTGAAGTCAATATTACGTTTTAGAAATTGAAAAAAATATTTTAGAGATCATTTTTATTCAGAAGGTACTTTAATTTTGTTCTAGACTATTTTTGCGATAGTATTCGATAAATTTAGAACAAACCAGATCAGAAAATAAACCCATTTTTGGTTTTCCAACATTTTTTGTGTTAAACAAAAAAAAAAAAAAAAACGTTCAGATAATTTTTATTGGAATTTCTTCGTTAGGTGAGCGATGTTTTTTCGCATATTCCTTCTACTATGCCCAGTAGTGCTTCAAACATTAATGCTCTATAATATACAGAAAGTAAACGTGAATTTTCATGCAGTGAAATATACGAAATAGATCAGAATAAACATAAAAGCAGAACACAAAATAAGAACAATTAGAAAACAATTTGTTTTAATTAAAAATAAAAGTAAAACAAATTATTCAACATGCAAAAACCAAATTTATTAGTAAGCCCAAATGTAATAATTATAATGAAAATTGGTGTCAAAATTATTAATTAATGATTTAAGAAGGTATATAAATGGTTAATGAATTATTTATTGAATTTAAGTTGAAATTAAAAAGCACTGAACGCAGTTAAGAGCTGATGAATTTTATTCGAGCAAAATGAGGTATGTAAAAAGCATTATATTTTATTATTATTATTAATTATGAATCCCGAGATTGTAAAAGTATTGTGTAAGTTTACAAATGAATTCTTGTAAAGCTGTTACCATGACATTATATATGTAATCTCTGAAAAATGGCTCTACTAAACTTTTTAATATGAATTCAGTCCAGAATTACTTGAATCGGATACATGAGATATATTAAATAAAACAATTTTAAACAAAAACGCTAACTTTAGGGAAATTTCACTATTATTTATTATTGTTGACATATGTTTCAATCTATTGCATGGCCATTTTCAAAACAACTGTGATATTAGCTGACTTATAAAGTCTAACATATATACAGCCGTCAGCTAAATAAAATCCTCTTAGATGTTTTGAAAATGGCCATTCAATAGACTGAAACGTACGTCAACAATAATAAATAGTTGTGGAATTTACCCAAACTAAACATTTATGTTTTATTTTTACATATTAAGGATGTACGAGCGCTGATGTACATCCTTAACACAAAAGAAATCTCCAAACCATATTATTGTGAACTTTAACTTGGTTAATTAATTTTAATGGGCTTATTTGATTGTGAAATAAAAATTTGATAATAACGATCTTTCAATTAATTGTAACCAGGAGCGTATCTCTGATCATACTTAACCTTTTATAACAACAACAAAAATCGTAAAATTATTCTGGTAGAGCCACTTTAAGAAATCACTGTACATTCAATGAAAAACCAGTAGTAAATTACCCGAATGTAAACGCAATTTATGACCAAAAAAGACACCAGAATAGTATTTAAAAAAAAAGTTTTCATGTCGTATAATATTGTAGGTACTCGAATATTGATCTATAAATAAATAAATGGGAAGCCTCTAAATAGATATGAATATTAAAAATAACCTTTAATATCATCATCTTCTAAGGTTGTTGAACTATCTGTTGACTCTTTTACTTGTGACCCATCGCCTTTTTTCACAATAATACTTCGACCTAAAAGAAGATACCACTTACAAACCACAGTTTATATTCGAAATAAAAGAAAAATGTAAAGAAAACTTGAAATTAAAAAACGACGTACAAATAATTGAAAAATATTAATGTTAAAAGAATTGTTTTTTAATAGAATAATTAATAGAAAACTTTTAAAATGCGTAGAACCCAAGCTCACTCACATAAGTGTAGAAATATATTAATCAGCTTGAAATATTTTGGAAGCTATTCGGAGAATCATGAAGTTTACACGTTACTTCGGGAATATTGGGGAAAAAAGTGTAGCGACTTTTTATGCTGGAATATTTATGTATGATCCCCAGCAAGATTCGAACCCACGATCTCCGGTCTATTAGACAGGCGCTTTAACTAACTAAGCCACGACATAGTTATGTATTAAGTGTTGAATACATAACGGTGTCGTGGCTTAGTTAGTAAAGGCGCCTGTCTAGTATACAGGAGATCGTGAGATTGAATCTCACCGAGGCGAGTTGTTATTTTATTTAATTAGTTCTCTGAAAAAGTCTCAATTATTATACATTAGTCTGAATAATTCTTCTGGCAGAGCTAAAAATATTATATGTTTTCTGTCTTTAAATCATTTATAAAAAATTTATTTTATTTTTTCAGAGATTTTCAGAAAAATAAGACTTTCAGAAGTTTTATTCAGAGTTTTAAAAGAATTATTCTTAATTATTCTCAGTTTTTGAAGAGAATTATTTCCACCAGGGTATGAAAAATCAAATACATCTTGACTAGGATCGAATCTAAGACCTTTTCGGACCAGTGCGCTACCAACTGTAGCCAGTTGATGCCATATTGATGACAAATTAAGGTAATTGAGTGTACATCAGATAATGAGAAATTATACGCATTCAACCATAGCATCTGGGTACATCAGTGGTTAGAGTACTGGTCCGGACAGTCAAAGGTTTTGGGTTCGACTCCCCAACCAAAATGTGTATGACTTTTAAACACTGATAAGTTAAAATAATATTACTAATGTTCAAACATATTTCTTAAATGTCAAATTAAGTAAACTCTAGTCATCTCCGATAGTATAATAAAACTGAAAGGTAACCATACTAACAATGAATGAATAGGGACATAAAGTTTACAAAAAACAATGAAATATGAACAACTGAAAATGACGATATACTTTTTTCCACAAATTTGTCCCTTTATTTGTATAAAATGATTAAGTTTAATAAATTTGAATGATCCAATTTGATTTTGAATAAAAACGCAAAATTATACTCATTGGTGCTCAATTAAAGTAAAAAGATTTCAAAATAAATTTAAGAATTTAGCAAATATTTATACTGACACTCCATATATATTTCTTTTGGACCCTGGACCACCCTGTCAGATTGCATAATACCGTAATTATTAAAAAAACTATTTTGCGGTTTTATTAATCAAATATAATTGGATGATTCTTTTGACTGGGGAAATACGAGTTAAAAGTTAAATTAAACATTAAATAACTTCAAAATCGTTTCCATAAAATGCGAATACTTCATGAAACTCATTCCGTAAGCGATAGCTGTTAGTAGAAGAAAATGGAATTACCTTAAAAATGTTTGATAATAATGATAAACATTTTATATTTAAAAAAAAAAAATAGAAGCCAATTAAACAAAAATTTGTCGTTAAAAAAATTTTTAATAGTAAAAAAAAAGAGAAAAAAAAAACATGAAAAATATTCTTTTAATTTGTATCTTCATAAGTTCAACTACTATATAAAAATAATTACCAACTCCCCCTGAAATTGAAAAAGATACATTTCTAAATAAAAAATGAAAATTTTGTTGTATTTATTTAAAAGAAACAAAAAAAAGTCAACATATTTTGTACATAAAAATAAAATTGGTTAACGAACTATTAAATAAAAAAGCATAAATTGGATTATCTATTCTAATTTCTGTTAGAAACAGACAAAATAATATGTTAAGGAATTTTATAAAATATTTGTTGTATGATAGAGGAGTAATAGACCCGGAGGCCATCGTATCAAATTTATGCTATTGCAATATTATTTATGGACACTTGGTCACAAAAGTTGATGTTATTTTTTTTTACATTTTATAGTTAATTTGTGCCTTAATCTTACGGTTTTTGAAAAAAAATTTCGAATAAAAGTTGTTACCATATTTCTAATGAACAACTTTTATCCGAAGTATTTTTTCCAAAAACGAATCAATAAGGCACAAATAGTACACTTTGTTATTTCATATATGTAGATTTGATTTTGTTAGCATCCCAAAATGGTACCTATCTATACTATCGCCTTGTATACAGGATGTCTCACATTTTAATCCAGAAAATTGAATAAGCGATTCATGTGAAAATGGATGTTTTCAAGCATCGTTTTCGAGATTACAGAAAATTGGGCCCAGATTTCTAGTGCAGATAATGTGTTATTCGCCATTATAGGAAATGTGTTGATGTTAGAACGAATCGATTCGAGCAATGATTTTAATTTATTTTAATGAAATTGTTTACTTCTTAAGAATCGATTTTCATATAATACCCGAAATTAGATGGGGAGCGAAATCGAGTGTTAACAAAAAGTGAAGTCGTTATGTAGCCCCTCCGCGCAACATATTCGCGCATCTTATAAAGTGTATACATACATGCTTCAGTATTATAAAAGATGCCTTATTTTACCCCCTTTGCCTATTGAATACATTCCAAGACAATATTCTTAAGGAGTAAACTCCAACGCGCGTTGGAGTTGACACACATCATTTATTATTTATTATTTGTTATTTCATTTTATTAATTAAATTAAATTTACTTTTCCAGGGAAATTTATTTTTTCTCTCGAAAAGTAAGCAAGATAGACAGAAAAATGCCTGAGAGAAAAAAATTGCCTTTTTAATTACTCAATATAAAAATAATATGAAAAAAGCAGTGACGTACTCAAATTTTTAAATGTATCAAATATCTAGTTAGGATGACTCAGTGCCGCACATGGAATAGTTAAATTAAATCTAATTACATGAAATTAAGTCCCACTTACTTATTACTAACAATATGCCAAGTGTAATCAAAATCAGCCAAGTAGTTTTTGAGATATTTGAAAACCAAAAGTTTTTTAAACAAACTGTATTTTTTAAACTAACTTTTGAGGCCTAATTTTAAAGAAAATTTTCACTTTTGACGGCTGACAAAACCAGATTTCAGTTCTTCGTATACGAAACAACACATTTTACATATAACATAAGATTAGTAATTAATGCACAAATTTGATACGGTGACCTTCTTGTCTATAAAAATGTATTTTGATACTGATTTTATCTAAACATTTTTGAAAAAAAAATTCCAATTATGAAATGAAAGTGTATGAAAATGAATAAATTAGATCAGGGATAATATGTACAATTGTTAACAAATAATTATCTGTATTTAGGTTTTTCAAAACTATTCCTACGGTAAAAACATTTCAGATTTCAAGGTTACTTACTGTTATAGCAGATGTACAAAATAAAACATTTTAACTACTATACGCGAGCAAGAGTGGCTATTCAATAATATACGTTTAGCATGTGACTTACTGGTTCAATTTTTATGAACGAAAATGTACATTATTCAAATTTTTATAGTTGATTTATATCGAAACCCATGGATACTACCCAAGGATACTGAACTTCATGTAAACAAATAATTGGCAAAAAAAAGATGTCAGTAGTGTCGCTTGTATTCCGGAAACAGTGGTGAGTGTATAAGGCGCGAGTTTTAATTGAAAAACATTACGCATTTATAGTATTATAAAAATTATTTCCAGCCAAAGTATTTTTTCAATAAAATATTTTTTTAAATAAATGATAAGTAATTTCAATTTTTCAATAAGGAATTAGTTGAAACAAATTGCATACTTCAAAATAATCACTACGAAATAAAACTGATTACTTGCTTACTTCAATCCTATTTACTACGGATGAATAACTAGCGACGCTAGTGGCATAAAAAGTAAATATTACTATTACCATTTCGTTGCCATATTTTGTCAATTCTCCCGTTTGAGTTCGGTATCCTTGTGTAGTATCCATGTCGAAACCATTCGGCATTTGAAAAAAACCGTTTCGAACAACAGTGGTTCTACAAATACTACCAACTGTTGATCTAAAAATGTTTTCGAAAACCGAATGGATTCGGTCCAAGTCAACTGTATAAAACTTGAATTGAGTACATCACTTTTGTACGCAATGGTACCGCGTATTTAAAAACAATCTTTTTAAGAAAGCTGTTTAAATTCTATTCAAATACGTATTGTTTTGGGTCAAATTAAATAATATAGCCTATACTATTTTATAGTTTATATAAATTGTTTTTAAATTATAATGAGCAAAAATTTGCTCAATGAAATAATATTTAAAAAAAAAATGTAAAAAAAAATACTCACTAGAAAAATTGCGCGTTGCTAGCATTGTAGTAAGTATTGCACCCTAAAAGAAAAGATTTATTAGTAAATACCAAATATTATTTCAGTTTGAAATTTATAAGTTTATACTCGCTACTATGGATCACAAAAGTTGATGTCATTTTTTAAAATTTTATAAATGATTTGTGCCTTATTGATTAGGTTTTCGAAAAAATGTTTCGGATAAAAGTTGTTCATTATAAATATAATAACAACTTTTATTCGAAATTTTTTTTCGAAAACCGAATGAATAAGATACAAATGAATTATAAAATTTAAGAAAATGGTATCAACTTTTGTGGCCAAGTGGTTTTAATATAGGTAAGGGGCACAGTCGTATTTACAGGTCTTGAAACTCTATACAGACTTGAGTTAAAAAAATAATAACTTCAGGAACGTCTTAGGCCATACTGGGCCGTTTGGTACACAGAGTTTGAGGGCCCGTTTTTTAAAAAGCTTAAAAAACATCAAATGCTTAATTGCGAGCAGAACTTCTGTTTTCTAGTTTCAGAAAGCGAATTCAGAACTGTATTTGCACCTAAACATAATGTCAATATTTCCCATCAATTGTTTGAACCCGAGAAAAAATGGAACAGTTTTGAACGAACTGATATTTAAACTTCAAAAGCACATATAGGCCCTCTAATTTCCGAGAGAGATTTCAGAACTTTATTTATATCTAAAAATTTTGGGAATCTTTTTCATCGAATTTTCAAATTCAAGAAAAAATTTGAACACTTTTTGGAGGAACTGAAAATGTACTACTTTTACTGCTTCTGAAACAAATCCAAAAATAGCAAATTCACATTGTTCTTTTGGTCTTGCCGGAAAAGACTCAGCCATATATGTTGCATTACATAACTCTGCACCAGCCAAGTAGCGGCGCTTGTAAAGGCGTTGTGTGTATTTCGAACTGGGAGGTTATGGCTTCGAATCCTGACATCGGCAGTTTGTCAATTATATAAAAAATAGAATTATCAAGACTGTGCAAAAAATTCAAAACCATATCTGCTATATATTAATGCTCTCCAGTGTACAAAAATTGCATAAATCTCTCAATAGGTCTTTTAAGCGATTAATCTTTTCTATGAAGTTTCTGAATTTATATTTACGTCCGTGACTAAACATGGTCTAGCCACGTCAAACGTTTAGCCAAGATATGCAGAATTTGATCAGACTGGGATCAAAACGTCGTTCTTTATCGGGAGAATGCAGCTGTTTACACACTCTTTTTAGAAAATGTGGTGTAGCTTAGCGCTGGTGACCGACTAAATCCCTCCGAAATCATTCCGCCCAACATAAAGTGAACTAAATTGTAGATACTTGTTAACAAAGCGATTCCTCCATTCTAGAAAAAATTATTTTAATAAAAGTTTTAAATTTTTTTTATACTAACTTTAAGCTTACGCCTCGCATTGAATTTCTTGAGGCAATCGACAGTTTCTTGACGATGCACCATTGAAGCAACCCGTTCTCTTTGCTGTAAAAAGATAAAAACATTGATTAGAGAACGATATTATTGTACAAGTTGACACATTTATAAAAATTTATTCTTACATAAATCCATGGGTGTTTAAGTGCTTCAGCTGCAGTAATCCGTTTTCCTGGATTTACTGTTAACATTTGATTGATTAAATTTTTGGCTTCTGGAGTAACAGTATCCCATTCAGGACTTGGATACTATAATATAAAATATAATTTAGTGTAATTAAATTGATATGATTAAAAAAAAAAATTTGATACATACGTCATAGGCACCAGCCTTAATTTGTGAATATAGTCTGTGCTGATCTTCATCCCAAAATGGAGGATAACCCACTAGTAATATATAAAGTATTACGCCGCAAGCCCATATATCTACTGGTTTTCCGTAAGGTTCTTTTTTTAATACCTGTGCATAAAAAAAAGGTTAGGTACTATATTTTTCGGTGAATAAAATTAGAGTAATAAATTTTACTTAGAATTATTATTTTATTAAAACTAGGGATTATCAGAATGGAAAAAAATAATGAAACATAATATTTATAAGAATGAATGTTTCAAAGAAGAATCACTCAGTTTTTTGATATTGTTAGAATAGAGAGTTGATTCTTTAAGGTAGTTCCCCGGCATGAAATCACTTTCCGACGGATTTTGCTCATTTTTTCTTCACAGGCTAAAAATAAAGTTATCTAATAAATCCCGAAGTTTCAGAATTAATTACCGTTTAGAACGCGAGATAATAATTAATAACAAAGTTCGCAATTTTGACGATCACCTCTCATTAGAAGCATATAAAACTTCATGCCCGCCCAACTATTGTCTGTTGTATTAAAAAAAAAACTCGACAGAATTAAGAAAAAAAACAAGGAGAGTAAAGATAAATTTTTCTTAAATAAATTTCATTTTTTAAATCGCGTTTTACCGTTTTATTTTCGAAATATAATAATTAAAATTTGTTTTTCTTTCAAAATTACATTATTGTGTATATAAATATGTATGTGAGTATACAGGGTGAGTCGAACCACACACCTGCACACACCTTCACTTCCTTCCACGAGTCTCCCATTATATCAAGGAAGTGGAGGTGTATGCTATTATTCACCTGGTTCGACTCATCCTGTATATATATATGTATTTGTATTTGTTCTAAAATAAAAGCTAACCGGTTTTTTGTCATGATTATACAAGTAAATGTGGAACTACCTTAAGTTAAATGATAAATTACTAGGAGTTTGGTACTGTTCAAACAATTTGAAGTTTCTATTATACAAATCAGGGATATTGGGGATGCGAAATTTTTGACATCCGCGGATGCGGATATTTCAAGGCTCACATCCACGGTTGTGGATTTATATATAAAGTTTTTTTTTTAGAGATACTTAATTTAGGTACATGAATAAAGGAAAATTAATAATCTTTTTATTATAATAAAATTTTTATTATGAAAATTTAAAATTTGGGGCATTATATTTAATAAAGAGCAATGTCGCTGCCTTTTCAGGTTCCATCCTGTTTCGCAGAGATTCATAGATTAATCCCGCGCTATATAGACTAAGCTGCTCCGGGTGCATCGATTTTAGATGGTTACTCAAAGGCGTGGTTGTACGGCCTTTTCGAGATAATGTTTATTACATATTTTACACTGAAATTTATCTCGAACATCCTCATCTAGTTTAAATAAAGACTAAATCACACTTTGCCGTCGGTGGTGGTATTGTTGATTCACTTATCAAACAGATTATTCAAGGCGAAACATTCAAACAATAATGTAAATTGTTGGAATAAATAAAAAACATCCGTATAATAATATGTCTAAAGACGTTGTGATTTATTTACAACTAGCAGTACCCGTTGCGGCTTCGCCCGCAAAAATTTTGTAACGCCCTTATAACCAAGTAACATAATATTTTCTCCTGATAAATTATACACCTATACGTCTGCATATGAACAATGGACTGTATTAATATATGATCCACTGTTACATATCAATCACTTTATGCAGACTGCTGTCTGTTGCATGCTTATATAAATAACAGTCAAAATGTCTACATCCCCACTTCTGGCAGACAATGTATAACACACTGCACCTAAGCAACGAACATCTGACCTATTTATACAAAAACTTGGCAAATTATATACTAATACCTTCCTCGAGAACCACTCTATCCATTGGTGAAAACAGCATGAAAATCGATGCAGTAGTTTTTGAGTAAATCGCGAACAGACAGACAGACGCGGATGGGGGATTTTATTTTATACTATGTAAGGATAAGAAATGCTCAGCAACAAGAAACATCCGCAAAAAGCATTCATTAATGCGGATGCTGAAATGAATGCGAAAGTTCTGCGATTGTGAAAATAAAGACTAAAATAAGTGTTTTAAAATATGTAAATAATAAAATGACAATTTTCAAAGAAGAAAATATTAAAGATTGTTTGTTTAGAATTTTCTATTTTTATATTTAGTGTATGTGTAGTATCTACATACCTATACATAATAATAATATAGTGAATAATTATTTATGTGTGTATAGTAAACCTATTTTACTACAAAGAGAGTAGTCGATCATTAATGATTGTAATTAGGTCATTTGAATGGAAAAAAAGGTAGTAAATATTTCAGCTTTATTGAATCGGGTTAATTATTATATTTATTTTATAAATAATAATACCTTAAACAACTACTTATGAACTATTTTTAAAATCTGTTATCGTTATATACAGAATGTTACATAACAAAAGTGGGTTAAACATTGTATAGCTAAATAAAAACTTTTTAACCAAAAATAGAACCGACGAAAGAAGAAAGTAAGTGAAAAGCAAAAAATAAAATTTTTTGCTTTTCAGTTCCTTTGTTATGTATATATATATATATATATATATATACATTATTATAGTATATATATATATAGTATATATATATATATATATATATATACATATATATATATATATATATATACATTATTATAGTATATATATATATAGTATATATATATATATACATATATATATATATATATATATATAATATATACATACGGGTGAACATGAGAACCTCTTCCGGTTTTTTCGTTGGTTAAAAAAACATTCAAACTGCGCAACGATATTGAGTGCTTTCAAAGTGTTTACACACAGACAATATACAGCGATTATGATATTTGTTCTTTAGTGGAAGCGCTGGGTAGTCTTATTTTTTTAATTGTTTTTTTGTGGCTAAAATTTGGAATTTTTTTTTTCAAATTTATATGGGACTACTCTGTAGTCCGATTGAATGTAATGCGTGATCATACATTTAAAAAAAATATACAGGTTGAATTGAGTACCTCCTTCTTTTCGTCGGTAAAAAAAGTACTAATGTCATATATTCAATTGTTTTTCGGGTCCATAGCATCTGATTTTAATTAAAACATACGCACCTCAGGTGATAAATATCCAGGAGTTCCAGCAAAACCATACCATGCTTGTTGTTCACCTTGTACTTCAATGGCTAATCCAAAATCTGCTAATTTTACGGCAGCACCTTTTGCTTTACTCGCTAATAGCAAATTTTCTGGCTATAATTCATAAAGATTTTTTGATGTTATTAATAATACTAAAATGAAATGAACTTATTATGGCTACACTTCATTATTATAAAGTATTAGAGTTCCAAGAAAAATGATCAGAAGATAAACTCTAGTAAAATTTAACTGGTAGTACAATTTAATTGGTAATTAATTTTTGGATTTTATTCATATTAAGAGAGATATTCCATTTTTGGGAGGGAGAAATTTCTCTTGGACCAATTTTGTTCATTAAGAAAATTGTGGATTAGGATCGATCTAAAATTGTGGCCTCTGAAGCGCGTACAGATCCACATATATATAATATAAATTTTAATGACGGTCATTTTCGACATCTACTAGTTAGAACTGATAACATCTACTAGTTAGAACTGATAAATGATGTCTTACACGATAGATTGATTAAAACATTTTTTTCGTTGTACCAAACTGATTCCAATTTTTATCTAAAATAATTTATTTTCTAATCTTTGACTGGCTATTTATATGGCCTAACATTATACAAAATTTCAAATCCTGACGTTATATAGATTTCGAGAAAAACCTGTGACTACTTTTGCAGTTGTTTAAACCGAACATTTGATAAAATTTTTTTATCAAGGTCGTATAGCTACGAGTATATATACAACGATCTACCGGCACCATAGTGCCCGCGGGTGTAGGATTGGAGACCCTTGCACTACGCCAGTGATTCTCAACTTTTTTTTTTGTCGCGGCACACTTTTAACGATTTCAAAATTTGATGGCACACAAAGAAAAAGATAAGTTTAAAAGTTGTTTAGTTACCTATAATACACTGTGTAAAATAGTTTATGATCATAATTTTGAATGTAAAATAAAATAATATGTACTACAAAAACAACAGTACGTTTATTAAGGGATTAATTACAAGTTAATAATAAGAATACTTTTAATGAGATATTTGAGCTTGATGTTTTTTGATAATTTCATTTATATTTGGTCGTAAAAATGACAATGCAACTCTCATAACATCTTCTACATTTAACAGTCTCGATCTTTTTTTCCTTTTTATGTTGGTTAATACTTTACTGTATACATTTCTAAAATTTGGCGGCACACAAAAGTGCCGCGGCCCAGTGGGTGAGAATCACTGCTCTACGCAATTAAATCCTCTTTGATTTGTATAATCGTAATATATCACAGTGTATAATTGCTAAAAATACATATTGAATTTAACTACCTTAAGATCTCTGTGAACAACGCCATTTGAATGACAATGATTTACACTTTCCAAAATTTGTTGAATACAATGTGAAGCATCAGCTTCTGAATAAAATTCTCGTGCAACAATATCTTCAAATAATTCACCACCAGTTACTCTATAAATGAAAATAATAAAAACGATTATTCAATCAGTTTTAATAATAAAACCTATTTTGACAAAATGGAAACCCGACTTCAAAAATCAAATATTCTATAACAAAAAATGCACTAAAAAGTAAAAAAATAATTGCATATTCTTGTGCCAATTTTAGTTTACCGAAGCAAAAATTTTTAAATATATATGTACAATTATTGTTATTTTTGGAGTCGGTGTCAGCATAGAGAAATTCACAGAACTTTTGGACACCGCATCCAAAAATAACAATAATTGTACATATATATTTAAAATTTTTTGCTTAGTTGAACTAAAATTGGCACAATAATATGCAATTATTTTTTTACTTTTTAGTGCAATGTTATAGAATATTTGATTTTAGAAGTCGGGTTTCCATTTTGTCAAAATAGGTTTTATTATATGTTAGAAACTACAGAGCTGAGTTTTCGAATATAGTCAGATTACGTCATTTTAGCACAAAGTTTTTAATCTCGTCGTTCAGGAATAAATAGATTAACAAGATATTTTAAATCAGAAATTGAAAAAACATGAACACGTCCAAAAAAACTGTTAGTAAGGATCATATTGCCAGGTGGGTCTTTCCAATATCCTTTAAAGTTGGTATTTGAAAATTATGAAAACTCGAAATTTCTATCCCGAAATCGAGAATTTTATAAATGTGACACATCATACACATGAACAACGTCCTTAAAAATTAAGAAATACCATTAAATTTTCTTTCTTTGTTAATCATTTTCAAAACACCTTTAGAAGGGAGACTAATATTACCAAGAGAGTAAATGTTTTTCATTTAAAGCACGCGACTGTGACATTATTTTTAATGTAGCTACACTACCTCCAACCACTTCATTTAAATTAATAAATTTACAAATATGAAAAATTATTTATTGTAATGAAAACGACATCAAATTTTACGGTAGATTTTCAACAAATATTTCACATTAATACTATGTAATTAATAATAAATATATGTCGTGTTCTCTTGAGTAAAATTCTAGCATTTAGTAATAAATAATCTTCTGCTTAAAGAAAATGCTGTGAACACGCTACTATATTTTTGGTTATTGGATTACGTGGCATTTTTAAAATATTCATCCAAATTTTACACGATCTGTTATTTCAATTTATACATAAATTCTATTTTCGACCTTTTACCAAATGTGGGAAATTTTTGGAATCGAACAGTGAACTTGTTTTTAAGCCTACAAATTTTGGGTCATATTATTTCATTTGGGTCATATTATTCATATTATTGTGCTAACTATTATTCTTGTACCAAATGTCAGGACATCGTTGCAGCAATTTTGAAATTTATAAGAGATATGTCAAATTAAACACAAAATTTGGAAAATACGACTTCAATTTAGTATATTTACATACTAAATTTGTTAAAATCGGATAAAATTTGACTGTGTTAGGGTAAAGTTAATATTTTTGGAATTTAGTGACGTCACTGAGTACAAAAATTAATTTTTGGAATAATTTAGCAAGTTTATCGGATTTGAATGAAATTTTTTTTGAAACCTACTAATTTTGGGTCACATTATTCATTTTTAGCAATATTATTGCGCTAACTATTATGCTTTCACTAAATGTCAGGACATCGATGCAGCAATTTTGAAATTTATACGAGATATGTTAAATTAAACACAAAATTTGAAAAATATGACGTTAATTAAGTATATTTACATACTAAATTTGTTAAAATCGGATAAAATTTGACTGTGTTAGGGTAAAGTTAATATTTTTGGATTTTAGTGACGTCACTGAGTACAAAAATAAATTTTTGGAATAATTTAGCGAAAGTTTATCCGATTTGAATGAAATTTTTTTTGAAATCTACTAATTTTGGGTCATATTATTGATTTTTACCAATATTATTGTGATAACTATTATTCTTTTACCAAATTTACTAAATTTGTTTAAATCGGATAAAATTTGAATGTGTTAGTAACGTCTTACGGTTACGTTCTCACGGACTTTTAGCTATGATGGCCATAAGTAAATAACTGGTTTAGTTTAGTAAATAGGACGAATAGGACGAATGATTAATGTTTTGAACGTTGATTTAATTCATTCTATCATCTGACCGAGCCAGTTTGCTTAATGACTAGATTTATTCAGTCCATCGACCGAATGACTAATTATACATCTGGATTACGACAATCTATATATGTTTCAAATATTTATTTATGACAAATGTGTACTGTAGTGGGCGAACTAATGTCATAATTAAATTGACCCAAAGGTATAATTAAAATACATCCCTAACAAACCCTCATTTTTTTATTGAATATTTTCCTATAATCAAATGAACCCAATAGAAACACAATAGTCAGATAATTAATTAATATTGCTGGTGGGTTTAATTAAATATTGTATGTTTCAATAAATAGTGTATTAGGAAGGAATCTATCAACAAACTAAACTAGATATCCTTTCGTTGAAGGTTTCGTTGTGTAATACTTTAAAGTATCTCGGACTCAACTTTTAACATATTATAATTCTGGCAAGGATAAATAATTAACAGTTAAAAATATAGACTTATTAATTTTATTTAATTTTTGAATGTAAACTTAAATTAAAATATTCGAATGAAAACGAACAATATTATTCAGTATATTGTCGCGGTATCTTGGCACTCTTTAGTCTTAAAAATGATCGCTGTCGAACCTACAACAGATTCCGATACTCGACACACAAAAAAAAACTGCAAAATATTAGTTAAGAGTTTACTAAATATTCGTCAATAGGTCAACACGCACTTAAAAAAAAAATTAAACAAAACAAATCTTTATGAAATTCAAACCTGTTGTTTATTTGATTTCAAAGAAAGAATTTGAATTTAACTTTTTTTTTTCAACAACGTTTAATTTACAATTTTGATTATTTTTAATTCAACAATGGTAATTTTAAACCGTATTACTGTTTCTTTAGAATTCAATTAAAAAACTGATTTTCAATTAGGCGAAGCTGTTCTTTATATATTGTCAGCACAACAACGTGTTTAAAAAAAACACGTATAATATTATAAATACACTTCGAATGTTTCAACTGATTCAAATTTTTTGTAGAGGAGTGTACATGACTAAAGTATAATATAAATTTTAAAATGGCCATTTATATAAGTCAAAATATTATAAGAATTTCTCCAACTGAATATGGTGGAGTTTCAGACAATATTAATTCATATTAAAATGAAATCAACTTATCCATGCTTGAATTTAAAATTTAAAATTACTGTCCACTCAGCTGAAGGAATCCAATATATAACAAAAAGTACAATATTTATACATAAAACAAAATTTATACAAAACTAATACAAATTATAAAGTATGCCATTGTATTAAGCCCAATAGATAGTTACCCATGCCAGCGAACTTACAAAATATGTGACCATGGGTCAGGGCAATATCCAAAGTATATGGATATCCGTATCCAAAGTAAATGGACAAGTAGTCGCCCAACATTAAGCCAAAAAACTGCAGTTGCGGGAAATTATTTATAAAGTTTAGCCCTGCAGAGGAGTGTTTCTTAGGGTCAGGAATAAGAATCCAAAGAATTCTCTCTTGGTGGATGAAACATCCCCTAATTAACGAAAAACCACCCCGACAGGATTTCGGAATAGAGAGTGTATGGCCGAGAACATGAACAGTCAGATTGGTCGTAATAATATGATCAAAATTGCGTTGAATCTTTTTTTTTATGATAAATTTTCGAATAAAAAAAAACCTAACGAAATATCTTTTTTCATCATTTTTCATTCTAAGTAAAACGAATAAGACTTTACACGAAAATATCAAGGAAATCATATTTATTTGGACAAAAGTATAGGACCTTTTTAAATTACATGATGAGTGCTTCAAAATATTTTTTTATCAATGAGTTTGTCGGCTCTTAAAAATAACGGGAGTTATAAGTGAATCAAAATTGCCTAGATATGATTTTTCTGGGAAAATGCATCATCAATCTCCTAGATCAATCTCCATTGGCTTCTGTACGAACAGCTAGCTTAAAATTTAGTGACACCCAACTCCCTAGCTACACTTTTGTACACTGATAGAAGGAATTTCTTTCCTCAAGAAAATATATTTTCTTCAAAATATTTGCTTCAATAAAGAAACCCTTGTTTTCATTCAAGACTACGCAGTCGAACCAAAAACATACGTTTGTTTGAGCGAAGAAACTAAAATTCTTGAAAAGTGTTTAAAATCATTTAAAGTACAGTTCGTTTATCTTGGTCTAAGAGAGTCTTTCTTGGCCAAATACTCTTGTGATTCTTTAGCCAAAAAAATGAAATTCTAGTAAAAAAAATATTTTTTTTATTAAAAAATAATTAAAAAACTCAAGAAGAGAAAGTTTATGCAGCTTCTTTAACTGAATTATATATATTTAACTGAAATATATTGAACTGAAGTATATCATTACTTCTTTAAAAAGTTTCAGTTGTTTGGATTTAACAAATGTTTATTTTGGTCCGAAATTTTAGCATCTTGGTCCAAAGAAATCATCATTTCAGTTTAAGAATTTCGAGATTCTTGAGTCCAGAATCAGTTTATCCTTAGTTAAGATAATTTTCTCAAGTCAAAACTATAGATGTCAAGATACTTATTTTCTTCTACCAAATAAATATTATCTTTCCTATATATGAGAGTCAGAAATTCTTGGTTTAAAAAAATTTTTCTTAACTTCTATCAGTGTATAAAATAAGATTAGTTTTTTTTGTTCGTTTTCATCATTAAATTTTCATGAAATGAAACAGAAGAATGTAAAAAAGCAATAAAAAAAACTACTATAATAAAATTATACTTACAAATCAAATACTAGATAATGAAAATTTTCTTCCTGAATACTATCATGTAATCTCACTGAAACAAAATAAAAAAATTGGTTAATAATTTATGTATTAAGTAATATAAATATTATTTATTAAAAATTAATATAAAATACTTGAATTATTTTATATCATTTTCATTATTATAAAACAAAGAACACAAAAAAACACCAGACATTTTTTTATTAACATCATGCTAAAAAGTTTTTAAACAATCTTTTTTTTTTAAATGCAATTTTACATGCAATATAGAAAATGCTTTTATGCAGTTATTTCATTTTTTTATGGTTTAAGGTAGTTCCAGCACTTTGCTATACAATCAGGACAAAAAACCGGTTTGGTTTTATTATAGACCAAATACATATACACACATACACAACACATATTCACTATTCATATATATACAAATTATTGTAATTTTGAAATAAAAAAATAACTTTAAACTTTTATATTTCGAAAAAAATTCGTTACGCAGGAGCTGCGTCAACTTAGCGAATTTCCTTAGAATACATAAATCACTCTCTAGTGGTCATAATTTTAGTGTGATCAAAATGAAATATAATATCTGATATGACTTTAGTATTTGCAAAAATTAAATTTACTAATAGCTAAAATAGAACGATATATAACGATTATAGTTTATAGTTACTATGGAAACGACGATCAAAATTTTTTAAAATAAAATATATTTTGTGTATTCGTGTCAAACAAACACAAAATATTAAATATATCTCTTAATATTAGAAAAATGTATAAGGAGTAAAGTTGTAGAAAATCAAGTTTGCTACAATTCATTATTAAAATAATGTAAGAGAACTCTAGGTTTTTTGAAATTACATTTCAAATTTTGCCCCTATTCTAGAACATTTGTTTGTATTTTATAAATACGTATTTCGACTACAATGTAGTCATCATCAGTATGAATTAGCTAATCGTAACTATCTCTGGGATATGGATTCAGAGATATGTTGCTTGTTGCTAATTGGTGCGTGTCTCACACATTAAAAATGTAACTCTAACTCAATTAAATCACAGTTTTTATTACGTGATTAAACTTTTTTACATGGTATTAACTATTTTATAAAATTTATTATACATTAACAGGACTGGCCCTAGGATAAGCGACGACGCCCTAACGGGTGAACAAACGTATTCAACTTATAGTAAACCAACAAAGAATATCAAAGCTATAATCTATTCATCTTTTTAATCGGTGTTTTTATGTATATATGTTAAATGAACAGATAAAATATAAAGTCATTTCTTTTATAAAGATGTTACGTTGTTACAAAGACAACCAAAAATGAATAAATAATACAGACGAAAATGCATTAAAATATTTTTAATTATCCCATTTTGTGATAACTTTTGTGTAAGTGTGTTTTGATACTAAAATAACATTTTATAGGGAAACAAATTTAATGATAAATAGTAAAGTCGCGGCACACGGTTCATGTATCACAACAATATTGTAAAATAATTCACTTTAAATTGAAAAAATCGAATAGATGCTAAAAATTAAATTTTGCACATTTACAGTGTGCTATAACCCAGTTATATCCTCTACCTACGTGATTAGATTGTCATTATGAAGGTAGATACGTAATCATATTACTTTGAAATTAAATTTCAAATACAATTTTCTGTATGACATCATCATTTCGACATGTTGATTTAATAGTACAGAGTGTGTAAAAAGTATCGCTACGTGCAAATATGGATTTAGCTCCAAAGATATAATATTTCAACAACCATTTCCGAACATTTTTACCAGAAAAATGTATTTTACTTCTAAATTATGATACTTGAAGTTATCTAAAAACTCTTAACTAATTATCATGGAAGAAAATTCATTTTTTTATACATTTTGTATGGAACGGCTTTTTTGATGATATTGATTTTGAGGCGGTACGAAGTTCGCGGGGTCAGCTAGTATTTATATAGTTATTGGCAATTTAAATAAAATATCTAAAATCTAGAATATCTCTCTTAATATTAGAAGATGAAAAAATTTATAATCAATAAAGTAGTAATGAATCAATTTTAGTACAAAAGCCCAGCGATTATTTCAAATTTTTATAATTGATTTATGACTTATTTATTCGGTTTTCGAAAGAATGCTTTGGATAAAAGATATTCATTACAACTATACTAACAACTTTTTTTCGAAACATTTTTCCAAAATCCGTATAAATAAGGAACAAATCAATTATACAATTTTGAAATGGTAGCTCAACGTTATTTGTAAAATTCATTACCAGACCACATTTTCGGTAACTATAGTATTTACTATAGTATATAGTTACAACTCTGGTAACTTGATTTGATAGTTATTAAAAATAATTACGTAATCAATTGTAGTAAAGTTGATTTTCTACAACTTATACTATATTTTTTCGACTTTTCTAAGAGATATTTTATATTTTGTGTTTTTTTTTCTTTCTCTTTGTCCCCTTTTTTCCTCGATCGATTCTACTCATTAACAAATTTGTCCTTTCAAATACTAAAGAGGTTCGGAATTTTATTTTGATCTAACTAAAATTGTGACCTTTAGAGAGTATACCCACAAATGGAAAATATACTAATTTATGTATATGCTGTAGTCACTCTAGCGGTCACAGGTTGCCATGAGGATTAATACGATTAAAGTAAATTAAGATCTATTTCCAAACGTGAAGTGAGGTATTTATTCTGGGGAAATTCGTTAAGTTTACGCAACTCGTGCGCAACGAATAAAACAAGCAAGACGGGTGGGATGTATTAAATGTCTTGTTACAAGTATGGAAAGCACGTGACATGGTTTCTAAATATCCTCTATGTAGAATCCGAAAATGAATAACCAGTTACGTGTGTACGTTACACCCTGTATATATTTCCTATACAGTAATACAGAATTGTCGGTTGTCGGTTATATAAATATAAATATATAAATGTAATGTGAAATAAATTAATCATTCGTATGTTGTCGATGTTCATCGGACAATATGGTTGGTTATATACGACAGCACCATGTTTATTTACACTCAGTGATCGTTAAAATTGTGCCAATATACTGTCGAGAAGGTTGTCATGGTGACTGATTACTTCCACCAATTAGAAAGAAAACGTAAATTGGATTCAATAATTTTAATAAACACATTTTAACTTGGGGATGGATAATATATTATAATCAAATCTAAACCTACAAACGTATATTTTTTAAATATATTTCCCCTTATATCAAGTACATATTGTATTCGTATAGTCGAATATTATCCAAGGGACTGTATGACTTTTGTCGAAGTAATTCGCGAAACGTTAATTTTTAGAATCCTCATAACTTCGATTTTTCGATCCCTTTCAGTTTGTAATTTATTGTTTCGTAAAGTTCATCGATTTAGTAAAAATTCACCAGTCCAAGTGGCCGAGAAGTCTAAGGCGTTATATCTGCGCAGTATGCCTACTTGGAAACTGGAGGGTTATGGGTTCGAATCCCGACATAGGCAGTTTGCCAATTATTAATAAAAAAAAGGGGCGGTTAATTGACTAAACAGTCGCCGTATGGATAAGAAGGAAGAAACTGGCTATGCTTGAGAAGGTTTTCTGCAGTTTCCTTCACGAACTCCAGATGAATATCGGCATAGTTCCTATCATAGTCGGCTGCAGCCGCATATCCTACCAATTCCAAGTATATACACAAATATTCCTTCCACTCCACTAACATCCTCACATCCTTAGACATCATAATGGACCTTATGGTCGAAGTGAAGCGCGTCCAGGGCAGCCTCTACAATCTATCTATCTAGTAAAAATTCGAAATTCTATAGTACTTCCCGCCGTGTTAGCTATGTGGACAATTTCGATAACGTTCATTGTTTATGTCATGAACATTGTTTATGTCATTGTTTATTCAATCATAACAATTCTTGAATACTTTTCGTAATCTTAGAAAGCTAAAATTTTGTATACAGACTGGATTTGGCAAAGTTTTGACAAATTTTTACAAAATTTAAAAGAAATATGACCAAAAAAATGCATTCAATGATAAAAATTTCGATAATAATTTCTAAAATACTCTTTATATCTTCGTTGCTGGATAAAATAATTTCAATGTATCTCAGCCAGAAATCTTTGTTATTTTCGCATAATATGTACAAATTATCATTTTATTATCTCCAAGAGGAATTATTGCCCTATATAATTTCTGATACAAAGCGTCATTTGAATAAATACTAAGGGAATGAATCTTCATAAAATGACCGACGGAATTACTCCTTGAATTTTTTATATGTATGTGTTGTATATATTATTATGTTATATATATATATATGTATATATATCTATATCTATATATATATATATATATATATATATATATATATATATATATATATATATATATATATATATATATATATATGTATATATGGCACGTGTCAAAAGGCCATTGACCTTGCCACTAGGAAAAAAGAGGCATTGTATATTGTCTGTATGAATAAAAGAAAATGTTTGATTTTTTTTATAGGGTAAACTCACTCGTATATATTTTTCAATGATAAATTTATTGTGAATCACTAAAAATGCTTAAAAGCTTTTGGTTTAACAAAAAAGCGAGACCATTAACATTTATAATATTGAAAATTAAATTTTTATGAACATTTTTCTTTTTTCATAAATGAAGAGAAGATATTTTTTATAAAAAAATTGTTTTTAAAAATTCTTCTCTAAAAAAATATGACTAGAAAAATCAATAACACTATTAAAGTAGCGATCATTTAAAAAAAATTTATAATTAATTTGTTATTCAAATAATAAAAACTTATGCCGCAACTTATGAAACAAAATTGTATGTTTAATATAAATAAACAATACAAAGAACACTTACGCCTAGATAGCGGTATTTCGATTGCAACGCAATCATCGTCAGTTGGAAAATTTCGTATAATACATAATAGAAATAAAATCAAACACTTGACAAAACGACGGACTTGACAAAACTATAATATTTTCTGGTTTGACTACGGAAATTAAACATATAATGTTTTACATATATTTTCAGATTGATTTAACATTATAAATTTTCCTTTTTCATAGGCTGTTAATTTATTTTAAGAAAAAAAATAATCAAATAAATTTTTTATAAAAATTTAAATAATATTTTGAATTGTATAAAATGCTTCTAAAAAAAATATAAAATTATTTTAAAATTTTGTTGATTGTCATTTCCACAGGAACTATACTTATAAAATTATTTTATTAAATTTTGTTTCAATTTTGAAATATCATTTCCATAGAAACTATAAACTATACTAACACACTATAAGACGTTATATATAAAAGTTAGAAATATGCAAATTTGCATTTTGGGTATTCATAAATTTAAATTTTTTATAAATGAATTAATGTTAGCGCCATCTAAGCAGAATATTTCAAAATTAAATAAGTTTTCGTTACATAGTAATATATATTTGTAATATAGTAAATAACTTATAAGAGTAAACTCCACCACGCGTCGGAGCCGACACGCACAATTTTTTTTAATACTTATGAAATATGGGTATTATTCTAATGTATTTAATAGCGTCAGCTACTCGGAATAATATGCCGATGCTAATAATATCCCAATTTCCGAAATCAATTGAGCTATTTACTAGTTCAAGAAATTCTCAATTCTCAGAAAGTCACAAAAGCGTTATATAATTGAAATTTGTATGTGACTGACTTTCTTTATTATTTTGTAAATTAGGTATCAAAAAAATCGCACGGGAAAGGCGAAAATGTTGGACAAAAGAAATTATTTACTATATATAACTAATGAATACCTGATGAAAATAACAAACTTGCTGATTGAGAATGGTTACCAAAAGATGGCATTGTGGTTTGTTAGTGTAGACAGGAAACAAAATTAATTTATCTTGCGTAGAAGATTCAATTTTCATTGTATGTAATTAACGAAATACCATGTTTATCATGTAGAGTTAATCCTTATTGACGTTTTATATAGTGAGAATGGTTATTGGATATTACAAATTCATTATTATATTTCATTTCATTGTTTATTGTATACGAATAAGTCCAGTATATTTTTAATCATTTTATATGTATCAGAAAAAGTTTACGAGACGGACTGACTAGTCAGTTTTATTAGCTAAGAGACTGATCTGCTTATATCAAAACACTAACAACCTGTATATCCACCTACGAAAACAACAACATAATTATTTAACGGGTCAAAATTAATTCAAATTAGCTACAGATATTTTATTTTATTGTCATAACATTAATGGGAAGACTGAGTTTTTATGTCTCTAACCAAGGAATCATACTTAGGTGTATATCCTGACAAATATAATAGTAATGAGTCATCAGTATGGGAATCAGTCAGGACAGAACGTTGTTTAGTCTTCGTTAACTTTAAGTAGGAAAATGCCGATTAATTCAGGTATTTACTTTTTCTGTTTGTATTGTAAAATGATATACGATAGAAAATATTTTTAGATTTCCATAACTAATTCGTTAACACAGAGTAAGAATTATAAATACGAAACTGAATTCATAAGCGTTTTTATTAAGGACATTCCAGCACTGTGTTATATAATCAGGACAAAAAACCGGTTTGATTTTATTATAGCGCAAATACATAAACACACATATACAACACATAGACAAATACACTGTTCACATATACAAAATAATGTTATTTTGAAGAAAAAATATAATTTTAAACTTTTATATATCGAAAACAAAACGGTAACACACGATTTTTTATTTATATAATAAATATTTTATCTTTACTCTCCTAGTTTTTTTTTTTAAATTCTGTCGAGTATTTTTTCTAATACAACAGATAATAGTTGGGCGGGCCTGAAGTTTTACATGCTTGAGAACTTTGATATTAATTATCTCGCATTCTAAACGGTCAAAAATTCTGAAACTTCGGAATTTATTAGAAAACGTTATGAGCAAAATCTGTCGGATAGTGGTTGTATGCTGGAACATCCTTAAATAATATCTTTTTGAGTTTTTCCTTTTAGGTTATGATCAATATGACAAAATTGTTGGAAAGTTTAGTTTTAGATAAACTTTTATGTAGTAGTATCCTAAGAATATTAAAGATGTGAATGATATTCACATAGAAAGTGTGATTGAACTCTAATAAGTGGTGTCGATTAAATCCCTATGGACACTATTTACAAACGATACTTGAAATCAAAATTGACTTTTCCTTTTACTTGTTACCAGGTTGTTATTCGATAAGCACACGCAGCAAATCAATGTTCTTCGAAACAACTTTTCAAATTATTACGAACAATAATACTGTTTATACAATAGGAAATATGCATGAAAATTTTTTTTCACATTTATTTTCAGAATATGAAAATACTCTTAATACTGTAATAATATTTAAAAACGAAATTAAAATCCGACAAATCAAGGAAGCTATAAGCTTTTAAAGATTATTATCTGTCTCTTTCTTGCAAAAATACTAAAAACGGAGTTTTACGTGTATTTTAAATGGTGAAAGTGTAATATGACGTCACATAACATATCAAGAAGGCTATCACCCTCTTTGTCTAATCGGAAATTTCAATCATTCATATCTCGCTTATTTTTAAAGTTATTTAAAAAGTAATTTTACCTTGATATTTGTCAAGTAAACATGCTTCAATTCAAGTGAAAACAAATTTTCATGCATATTCCCTATTGCGTAAGATGAATGAAAGGATATTAACTTTAGAATGGAATTTTTGAATAAACTTTTGTTTTGAAATTCTATAGACTGAACCAAAAGTATCATACAATTTTGTCTCTGCGAGTTGAGGAGTTTTAAGGTATGTTCCTTCTTTAAACGGAGTTTTTAAAAATTTTAGAAAAAGGTCCTCGCACACTTTTATGGGAATATACTTTTGGTGGATTCGAATCTTACCCCTGGTAAATCTATAGTTTATATGACGGTGACCAAATGATACAATGGCCAAAACTCGCGTGTCAAAGTTCAAAATTTAAAGATTCAGTCAACTCTTGGCTATGAACTTTATTAGCCCTAATAATGTGCGGTCACATGACGATATTGTGACAATCGTATAGATAGATAGATTGTAGAGGCTGCCCTGGACAGGCTACACTTCGACCATAAGGTCCGTTGTGATGCCTAAGGATGTGAGTGGAGTGGAAGGAATTTTTGTGTGTAGACTAGGAATTGGTAGGATATGCGGCTGCAGCCGACTATGATAGGAACTATGCCGATATTCATCTGAAGTTCATGAAGGAAACTGCAGAAAACCTTCTCAAGCATAGCCGGTTACTTCGTTCTTGTCCAAACGCCGACAGTTTTGTAAATTAACCGCCTCTGTTTGTTTTTTTCTTAATAATTGACAAACTGCCGATGTCGGGACTCGAACCCATAACCTCTCAGTTCCAAGTAGGCATACTGCACAGACATAACGCCTTGGACCGCTTGGCCACTTGGACTGGTGACAATTATATAACAGAATTAGTCTGCTAGCTGTTGTGTGAAAACATTGTATGGCGAATTTAGCTCAAATTTTGAGAGCTGTCGTTTAATAAATAAACCTTCTTAAACATAAATTTAACAAAACGTAATTTAATATAATGTTTTTTTTTTTTAAATGTCATTCTCATTAACCAGCCTCAAATTATTTTTTGATCAAATAAAATTAGTTCAATTTTTCGCTAATTTATTTTACAACCTGAAGGTATGAATTTAATGATGAAATAAATGTATGTATCAAATAATAAATTTTATTTTTATAATTGAATTGCCAATATATATTGTCTAGAAGGTACGATATAGAATGTTCGCTGTCGAATAATATCTCAAACAAGTAATGTAACAACTAACAGAGTTAATTGTTTGAATACCCAGTATATACTGAGTTGTGTATCAATGTTTAAATTGTTAATATTTCTGCCTATTCAATATTTATAAAATATGAATTATTTGTAAATGTTTGTTGTGTCACATTTAAAAAAAAATATCTCATGGCTTTAAAAATGGGCACATTTTTCGCTTTTCTAGGGACTTTGAGCACAAATTAGGAGAAAACTATTGGTTTATGAAAAAAATTTTCAAACAAAAGTTGTTTATTTTAAAGAGAAGAAGATTTTTTATTAACCAATTATTTTTCTACCTTTTACGGTTACAATGATATAAAGTTTCCCCGCTAGCGGGGGGAAACACGTTCCGATTTTTCTCATTAACGAGCTTGGCCTTACTTGTTTGCTCTAGAACACATAAAAAATTTTCAGCTCGTTATCTCTTTTCGTTCTTGAGTCATCGTGTTCACAGACAGACGGACAAGCGGAAATGACCGAATTAGGCATTTTTGTCAAGGATTAAGATTTCCAAGCGTTACAAAGCCGAGACTAAACTTAATATACATTGTATATTTACATATACTGGGTATACAAATCTAAAGAAATATCTCTATAAGATCTTGCAATCATTTTACAAAGACGTAGATTTTATCTGAAATGGGTGAATAATAAATTTGTCAATACAATATGTACAGAAAGAGAAGATTTTCTCTGAATTCTCTTAACTCCCCTCAAAATTTTTGCATTTATCAATGTAGCGGGTCAACGATTAAACGTTATGATAAAACAGCGTTAAATGAAACGTCATATTGTAGATTTTAGTTTATATCATTATTATTATTATCTAGAGCACGGTAGTGCGTAAGGCCGAGATTTAAGGGACACATTCGGACTTCTCACTACAGTGCTATTACTACACCTTAATTTAGAGTCATTTTTTAGGTGCTGTATCTTTTGAACGAAAAGAGCTACAGTGTTGATATTTCGAATATAGATACTTTACGGATTAATACTACTATTTATATTACCTAGCAGTCTATATTGTTTAAGTCTTAAATTCAAAGCTTAGAATTATTGCAAACGGGCTAATGGAATTCCCATTACTAAAGGTCCTTTTTCCTAACAAGTCATATATATTTTAGATATAGTGTCAAAAATTATTGAAATTAAATAAGATAACTATTACAAACGAGTACTACAATATTTCACTTCATCGGTTTTACCCCGAGTTGGTCGGGTTTGCGTGTTTTCGGACCCCGCACTAAAAGGCGTTCTATATATTTGAATTATAGTGTCAAAAATTATTGAAATTAAATAAGGTAACTATTACAACCGAGTACTACAATCTTTCACTTCATCGGTCATACCTCGAGTTGGTCGGATTTTGCGTGTTTTTGAGCCCCTCACTAAAAGGCATTCTATATATTTCTCTATATCAAAACGCTCTTTGTGACTACAGATAAGCGATTCTGCATTACGTCTAAACGTGGGTAGCAGTTTTGTAAAACGTATCGCAATGGCAATCCAGCTGCACGTAATTCAGCTGTTTTACATAACGGAGTTCTTATGTAAAACAACTAGCGGTTTTGTAAAACAGCGGATTCGACGATCCATCTGCGACATATATATAACACACATATGAGTTGTTTTGAGTGTGAATTAACGATATGGATATTATAAATGAACAGTTTTGTATGGTAGTTTTGTACGAACAACATTTGATATACACTTTATACGCTTCACTAACATAAACACTTAAAGTGCTTCACATCTAGGCACAAAAAAGAATGTTTATTAACACTTGAATTCCCAATCATATTTTAATAACAATAATAATTATATTAATCATATAATAAACGTTATTTGTTCAAATGCGTATAGTGCTGGTAGGATCATTTATTCTGTTCCATAGTATTATGGCAAATACGTTTCTGCAGTAATTTGCCAGTAAATAGTCTATAACAACCACTTTAATTTCTGCCGTAAAGTTGCTGCGTATGTGATAGATGTCAGTTTTTTGTTAAAGCTTTTTTACGTAATAAATTATTATTAGAAATCCAACCCCCATTTTAATCGTTGCTATGGAGAAGTTACATTAAATAAATACTTATATTTTACCGCGACAGTATGCGTCTTAAATTTAAACTATTCTCAGCCGTATATCACGAGAAATATTGGTTTTATGTAAATTTTTTATACGACCTTTTTCATGTGGAATTAGCAAAGGGATAAAATTGATTATGATCTCAATTGACGTAAAACCAATAGTTTACGATATATTTTTAGAAAAAATGAATTTCATTAACTTTTGGACTTCAATAATTTTTCTCACAAGTGCAATTTTGTTATTAACTTTTTGTTATGTTTTTATAGGGCCAAAATGAAGAAAGTGATTTTTTCAAGTGGTAAAAGTACTATTTGATTTGATCACGGTCCTATATATCAAAAAGTATTGGTCCTGCGAAAGTTTTCTAGGGGACCTTTTGTATGTCAAATTAACTAAATATTTGGGAAAAACTACCTATCTTTGAAACCGTAAGAGATAGAATAATAATTTAAAAACAAAAAATGTTCTTTTTTTCTAAAAAATAAACAACTTTTGTTTGAAACTTTTTTTCAAAAATTCAGTGTATACTGGGTATTTAAGCAATTAGGTAATTGTAGGTAAAATCGGTCAACTATTTGGCGTAGTTGGGTTCATTATTTTATTTTTTACAGTGTAACAAGTGTCCATAGTAATATGATTTCATAAAATAAAAGTAAATTTTAAATGTAAATCAACAAAAACAGTAAAAGCATAAGCCAACTGATAACACGTATGTACACTCCCGTTCAAAAAAAATGATCAGACCTGAAATGTATAATTTTATTTATTTATAAACAAAGATAAGTAGTATATTTTGTAAGTGTGTAAAAAAGAAATAGAAGTATAAACTGAATTTATATTTTTTATTTATATATACGGTGTCAGTGACAGAGTGAGAATTTAAAGAATATATGTAATGTTAATACATGTTAAGTGTTATATCTTACTCTTACGTATAAAAATAAAATAACATGTTGTATCTGTTACTACAAGAATAATCAAAATTGTAAGAGAAAAAATGCTTTGGATAAAAGTTGTTCATTGTAACTATACTAACGACTTTTATTCGAAACATTTTTCTGAAATCTGAATAAATGAGGCATAAATCAAGGATAAAATTTTGAAATGATAGCTCGACTTTTGACGCCATTTGTACCTTACACAAAACGAATGTTATCAACAATTGGTCAACTAATGAACCATGACGATGTTGATGATAATACTATTTTATATGTAAGTGAAAAAAAAATGACATTAACTATCTTGATGTATTCTCCTTAATGTGGTAAAATCACATGAGGATCAAGCCTATTCCATAGTATTGTGTAGTACCTGCCCTGCCTATGGTGTAATGTTTAGGCGCACATAATATTATGGTAGAAACAATAGAGAGAAAAAAAAGTAATTAAAAAAAGAACATCGTACTAAATGTTAGATGAAGTTGGTCGGTAATGAAGGGCACCCCATCCATATACACATGTACGTAGTACATACATGCAAATGTTACACGTACGTAGTAGATATTTCATATTTAAATATTTCAAAATGCGAATATTGTTGTTACAGGGTTGGTTGTGGTGGTTGTTGCAGTAAGTATATTTTAATATGAATAGAAATTAAATATCATGTACAGGCAGTGTTGCCAATGTTCCAACGCAGGTGTAGATGGACCCAGATTTTAAAATTTCAATAGATAAGATTCGAGACAGAGCAAGTCTAATAAAGAGTTTTTGTACCGCGACTGATTTGATCTATTGTACTAACCTTTCCTTCAAAGGTGTTCCAAAAATCCTATGGTCTTGATACACGTTAGGATATTCCTCGGCGACACCTCAATCAGTTCATCTAGCTGGAGATCTGTCCATTCCAAATGATAGTGTCTTTTAAGAGAGAAACTTTCGCATTCACACAGAATGTGAATTCCGGTCTCATCTTCTTCTTCATGACAAAATCTGCAGAGATCATTCTCTGTGAGATTTATTTTGTGCAGATGTTTATTGAGTTTGAAGGAAGAAGGCCAGTACCAGTCCAAATGGCCGCGCGGTCTAAGGCGTTATGTCTGCGCAGTATGTATATTATATCCACTACACTCACATCCTCAGATCCTTAGGCATCACAATGGACCTTATGGGCGAAGTGTAGCCCGTTCAAGGCAATCTCTACAATCTATCTAAGAATGCCAGTTGGTTTTTTTCTTAGCTGTAAACGCTCAGAGGCATTTTTATATAAAGTTTTTTATAAGATCCATTCCATGATCTTGACCATGGGTATTTACCCAAGAACGGTTGGACTCTTGTACCACCCATGATGATCTGTTTTACAGTTGATTTGTTCCAATTCCATTCAGTTTTCGACAAAAAGTACAGAACAATAGTAATGGTAATCGTAAATAAGACACGCAGTTTTTTCGTTCGTCCACTCCATGTTGCCCGCTCCAAGCCGCAACGATCCGTTGACTGTTGGATAGACTACGATACTGTTCGAACCGTTGCATTATGTCGAGAGATGACGCAATCGACAGGCAACAACGGTCAACTTGTAGCATGCGGCAAGGAGACATATTTTTTGTCGCTTGGTGTTCCTTCTAGGGAAAGACTGTGTGTAGCATGCGTCAATGCCGCATGCTACATGTTGCCTCAATGGAATTGCGTCATTACAGTGCTGAAAATGCCAAAACTGAGTAAATCGTCCAGTTGACAACACTGTATGTAGTACATGAATCAGTTAAAAGTTAGTTAGTAGTAGTACTAACAACACTCACTTTTGACTTTGTGAATAATTAAACTCATATTTTATGGGTTAGAATCTCACATTAAT
The DNA here is from genome assembly GCA_963920215.1 of Nineta flava. NCBI lineage: Eukaryota > Metazoa > Arthropoda > Insecta > Neuroptera > Chrysopidae > Nineta > Nineta flava. The sequence goes on from OY986042.1 coordinate 13,021,099, forward strand.
TACCTAAGGGAGAGCTAAAATTCTAATCAAAGAAATACACCAGAGAAATTTTATAGTGAATCTATCCTATCCACATCATCTGTGTATGAAGGAAGCAACAACCAACTGTCTCTCAGCTAAAACCATGATTATAAATTTGAACAAGTTATTTATTATTATAATAATATTCCAATAATAATATCTTTCTCCCATTTTAATTCCTGACCAAAAAAAAGTGGTGTTATATAGTTTGAAGCTCTGATTTACCTCAGAGAAGCGTGTCTTTAATTTCAGAATATTTATCGAATATTAATTCAGACACAAAGATCATATCGAAATTTCTTTCATCTTCCGACAATTTACCGATTGGTTCAACGTTTTCGGCAACATGGGGTTGTCTGTGATCTTCCGCGTGCTGGAATTCTCGTGCAGTTCGAAATGATGTGAACATTGCTCGAGTGCAAGCAAGTGTTGAGGAAAATCCCGAAACTTCCAGGGTGTTGTGTGTTTAGTAGAAATTGAAAGATTATAGCTTTGATATTCTTAGTTGCTTTACTAAGTTAAAGACTAGGTACGATTTGAATGAGAAGAAATATATTTGTGCAAAATATATGATTCATTTCTAGTTGTCTTTATAACATCTTTATAAACGTCGTATCTTCTTTAGAGTTTAAAAATCTAAAAAAACAAGCTTTTATTGAAATATGAACTAAAAAAGGCAAAATAATTTAAAATAGAATAAAGAGATTGATAACAAAATTAACTTAAATATAAACAAAAGCATGTGGGGTGCTCTCTACGTGCGTTTTCTTAACGGCTCTACTTTTACAAGAGTAAGTAGAGAGCATCCCATGCTTTTGTTTATATTCAAGGTAATTTTTTTGCCAATCTCTTTATTCTATTTTAAATTATTTTGAATTTTTTAGTTCATATTCCGATAAAAGCATGTTTTTTTTTAGATTTTCTAAACTCAAAATTTTATTTATGGTATTTTTTAAACACTTTTTTATAAAAAAAAAAAAAAACTAAAGTGTATTGTCTAATTGGGTGTTGTCTAATTCAACAACAGAATCAAAAGTTATGTTATACTAAGCAATAATAATTATTTTTATATCTGTTCTTTTTAACCGAGTTCACATTGTGAAAGCTGTGTATAGATAGCAGGCAAGTATTAAAACGATTTTATTTGAATTCATGAAAACGACATGTTGTGGGTTAACGAAATTCGTATATAAAAAAATTATTTGCATTCAATGTACACTCCCGTTCAATAAAATTGAACCAACCTAAAATTGTTAATTTTCTTACATTTCATAAAACTCCTCACTTTTGTAACTCTCTGTATATTAATTATTTATAAACAAAGATAAGTAGTATATTTTTTAAATGTGAAAAAAGAAATGGAAGTTTTATATTTTTTATTTACGTAAACAAGTCAGTGATAGAGTAAGAATATGTAATGTAAATACATGTTAAGTTACATCTCCCTTTTACGTATACAAATAAAATAAAATGTTGTATCTGTCAAAAACATTTACTAGAAGAATAATCAAAATTGTGAGAAACTGATTCGGTTTAGGTCAGTTCAATTTTTTTGAACGGGAGTGTACGCTTATGTAATATGTATATTTATTGCACCGGAAAATGATAAATATATAGAAACATTCTATTTAAGAAGGTAGAATCTAAACAATATATAAATACTTAGGATTAGATTTAAGGGAATTGTATTATCAATAGCAAATACCATTACGAAATAAAGGAATTGCAATCATATATATATATATATATATATATATATATATATATATATATATATATGTCAGCAGGCTATAATGTATGAGAATTTGTTTTCGATTTAAAACATAATCGACAGACAGACATAGTAATCACAGACACATACACAATCCGATTACGATAATCGATCGACCATTCGTGTAACAATTTTCCACTATCAACAATTAATTTACGATATGCCTAATAATACATACATATAGAACTATATATATATAAACTTTGAATAATACAATATACCTATACATATAATAAAGCTCTAGATAGATTATTAGGTAAATAAAATTTACATTTGAAAATTCGATGAGAATTTATTATGTATTAATAGCTGTTCCATATATTCGTTTCTATGCAAATTTTAATCCAGTTTAAAAGATATTATTAAACAAAAGTAATATGTTTAGACATTGAAAATCAGTCATATGGACGGACGAAGCCATATACGAAGCACAATTGATGTTTCGTGACAAAAAATAGACATAAACAAAATTTGAAAAAAACGTGTAAGAACAAAAGTTGTTCCGTCTATCGTGAATAGGTTTTTCTCTAACATCAAAGGCTCAGTAGTTATATAAGACAAGTGAAAAAAACATCTAAGTGAATTAATTGCTTAAATGCCCGTTTTATACTGATTTTGTGAAAAAAGTTTCAAACAAAAGTTGTTATTTAAAAAAAAAGGGATATTTTTTGTCTTTAAATTGTTTAAAAAATGGATTTTTCTTCGCAGACGAGGGGAAACCCGGCCAGATTTTGTCCATACGCAAACTTGACCTTACTTTTTAGCTCTTATTATTTTCAACTGATAATAGGGAATATTCATGAAAATTTTTTTTCACTTGAAATGAAGCATGTTTACTTGACAAATATCAAGGTAAAATTACTTTTTAAATAACTTTAAAAATAAGCGAGATATGAATGATTGAAATTCCCGATTAGACAAAGAGGGTGATAGCCCACTTGATATGTTATGTGACATCATATTACACTTTCACCATTTAAAATACACGTAAAACTCTGTTTTTAGTATTTTTGCAAGAAAGAGACAGATAATAATCTTTAAAAGCTTATAGCTTCTTTCATATTTGTCGGATTTTAATTTCGTTTTTAAATATTATTACAGTATTAACAGGTTTTTCATATTTTGAAAATAAATGTGAAAAAAAATTTTCATGCATATTCCCTATTGAAGATACTTCTTCAAGTATCTTCAAGTAAACAAATTCCTTCTATCAGTGTACAAACATAAATTTTTGAAAAAAGGTCACCTAGTGCTGTCGTTATGTTTTCCTTCCCATAAGTAAATATACATTTTTTCCGTATCCTTGTTATTTATTTGAAAAATCAATTTAAAAAAAATTATCACAATAAACAATTTTGTAAATTGCAGTGATTGCAAGTTCCATCATCTAAATCATTCCTTAACTACTCAAACAATATCACAGGTAGTACTACCTACGTTAGAATTTCGCAACTTAAGGTGGTTGGAGCAATAGAACATTGTTAAGAGTATCTAAATAATCTAAAGCAATCCAAGTGGCAGAACGGTTTAAGGCGTTACATCTGAGCAGGATGTCTACTTGGAAACTGGGAGGTTATGGGTTTTAATCCCGACATCGGCAGTTTGTCAATTATTAAGAAAAAAAAAGGGGCGGTTAGTTGACTAAACTGTCGGCGTATGGACAAGAACGAAGTAACCGGTTATGCTTAAGAAGGTTTTCTGCAGTTTCCTGTACGAACTCCAGATGAATATCGGCATAGTTCCTATCATAGTCAGCTGCAGTCGCATATCCTACCAATTCCTAGTCTATACACAAAAATTCCTTCCACTCCATTCACATCCTTAGGCATCACAATCTATCTTTATCTATTTATCTAAATTTTAATCGATTCTGACAAAGATTCTGTTTTTACAACTAATAGCGTTATACCTCAAAGCAAAGCGGAATTCAATTAATCGAATAAACAAACATCTTGTGTTAACAATCCTAAGGTCATACCACTTTTTGTAGCCGATTGATATCAAAGGCTTACCAAAGTTTTTTTACATGTTTTCCAAGAAAATGTAGCTATTGGTCTTGTGTTAACAATCCATACCACTTTTTGTAGCCGATTGGTATCAAAGGCTCACCAAAGTTTTTTTTACATGTTTTCCAAGAAAATGTAGCTATTGGTTTTGTAGCTAATCAAAGCATGTTAAAAATGTAATAGCTTATTTTGAAAATTTACTATTATACACCAACTGTCTTAAATGATAATATAATGAAGAAGATACTGTATTTTCTGGTAAAATTTAATATGATGACGTCACATTTAAATAATAAAATTCATATAAATGTCACATGCAATAAATAAATATAAAATATTGTTTCAAAAAATCTACTTAATATTTAATAAATGTCATTTAGTCAAGGAGGAATCGGCTCACGAGTGTCTCAAAGTAGTCCGATGCAATTTGTTTGTCAGAATGCTTTCAAAATATCCTAAATAAGATAGAAATGCAGTTTGCGAAGGGGTATTGTGGTCTCAATTTTTTTTAAATAATTTTTTTTGGACAACCTAAATGACCGAATATAGCGTCATTTTAAACAAAAAAATCTCATCAACGTTTCGTAAATTTAACCGTTTCCGAGTTATAAATATTTTAATGTTTGAAAAAACACTCAAAACGGCCGTTTTCGTGACTGAAAAACAATATTTAAAAATGAAATTTTTGAGTTTACCAAAATTCATTAACAATCTTTGAACATACCATAAAAAAATCCTGAAGAGTAATTACTGATTATTTCATTCTAAAGCTATGTTTTTTTAATTGTCATACAAAAACGTATCCCATTGGGGTGATTGTAACATTGTCTGCTCAACTGGTTTGAGCTGGAATTTATACAGGGTGGCCCGTAAGTCGCGGACACAACTGAAGGTATGAATAGAAAATTGAATTCTGAGACGAAAAGTCCTTTACCATTTTTTAATCAGACGTACATGTAATTAGTTATTACTTAAAATGAGTAACCAATCGGAGGTGCGCACTGGGTTACGATAGATACACGTACATGCATTCCCCGCCTACATACTTACAAACACTCACTCACACACGCTATTGTACGCCTCTGATTGGTTAATTATTTTAATTAATAACTAATTACCTGTTCGTCTGATTAAAAAATCGTAAAGGATTTTTCGTCCCAGAATTCAATTTTCTATCCATACCTTCAGTTGTGTCCGTGACTTACGGAATACTCTGTATAGTTGTCAATAAATATTTAAATCAATGAAGACTTATTATGATAAGTTATTAGTTCGAATTGATTATAATATCACCATGGTGGGTATATAATATGTATTTATGTATTTGACGTCATTGAGACAATTTTTAAAATCAATTTGATTTGATTTGATTGCAATTCAAAGATACACAGTGGCTGTTTACAACACACGCACAAATCCATCGAAGTATATGCTTTCGAACTTTATTCTTCATGAACATACTGGATTGTGATATCACTTTAAATATATCCCTGTGTTTGTAAAATTTAAAGCTTCTTATTTTTGATAACTTTGCACAGTTTGAAAAAATTATTTCTGCCTACACATTTTAATGTAATCATCTCTATTATTATAAAATTGTAAATGTTTGTTTATTTGTTTGTTTTGTTTTTTTGTTCGAGCATCGTGCAAAAACTACTGGACCGATTTTGTTGAAACTTTTTGTTTTGTTTAAAAGCTTATGATTAGACTTAAAAACTGGTATTAGATTATCAAATGATAATTAATGAGAACTCTAGGTTTTTGAAACCGTGAAACTGTCACCAAATGAGCAACGAATAGCATATCCTGAGACAATATAAGAGTAATTTTAATAAGAGTGATGTTAACAAGAGTAAACTGAATGAAAGTAATTTTAACAAGAGTAATTACAATAAAATTTATTTTACATTTTAATTTATTTTGTTGAATTTTTTATTTATTTTTGTCTATTGATTTCGATTTTCTATCTGTTTCTAATTGTCAAAGAGTCTACGCCTAGCTAATTTATACTGATGATGACTACTTTGTAGTCGAAATAAGTATTTATAATACAAAAACTGATCTAGGTATTGGGGGGCAAATTTGAAATATTATTAAAAACTGGTGTGATATTTATTTCATAAACTGAATAGTTTTGCTACAATTTTAGTTCAAAAACTAAAATAAACCGTTCATGGATCGCTAATAAAGTCAGTATGTATCGGGTATTTAAGCAATGAACTCATTACTTTTGATAAATATCTTCAACTTAGTAAAGCATCAAGAATACCAATAGTTTTTCCGTTGCTACTATTTGAAAAATTTGTATATAGGCTGTAATCGTAAGGGCTAGCCATTATGACATGAAATTTACACCATCTTATAAATGAGTATAAGACAGATATACATATATTTGTATTGAAAGAAAGAGACAGGCATACTTTAAATATTGGCAAAGACAACTGTAAATGAATTACATATTATGCAAATAAATATTTCTTCTCATTCAAATACAAGAAATCATTTTTTTTTTTAAGTTTGGTCATATATATTTCCCCGCCAAACTAATTTTTTTATTAACTAGTTTATATTTGGTTTTAATGTCGACAAAAATCAATTAATTTACGACAATAGAAAAATTATATAGGCTGGCGCATAAGTAACGTTATGATTTAATTAGTGAATAAATTTTTTGTTTACGTATTTTTTTTTTCAGAATTAACTTTGAAAAGCTTGGGAAATTTACGATGGAAAGACTCAGCACAGAACAAAGAACCAAAGTTGTTCAATTTTATTTTGAAAGTCAGGCATTCGATTATTCAGATATAATGATCATGTCGAAATTTCATTCATATTCCGACAATTTACCGATTGGATCAGCGTTTTCGGCAACATGGGTTGCCTGTGATCTTCCGTGGGCCGGAAGATCTCGTGCAGTTCGAAATGATGTGAACATTACTCGGGTGCAAGCAAGTATTGAGGAAAGTTCCGAAACTTCCACCCGGTGACGTTCTCAGCAGTTGGTGATGTCTAGGTGGTCTTTGCAAAGAATTTTACATACGTTACACGTTTTCCCATATACGATTCAATTGATTCACGAGTTAAAACCAAGTGATGCTCAAATACGCATTCATTGAATAAATCATAACGTTACTTATGGGCCATCCTTTAGCAGATTGTATCTATTTTCATGAATACATTATGTTACATCAAATTAAATTATATGTTATTTAAGATGAATGTCATTTTATTTAAAAATTAGAAAAATTGCATGTATTTTATTTAAAAAAAATAATCTTGTAAGACGCTCCCATCGGGGGCATCCTGACGCTGTACTGATCACTTGCATCGTGCCATGAACCGGCCCCCTGTATACAGTAAAAATATTTACAATTCATTAACTAGAAAATATTGTATTACCTACCTACTCCCAACAAATGAAACATCCTGTATTTTCGAAATAAATTCAATATTGAATATTTAAATATATTTTTATAATTATTTATGTCAATTTATCAACAATTTTCTTTAAATATTATATGAAATAATGCAGTAATTGAAGCAAAAATATGCACAAAACAATGTCACTAACAGAACTGCCATCCATGATGTCTAATATACAAGCTGTCTGTTAAATTTAATTAATAATTGATGAATTTTAGTGGTCGTATTGATGATATGACTTACGAGTCACTCAGACCATCATATTGGAACCCTATTTCATTAAACATTTGTAATTTTTTATATAAAGGAGCTTGTATTAAGCTGAAATATAACGGTCTAAGATCCGGCATTAGAAAAATCTATCCTCATCTGTTAATTGAATGAAATAATGTTTAAAAGGCAGATAATCTTTCTGAATTCGTTTCCAAAAAATTAGTTTACTTTATTTGAAGTCAAATAACACCGGAAAATGCAATATATTATTCGATGGCCCCAAATGAAAATCTTTGAATGATTGATTTCTTGAAATCCCATAATTAAATTTTTAGACTTCATGTATATTTTTTGAAACTTATTAAAACATCAAACACTGAACATCTTCTAAAATTAATTTTTAATGAAACAAAAATTTTTCTCTTGTATAATTAAAACTATGCAAAATTTTTATCATTTTCAGCTGTTTTTATTTAGTGGATCATTTTTTTATTTGACGTAATACATAAAAAAAAACAATTTTTATCGATTATTTTCGAAATTTTTTTTATTTGCTGTTTGAATTATATAAAAATGTGTGTTCACCCTTTTTTCAATGATGAAAACTCACTAAACTTTAGAGATTAAAACTTTAAATGGGTTTAAAAAAAAAAGTTAAATCTTTTTGTGTGCTTTAAAGAGTATTGCACCATCATAAATTATGTCATTGCGGATTATAATGATGTACAGGCGACTCGTATACGCTAGTAAAATACTGCGCCATCTCGTATTTTTTATTTTAAGTTATGGTTCTGTCAAAGCTCGTAAACATACGGATATACATGTAAAAAGTCAACTTTAATTTTAACTATAAAGAAATAATTACATAAAATGCCAGTGATAAAATTGATGAGCAGCTTTCAAGAAGTATAATTAAAAATTTCTAAAGGTATAAAATTATGTACTAGTTTTCATGTTTCTAATGTCTATGAAGAGATTGATGTCAATGATTCTCGGCGAATTTTTGGTACAGTATTAAGAGAAACACCTTTGCCACAAAAACATTTGTCACAAAGTTATTGTTGTAATTCGTTGTATTTAACAATGTTATTAATTATAACAACAGTTTTATGTGAACATTTCAAATTAATTGTGAAATTATGATTGTAGCAAAAATTCACCGAGAATCATTGACATCAATATCTTCATACATATTAGAAATATGAAAAGTAGTACATAATTTTTCACCATTAGAAATACTTTTTTTTCTAAAAATATCTAATTGCACTTAAGGTCGCCCACCAAAAATACTTTACTAGTATATATTGTAATATTAGCTGACTCGTAATGCCGGACGTACACTCTCGGCGAGAGCTTTCGATGAATGCCTCGGCGATAACGTTAGTTTCGGCAGAATATTCAGAACAAAAGTTTTTGCAATTTTTATGACTAACAACTTTTATTCAGGACATTTTTTCCAAATGGAATTAGACGTAAATCGACTGCAAAAATTTAAAAAAGAACATTACTTTAGCAGATGATAGTGCCTTATATATAAGCCAATGCACTATAATTTATCCACTTATCCATGGATAACTAGGAAGATATAATGACAAATAGATGGCATAAAACTGATTTTCAAAATTTTTGCCTGTATCTTAACCGATTTTGATATTGGTTTTATCGGATGGTAGAAAATTTTACCGAGTTACGTACAGCCCACGTTACATACATGCATTCGTGTCCGCGCGCAAAAATCCTACCTTTTTGAACGGGACAAAATAGAGGAAATCTTAAAATACAGAAAAAGGTTCGTCTTTGTTCAAAACAGCATTTCATACATCCCATAATTTGGGCTTACGAGCAGTACGGGCAAAGTGACGAGCAAACTAGTACATTATAAATACACTCGACTATTCCTCATCTTTTTATCATATCAACATACACTAATGATTCGCCTGTATATTAACAATAATCCGAAAATACGCATCCTTTATTTTATGCTGGAAACAATGGGACGCTTTTTATGATGTATGTAGTGAATATAATTTAATATCATCATCAGTACCCAAAAATAAATATCATTTAAATTCAGGATTAGTAGGTGTATGAATGAGAGATAGGTAACATCATTTCAATATGTCATATTTTCCATACTTACAAACGAAATAGTATGAATGCCGTTACAGAAGCTTCATTTAGGCAAATAATTATGTGACTAATCATCACCAAGTGATATGAAAATGACTGATAATCAGGTATAATTTTACTACTAACCAAAATTTGATCTATCGAAAGTATTTAGTGTTTTTTTTTATTTGTTTATTTCGAGCCTCTAAGTCACCTTATAGTATGATCATGAACACTTAGAGGTCTGAAATATGGCCCCTACAGGTCTTTACAACGCTTTGCCGCATGTACTATAGCTTAATACAAGACGATTGAGCTACATTTGCCTCAGTAAAAGTTGTACCGTTTGGACGCTATTAAAATTGAATTGAATTGAGTAACAAAAGAAACGAAATTGTAGTAACAATTAATTTTCTATAACTTTACTTATACATTTTTCGATTTGTCCAATATTAAGAGACAGGAACTAAATTTTGTATTTCTCCCGTTCTTGTACCTTATCCGATTTTTTTTCCATTAACAAACTGAACTTTTCAAATATCAAAAGTATCTCACATACTACTAATACTACTGGGTAAAATCGATGGGTATTTGAAAAAATTTCTGCTAAATTTTCCCATATAAACAACACCAATAGGCTAGGCTTTATTTCCTTGTACAGGAAATTCGCTAAAAATTTTAATTTTCATTACGAAGAACTATTTTTCATAAAATGTGTTAAGAATATTTCACCCTGTAGACACACAAAAACTATTATCAATATACCCGGTATATAATATATAAACCAGGGTATATTAAGTTTAGTTCCGACTTTGTCCGCCTGTGAACACGATATCTCAAACACGAAAAGAGATGCGTATTTTAGAGCTGAAAAGTAAGGTTAAGTTCGTGAATGGAAAAATCGGATCATGTTGTCGGGCAAAATGGGCAAAACTGTCTATCTTTGAGACCGTAAGAAATAGAACAAAAATTTAAGGACAAAAAATTATCCTTTTTTAAAAATAAACAACATTTTATTTGAAACTTTTTTTCATAAACTGAGTATTTAAGTAATTAGTTGTTATTTTCACTTGTTTTACTATTTATCTTGGCACTTATCAAATGTTTAGTCAAACAATTATTTACCTAAATATCATTTGCCTGCTACTAAAAATGAATGAATTCATTTATGTTGTAGCGAGAGAGATAAATATTACGTTATAAATAAAATGATCCACCTTTTGTTGTGTTTTGGTTGCATTTATCATTTAAGCTGTATAATAATGATTTATTCAGAACTATAAATATGCACATGCATTAATTAGCATTATAATATATAAACTCGCTTTAAACTCAAATATAATTAAATTTCGTGCTTTAATAATTAATAATAATAATAATAAAATATAATGAATATATTTTTATATAATTATTTTTTTTCTTAAATATTAATATTTATTTATTAACAAATTTATAAAAAAAAAAAAAGCGCTAAGAAATATATAAATATGTTTTTGGAATATATATAGAAAATACTGTGTGTTATTCGACAAATAAAATGAACAAAAACAAAATTAAACGCTACTTAACGAAACAAAAAAATAAAAAAATAAACAAATCTGATCTGATTCACAAAATCAAATCAAAAACTTCTGTAAAAATTAAAAATTTGTTTGAAAAAACTCCTGTAAAAACAATTTTATAAAAGTCAATATTGATATAATTTGTACATACATATGTTCTGCTGGATGATCTTTTTTGTGTTAGAATCCGAATCTGGAAAAATGGGGATTTTAGCACCGTTTTGTTCTTTTGTTTTGGTAAACTGTTTTTTTTTTTGGATGATTTTTTTTTTGTTTAGAAAAAAAAATCGAATGTACGGTGTTGCTTGAATTTCGAAATGGTGGATGAGGATGTTTTTTATTTTCTTATCAATTTTTTGTTTGTTTATTAGAGAAATACAAAATTGTCAGAATGAAACGCTTGTAGACAATATTGTATTAATCCAAAATTAGTTAGTACAATAATTCGAAACAAAATTTTTAAGTTCTCTCCTAAAGATAATTTGCAACAACAAATATTTTACGCAAATTTGTTCTCCCTTCTAGAAAGACCAAAAAAATACAATATTAAATCGTGAAAGTTTTTTGCATTGGCGATCATTTCGAATTTAACGGGCTAGTTTGTTGCTATCATCTTCCTTGGGTATTACTTTTCGACTAAAACCTCAATGAGCAAAGTTGCAGAAGATGAAAACACTTTTTCTCAATGTTGGTTTCTACGTAATTTACAAAAAATATTGTAGAAACTATTTTTTTGTGCAAGGGAATTCATCCACAACATTGTTTCTCTCCTATTTAGTTGAAAGTATATTCCTTAAATTCGAAATAGCACATTTGAAAAAACATGTTTGTTAAATTTGGCACTTTTGGGTTCTACCAATGCAAAGACGGGAGGAAATCTGCGACAAACATTTTGTATTACAAATTATTTTTAGAGAAATGTTTAAAATTATTGAGCTAAATGATTTTAATTGTATTCTATTTTAAAAATGAATTGAGGCATGTTTATTATATATGCTATTATATATGTGTAATAAATACTATAGTAGCGGATTTGGGGATATTCGAGGTGACGTATATTTTTAAATAGTCGCCTGCATCTTTTGATCCAACGTTCGGGGTGTCATTAAAAATTGACTAACTTGCTAACGAATTCCATCATATGCAAGCAGACAGAATTTACCATTTTACTTAGGATTGTAGCGTTAGGTACAGATATTTCTTAGAAAATACGTATTTATGTTCAAAATATGTATTGTTTGCTTCCCAAACTTGATCGCAGTGTCTATTGCGAGTAAATATGATCTTAGTTGGATCGTAAATGAATAATCTAAGGTAAAATTCTGTGATCATATTAACATTTGATGAATAAAATAAAATCAAGGAGATAATTATTAAGATTATGAAATATAATCAAAGGTAATTGTATGAACAGTATGAATTAGCTAATCGTAATTATTCTGCGGGAAGACAAGTTACTCGTTACCGATTTTCTGCGTGCCTCATCATTCTCCGAAGTTTCAATCACATCAGTTTTTTCCACTCTTCAATTTTTTCAGAGAAAGGACTACATATAAAATTAAATAACCTTGGCGACAATATTCATTATTACTGTTACATTCAAATAGTAAATATTCGAATTACAGAAAATGGCCAGTAGATAAATTGAGGTAAATTAATTTCCAAGAAGGTAGGATCGATATACATGTGAAGAAATTTTTGCGATATCGTTGCATTAGTACGAACAACCTCATAAGCTATATTTTCTTCGAAAGTTCGCTGAGGGCAGGCTAAATTATTCAGCTGTTTACATTAACACCATTATGCAGAAGGTATTCCACTAATAACAACAGTATCGCTAGAGCTACCATGACTAAACTTTTCCCCGTAATGTTAATCTTCATTGTATTTTGTGATACGAAAATTGAAATAAAATTAAAAGAAAACACTTTAAAATTTTAACATTTTTTATATCCTGTATATATAATGGCTAATGTTTCAATTCATTTTATATATGAATTATTATGAAAAGTCTATTAGCTGAGATAGTGCTGCTAAAGTTCGTAACTATTTCAGATAGTTTTAAAATCGGCAAACATTGTATACAAATTTTTTCGACATTGAAATATTTTGTAGATGATTCTTTATATAAATACAGTAATATCCCAACTTACGCTACCCCATCTTATGCGAATCCGGCGGTTAAGTGATTTTGAATATTATTTGTTATTTAGAAGTTATCGATCTTGCCAGGCAATTAAATTTAGAAGCAAATTTCGATCAAGAACTACTGATTCAAGAAAGACATTGAAGAACCTGATCTAATTTTTTAGACCAGGTTCAATCAGAAGTTAAAAAAATGACGGCAGCAAGCATGACCCAAAGCATCAGTGTAATTGAAAAAGGGTTATTAAGTTTGGAAAACATAGACTCCAACCTTGGGTAAAACAACTCGCATCGTAATAAGTAAATGAGTTCAGTAAAAGAGAGCTCTGTATATACAGGATATTTAAAAAAAAATCAATCCAGATAAAAATGGTTGAATTTCTTGTCTTGAACCAATAAAAATTCAAACTGGGTAAAAATCACTCGATGAAATAAACGCATAGCTATATAATAAACATACCACTGACGTAAAATAACATCGACTAATATTTTTTGTTTTTTTTAATAAAAACTACATCTGCGCAATGACAACACAAAATAGATGAGAAAACTCCGATGAATATTATGGATAGAACAATAATCATATAATATGATATACGTTCGAAAAACAATAAACATAAAATAAATAATGCCCTACAACAAAATTTAATAATATTTTTTTTTATTCATTTAGAAAAGTGACAACGCAAACCTCAAAACTTGTAAATTGAATAAAAGGTATATTATATTTTCAGTTCAGAGAAAAACTTTGGAGAATAACTTTTCCAAAAGTAAAGCATGTGCATGTTTATAGTATACATTTTGTTTTGTTTTAAAACTACATCACATCGTATTTCTAAAACTAAAAACAAAAAAAAAAAACTAAAACTAAAACAAAAACGAAACGAAATGCAGAGCAGTCATCAGTATACACCTTAGAGCAACCTACTACTACTCACTAGGTTTTAAATAGGCTTTAAAACTTCGACGTTCTATTTTGTTTTGTTTCATTTCATTATCATTATTATCACCTAACTGAAAAGATTTATTTTCATTTTATTCAAATTTATTTATTTTCACAATTTTAAGAACAAAACAAAAATTAACCAAAAAAAAAACCACACTAAATTATGCCAATTGAAAAAAAAAAAAATTACTAGAACAAAATATAATTCTACTCTAAAAATATTTCCATAATATTATTGCTACAAATTACTAGGAAGCTTTAAGTTTATATTTTCGTATTAATTTTTTATTTTATTTTATTTTTTTTTAGTATCTCATTTTATATTGACAAATTTTTTTTCTATAGACAAACCAAGTGTGACGTCAAGGGCAAATACAAATACATAAAGTGTTTGGTGGGGTCATTCAGGATGTTTTCTATCCATAAAAATTCGTTACGCAGGAGCTGCTTTAACTTCTGCGAATTTCCTTAAAATACATAAATCACTTTCTAGCGGTCACAATTTTAGTCTGATCAAAATGAAATGTCGTATATGATTTTAGTATTTGCAAGGTCAATTTTATTAATAAATGACATACGTCAAGGGGAAAGGGGGCATAAAGAAAGAACAGAACACAAAATATAAAATATCTCTGTTAATATAAGAACAATCGAAAAATGCGTAAGGAATAAAGTTGTAGAAAATCATGTTTGCTACAATTCATCACCTCATCATTTTTGGTCAAACTCTATTGTGTACAGAGATATTAAGGAATTTTATTTTCAATCTTAAACCGTCAATGTTTCTGTAAACATTAGTGTAAAAGAAAAAATGATAAGAAACAAAATTACAGTAAAACTTAGTACCTACAACTTTACTTCTTATAAATTTTTCGAGCTTTCGAATATTAAGGGAGATGTCAAATTTTGTGTTTCCCTCTCCCTTACAACCCCCCTTTCCCCTTGTTCGATTTTACCCATTAACGAACTTGATCTTTTGAATACTAAAATACTAAAAGCGGTTCAAACACCAAATTTCATTCCAATCAGTATATATATATAGATATATATATATATATATAAATTTTTCAGTTATTGATTTTTGACATTTACTAAGTAGGATGGATGGACATTTGAAGAAATTTTCGCGAAATTTTAACTTCGGTACGGGACCAATAGCTCTATTTCATTTAAGAGGAAATTCGCTAATATTGCCTTGTTCTGAATTATTCACAATTTTCAAATACTGTCGTGTCAAATATTGTCAAACGAATATATAAAGTTTCAAAAATGATGACTGTGCTAGAATTTAGCGCATCAAAAGCATATTCAACACGCAGTTTGTCATTACCATAATAATAAACATTAGTTTCAAGTCTACAAATTATCCTTTTCTTAATTCTTGTTAACCCAGGTTTTTGTTAACCCATAATCTGGCAAAATGTACCGGTTACGTGGAATTAACAGAATTCTAATGAATGAATGGGACTATTGAACTTGGAACCAGAATGTACTACTTTATCTGTACCTTTTTAATTTGGCTGGTCAATTTGCACAGCCCAATTATTCATCATAGATCTTAAAAATTAAACACATTGTTTAAGATAAAATTTTGTCATCATCAAGTTTTTGCATCATTGCTATTATATTCATTGCCCAACAGTAAGGAAAATATTGATCGATAGAATCGAAAATCCTGAATAGCTCAGAAAGCATCTGATTTGAGAAAATATGATTTTGGGTTAAAATTATCCTAAAAACCCATTTCTCGAGTACAAATATAATTTATACTATGGGCCATATAGGACACAAATTGTATAGTCATTTTCCCAAGAACCAAATGAATAAGACACAAAATGATTGAACAATTTTGAAAAAAAGACACGACTTTTATGGCCTACAGCACCAACTAAATGTCCCCCATGCCCAAACACATGTGTATTAATTAATAACACTAGGCAATACAAACCAATGCGAGATTAAAAACACTTTATGTTACTCGTATGACGTATTAAACACTTTAGTAAGTCTATTGGGTATTAAAAACTAATAAAATTACAGCGCAAAATTACAAAATAATGCTCCAGATAATTCACATATCGCTATACGAAAACCAATTTGAAAACATGTTTCAACTTGTATGAAATAATAATAATGGAAATATGTTTAAAAAAAACAAAAAATATTTTACAATATAAAATGAGGTAGATTTACACGTATTTGATAATAATTTACGCACAAAACAGAAAAAAAAGGGAAAAATGGAAGTAATGGTTTGTTGTTAACAGTTTTTCTTTCGAAAAATTAATCACAAATCTATATATCAAAATCATTTCCATTCGAAATGAAATATATTTGTTTGCTGTCAGGATGTGATATACCCAAGATGAAAAATTGATGAAAAAAAAAAATTATTAAAAGAAAAAATATTTTTGGTCACTAAATTTTCTTTTATTTTTATTTTTTTTTTTGCTATTTTTTTTTTTTTTTATACATTTTTATACAAAATTTAATATCACTATTTTTTATGGAAAAACATAAGGTTGCATGCGTTTATCACTTTACTACACGATTCATGACATATTTAATATGTACATAAAAGAAAATAAATTTGCGTAGAGTTTCCCAAAATATTTGTGTATATGAATCATGGTGATAATTCTCTTTCATTTGCATCAACGTTTTCAATTAATTTTGATATGTGTATTTTCTTAATATAAACTTTAAAAAAAAAAGTTAAGGTAATTCTTCCCCTAAAAATCAGAGCAAAACGGGAATAGTGACGCTAATTTTTTCATATTTTTATGTCGAATCCATTTGATTGTCGGCAAGAATGTTTTAAATAAAAGTACTAATAACTTTTATTATAAACATTTTTTCGAAATCCGAATGAATAATTATTAGAAGTTATCAAAAGTATTGTACATATTAAGCTCTTTTAAAGCTCAGTTTAACAGTTGAATGTATTTTTGCACAACTTTTTGAGCATTATATCTCGAAAATGTATGTGTGTGTGTCTATGGCTTTCTAAGGAAAGTTGACGCAGCTCCTACGTAATGAATTTTATTTTATTTTTGAGACTTTATTTTTTTGTATAAAATTATTCAATAAAATTTTACTACTTTCAATATTTTATTAATTAATTTTGCATTACTTTTTTTTAAATATCTTTTTTTCTTAAGGATGTTCCAACATACCACCACTTTTCGACAGATTTTGCTCTTTTTTTTCACATGCTTAAAATAACGTTTTCTAATAAATCCCGAAGTTTCAGAATTTTTGACCGTTTAGAACGCGAGATAATTAATATCAAAGTTATCATTCTCTCTCACTCTCTCTCATTAGAAGCGGTAAAACTTCATGTCGCCCAACTATTATCTGTTGTATTAGAAAAAATACTCGACAGAATTTTAAAAAAACTAGGAGAGTAAAGCTAAATATTTATTATATAAATAAAAAAAAAAAAAATCGTGTGTTACCGTTTGTTTTGTTTTCGAAGTATAAAAGTTTTATATTATTATTTTTCTTTAAAATAACATTATTTTGTATATGTGAACTGTGTATTTGTCTATGTGTTGTATATGTGTGTTTATGTATTTGTGCTATAATAAAATCAAACCGGTTTTTTGTCCTGATTATATAACACAGTGCTGGAACGTCCTTAAAATGAATTGTTGAGCTATCGATTGTACAACATCAAAGCTGATAAGAAAAACACTTTCTTTTTCGTTTCGAAAAAAAAAATCGATTATTCGATTGTCTAGCATTTATTGGACGATACATTTATGATATCGATTGTCTTGTATCAATTAATGTATTCGATTGTGAATAATCGATATTTGTCATTCGATTTTGACAACTATATTTCGAAATCTATTATACGAACTTATTAATCCAACATGTTATTTTGTAAATAATTAAATGGCATCTAATTTCTACCTTCTATCTGAAATGCAAGAGAGAGAGAGGCTGCGAGGTGTACAGATTATAATATAGTCGTCGAATTATAATGAAATATCTGACACGCTATAGTGTAATAAATCTCTCAAAGTTTTAAAAGCATCGTAAAAAAGGGACTTTTAAGGGAAGAACCACCTCTCAAAATGAATTAAATAAATATTTTAACCATAAATAATAGATTAATTAAGAACTTAAAAAAAAAAAACAACTTGTAATTATAAATTATTAAATTACGTATTTAAAACATGTAACAGTATATAATCAATCGTGTGTGTTTTAATATGACCAGGCTCTGAGTTTACCATTTCGTTGTAACAGAGATATTGTTTAGTGTTATCGCGAGATGAGAGGAGAAATTTGTCGAAAGAAATTCTCGTTCACAGCAAGAAACAGAAAATTATCATCTCAAGGTGTCTTGTTCTCAATTCTCGAATCAAATATCAAAAAAAGTTTGATTAATTATCATTTTTCGTATTTTCCAATACTTTTCACTTACAAAAAGATCGTATTTCGAGAAATTAATTAAACAAGGCTTTTTTTATTGTTAAATTTATATTTCGATTTCGCGTCTAGAGCTCTCTATGTGTTTTTTGACTTTCGACAATGTAAAGAATGTTTCGAAGATGGCTTCGACAATCGTCTCATATTAATTTCGGTCGAGATCAAAAGTTTTAAAGCTCGTTTTAACTCCCGAAAATACGATGTAGTTAATTATTTTTAGAAACTATTGTCTATTTATATCTATTGTTAGTAGGGTTGCCTTTCGGTTATATTATTCCAAGGGAAGTGACAAGCGTTTACTAAATTTGACATTTAAGTTCTATGTCTGAACATTGATTATATGATTTGACATCAAATGCTTGATATGAAAAATGTTATACATCGAAGGTGGGAACCGATGGGACCCACGGCCTTTGCTAGCGGCAGAGAATTTGTCTAGAATGCCAGAGATCGTCGATTCGGTTGTCATCCTACTTGTGTATGATTTTTCACATCAAGCATTTGTTGTCAAAGGATGATAAGTTGTTCATTATAAATATACTAACATCCTTTCTTCAAATCATATTACCCAAAACCGAATTAATAAGGTACAAGTCAACTATAAAGTCTTGTAAAAAAGAACGCTACTTATATGGCCAATAGCACTACTTTTACTAGAATTTCCTGTCCTGCATTTTCAATTGTACTTTTATGTAATTATTTATTTGTTTTTACGAATTTATTCTAATTTTTTAACCTTAATATTGTAGAATTTTAATAATACGTAACTACTGTAATGCCACTATACATACACTCTCGTTCAAAAAAACTGAACAGACCTTACTACAAGAATAATCAAAATTACTACAAGTAATAAATGTTTTAGTAAATGTTTTTTATACAGATAACATTTATTTTATTTTTATACGTAAGGGTAAAATCCTCTGTTTCTGACACCGTATATACAAATAAAAAATATAAATTCAGTTTAAATACTTCCATTTCTTTTTCACACACTTAAAAAATATACTACTTATCTTTGTTTAATAAATAAATAAAATTATACATTATACAGAGAGTTACAAAAGTGAGGAGTTTTATGAAATGTAAGAAAATTATCATTTCAGGTCTGTTCATTTTTTTTTGAACGGGAGTTTACATTCTTTTAATATTTGTCATTTAATGTTGTTTTATTATTTTTTTCGTAGACATTCACATGAATTATTAAATTTATTTTTATGAAGATTGTTATGAAAAGGTCATGAAGAAAATTTATAACATGGGGGAAACGAAATCTAAATTACTATAACTTTACCAACATAATTATGTATGCTTGAAACTAGTGATTGTACGCATATGATCAAGCATGGATATACAGACTGTGTTGGAATGCTTTTCCAATAGAGTATCAATGTTAAATATTATTTATTACTGGCAGGCCGTATGGTTACTGTGCGGAGTCAATCAGTCAGTTCTACGTATTTAAAAAAAAAAAACGAGATTTATTGACCGTCTCATTGTTTAGTTATAATAACGCAAAGTGGAGCATTTTATAAATAAATAAACACTCCCGTTCAAAAAAATTGAACAGACCTGAAATGTTAATTATCTTACATTTCATAAAACTCCACACTTTTGCAACTCTCTGTATAATGTATAATTTTATTTATTTATAAACAAAGATAAGTAGTATTTTTTTTAAATGTGTAAAAAAGAAATAGAAGTATAAACTGAATTTATATTTTTTATTTGTGTATACGGTACCAGTGACAGAGTGAGAATTTAAAAAATATATGTAATGCAAATACATGTTAAGTGTTATATCTTACTCTTACGTTTAAAAATTAAATAAAATGTTGTGTCTGTTACTACAAGAATAATCAAAATTGTGAGAGACTAGTTCGGTTCAGGTCTGTTCATTTTTTTTGAACGGGAGTGTACGTGTTCGGTATTAGCGAATTTCCTGAAAGGAAATAGAGCTATTGGTCCCGTACCGAAGTCAAAATTTCGCAAAAATTTCTTCAAATGTCCATCGATCCTACCTAGTAGATGTCAAAAATCACCATCTGTAAAATTTGTACATATATATCTATGGACATATATATATATATATATATATATATATATATATATATATATATATATATATATATATATATATACAGACACATATATATATATGTGTCTGTAATCACTCTAGCGGTCAGTTTTCATTTTATCGGAATGAAATTGGGTATGTGAGGCGCTTTTGGTATTCAAAAGGTCAAGTTCGTTAATGGGTAAAATCGGACAAGGGAAAAGGGGGGTTATGAGGGAGGGGGAAACACAAAATTTGACATATCTCCCTTAATATTCGAAAAATCGAAAAATTTATAAGAAGTCAAGTTGTAGGTACTAAGTTTTACTGTAATTTTGTTTCTTATCATTTTTTCTGTTACCCTAATATTTACCGAAATATTGACGGTTTAAGATTGAAAATTAAATTCCTCAATATCTCTGTACACATTAGAGTTTGAGTAAAAATGATAAGGTGATGAATTGTAGCAGACATAATTTTCTACAACTTTAAATCTTACGCATTTTTCGATTGTTCTAATATTAAGAGAGATATTTTATATTTTGTGTTTTCTTCTTTCGTTATGCCCCCATTTCCCCTTGACGTATGTCATTTATTAATAAAATTGGCCATGCAAATACTAAAATCATATACGACATTTCATTTTGATCAGACTAAAATTGTGACCACTAGAGAGTGATTTTTGTATTCTAAGGAAATTCGCTAAGTTGAAGCAGCTCCTGCGTAACGAATTTTTTTTATATACACATATATACAAGTATCGTATGTATAACGTGTCTACCGGCACAGTCAGTTACATATATGCATACGCTACACAATTTTTTGACAGTATTGTATCAAGCCAACCTACCTTAAGGCTGTTACTTGTTTTTTTAAATAACAATTATTACAACAAGTAGAATATTAATTGTAAATACGCAGTTCTATTACTCGTAAAATAAGTAGTAATATTAGAAATCCTACATACATATTGTAAATGAAATCATTTGATATCGAAATTACTGCAAAGCATAATTAATTACCGCTCTATTTCTTTCGTTTTGCAATCAATTTTCGATGTTCATAGGGAATATTTCGCTCTAAAAGCTAATAAGAAATATTTTATCAGACAGTTTATTACGAATTGGATTTTCTCGGTATTTAATTGCAATGTTATACATATTTTTTTACTAAAAAAGAATGGAAAAAAAAAACCAAAACAAAATTCGCATGTAAAATACTTGTCACCCAAAAAAAAAAAAATATTCCATTATTCTAATGTTATTTAAATAACCTAATAAAAGAAAAACTAAACCTAATATTATTTCAAATACCTTCTCAAAAACACTCAAGAATTTTTCATGCTGTGTGTATGTTGAAAAGTTGTCAGTAATTTTGTTTACAAAAAAACAAAAAAAAAAAAAAAACATATTTTTATAATAATAAAAAAAAAATCATGCCATTTCTAATATAAATGCAAATTTTCGTATACATAATATTTTTGTGAAAAAGATATAGAAAATATAACTAAAAAAAAAAAAAAAAAATTTTATGGTGGAAAATTTGAGGTTATCAAGAATTATTTAGGTTTTAAAAACTTTATATATACAGCATAATATGTATTGATTAGAGACACAAACAGTTTGGGAAACATTACTCTACATTTTTTGGTAAGATTATTTCGAAAAAAAAAAAAGTATAATATATATGAAGCCACAATATATATATATATATATATATAGATTAATTATAGAAATGTGTAACTTACCTATATTTGGATGTTGTAACTTTCGGCAAATTCTTGCCTCTCTTTCTAACTTTTGAAAATCTGAAACATGAAAAAAAGAAGAAAAATCATTAAAAAATGACTTTGAAAATGAAAATACTTCTTGAAAAAGTTTTAAAAATTCAAAATTTTCAAAAGTGTTCCATACGAAACCACTTGTTTTGTAAATTAATAAAAACTGGCATTTTTACAAAAAAATTTATAATATTATTTACAATAATATCCACATTTGCCTATAAATTCTTGTAACAAACCATTTTGAATGTTAATTTGTTGCTAATCTGTTTAGTATAAAATACATACAGTGTTACATCTCACATATGGGAATCTTTGGCAAGGGGTGGAGCTTAATATTTCAACTTACTAGCAGTAGTTAATAAGTTGGACACTACAGTGCAACCATGAAACTTGTAGGCCGAAGAGTATGCCCCAAGTGCTAGAGTTTCCAATAATTGTGTAGTGAAGATTTAGAAGCAAAAATTTCAGGTAATCCGATTTTTTTTCTTTACTTTTGCTCTAGCACCTACATTTCTATTGAATTTAAAGTTTGTAGCTCTTCTGGAAGTGAATTCGGTTCACCTGCTACAGCCTGTTAAAAACTTAGAAATTTTGTACATATTTGATTCTCTCTGCTAACTTGATAGACCAGCTTGTTTCTGCTAGCTTGATAAACCTCGATATTTCTGTATATCAGGAATAGTTGCTTTAAAATTCGTATAACCGATATTCATATATTATGCAAATTGATATACCTACTCTATCAGTCTATATAGATGTTGCAGCAAAAGTGAATAATCGGTGTATATAAATAATAACCGGCTATTATAAATACTAAACAAATAAAAAGATTAAAGTGAATAATTTTTAACAATGCACAACCATTCTTTTTTAACCCGACTTCAAAAATGGAGGATGGTTCTCAATTCGTCTGTATTTTTTTTTTTTAATTGTACTAAACCCGAGTTGGCCGGATTGAATTGAAAAACATTTTTTAATTTCTGCCCTCAACCTAATCATCAAGGATGGTTTGTTGAGAGAGCTGTGAATTGAATCAAAATTAGCAGGATTCAAAAATTCGAGCGCGATTAATTTAATTGTTTATTTCCTTATAACTGTTGAACCACAAGTTTTAGACAAAAAGTTTTTGGGCCAAAAATATTTCTCACTATATAAGCAACAATTTTTGTCGATAAACATTTTTCCAATTTTTTTTCACGGAATACTAACTTTGGATTATATAATAATGTCTTAATCTTTTCGTCAATCTATTAAAATAATTAAACGGTCAGTAATTTCATTGCCCATATACATCATTACATATTGCCATATTTTTTTAGCCAAATTGGTTGACACGTTTTTTAAATAAAATTAAATGTGTACTTTAGATAGATTGTAGAGGCTGCCCTAGCCGGGCTACACTTCGATCATAAGGTCCATTGGTATTAAAAGCAGGCTAAGGTCCATTGGTATTAAAAGCAGGCATATTGGTCTGTTGGTATTTCAACAATTATTATTTAAATAAATAATAAATAGATGTTAAAGATATAATTGATCTTTAATAATTGAAATTGATCTTTTTAATTTTATTTATGAAATGTTATTATTTTTTATATGTAAATTACCAAGGTTGTTAACATTCACAGCAATCGTGATAATAGAGGGAAGTTATAGTTGAAATGCAACAGATAAAAATGAAGAACAAAATTATAATAATAATTTAATGATGAAGCGATACCGCTACGTGATCTTTAGTGATCACGTAGCGGTATCGATATCAAGGTTGTTAACATTCACAGCAACCGTGATAATAGAGGGAAGTTATAGTTGAAATGCAACAGATAAAAATGAAGAACAAAATTATAATAATAATTTAATGATGAAGCGATACCGCTACATGATCACTAAAGATGTGAGTGAAGTGGAAGGAATTTTTGTGTATAGACTAGGAATTGGTAGGATATGCGGCTGCAGTCGACTATGATAGGAACTATGCCGATATTCATCTGGAGAAGTGTACTTTTACAATTTTTGAGAGCGATTTTTATTAAAACTAAACGTTAAATAAGTTTGAAATTTATATATTTTGATTAATTTACCAAAAGTTTAGCCAATTTCATCGGCAACGCGTTTAAATGATGACAACTACTTTAAATAATTTAATTTTATACGTAACATATACATAAAATACATGACTATGTAATATGCATATGTAGAGATATGATCAATTTAAACTGAGATGTAAAATCAATGATGCATATTATATGCACTATTGCAGTGATGTTGATCATCACATAATTAATTCTGAAATGAATTCAACTGTTTTGATTGCCACAATGTCTTCTATAAGTAGTGGAGGACTGAAGTCCTCATCAAGAAATAACCAATGATTTGAAATGAATACAATACTTAAATTAAAATATGTATGTAATTAAGATATAATTAATATATTTACTTTCCATAGGTGTTTATAAAATGACCTAATTCGGCCATGTCCGCATGTCCGTCTGCCCGTGGACACGATAACACAAGAACGAAAAGAGATAGAGAGTTGAAATTTTGTATGTGTATTCTAGGGGTAAAGTCACCAGCCCAAGTGGCCGAGCAGTCTAAGGCGTTATGTCTGCGCAGTATGCCTACTTGGAAACTAGGAGGTTATGGGTTCGCATCCCGACATCGGCAGTTTGTCAATTATTAAGAAAAAAAACAAAGGGCGGTTAATTGACTAGACTGTTGGCGTATGGAGAAGAATGAAGTAACCGTCTATGCTTAAGAAAGTTTTCTGCAGTTTCCTTCACGAACTCCAGATGAATATCGGCATAGTTCCTATCATAGTCGGCTGCAGCCGAATATCCTACCAATTAATAGTCTATACACAAAAATTCCTTCCACTCCACTAACATCCTTAGCCATCACAGTGGACCTTATTAGGACAGCCTCTACAATCTATCTATCTATCTAGGGGTAAAGTCAAGTTCTTGAATGAGCAAATCGCACCATGTTTGGGCAATATGGGCAACAATAGCATACAACTTTGTATTATAGTGTTGGATGCTTTGTAAGTATTTGGAGAACGTATCAGACCCGCCTCCGGTTTTAATGTGTAACAAAGCAAAATATATCATAGTACATTCATTGTATATAGCCAGCGATAGATATACATACACTGTTTCTAGATTGGGTGTAGTTTAAAAAACACACTGTATACTGATAAAATGTTAACTGGTGTATATATGATAAATAAAATACTAGATACGAATTTAAGTATTTTTATCCACTGCCAAAATTATATACAATGAACATATAAAATGCAATCAATTACCATCACCTATCATCCATTCACCATTTCTCGACATACGTACGAATGAACAGGCAACATTTTAAAAAGTGCAGGAATTTCACTTTTCAATGGAGGAGTGAAACACAACAGAGACATAATAATTTATTTAATGTTGTTCTATATGGGAGTTTTATCTTTTTAATAGAACGTGACCTAACTACTTCATCTATACGTTATATTCTCTTGAGATTCCATATATATATATATATATATATATATATATATATATATATATATATATATATATATATATATATATCGTTATAGATATATATATATATATATATATATATATATATATATATATATATATATATATATATCGTTTACACTTTATGTACTTCGCAGGTAAATGATATTGTCCATTCGTTTATAAAAAGCTTAGTGTGCTTTTAAATTCCAGAAAAACGAATTTTTGTACTTTTAGCGAATTTCCTGAAAGAAAATAGAGCTATTGGTCTCGTACCGACTTCAAAATTTTGCATATATATATATATATATATATATAGATGTGTCTGTAATCGCTCTAGCGGTCACAATTTTAATCTGATTGGAATGAAATTTGGTATTGGAGGCGCTTTTGGTATTCAAAAGGTCAAGTTCGTTAATGGGTAAAATCGGACAAGGGGAAAGGGGGGTTTAGAGGGAGGGAGAAACACAAAATTTGACATATCGCCCTTAATATTTGAAAAATCGAAAAATTTATAAATTGTAAAGTTGTAGGTATTAAGTTTTACTGTAATTTTGTTTCTTATCATTTTTTCTGTAACACTAATATTTACAGAAATATTGACGGCTTAAGATTGAAAATTAAATTCCTTAATATCTGTTTACACATTAGAGTTTGAGCAAAAATGGTTAGGTGATGAATTGTAGCAAACATGATTTTCTACAACTTTATTTCTTATGCATTTTTCGATTGTTCTAATATTAAGAGAGATATTTTATATTTTGTGTTTTCTTCTCTCTTTATGCCCCCTTTCCCTTTGACGTATGCCATTTATTAATAAAATTGGCCTTTCAAATACTAAAATCATATACATTTCATTTTGATCAGACTAAAATTGTGACCGATAGAAAGTGATTTATGCATTCTAAGGAAATTCGCTAAGTTGAAGCAGCTCCTGCGTAACGAATTTTTTTGGTTTGACATAACCTATTTTGCTACATTATGAATGTTGAGTCACTTCAGTAATGAACGATAATAAACGAAAGAGTTACGAAGACTAAGCGAATTTTATATTAGTTATCAATAACTTTACTCATGTAAAATTTTGTCATTTAATCAATATTCCAAATTTACCCACGCCCTGTAAACTCCCTTTCTCTAGGTTTGGATTTTGCCCACTAACAACGTCACTTTCCAAATTTCAACTCGACGCTCTATAGGTCACAACTTTATATACACTAATAGTAGTAATTCGTTGTAGTAAGAAAAATTTTTTTTAAACCAAGAATTTCGGACTCATATACAGGGAAGATAATATATATTTGATAGAAGAAAATAAGTATCTTGACATCTATAGTTTTGACTTGAGAAAATTATCTTAACTAAAGGTAAACTGACTCTTGACTCAAGAATCTCGAAATTCTTAATACAGAATAATGATTTCTTTGGACCAAGATGCTAAAATTTCGGACCAAAATAAACATTTGTTGAATCCAAACAAATGAAACTTTTTAAAGAAGTAATGATATACTTTAGTTAACAAAAAAAAAGTTTTCATTAGAGATTATAATCATATTTCTCTTAATAGAATATTAACTTCATTCAAGGAACCAGGCGGCTTCTAAGAAAACATATTTTTCTCAGCGGGAAGTTAAAAATTCTTAATTTTCACCTATTAATGAAATGTCATTGAGTACGATATTAATTTCATAATTTTATTAACTCATAATTTTCTTTAACTGAAAACATATGAGATTTGTTAACAAAAGTTAACTTTATTCAAATATTTTATTTTATACTTATGGCAATAAAATGAATTTATATTGTTTTAAAAATCTTCATATGAAAAATATGAAAAAAAATGTATTCTTCAAAGAAGCTGCATAAACTTTCTCTTCTTGATTTTTTTTTAACAAGAAAAATACTTTTTTTTACAGGAATTTCATTTTCTTGACAAAAGTATTTGGCCAAGATAGACTATCCTACGCCAAGGCATACGAACTTAACTCAACTAAACATATGTATTTGGTTCGTTTGCGTAGTCTTGAATGAAAACAAGAGTTTCTTTATTGAAGCAAATAATTTGAAGAAAATATATTTTCTCGAAGAAAGAAATTCCTTCTATCAGTGCTTATTCATGCTTATTCATGAATTTGTTATCAAAATGACTTTCTTTTCCTTAGCGATCGTAATTCCGTTGATTCATTAATTGCTTATCAAAATCAAATTATTATCCGTACCAATCGTTTTAGATATCTCTTCAATTATTGATTGTTGATTGAATTATTGCTTGTTTATGTTTATGATTATTTTTACACAAAATTGGATATGTTTATGATGTTTTAAAACAATATTGGTGTTGTTTTGGTGATTATGTTCCACCAAATGGATACGTCATATTTTTATATGGATAATTAAGTTATATTTAATTGTAAATATAAAATGCAAATTAGTGTTGAAGATGCAACGTATTACATGAAGAAATTGGGTTATTATGTCACACCTGGATACATCAACTGAATCATCATTTAAGCTCAAGTTTAGATATAGCATTTATGTAAAACAACTGTTAAATTGGATTACAAAATTGTCAAGCATTTGACTGGTACCTATTCCGTTTTCAATAAAAACACAACATACAAAACATTCTTTTTTATCAAATGTCCCATAAGTCCATCGACTGAAAAATAAGATGGAGTACACTTCTACCTAGTAGACAACACCTACATATTTAAGCTATTAAATGTATATATAATAACTATAATATATATATATATATATATATATATATATATATATATATATGTCTCCCTAGTACTCCACACCGTATATTTGTTGTCCATCGGTGCCCTGGTTCCTGGATTTGATTATTTATGCGCACATTGTTTTGAATGTTTTGCATGTTTTTGATTCAACCACAAATGGTCTTCATTTTGTTTCAATTTATCAATTTCTATTGGATTGAAGAATGCTAGGATCGTGGAAGGAACTGGAGGCGTATGCAAATATATGATAGGTTTAACCTGTATATATACATATACAAGGTGTAACTGAGAAACCGTGTTTTTATTTAATTATTGTACTTTTAATTTATATTATATTTCTTCTTTTAATTTAAATAAAATGCTTTTTTATAATTAAATAATAGATTTTCAGTTTAGAAACACTTTTTTTTAATGTAACATAAAACTCTTTTAACTAATATTAACAAATTAGAATTATTATTTATAAAAACACGTTTGCTCAGTTATACGGTGTATCATATACACGCACTGCTGTATAAATAAAATGTTTTATTGTAAAGATATTTTGATCTAATTTGATTACGCACATGTTTACTTTAAATGTCACATTTAATATAATTATTATTCAATAAAAGTTAACACACCAACAAAAATGTTTAATACTTATCGAAGATGAGATATATAATTCGAGTTGAATGTATTTAATTCAATAAGAAAAGTTTCAAAACAGACTTTCTAACAAATATTAATTGAATTATGAAATTTTCAACTTTGAATTATCAAATTTTCAATTATTTTTATACAAAAAGGAAGAACATTTTGGTCTTTAAATTTTTATTCTATATTCTATATCTTAAGGCTTCAAAGATATGCAGTTTTGCCCATTTTGCCCAAACATTTTCCTAATTTCCCCATTTACGAACTTAACCTTACTTTTTAGCTCTAGCATGCTATCTCTTTTCGTTTTTGTGTTATTGTTTTTACGGACGGAAGGACAACTTTGCGGAAATGAACGAATTCGGTCATTCTATGAACGAACACCTATATTCTGGTATATATTATATACCGGGTATAAAAATTAAAATTTGCATAATCATTAAAAAAAATTGCAATAACATTTGCATGTTTTTCCTAATCTAAATAAAAATCCCTGATTATTCGTAGTTTTCCAGAGTTTTCAGGTTTGTGTGGGGCTCACTCTGTTTGAATAGGGAATATGCATGAACATTTTTTTTCACTCGAATTGAAGCATGTTTACTTGACAAATATCAAGGTAAAATTACTTTTTAAATAACTTTAAAAATAAGCGAGATATGAATGATTGAAATTCCCGATTAGACAAAGAGGGTGATAGCCCTCTTGATATGTTATGTGACGTCATATTACACTTTCACCATTTAAAATACACGTAAAACTCCGTTTTTAGTATTTTTGCAAGAAAGAGACAGATAATAATCTTTAAAAGCTTATAGCTTCCTTGATATTTGTCGGATTTTAATTTCGTTTTTAAATATTATTACAGTATTAACAGTATTTTCATATTCTGAAAATAAATGTGAAAAAAAATTTTCATGCATATTCCCTATTATATTATGCACTTTACTTTCTTCATATTTAATTTTTTGCAATAGAGAGTTTTTTAACCTTTTTGTTTATAAAATAAATAAAATAAAAACAATACTGATATAAATATGCTAAAACTTCTAATATATGCGTGATTAAAATGTCAAGATTGTGGTGCATTAAGTTTTGAATATGCGGCACAATAACTAAAAGGGGGTAGTAATACGTACCACGTAATTTTGTATACGCGATGATCATCTAATTAGATAAAAAAAATATTAACCCCTGAATAATGTTGTTTATTATTAAACTGACCTAGTTTTGTAACATGAAGGTAAAAATGAATATATACAGACCGTTTTCAAAAGCATGTCTAATAGAGAATCAATGTTAAATAAATAAATAAAATATTTACTATAAAACCATAAATACACATACATAGTGAAGCTGAATGTTTGGACTGGAATATTGGGTGACCATATTATAGGACCATTCTTCATTGACGGATCTTGAAATTCTCAAAAATATTTGAATTTGTTTGCCAACTGTTAGAGCTCTTCCTAATTTAGACCTGGAATCTGTATGGTTCCAACAAGATGGTTGCCCTGCATGCACAATGCCATGATAGTAAGCTTGTTCCTGGAACAAACTTTCCAGGAACGTCTTATGAGTGGTTTTGGAACCTTCAAGTGGCCAGCCAGATTGCCAGATTTATCTCCTAACGACTTTTTTTTGTGGAGATTTCTCAAAACACAGATCTATTCGCAGAATAGGCCTGAAAATTTTCAACAATTAAAGCGAAGAATTGCTGGCATTGTGCGAATATTTCTCCTCAAGTGCTAGAAAATACACGGGTAGATTTCTACAATCGACTCGGATATTGTTTAGCAAATAATGGAGGAATATTCGAACCGTTTAACTTTTTTTTTTTGTCGGTATTCTATTTTTTCTTTTTGGGGTTTTATTTTTCTTTTAATTTGTGTGGATTGTTGTTTTATGTTACACCGTTAATAGAATACTATCATTTATTTTCAAACATTGCACGTACAAATAATAAGGGATATTCAAAAAAGGATTTTCAATTGTTAGAAGTAATGCTAAGCTAAAGAAGACAACAATGAACATATTTAACCCACTCTCATTACATGTTAATGCAGTACAAAACAGTCCAGCAAACATACACAACAGACACACTAAAGAGTACCCCCACTATTTTTATTTCTCTATTAAGCATATTGTGTACAGTTATTATAGTAAATAATATTGAACATAGATTCTCTATTAGCAATGCTTTCCAACACATACGGTATATATAAAAACTATGAATAATAAGTTTGAAGATATAAACTATACTACTAAGTGGTGGGGATAGTGGGGGGGGGGGGGGAGCTATCCTTATATCATATAATATTACAACAAATGTGTATAGTCAACTTTATAATCACTATTCTAGTAAGGCGTCTAATGTAAAATTTAACGTCTTTTCCTTCTTACATTTTAGATTGAAATGATGAAGATATTTTCCTAGATATAGAATGTATCAGATGTGTTTCTCGTTTCGTCAGAGATTATAAATATTAACTCTCATCTCGTCTCATTTATCGTGGCAACATTAAATACACAACGTGAGAGGGTTATCTGGAGGAACAACCCCCGATGTATACGAACGTTTGTATTGTCTATATAGCCCGTTTATTTGGTAGTTTTATCTGGAAAGTTTTCCGGGAGTTTTGAACATTGATATTTTTATAAATTTCGACGTACTCTTTTCGAATTTTCACTTTGCCATCTCGTATCAAACATGTTTTTGTCCATATCTTTTTTTGAGTCATTTTACGATGAAAATAGCCAAGTAATAAGTCAAACTAAAGAAAATTTCCTATAGTTTATATTTTCAGCGTACGAGTGCCACAAACCAACACACATTTGTTCCTCCCGACTCACCCTGTATATATTGATACAATTTATAATCGCATCCATTGTGATGATTGAGTTTATTATGAATAAATATAACATTTTACAACACTATCATATTTCAATGTTGTACACTTTAAAATATAGACCTTGAGTAGTAACTCTATTCCAATAGCTTTTGATTGGCAGTATACTTTTCGTGTATGCTCGATTGACTGAGTCGTGTAGTTTTCAGTGATGCTCTGGTCATGAGAAGCTTTTGAAAAATAAAGAGGCAGAATACACTGCAGTGGAATAAAAAAAATAAAATTAACATAAAATAGTGGAGTTTAACCTCCGTCTTTGAGACACGACGAGCGAGTCATATATTTAATATTACTATATGGTCAGTTTCTATAAGTGGAAGCTGTTTCAACATTGTGAGACAGATAGTGTCTCGTGTTCTCTATCCTCCGAGCGAAATAGTGTCAGCTCTACATGCTTTTTTATTGCATAAATAGCATGGTAAACCAGTTTATGTTCCCACTACCGATATTTTAGAATTCTCAAGCATATATAGTATGGACAAGGTGTCTCGGAGGGAGTATTGAATATATGCTCGGTGGAGAGAGAGGAAAATATAGTTGGCACCCTAATGTTCGGATATTCTTTCCTATACCAACTGACCAAATAGGAATTACTGCATATATGGGTATAGTCTATTAGGCTATTAAAAAAGGGGCGGTTAATTGACCAACCTATCGGCGTATGGACAAGAACGAAGTAACCGACTATCCTTGAAAAGGTTTTCTGCAGTTTTCTTCACGAACTCCAGATGAATATCGGCGTAGATCCTATCATAGTCGGCTGCAGCCGCATATCCTACCAATTCCTAGTCTATACACAAAAAATTCCTTCCGCTCCACTCACATAGTCACATCCTTAGGCAGCACAATGGACCTTATGGCCGAAGAGTAGCCCGCCCAGGGCAGCCTCTACAATCTATCTATCTATATATTACCTTATCAAAAGTTCGAAATGGTTACTTTTGTCTATTACTTGATTTTTTCCCAGCAACCTTAATCGATGAGGGAGTATATTTCCAATGTCCGATCTAATACAACCTGTATCTAGTGTATTTAATAATACACCTGTGCTAGATAAAATTTATTGGTAAATAATGATAATACCTACTAACTACTAACTAAATAATAATTTTGTCGAAAATATAATAATAATATTAACTATAATAACAAACTTGAATCTAATAATATTGAATATTTACTATTCAATACCTATACCTACTAACTAGCTAGCTAACAGCAGTCAACCTAGGTTGTTCGTTACCGATACTGATATTGCATTATTATTTAATAATTCTATAGGTATCGAGTTGCTATATGACCCAATTTTAATTTCATTCATTATATATATCTATCTATTTTGTTTGTTAATTTTGACCCAATTATATCACATAGCACAAAAGTGTGTCGAGCAAAGTATATGCCTAAACGACTACCATACCGTTTGTTTTTAGGTCTCTGAGTATCTCAGGAACCAAAAAAGCTACGAAGCTCAAAGTTTTGACAAGTATATTTTGTGAGTGTACTACTCACTTTTCAACGGATTACATCTAGTCTGTTTTTATGTTTAAAGATTTACCAGCATACTATCATTTTTCGACAGATTTTGCTCATTTTTTTTACAGGCTAAAAATAACGTTTTCTAATAGATCCAGAAGTTTCAAAATTTTTGACCGTTTAGAACCCGAGATAATTAATAACAACGTTATCATTCTCTCTCACTCTCTCTCATTAGAAGCATGTGAAACTTCATGCCCGCCTAACTATTATCTGTTGTATTAGAAAAAATAATCGACAGAATTTAAAAAAAACTAGGAGAGGATTCGTTATTAATATTTCTTAGATAAATTTTTTTTTTTAAATCGTGTGTTACCGTTTTGTTTTCAAAATATAATAATTTAAAATATTATTTTTGTCCAATTATAACACATTCCGTTTATGGTAAATAGTGATCTGACAACGTTGTGCGCCAATCTCTCATAAGTTGCATCAAGTAAAGAGTGGGAATATACGCCGTTGACATATGCAATAATAATAAAAAATAGGTATATACACAGAGCAATATTGTCAGATTACCGTACCGGAAATATTTGATAGTATGTGTAAGTATCTGTGTGCCGATAATATGTTTATGTATGTGTACACTATGCTGGTACATTCTCAAAAGCATATGATTAGACTTAAAAACTGATATTTTATCAAGCTACGATGACGAGAGCCGAAAATATAACAATAAAACGCACAAGTGAAGCTGCGGGTATAAGCTAGTAACGAATAATAATATACCGATGAAAAAAAAATATCTTGTAATTATTGTTTGACATTTACCAATAGTGAAAGCTAGTCGCTGGAAGATATGCGGTATTTTAGTAAGGTACACATCAAGTTTATTTTTATTAAGACTGTTTATAGATTGTTTATTATAGATTATTTATAGACTGTTTAAATTGTTTGTCTTGTAAGTTTTGTAATATCTTATTGACGTTTTCGACGAAAATATTAAAGTCAGTAAATGTTCACTATAAAGGAACAATTACTCTATCAAATGAGGATCTCAATCTTCTCGGGAACCTCTCTTTCCTTTAGGCGGCCTAAAGGAACCCCCAACCAAGACACAAAATCCCTCTTACAAGTGATACAAGTCAACTGAACCTTACTGCAATATGAACAATATACACCTTTCTGGCTATTCTGGCAGCCATCCTGTTTCTAGCTATTGGACTTTCTACAATAATCCCATAATGTCGTCATTTGCAAACGAAACAAAAGTAATAAAAATTGTATAATATAATATATAAAAACTAATTGTAAATTGAAATTTAATGCAATTCAGTTGAGAATATAACTTTTCCAGGTAAGTTAGAACTGAAGCTATCATGTATACTTTCTTGGAATAGAAAAGCTAAGCTCTCACAACTATTCGTATTATTAAAAAGTTACATAGAAAAAATGTAATTTTATTTACGAGTATATATATATATATACATATATATATATATATATATATATATATATATATATATATATATATATATATATATATATATATATATATATATACATATATATATATATATATAAATATATATATATATATATATATATATATATATATATATAAATATATATATATAAATATATATATATAAAATGCATGCAATCAATATCATTGAAAATAACGATGTGAAGTAAGTCAACCCAATAAAAAGCATATTACTATTATTATTTTATTATACCTTTTTTGTTTTGCTTTGTTTTTGCTGTTTTTTTTTTTCTATGATACTGTGTTTTAATTGCTTCTTTATCTATGATTTTTTACATCATTCTTTTATTTATTAGAATGAAATGTAATATCAATGTTACAATTATTAAAATATGGTAGGTAGGTACCTAGTACATATCATTTTGAGTGGATGGAATCGAAAAATTAATTTTATCTAGAGCACGGAAGTGCTCATGGCCGAGTTTAATTATTATATACACTAGTAAAGTATTTTTGGCGGGCGACCTCTGCGCCCGCTGTCTCGTGTTTTTTATTTTAAATTATGGTTCTGTCAAAACTATATATATATATATATATATATATATATATATATATATATATATATATATATATATATATATATATATATATATATATATATAAAGTCATACAATGCCAGTGAAAAAATTGATGAGAGTGTTTCCCAGAATGCACTTAGATATTTTTGGAAAGAAAAAAAAATTTCTAAAGGTACAAAATTATGTACTAGTTTCTAATGCCTATAAAGTGATTGATGTTAATGATTCTCGGCGAATTTTCGGTACAGTATTACGAGAAACACCAGTCCAAAATAGTTAAAAATATAATACTAATTATTATAATGTTGTTATTGAGGTAAGTTTAAAACAAATATCAACTACAGGAATTAAACAAATATCATGCCCAAATTGCTTCACAAATTGCAAATTAGTTTATTTCTAAAACGAAGTGAGATAATATTTTAAAATATTCAAATACTTCAAATATTACAATACCCCCATCCCTCACATCTAATGTCGAAAACGGTAAGATACAGAATAAAGGTTTTAATTACAAAGTTCTCCCTTATAAATAACAACAACTTTTGTACGAAACATTCTTCTAAACATTTGAGTGGATTCTTTCGGAGATTCTTTGAGAGATATTTGTAAATCAAGATTTTGCCCATTCCCATCTTCCATTTCCCCTTGGGTGTGCGCAAATTTTTAAAGGATGGGTGTGTAGATGTTGACTTGGTAGTTATGATTAATGATTAATTATTCTTTATACAAAGTGATTTGCCGTTTTAAAATTCCACAAGATAAAAATTCCCATCAAAATTTTGATTGTATATATCAATTATTTAAAAGCCCTAAGAAATTTTTATGATTGAATAATTAACATACCTCTGGTTGAAAGTTTTTTTGTGTTGATTATTTTGGCAGCAAATTCCATTCCCGTACATTTTTGAACACATCTTCTAACTACCGAAAATGCACCTCTGAAACAAAAAGAAATAATACATTAATTTCTAAGTCTATTTGTCAACTGCGTTAACTGCTTGAAATAATTATTTTACAATGTTTGACCACTAACAGAACTAATCAGACAGTTTCGTGACTTTATTAATAAAATATGGAATTCCTATTGAAATAAAATCTGTTGATCTTAAAAAAAAAGTTGTTAATGAGGTTAAATTGCAAATAAGTTTAAGGAGAAAATGATACTATATAATTGTAAAAGTGCTATATTAATTTTACTCTAATTTTTTTCGATACTTATCTTTACCAAAATATCATTCAAAAAACTCAATGTTGATATATTTAAGCGAAATATTTCTAAACTTATTTTAATTTTCAATTAGTCTAAAGTCTAAACGAAATTCCAATCGTTACATAATAAACGTGACAGTCTACCTGAAATTTCATTTCACTCACCATATAAAATCATACTTGTATATTCTCGTTATAGATGTTTTCTAAATGTTTTATAAATATATATTTGTCATAGAAACATAAAAATATTTTCTTGTGTTTTCTTTTGTGTAAAATTTATATTCAAAAATTAAAATAATCAATTGATGTGGAAAATATTATGCTTGATATTATAAAAAATGTTTTTGATGCGAATATTTATTTATACAGTGAAGGAGTTATTTGTACAGTGAAAATTCTCTTTGTTTAAAGTCTATATGTTACAGTTAAAACTCTTAACCGGTCAAAGTACTATAACTGGCAAAATCAGTCAAAAGTACTTTTGACCGTAGGCAATAGTACTTTTGACTGAAATAACAGTCAAAAGTACTATTGCTCAATGAAGCTGGTCAAAAGTAGTTTTGAATAACTGATTCCGTCAAAAGTTCAGTCAAATTCGTGCAATTCATGAAAAACAGAGCATTTCACTCTGGGATAAAACAATCTCCATATCAAGCAATGTTTGGATCGGAACCTCAAGTGGAACTAATCTTCCTTTGGAGAAAATGGAGATTGGAGATGAAGAAGATTTACAAGTTGCAATCACAGAGATGAATAGAAACTTCAGCAACAAGCAACATATCTCTGAATCCATATCCCAGAGATAGTTACGATTAGCTAATTCATACTGATGATGACTACATTGTAGTCGAAATACGTATTTATAAAATACAAACAAATGTTCTAGGAATTCGGGAAAAATCAAAACAAACAGGAAAATAATGAAGCTGAAGAAGGAATGCACAAGACGGAATTTTTAATCAGAACAGAAATGAATCAATAATATTGGAAGCAAGAGAAAAAGCTCATTTTAATTTGGCAAAAGAAGCAAAACGAATAAAAACAACAATTGATCAATATCATCCACCCTTGAAAGTCAGAGATAATGTGACCATACCAGTTCCAGACGTAGACAAAGGAAAGGCAGACCTTCATAAGGTATAATACCAAACCTTTGTGATAAAAAATTCACCCAATCGTTTTTACTGTGTAAAACAAATTAAATTTTATTAATATATTCCCATTTATAAATTTAAATATTCGCATATAATTTTCAATGCAAAATACCAATAAATGTAAAAAAAAATCAAAACATGTTTTTCGATAGAATACAATTTTTCCATGTAATAGATTTTCAAACAAATGTTTATTTTTCAATATGGAAAGCATCATCATCATCACACTAAGCACACGTTAATTAAGCTTTCACAAACTAGAGAAATAATTGACTCATATATTTTGTGTAAAAGTTCATTTGCAAATGTGTACGAGGTGTATTCAAAAAGTAAGGTGACTTTTCAAATTTCACGGGCTACGTACATTCGATTTACGATTTTTTTAAATTTTATTGTGTAATACACTCGTCCCGAACATCTGATCACAGTTTCAACTATATAGCATTCTTTGTTTGTTTGTGAGAGGCATAAAGGTTAGAAGTGTTTGGTGTGCTCCGCGATTTTCTGTCGAAAAAAATGGACGGGCTACACTTCGACCATAAGGTCCATTGTGATGCCTAAGGATATGAGGATGAGAGTGGAGTGGAAAGAATTTGTGTGTAGACTAGGAATTGGTAGAATATGCGGCTGCAGTCGACTCATATATATGCCGATATTCATCTGGAGTTCGTGAAGGAAACTGCAGAAAACCTTCTCAAGCATAGCTGGTTACTTCGTTCTTGTCCATACGCCGACAGTTTAGTCAATTAACGGCCCCCCTTTAGCCCCATTTTTTGGCCAAAAACAACACCACAATCAGCCACCATATTCACCGAATTAAGCACCCTGCGACTTTTTCCTGTTCCCAAAACTGAATAGACCCATGAAAGGGCGGAGATTTGCAACAATTGAGGATATAAAAACTGCATCGCCGGAAGTGCTCAAGGCTATACCAAAAGTTCTACGAGGATTGGAAAAAGCATTGGCACAAGTGTATTGTATCTGAGGGGGATTACATTGAAGTAGATATAAGTAGATAATCGAATGTACGTAGCCCGGAAAATTTTTGAACCTTACCTTACTTTCTGGACACACCTTGTATATGTATATCGAAACAGAAAGAATAAAAAAAGTTTAATTAACATCCATTCTATCGCTCGATATATGTAGGTATGTATTGAAGTTTAAAATAACCTTTTTACTTAAACTAATAAATGCCCGCTTATTTAATGTGCTTCATTTACAAACAAATTTCAATATTAACTCCATGTACAGCAAACAAAAATATAGCTTGGAATCAAGAGGTTACGGGTTTTGTGCCAAAAATCGATCTTTTTAAAAAAAAACTTACGTTCTGACGTCACAAACACCTAAAAGCAATATTACTATTTGTGTATACTTAAGGATGTACGAGCACTGGATCTTCAAAAAGAAATAAAGTGTGATTTATTTTTTACATATAGTTGAAGTGCATATAAATCAATTACAAAAGTTTCAAGGAGGTTATGGGTGTCTTGAATTAATTATTTAATGTTAATGCTTTGCTCTTACGGAGAAACCCCTTCGACATATTTTGATAAAATTTTACATCATCAGGTTGAAGAAAAACATTAAATTCGAGAATGTGAGTGGCACGAAGTCAATGAAAAAAGAAAAATACCATTTAAAAAGGTTTACTAAGAATTATCTAACAATAAGATGATAATAAAAGCCACACCTCATCTTTAACTCAAAATTGTAATTTTTATTAGTCACGCTACTGTTTCATTTAATTTAAAAAAAAAAAAACAGTGGTATAGTTCCTTTTAAGGATGTACGAGCACTAGATATAGTCCATTTATAAAATTCTTCAAAATCTTATTTAGTACATTCATAAAAGTCTACAATAAAGTTTATTATTTTTTTGTCATAAGTTAAAATTAAAATTCATTATTTATTTATTTATTAAATTCCGGTATGGTGGGCCTAAAAGAACGAACTTTAAGAAAAAAACTGAGATTTCGGATAATTACCACCGACAGAAATAAAATTTACCCGAAATCTCAGTTTTTTTTCTTATATATCTTTTTTTAGGCTCGTCATACCGGAATTTTACTGCATCAATCTCTTAATTCTATTTTCTATTACGTCGTTTTTTTTTCGTCTTATTTTATTCCAAGTTAAAATTATCAAAATATGTCGAAGGGGTTTCTCCATAAGAGCAAAGCATTAAAACTCGAACTTTAAAATTAAATAATTCATTCAAGACATTTCAACTACATATAAACAAAAAATCAAGCCTTAATCTTTTTGAAGCTTCAGTGATCGTACATCCTTAAATAACGTGATTTCTATAAGAAAAGTACAAATGCATACATTCAAAGAAAAGCACCAAGCACATTTTGTTTGTTCTTTCATTACTTTAAGCTTTTACACATTTGAACAAGATACCATAAAAATATTGTTAAGATGAAAGATTTCTTGGTCTGATATTAAGTGTCACAATAGTGATTTGGGTCAGGCGATTAGGCAGCCTCTTGCGAAGTGTAGCCCGCCCAGGACCGCCCTCTACAATCTATCTATCTAGAGAGCACCCCATGTTTTTATTTACATTAAAATTAATTTTGTTTTCAATCTTTTTAGTATAATTATATGATTACCACTCCTTTTAAGTTAGACGACGATGCTTTTTGGACACCCTATATATTATACACAGCATAACAACGATATACATGGACTATACAAAGTCAGATTGCACAACATATAACATACACACAAGACAGTCAGACGTACACATCTCTGTACGTACGTACACTCTCATATATTGATTTTACCTACAAGTAAAAAAAAAAGGAAAACTTGAAAAGAAAAAGCTTCATCTTTCTTACCTTGACTATAAAAACAAACAGTAGATGTATCTCACAACGGGTTTATAACTAAAATAAAAACGGTGTAGAGATATTTTATTTATATGACGATGTGGTGTGGTACTACTGATATATTGTTCATACCAACACAACTACTTAAAAAAAAAAAAAAACTATACACACATAGACAATAGAAAACTTATAATGAAACATTTTAAATAGTGAAAAACTTCTCTGATCGTGGAAACAAAAAAGTGTTGTTATCAAAAAGTTTTAGCGAAGAAAAGTGTATATGAGAGGAGCTTTGAATGCGAGTGTTAACGGACCGTTCAATTTCGTCTCGTACAATTAGACATGACATGATCTAATGTGGTGTTGTTTTTGTGTGGTTAACATTATACTCGAAGGAAAAATTATGAAGTTCACAATTTGAATTACAAATTATATTTATCACTCTCTTATGGTAGAGCGATCAAGAGAAATACTAAAAAAAACTACGGCATGATACGGCTTTCACAAGGATGTTTTCATAGTGCGTAGAGGGAATTGCGAACAGCTAGGTGAAATTTCTAATAAAACAACAGAGTTTTGAGATTTTTTCAGCTTGTTCAATTATGTTACTGAGTACTGCTAAAATACCAGTCGCAGTGGTCGAGCTGTTAAAGGCGCTCTGCACGGAGCTGGGGGTTGCTAGTTCGATTCCCAACGGTGGCAGTTCGCCAATTAAAATAAAAAACAATTAATGGGGCGTATGTAAATTGACTAAACTGTCGGCGTATGGACAAGAAAGTCGTTACTAAACTTAATATACCTTGTATATTTACAAATATACTGGGTATAATAACTGATTATATTAACGAATATACAAAATTCCATTATATTACAGTAACGCGTTCCAGAAAAATTTATATTGTACATATGAAGAAATAAATATTTATTGAGAAATGTATATATATATATATATACTTTTTATATCATCAGGTCTCTATTTTTATATCATCAGGCCTCGTAGGACGCGCTAGATAACGTAATCGATTTTCCGTTTTTTTTTTTAGAAATATTTTATTCAAGAATTATGCGTACCCGCAGATATCGGCGAAACGAGAGCCAATACATGCAGCGGCTTCCATTCTATTTAAAGTATATTTTCACACAAACATCACTATCGACATTCAACGGCCAAATCGTAACAAAGCACGGTGCTAGTCAATTGTCTGTGGTTTAATTTCCACAAACATTAAGTATTGTTATCATACAATAAATGTAATATTCACAAAATAATGTAATATTGTTTACTATGTTAAATGTGAAAACCCGTTTCGTGTACACATGCGGCTACGAAAGTAGCACTGATTTTTTTAAATTTTATTGTTTTATTAACTCTTATTAACTCGAAAAAGTGCTTCGAAAGCATTCAAGGATAAACTTTTTTCATTATAATTATCATAACCAATGTTATTCGAAACATTTTCCGAACAAGGCACAAATCTACTATGAAATTTTGAATAATGAGCGCTACTTTTTTGGTCCTTAGTTCACAAGATATTGTGTAAAATGTGAATGAAACCAAAAGATTTTAAAATGCAAGATGAACTTTTTATACCCGGTATACCGTCTGTTTTGAACAGCTTTGCCAATAGAAAATCAATGTAAAATATTATTTACTATATAACTACACAATGCTTCATAAAGAAATAAATATAGTAGGGATACTCTGTAGTTAGTAGTGTGTGTGTGTGTGCATATGTAATGAATAATAATATTCTAAATTAAGTGAGCATCACTAAATCCCCACTCCTAAATGACATCAAACCAACATCAACACAAGCAGCCCAGATGTTTTTAAGTATGTGTATGGATGTATAGTAAATATTTTATTTATTTAATCAAAAACAAAAAGAGGTAACGAGCTGAAATTTTGTTTGTGTGTTCGTGGGCTATAAAAAAAGTAAGGTCAAGTTCGTACATGGCCAAATAGAATCATGTTTGTGTAAAATGGGCAAAACTATCTATCTTTGAAACCGTCAGAAATATAACAAAAACTTAAAAACAAAACATGTTCCTTTTTTTGAATAAACTTTTGTTTGAAACTTTTTTTCATAAATTCAGTATATACCGGGTATTTCAGTTAGTTGCTATTTTCACTTGTTAAAATATTGTTTTCAGTAGCTGTATCGGTTGTTATTTTTGTATTTAAAACGATAAACTGTTTCTCGGTTCATTTAGAATCCCTGTTTCTAACCGTTACAAATTAGAGTATAATAGAAATGCGTTATATTGTTTTAAAAGGTAACTTCCGCGTTATACAAGTATTATCAATATATTTGTACTTATAGATAGATAGACATAAATATATATCAAACCTATTTTGTGTTCATATTTATGACATAATTTATGTCTTCAACACAAATAAAAAGTAGAGAAAATAAAAACACAG
Source organism: Nineta flava (assembly GCA_963920215.1). NCBI lineage: Eukaryota > Metazoa > Arthropoda > Insecta > Neuroptera > Chrysopidae > Nineta > Nineta flava. The sequence goes on from OY986042.1 coordinate 13,064,537, forward strand.
GTGTAATAAAAGAAAAACAACCGGAAATATATATATATATATATATATATATATATATATATATATATATATATATATATATATATATAGAAAGAGAGAGAAAGAGAGTATTTTTGTATAGATTTCCCATAGGGAATGCCTATGAATTTTATTCGATGAACAGAAAAAGTATAAAAGAAGATTCGATGTCTTATGAAAAACTACTATTTATTTAAACATATTTTATTCTCACAGGTAGGTAGTCAGTCTGTCTCTATATGAAACGATGGAGAAAATTTTAAGAAAATACAATAATTTGATCATGCGTATTTACTATTTGAATTTTCATTAAGCATCAACTATAAATACTAAACCATTTATTATGTGGAATAAGTTAGTTTTATTAAAAAAATTTATGTTTAAAAAATATGAAGAAAAAAAACACGAACACTGTTATTAAATAAAACTGTTATTAAATATTAGATAAAACACTAGAAAACAAAAAAATTAAGTTGTTAGAGCGTGGGGTGCTGTTTTGTATTGAAATCAAACTATCACAGTTTTCACAATGCACACCACACGCTTTCATCATTAAGTATTTAATAATTTTTCGTTTTGTTCGTTATAATAATTATTATTTGAGTTAGAAAAAGCAATTCAATTCCCCAAGACTATCACTAATTGGCAATACATATCCACGCTTCCACATCTGATCCGGAAATCAGAAACCGTACCGTTTGAAAAATGGTATATGTGAAATTTAATCCCTTTAGTATTATCCTAATTAAGATTGATTTGTCATGTTCTAGTGAAACAAGAAACTCAAATAACTTTTTTTCTTGTCCAGGTGGACATTTAGTTTATTAAGAAAACGATATCGATAGTCAGTCAGGGTTGTCTCGAGGAACTACTGAGGCTGGAAAATTGGAACAACGTTAAATGGATTTGGATACCATGTCACAGTGGTTTCGAAGAAATTGAAAAAGCAGGTACCCAGGCTAAGGAAGGAGTCAGATTATCTTTTATACGGCCAAAACCTATACGAGGAATTCCAAAAAACGAGTGGATAGAATTTAAATATCGTGATTACTGGCCAAAATTACCACAACAAAAACTTGGGTAATAAAACTATTTCGAAATGCATCCAAAAGGCTGTTCCTCGATTCACTCAAACTGAATAATATACAACTTCAAAAGACTACCGGATGCACCACCGGATATTATCACCTACGAAAGCCCCTACAAACAATGAGGCTTCACAATGCGATCAGACTGTGCGGAGAGGGGAAATAAAATCTAAACAAATCATCTTTATCTTTAATTGCGAATCTTTCGATTACAGAAGATAAAATATATTCGGGGTGAGATGCACATGATGGCAAGCTCCTAGCTATTTCTAAGATATGAGAAAAGTGAACCTCGCCAGACTGAAGTAGAAGCATAGATAGATAGATTGTACAGGCAGCCCTGGACGGGCGACACTTCGACCATAAGGTCCATTGTGATGCCTAAGGATGTGAGGATGTGAGTGGAATGGAAGGAATTTGTGACTAGACTAGGAATTCGTAGGATATGCGGCTGCAGCCGACTATGATAGGAACTATGCCGATATTCATCTGGAGTTCGTGAAGGAAACTGCAGAAAACCTTCTCAAGCATAGCTGGTTACTTCGTTCTTATCCATACGCCGACAGTTTAGTCAATTAACCGCCCATCCTTTTTTTGTCTTAATAATTGATAAACTGCCGATATTGGGATTCGAACCCATAACCTCCCAGTTTCCATGTAGGCATACTGCGCAGACATAACGCCTTAGACCGTTCGGCCACTTGGACTGATAGCAGGGGAAGCATAATGGACCATAAAGTCAAAGTGCAATACTGTTCACACCGCAAGATTTATCTATCTATCTATCCGACGCATTATTCTAGGCATATTTTTTATTTTTAGTGGTTTTATTATTTTTCCTAAATAGATTTTATGTTTTTTAAATATTTTTCACTCAGTTTTTCCTATGTTTGCGACGAATGCGGGTACGAATGCTGTATAATGTATAATATTGGTATTCCTTATCGTCGTATCGTTAAACATTGACACACTCAGTGAATATTTTGCATCAATAATATTGAATTTCCCCCATTTTCTTCAATACGTATTCAGATACCATACAGAATATTTCTAGTAAATAAACTTTGTTCAAAATGTATGATGTAGATACTAAAGTTATTATTATATTACATGTGCATAACATATACATAATAATAAGTCCATCAAACTAGCAGAGTCAAGTTAGCCAAAGGCAAAGCGTCTATCGCTGCAACTTCATTTATTAACCCGACTTCAAAAAGGAGGATGGTCCTCAATTCGTCTGTATTTTTTTTTAAATATTTTTTTTTAATGTGTGTCACCTTAGAACTCCGTCATTTATGAACCGATTTTGAAATTTTTTGTTTGTTTTAAAGGGTTTGGTTTCCCATTGGTCCCATTGTCACGAAATCGCATTCTGATGAGGGAATCCCCGGGAAATCGAGGAAAATCCTCATTTTATATGTGATAACCGATTTCTGCGAAAGTTTTTTTTTTTTTGAAAGGGTATATTCATAATGGGAAAATAAGAAAAATTTTTTTTAAACCGACTTCAAAAAAATTTTTTACAAAAAAAAACCGACTCCAAAAAAACAATTTTTACAAAAAAAAAAAACAAAATGTATGTAAAAAAAACTTAAAATCTGTTATAAAAAAATGCACTAAAAATTTAAAAAGAAAAAAAAAAACGGGTAAAAAAAAATGTGTTATAAAAAATGCACTAAATATTAGTAGGCCGTTTAGTTGGTCTACCCATATTTAGACAAATAAAATCAGTTATAGAACTTGAAAGTCACTAAAAACCGAGAAATAAAACCTATTTTGACAAAATGGAAACCAGACTTCTAAAATCAAATATTCTATAACAAAAGATGCTCTAAAAAGTAAAAAGTAATTGCATATTCGTGTGCCAATTTTAGTTCACCTAAGCAAAAATTTTTAAATATATATGTACAATTATTGTTATTTTTGGAGGCGGTGTCAGCATAGAGAAATTCACATAACTTTTGGACACCGCGTCCAAAACCACCTCTTGAACCAAGTAAATACGATTAAACTCTTGGGAAAGAAATCCTTCTTTTCATTTGTTTACTTGAAGATACTTATTCAAGTAAACAAATTCTTGAATGAGAGCAAAGATTTCTTTCTCAGAGTATCATATTTTAAAGAAAACATATTTACTTGGTTCAAGAAATTCTTTCTATCAGTGTAGATTTGCCTCAATCTCAGCCCGAAGCTTTGCATGACGCGAAGCAGTATATAACTCGAAGCGTTATGTAACGTGAATCGGTCTGCTTTGTATATGTATACCTTTTTAAAAGAAAAAGAGGCATTGCAACGCATGCCAGATACAGCTAGCCCGGACAATGCCGCATATTTCATAGTTACTACATGTAAAAAGTCTGTGCTAGCTTCACAGATCTATATACTAGATCCTTATTATTTTAATAACAAAACATGGTTTATAATATCTCTTTTCATGAACCTTTAACTATTATATTCTCTGAGAAGCTTAAATAAACTTCGTGTACCACCGCTTTGTGTATGTGGTACACTCCAATGCAAGATATTTGAACCAGTAAGTCACATTCTAAGTGTACTGTACTATACTGTATTATATATGTAATATTCCATAGAGTACCACTAAGAATGTTTCAACTGATTCATTTTTTTTGCTTTTAAACTGTACATCGTTATTATTTGTGAAATTGATAGCTTGTTATTGGAAGATATTTTATTTTGTAGGTAAATATTAATAATCAAAAACATTTTTAATTATTATTTACGAATTGTAATTACATCTTGAAGTTGAATATACAAAAAATTTAAGCACAATGAGTTATGTAGTCTAATTTTCTCCGAAACAATGGATCAGATGATGTTCTTTCACCTCTCTCTTTAAGCTCCATATATTTATCTTCACCGAGTTTCACTTTTTCACCAAATTTCTTTCCGATATGACTAAACTTGTGTACTTTTATTGCTCTTTTATTTCGCACGTACAATCGGAAAATATGCAAAGAAAATATTTCATAATTTAAATATTTTAGAGTTTAAGTACCAGCTTCGTGCAATTTTTCTTTTTCGTATGTTTTGTATAAAATCATATTGTTTTTAAACTTATTTATTGATTTGTGCTGTGATATTATGGGCCCTTTACACCCACAATACCAAATATTCTTATATACTCTATGAGTTTTTTTGTTTTAATCGTATTGGTGTAGGCCGTTTATACCCACACTATTACACGTTGTTATATATATTTTTTTTAACTTTTGACTGTTATTTAATTTTTAAGTTTTTCACTGCAACACTGTTATATTTTTTGTCATTGTGGTTTTTTATTGTTGATTTTTTATCTAGTTTATATTTTGTTGTTTTATTCCTACCTAGTCAATTCATTTGACATTATTTATTAGGCAAAATAAAGTCTGGTTTGAATCCCAAAAATCGATCTATTTAATTTATTCTAGAAATAGGTTTTAGATAATAGGTATCATCTCTTTTCTATTCGAACAGATTCAATCTACGTAGCAACTGTATACAATAAATTATGTTATTTACAGACAGATCAGTTAATTTAAAATATTCAGTAAAATTAGAATGTAAATTAAAACGATAATAATAAAAGCACCCTTAATGAGTCCACATCCATAAAGTTTTTATTTTATTTTCTCAACTAATACCTGTGTGTGTGTAATAAAACATCTTTAATGGGTATATCGTTTTATTTTATTTCAAAAAAAATGAAACGAAAATGAGAGACCACAATCACTTTTATTAGAAAATCAATATTAAGTTAAATCCTTTCCATATCGTTCGTTCATTGATTGATATTAAATAGGTTATTTTCTTTAATTTTATTAGTAATTCAACAACCGCACAACAACCCAATCATAACAGAAACGTATCATTTTTATATTACACTCGTATTATATAGATTTTTAACGAAGACCATTTTGTCTACCTGCACGTATTTTAGTTCAGTTTGAAATGTTAAGGTAGTTCTAGCATAAAATCACTTTTCGACAGATTTTGTTCATATTTTTCAAATTGTTTTTTGGAAACTAGCGTCTATTTATTTCCATTGTTAGTATGGTTGCCTTTCGGTTATGTTATACCAACGGAAGCGACTAGCGTTTACTTACTTTGACATTTAAGTAATATGTCTGAACATTGATAACATTTTTTTGGCATCAAATGCTTGATATGAAAAATCATACACATCTAGGGATGGGGATCGAACCCACGACCTCTGGCATTCTAGACCAATGCTCTACAAACTGAGCTGCCTTAAATGTTATGGTAGTACTATGCATATGATCTTTCACTATCATTTTTGATGCCATTGTATTATTAATTTTTGTTTATTTACTACTAACATATTTTTCAAATTGTTTTTTGTAAACTAGCGTCTATTTATTTCCATTGTTAGTATGGTTGCCTTTCGGTTATGTTATACCAACGGAAGCGACTAGCGTTTACTTACTTTGACATTTAAGTAATATGTCTGAACATTGATAACATTTTTTTGACATCAAATTTTTTTTTCATTGGCTAAAAATTACATTTTCTAATAAAGTTTCAGAATTTATTAGATTTTTATCAAAATCTAATCGGTCTATTCGTTTGGAAACCATGATGTTCCAGAAATGCATACATACAGACACAGTTTTCAAACTTACAACACCCCATATTTGGTTGTGGGGAGTGTGGGGGGGGGGGGGGTTTAGTAATCAATATGATTGCTTATTTTATATTTACAAAATGTATTTAAAGTCAAACATAAAAACCTGTCAAATTGTAATCGAATACTTTCTATTGTTATTTATAGAAGCAAAATTTACGCTAATAAAAATATCCCATAATTCAAACAAATATTTCTTAATGACAAAAACAATTTAACACACCCGGTATTTTCCTATTAAAATGATATTAAAAAAAAAAAAAGGACAACAGAAAAGCTATAAATAAAAAGTCTAGTTATTTTATATTTTTAATGTTTTAAAAGCTCATGTAATATAATAATAGATACAAAGGGTTATAATTCACGGAAAGTTTTTTTTTTTTTTTATGTGCGGCATCCAACTTTACCGCAGAATATACGTACCTACATGTATATGAGATACGTCCGTATAGGATATATTATTTTATATGAGTTGTAAAGTTTTACCGCATGATCCCTGTGTATGTTTTTTTTTAAGGTTATTATTATTATTATTCGACATTTTTTTATGAATATATCGTTGTTGAATGTTATTCGTTTTTGTTTCTAGTGCACAGCAAAAATAAATGAAAATAACAACTATACTGATGAATTTCTTTCATTCCTCAAGGAAATATATTTTCTTGAAAATATTTGCTTCAATAAAGAAACCCTTGTTTTCATTCAAGACTACGCAGTCGAATCAAAACCATGTGTTTAATTGAGCGAAGCAACTAAAATTCTTGAACGGTGTTTCAAATTTTTTTTAAATAGAGCTCGTTAGTCTTGGCCTAAGAGAGTCTTTCTTGGCCAAATACTCTTGTGATTCTTTAGTCAAGATGAAATTCTTGTAAAAAAAAAAGTATTTTTCTTATTTAAAAAAAAAAAATAAAAAACCCAAGAAAAGAAAGTTTATGCAGTTTCTTTAACTGAAGTATTCGAAATTTCAACACTGTAGCTCTTTTCGATCAGAAGATATTTCGGGGTCAAATCAACTCCTAATATTTCCATAAGTAATAGCACTGTAGTGAAAAGTCCGAATGTGTCCCTTACTTGAGCACGGTAGTGCGCAAGGCCGAGTTGCCTTGCGCACTACCGTGCTCTAGATTTAATTGAAATATACTTAACTGAAGTATATCATTACTTCTTTAAAAAGTTTCATTTGTTTGGATTTAACCAATGTTTATTTTGATCCGCAATTTTAGCATCTTGGTCCAAAGAAATCATTATTTCAGTTTAAGAATTTTGAGATTCTTGAGTGAAGAGTTAGTTTATCTTTGGTTAAGATAATTTCAAGTCAAAACTATAGATGTCAAGATACTTATTTTCTTATACCAAATATTATCTTCCCTATATATGAGAGTCAGAAATTCCAGGTTTAAAAAAAAATTTTCTTACTGCAAGGAATTGCTTCTTCTATCTGTTTAGCTTATATCAAAGTAGAGGGTCTTCTCTGATGTGATGAATTTCACGATATTGTCAAAGTTCGCAATATATCACAAATACAAAGCAAGTCAAAATAACTACTAACTGACTTAATTGCTTAAATATCCGGTATATACTGAATTTAAGAAAATAAGTTATTTTTAAATTTTTGTACTATCTCTGACGGTTTTAAAGATAGACAATTTTGTCCTGACTAGAAAATACTATTTAAATGTTGGTTTATTAATGTTTGAAAATAAAATAAATAAACGAACAAGAAGGAGATGAGCATGGAAATTTTTAATTTTACAAACGAAATACATCCGTAATTAATAATCTCTTACGTGCTTTATGTAAAAGCACGTGTAAGATCGAGTTACACAAGTATATGTATCGATCAATGTCACTCACAATTAAAAATGTGAAAAAGATCATGTAACATAAATTAGGACTCTAAAGAACCATAGACCTCCGTCTAAAGTTTACATATACTTATATGTCTGAATACGAATACATCTAAAAAATCTATACGATTATTTGAAACAATGAGATTTTCACTCTTCAGATTAAACTATAACTAACTATAACTAAATTTAAATTATAACTAACCAGGACGGAAAGGATTGTTCGTTGGTTATCACCTAAAAAAATTGTTTTTGGCCAACGTTGTTGATGGTTTTCTAAATTTTTATATTCTTTTTTAAGTGATATGTAGTGTACTCGAACTAGATCTTGGACTTAATCGCGGAACTTCCAAATTAATTTAGGCATCAGCACCCGCAATTGTCAATGCTTTTTACGGAGCTTTTGCGGATTCGAATGTTATTTAGTCTTATTTTAAACTAGATGAGTATATCTGAGATAAATATCAGGGTAGAATATGCAAAAAAAACAAACTCTTGCAAGGGCAGTACAACCACGTCTTTGAAGTATCATCTAGAATCGATGAAACAAGAGCAGTTTAGCCTGTTAAGCGCGGGATTAATCAATGAACCTCTGCGATACAGGTTGGACCCTGAAAAGGCAGCGACATTGTACCTAAATTAAGTATCTCTTTAAAAAAAGTTTGACATATAAACCTGTAACCGCATCCGCGGATGTCAAAAATCTGTGACATCCTTAATTCCAACGCAGGTTGCTCAGAAGTTGGAAAAAATGGTTTAGAGAAATTTTCTTGCCGGGCTTCGACCTCCGCTTCAGAACTTTTACTACTACGTCATATTCTTAGGTAGATAGATAGCTGTAGAGGCTGCCCTGGACGGGCTACACTTCGACCATAAAGTCCTAAGGATGTGAGGATGTGAGTGGAGTGGAGGGAATTTGTGAGCAGACTAGGAATTGGTAAGATATGCGGCTGCAGCCGAATCTGATAGGAACTATGCCGATATTCATCTGGAGTTCGTGAAGGAAACTGCAGAAAACCTTCTCAAGCATAGCCGGTTACTTCGTTCTTGTCCATACGCCGACAGTTTAGTCAATTAACCACCCCCCGCTTCTTTTTTAATAATTGACAAACTGCCGATGTCGGGATTCGAACCCATAACCTCCCAGTTTCCAAGTAGCCAAGTATTGCAGACATAACGCCTTAGACCGCTCGGCCCCTTGGACTGGTACTTCATGCTTTTTCTAGTAGATATTAAATTTTATTCAATTTTGATTGGATGTGATATTCAATTTGTGAACATCCATAGCACACCATGTATATTCCCATCCTCAAATTACGATTATCTACAAAACGGCATCATAAAAACAGAAGTAGTTGTTGGTATTTTTTTTTTTATTGTTGTGATACTGTTATCAAAATATAAATTCATCAACATTTTGTTACATTTATAAAACACAGGCGTAAAAGAAACGTGACATAACACAGTTTCACCCAAACACACACACACATCTAGTAGTGTCACATAATAATTATAGTGAAAAATCGTTAATGTTATTACTTTAATTTAATAAAATGAGGTTTACAGAAGGAGCCAGCCGTATACGAAAGTCAGCCTGCCGCACTATAAAATATTGTTGTAGATTTTCGTAAAAACTTTTCAAATAACTTTTAAGATTAAGTTAGTATTTCGTATCCTTATACAGAAAGTTCGAATTATAATTGTATTAAGATCTAACGATATATATATATATATATATATATATATATATATATATATATATATATATATATATATATATATATATATATATAGTCTGTTTTCAACAGCGTTTCTAATAGGGAATCAATGTTAAATAAATAAGTAAAATATTTACTAACCATACATACACATACTTACATGCTGCTTGTGGGATCATGTTTGTTTGATGTCATTTAATAGTGGGGATTTAGTGATGCACACTTAATTTGTAATATTATTATTCATTACGTATATGAATGCATAGGAAATATTTGGTTGTTTTTTAATGGTATAAACGTATTCCAACAATGGTTTATTACACAATAATAGAAAAAGTGAAAATTATTAAATGGTACTGTGGGGAATATTCGGCAAAGGAATGTGTCAATTTATTTGTTGTGGCATTTAAGGATAGGCAATCGCCAAGCATTCGAACAGTTACTCATATGTTAAGCTGTTTTGAAAACTGGGGTTGTATATCTGGTTGCAAAGACTGCCACAAAGGTAAAGATGATGAAGCCCCACAAAAAAATGAAGAGAGAGATATAGCAGTTTTTAGTTTCTTATTTATTGACGATAAAAAATCGACAAGAGAAGTTGGTGAAGAATTGGGCCTAAGCAACTCTACAGTTGCAAACATTTGGAGCGGAACAATTGCTTTATGTACACAACATATACACTACAGAGTACCCCCACTATTTTTATTTCTTTATTAAGCATATTGTGTATAGTTATTATAGTAAATAATATTTAACATTGATTCTCTATTAGCAAAGCGTTCCAACACACACGGTATATATATATATATATATATATATATATATATATATATATATATATATATATATATATATATATCAACAATGATGAAAAACGACCAACCTTTTTAGTTGAACGTTTAAATTTTGGTTAAATTAAATATTTATGGTTAAGAATATAATTCAAGTGAGTTTAAATGGATTTTACGCTAAAGGAATAATTATTAAGCTGAAAGGAAATTTATTTTTACGCAATAATTTTATTTATTTTTATACTCTGTATTTACTATGGGCTACACAAGTCATGTCGTTTTTTCCATATTGTATGGTGTCTTCATTCGGTTTTTGGGAAAATGACTATACACTTTTGAAAAAAGAACACGAGTTTTGTGGTCCAAAGTACAAGGGTATTATAATGTTAGTCCGGCATTGGTTGAAAATATTGGCCGCAGGAAAAAATGTTTGGAATAGGCGTTTAAAACGCGATAACTGACAAGCTAAAAGAGATATCGAGCTGAAATTGTATGTTCTAAAGATAAAAAGTGAGGTAAAATTCGTGTATGGACAAAATTGGTCGATGCATACCCGTACCAAGGAGGAAAATTTCTATGTTTGAAATCATAAGATATATAAGGATAAGTTAACACAAATAACACAAAAATGTTACCATTTTAGCTCAAACATCTGTAATTACACTTGATTACAAAAACATAAATGAACACTCCCGTTCAATAAAATTGAACCAACCTGAAATGTTAATTTTCTTACATTTCATAAAACTCCTCACTTGTGTAACTCTCTGTATATTATTTATTAATAAGCAAACACAAATGGAAGTTTTATATTTTTTATTTATGTAAACAAGTCAGTGATATAGTAAGAATATGTAATGTAAATACATGTAAAGTGTTATATCTCTCTTTTACGTATAAAAATAAAATAAAATGTTGTATCTGTCGAAAACATTTACTACAAGAATAATCAAAATTGTGAGCTACTTAAAGCTACTTAGCATTTTTATATATTAGCGCATGTGTATAGACTCAAATAAACAGTCCGCGCATGCATATGAGGTCACTATAAACCGGGTATTTAAACACTTAACTCAGTTACATGTTTTTTAGTAAAGTTTTTTATTTGGCCAAATATAATTTTTACCAAAAACACATGCGTGTAAAAACCCATAGTTACAAAAATGGTTATGATATTCCGATCGGCGCATATTCACGATCGAAAATATTATATATATTAATTATCGAAAATATCGGCGTATCAGGAAATTTATAGTATCCACCCCTTTGATATAAGCGTTATCCGCTAGGTGTATTACAGGAGTACATTTTATATTCGAGGGAAAAGAAGCTTTTCTTTAAAAAAAAAAAAAGAAAAATTCATTACTTATGTTGAATGATTTTTGTTCTATTTGTATCAACAAAGCTGACCTTATAAAAACTATTATAGTAAATTATTTTTACTAATCAGAAATCATCCGCATTAAATTGTTAGTTGTATTAAAATAATAATAACAATGTAAATATTTGTATAGAAAATGTTTTAGTATAATTAATGTTTACTAATAATCGAATTTTCGATTCCATTAAGTTAATATTAAAGCAAATATTTCATTAATTAATGTGTTACATTTCTTTAGATAGTATTTGAAAACAATCGATTTGTTTTTATACCTATTTTATTTGTACAAGGATAATAACTATGTAACTAGGTCCGTGATCAGACTATTGGATAGAGGATGGTTGTCACATTCAGAAATAACTCATAGTCTCACCAATTACGATCGAAACACAAAAATCTATAAAAAAGACCTTAGTCTATCTCAAGGTGGAAAACATGCTGAGCGCATGAGTCTACCAATACACCACGACTATTGCAGAAGTTATCACAATAACGAGAAAGAGAAAACGATGACCCACCTTCTTCCAAGTGTGTCTTATCCTATCAAGAAAGTGTTTCTTGCCTAGCTTCATCTGTATTACCAACCACCTTCTCTGTCACTCTCAAACTCTTTCAAGACTGTCACACTTGGGCCAGTCAATCTTTGACGACCTCTCCGAACTAAAATCGGTCGACATCAAATCTCTTGTTGTTGTTCTTGAACAGCTCCAAATGATTTGAGGAATACCAGTTACCTGTGAGAGGTTTTCGTTTTTCAGGTATAACAATGCTCCATTTGACCTAAATGTGTTCCACTCGGGGGGCAGCCTTTGAAACCTAACCTAATGTAATCATCCCAGGGTTTCCCCAACTATTTCTCCAATGGAACACATTAAGAATCCTGAAATTTTAACGGAACATCTTGTTTATTATGGATTAGCTTTTAAACTAGACCCCATTGTTTTACTAAACGTATAAGACGTACCAGTCTTTATAAAAGCACGGATTATTGAATTTAAGTCAGTTGTGTTGATACAACTTATTATTGATACAAAAAGTTGAGGAGCGTATGCGTATAGTAAGAGTGAAGGAGCCTATAATAAGCCATAATTTTTACCCATGACTGTACCGGTTGGCACGTTACACTAAACTACCTAATACCTATATTTATTTATAAAATGCTTCACAAATCAAATCCTCATACGCAGATCAAATCCAATAATTTATAGCTATTTATATCTATTTCGACCATAAAGTCCATTGTGATGCCTAACTATGTGAGGATGTGAGTGGAATGGAAGGAATTTTTGTGTATAGACTAGAAATTGGTAGGATATGCGGCTGCAGCCGACTATGATAGGAACTATACCGATATTCATCTAGAGTTCGTGAAGGAAACTGCAGAAAACCTTCTCAAGCATAGCCGGTTACTTTGTTCTTGTCCAAACGGCGACAGTTTAGTCAATTATCCACTCCTTTTTTTTTCCTAATAATTGACAAACTTCCGACGTCGGGATTTGAACCCATAACCTCCGAGTTTCCAAGTAGGCATAATGCGCAGGCATAAGGCCTTAGACCGCTCGGCTACTTGGACTGGTTAATAATACCCTTAATAAGTGTCCAAATATTTGGAACATTCTATAATAATGCCCATTAGTACGACAACGACCTGAGTATCAATTAAAATTAGTTATGCTCATGCTGATGCTATAAATATATTTGAAAATTCAAACAACATTTGAATGGTATCTATTTGAATTGCAGTATCCGATGACCATATAACGGATCTATGTTTTTGACAATAATTTTAAACTGATAAAATAAAACTGCGGTAAATTCTCGATTGAAGAAAAATGAAAAAAAATCAACTATAAATTTATGACTAACCACATATACGAGTACATTCCAAGCAACCAACCACTCACTAATGATGTTTTAATATCCAAAAATAAAACGATATTTCAGTGATATAAAAGGTTACATAGAAAGAGTATAGGAAATGTATCTTGGGACTTGTACAGGAAATCCACCACTACCTGGACGTAGCATATTAGGTACTAAAGTGAATGAAAACGGAATATATTTTTTCTAAACAAATACTTACGTCCTACACAACTTGATCTATAGGGAGAAACTAAATGTATCCGGTATCATGTCTTATTTTTCCTCCTTTTTTTAACAATCGAGCGAGACAGATACATATTTTATGGTAAAAGTTTTTGTGTGTGTGTGTGTATAGATAATAAAATATGAAAGATATGTAATTTATCATGTGAAAACAATATTTGAAGAAATTTCTCGATGCAAAATCAACATAGGAAAATAATCTTTTATTAGTTCATGCGTATTTGATTTATACGGACAATCTATAATAATTGCGAAAAGGGTATCATTTATTTTTTAAGTGTTCCGTGCCAAAATTGGCAAAACATATCACTTCGATGCCTGTCTCAGTGACTGTTGATCATGCATGGTTTAAAATGCAGTTACGCTTCAACATTACTGCCCCCCCTTAAGCGTATGTCTAAAAGTACCACTGAGAACAATTGAATAGAACTACAAATAAGGATAGATAGATAGATTGTAGCGGCTACCCTGGCCGGGCTACACTTTGACCATAAGGTCCATTGTGATGCCTAAGGATGTGAGGATGTGAGTGGAGTGGAAGGAATTTTTGTGTGTAGACTAGGAATTGGTAGATCTAGAGTTCTTGAAGGAAACTGCAGAAAACCTTCTCAAGCATAGCCGGTTACTTCATTCTTGTCCATACGCCGACAGTTTAGTCAATTAACCGCCCATTTTTTAATTAAATAATTGACAAACTTCCGATGTCGGAATTCGAGCCCATAACCTCCCAGTTTCCAAGTAAGTCATACTGCGCAGACATAACGCCTTAGATCGTCCACTTGAAATTAGGATAATAGATAGATAGATCTTGGAGTATGAAAAGTATTGCACGTTGACCATATCGTCCGTTGGGCTTCCCCGTCTACAAACGCGGTTTACATCTCCCATATGTTGGAAATACCCAGAATCTTGCTTATCAGGTTTTTCTGAAGGTTCATATATATTTGCAGTGAGATGCACCGAATATATTATATCTGCTGTAATCGAGAGATCCGCAGTTAATGATGATGTGGCCGGATTTTTCTTCGTCATCATCGCATAGTCTGCTCATAATGGATTCATTGTGGAGTCCCATTGTATGTTGGGGCTTTCGAGTGCATTGAAGGATAGTCTCTATACATTCCTTATTTTCCCGACAATTTGCTGTATATTTATCCCAGGGATCGGTGTTTAAAGTCTATCCCCTCTTAGATAACTTGCTTGCATGCTGTTTATGGAATTCCTAAAATCGGTTCTGAACCTATGAAAAATAATCCGATTTCCATCTTCGCTAATTCGACATCTGCTTATTCGATAAACCTAAAATTTCCATTGGAAGTCATTAAATAAGTATCTTAAATAACAACAAATAATTTATAATTCGACCTATTCTAGTAAATTAGCCTTAGACCAAAAGAAAATTGTGTAATCCAGCTCTAGGTATTTGTGTATATATTTTATAACATTTTCGTGCAACAAAATATTTTCTAAATTAAACCAACATGACCTTTGATGTTTTAGGTTTGCCCAACATGGATGGATAAATTAATGAAAGTAGAAAAAACAAATACGTTAGAAAAAGATACACTTAATAAATGCTACAAAGAAATTAAAAATTCGTTAATTAAAAAAAAATTTAACAGATTGTAAATTCAAAGCTACATCACTTAATTACTATTCATTTATCAAATAAATTATGAATAAATTAGTGTACTAATTAATGTCATATCTAATGCGCAATTAAATGAAATGTAAGGAAACATACAGATGAAATAGATAGAATAAGTAACCGAATTACTATACGATAAATCTTCTAAAACTTGGCCTAATTTACGACATTCTTTTAAGTTAATATCCGTTCTTCGATTAATTTGTTGAAATATAATTAGGTTTAATTATTTTATGATATATGTGCAATTGTATTATGGACAAGGGATGTTGCGGTTGCGAAATTTTTGACATCCGCGGATATGGATTTATATATCAAGTTTTTTTAAAGAGATACTTAATTTGGGTATATGAATAAAGGCAAAAGATGGTAATATTTTTTAATAATCAAATTTTTAGTTTGAAAATTTAAAATTTGGTGCATTATATTTAATAAAGAGGTTCATAGATTCATCCCACGCTAAGCAGGCTAAACTGCTCAAGGTGCATCGATTTTAGATGATTATTCAAAGACGTGTTTGTACAGCCCTTGTGAGAGTATGTTTTATTGCATATTGTACACTAAAAAGCATTGATTATTGCGGATGCTGAAGTTCCGAGATTGCGGATGCAAATATCGGCAACAACCCTGTTGTGAAAAAACAATATTTTGTTCGATCATAGACATTTTTTAAACATTATTACATTACATTATGAATATATTATTTTTTTCACTCTTCCATTATTACAAAAATGATTGACTCTATGTGGAAAGAAATTGGCTTTCTTTCAGGACAGACACAATAAGCCATGTTGAACGTAAACTCTATATTATATTCGTGTCAATAGAATTGAATAGTAAATTCACACTAGTGATGTGTCTCGCACCCCAATCTTGACCCTTTCTAATAATCAATACATACAATATGCTAGCTCGTATAATTTAAATGAAATTCTATTTAATAGAAAATCGGTCAAGAGTATATACAGACAGATAGACTAGTGAATGAATAATAAGAAAATTAGAAGTTGTATTAATAGCGTTTATAATAGAAAATCAATATTTTATTAAAACCACACTAGAACTTTATGTGTTTCTTTGAAAAATCAACGTATTGTTTAAGGGGGTGTCCTGAATTAAAATGTCAAAATAATTGTTTTTATTGCATAAATCGATAGATACACTATCTAAGAATATGTTTACAAGAACTGTTATGTGGACCAGGAATAGCTGATTAGCAGATTGTCAGTGTAAGTTATCTAAAAATTGATATTTTTTCCTATTGAAAACTTTGTAACGCTTTTTCTCCAGTTTTTATTTTCACGATTTTTCTAAATTGGCGGGCGTGATAGCTAAAAAACTAAACGACTTATTTAATTGAACCAAAGTTTTTTTTTTCTTAAGTTGTTAAAAAAATAAAAAATAAACTCTAAGGTACTATAAACAATTATTTAAATAAACTTTTTGACGAACCTTTTTTTAGTGCACTTCGTAGAGAATTCAATACTGAAGAAAAAAAACTTCAATTAAATAAATCGTTTAAAAATCGTGACAATAAAAAGTGGAGAAAACGCGCTTCAAAGTTTTCAATAGGAAAAAATATCAATTTTTGGTTACTTACGCGGATAATCTACTAATCAGCTATTCCTGGTCCATATAACCAGTCCTTCGTAGTCCAGTTTATCTATCGATTTAAGCAAAATATAAAAAGAAGTATTTTTTTGACATTCTAATTCAGGACACCCCCTTAAATAAATAAGTAGTATGGTAATTAATATAATTCACAAAATACATTAAAAACGAAACAGAAAATATTTGGTACTTAAATTATAAAATTAAATACAAATTTTTTTAAATATAAACCACAGCAAACTTGAAACAGCACAATTTCAATCACAAACAGCTTGTATATTCAATTATTATTATTTTATTGTCAAAATGACCTTGAAATAATTTAGATAAGAAAATGGTTAATAAAAACAAGAACATTATAAAAAAAATTAAAAGAGGCATTTTTGTTGACAAATTAGATATCCGGCTACAGCAAGGATTATGATTCTTACAGCGGGAGAGAGGGGAATGGATTAGGTCGAAACCTGTATACAGATTATCTGGAAAAGTTTTCTAGAAATTGTAGATTCTTTCTTTATTTAAGCAAATTTGTGAAGAAAATGTGGCTATTGAACCAACATAATAAATATCGAAAATGAATAATTATATATATATATATATATATATATATATATATATATATATGTATAAATATATATATATATATATATATATATATATATATATGTATATATATGAATATATATATATAATTTTTAGTGATGGTCGTTATGAAGGATCAATAGCTATATTTTCTTCAAAATTTCGTTATAACGAAGAAAGAATCTACAATTTCTAGAAAACTTTTCCAGATAATCTGACAGGTTTCGATTATATATATATATATATATATATATATATATATATATTGTAGTATAATTAATAATGTAGTATCATTTTTAGTGATGATAGTGATGGTAATTTTCGATATCAACTAGGTAGGTTCAATACCTCCATTTTCTATAAAAATTCGCTCAAATGAAGAAAGAATCCTACAATGTCTAGAAAACTTTTCCAGATAATCCATATGGATTATGGTTACGTCCAACCTTTAAGCTAATCTGATACATTCTTCTGGAAAAAGCAAGCAAGTACCGTATTTATATTTTTACCGGGGGCAATGAACAAAAATGAAAAGTGTTATAATGTTGTTTCAGTCTTGATTTGATCACAACACTTGTTTCCACCACAAAAAAATAATTATTATATTTCACTCTAAAGAACCCACCCACCCTATGTGTAGTATTTTGTTCGTCAATTTCAATTTTATTGTACATAATGATATGGTGTTAAAATTAGATTTGAGAGCGGTAGCGTGTTAAAGAGGAAATCTGATTTTTATTTTTCATTTTACTTGAAGGAAACTTTTAGTACACATAACTTCACGCTCATACAAATTACTCACACGCAACATTCAATTTTGTGAATGTAATACTTCAGATACACACAGATACATGATTGTAAACAGAGTTGGTTTGCATACATATATACAGACCGTTTTCAAAAGCATTTCTAATAGTGAATCAATGTTAAATAAATAAATAAAATATTTACTATAAAACCATACATACACATACATACTGAAACTGCATGTCTGTTTTGGAACCTTCAAGTGGCCAGCCAGAATGCCAAATCTATCTCCTAACGACTTTTTTTTGTGGGGTTTTCTCAAAACATAGAACTATTCGCGGACTAGGCCTGAAAATTTGCAACAATTATGGCAAAGAATTGTTGACAATTGTGCGAATATTTCTCAAGTGCTAGATTTCTACAATCGACTCGGATATTGTTTAGTAAATAATGGAGGAATATTGAACTGTTTGTTTTTTGTCGGAATTCTATTTTTTTTTTCTTTTTGGGATTTTTTTTTCTTTTAATTTGTGTGGATTGTTGTTTTATGTTATACCGTTTATAGAATACTATCATTTATTTTCAAACATTCAACATACAAATAATAAGGGATATTCAAAAAAGAATTTTCAATTATTAGAAGTAATGCTAAGCTTAAGAGAACAACAATGAACATATTTAACCAACTCGCATTACATGTTAATGCAGTACAAAACAGTCCAGCAAGCATACACAACAGACACACTAAAGAGTATTTCTTTATTAAGTATGTTGTGTATAGTTATTATAGTAAATAATATTTAACATTGATTCTCTATTAGCAATGCTTTCCACCACATACGGTATATATAGGTGGTATTTAGCGAATAAAATAACAAGTCAATCAACCTTTTTTTATTAACCAATTTTATTAATCTTTATGATTAATTGAAGACATAAATCAACAATTTTATATGAAAGTGTTGACTTTCTTAATTATAAAATTAATTGAATGTTGTGTAGTGATTGATTTTCATTCGTAAGTTATTGCGATTGGCGTTCCATGAGGTTTCCAACCACGATATTAAGCTTGCAATTTTATTACAGTAGACACTCGCTGATACCTACAATAAAAATTTTCCAAAACATTTGTGGAACTGAACAGTTTTCGTGATATTACACTACGAAATTCATGAAAAAGTATTCGCATCCCTGTTTATCCTAGTCCAAGTGATCGAGCTGTTAAAGGCGCTCTGCTCGGAACTGGGAGATTGCTGGTTCGATTGCCAACGGTGGAGGTTTGTTAATAAAATTAATCAGGCAATTAATTGACTAAAGGATTGAAGTGAAGCATTACTTAATATCACATAGGTCCTATCAAAGTCGGCTACGAATTAGAAAAAGCACGTCTAAAGTGATAAAGTAAAAAGTTTAGCCGGATATACTGTACAAAATGTGGTCAAAAAGTACTCGATCGAGTTACTCAAACGAAGGATATTAATAAAACAAGTGAAAATAATAACTAAGTTCATTGCTTATATACCCGGTATATCGTGAGATTATTTAAAAAAACATTATAACAAAAGTTGTTTACTTTTAAAAAAGCAACAAGGTCTTAAAATTTTTGTTCTATCTCTTACGGTTACAAAGATGGACAGTTTTGTCCATTTTTCCCAAACATGGTCCGAATTCAAAGTCCATTCAAAGTCCGATTGGCCTTCCTTGAGCTCTAGAACACACACACAAAATTTTACCTCGTTATCTCGTTTCGTTCTTGAGTTATCGTGTCCACGGGCAGACGGACAGACAGACAAACGGACGGACGGATGAACAAACGCGGAAATAGACTAATTAGGTCATTTTATGAACAACAAAAATTTTTTTCTACGATCAATATTTTCTAACGTTACAATGTCGGAACTAAACTTAATATGCCCTGGTATATATTTATATACCGGGTATAAAAAGAAAACTTTTTTTTTTTATCAATGTACTATTATATACATTGTGCAATGTGCTAACATTTTTCTTATATTTAATCTTTTATATAATTATATGTTAAGAGTTTTATTTCTGTCTCCATGTGGAATAGAAGAAGATATTGTATTGTAAGTTACACAACAAGTAGAATAATCCTGTCAATGTAATCCGTCGTCGTATTGAGTAACAAATTAATGTAAGAAAAAAAATTAAAAAAACATCGTATAAAATACCGTCCAGGTTCGAAATTTAATACATTATTAAGGGTGTACCAATGCAAGTGGCCGAGTGGTCTAAGGCGTTATGTCTGGGCAGTATGCCTACTTGGAAACTGGGAGGTTATGGGTTCGAATCCCGACATCGGAAGTTTGTCAGTTATTAAGAAAAAAAAAGGGGTGGTTAATTGACTAAACTGTCGGCGTATGGACAAGAACGAAGTAACCGGTTATGCTTGAGAAGGTTTTCTGAAGTTTCCTTCACGAACTCCAGATGAATATCGGCATACTCGTAGTTCCTATCATAGTCGGCTGTAGCCGCGTAACCTACCAATAGGGAATATGCATGAAAATTTTTGTTCACATTTATTTTCAGAATATGAAAGTCCTGTTAATACTGTAATAATATTTAAAAACGAAATTGAAATCCGACAAATATCAAGGAAGCTATAAGCTTTTAAAAATTATTATCTGCCTCTTTCTTACAAAAATACTAAAAACGGAGTTTTATGTGTTTTTTAAATGGTGAAAGTGTAATATGACGTCACATAACATATCAAGAGGGCTATCACCCTCTTTGTCTAATCGGGAATTTCAATCATTCATATCTCGCTTATTTTTAAAGTTATTTAAAAAGTAATTTTACCTTGATATTTGTCAAGTAAACATGCTTCAATTCAAGTGAAAAAAAATGTTCATGCATATTCCCTATTATAAGTGCGTGTAAGCGTCAGTTAGCATCAATATTCATAATGGCGGATGAAAACATTTCAACTGATTTTCAACCAATAGAATGTTTGCTTGAGTGACTTCAAAAGCCTCTAGAATCATGGAATAAGTTGAATCTATTAAATAATCAAATATGAAATAGGTTATGTTAAAATGTTAGAATGTATAAAAAAATCTTCATGGAGAAGGCTTGTTCATGATTTTATGTTCATAGAAAAGGCTTGTTCATGGGGAAGAGAACGACCACAGTATATGAAAAAACAAAATTAATTTTCATAAAATAGGCGTCTCTTCGGGCATCAAAATTTTTTCAAAAACCCAATAAATGAGACACAAATCAATTATAAAATATTAAAAAAATGAAAAAACTTTTGTGGCCAAGTGTATAGTGTTCACTCATCGCATATTGTCTAAAATAAAGCTTGTCGTCATTTCGAGCTAATATTGTAAAAGAAAATATACTATTACATATCTCTATACGTAGTTTAGTGGTAATACGGAAAGTTTCTCATAGAAAATTTACAAGATTATCTTCATTAACAATAAAAGATAATGTCAATGCTTACTTTAATTTTCTTTTCTTTTCCTATATATTATTAATATTGTATAGGATGTATAGGAATGAACGCACCAAAATCGAGGAGAGTATTATTCTATATCTAAATTTAAAATTAAAAAAGGGTTTAAAAATTTCCTATACAAGACCATTGTATTGTAAAATTCAAGATTATAATAATATTGAAATTCTCCACGAAGAATCGCAATTTTTTTGAACAATTCGTTTTAAGGATGTTTTGAAAGGTATATCGAAAATGTTAAGATAGATTGTAGCGGCTGGCCTGAACAGGCTACATTTTGACCATAAGGTCCATTGTGATGAAAAAGGATGTGAAGATATGAGGGGAGTGGAAGGAATTTTTGTGTGTAGGCTAGGAATTGGTAGGATGTACGGCTACAGCCGACTCTGATAGGAGCTATGCCGATATTCATCTGGAGTTCGTGAAGGAAACTGCAGAAAACCTTCTCAAGCATAGCCGGTTTCTCCGTTCATGTCCATACGCCGACAGTTAACCGCCCTTTTTTTTTAATAATTGAAAAACTGCCGATGTCGGGATTCGAACCCATAACCTCCCAGTTCTCAAGTAGGCATAACGCCTTAGACCGCTCGGCTACTTGGCTGGTATCGAAAATGATACGAAACGAACGAAAATTTAGTGGAATGTTTCTCACTTAATGCTAAAGCTACTATGAAGATTTCCAAACAATTTACTTACCGTTTTAAATAAAGGTATTGCAATTTTAAAAAAACTATAAGGTTCCATGTGTTCTTATGAAGATTTGTTCACTCAATAGATTAAATTGATTTCAATGGCCATTAAAGAAGCTACGCAGGGTCCCAAATTTTCAAATTATATAACTTTAACTCTATAGAATCAATTTTGCAAAATTTTAATATATTTTCCAAATTTTCCGTACATTTTTTAAGAATTTAATGCGTTTCGTTCGATTCATGCTGTAATGTATGTAGAAAAAATACACAAGGATAACGATAATGAAAAATAAGGAATGTTTTAAATCACATCATAATAATTACATTACAAAACTTTTCTGTTTTTTTTAAATGATTAATCTAATTATTAACATTTACATTTTGTAGGCATCTATTTTTAATTTATTTCCAGTTGTCAAGTTTATAACCTTTTCTGTCTGTAATCGGCATTCACCAAATGTTGAAATGTTAATGAATTTCGAAACATTTTTAGTCTTTCTCGTATTGTATTCTCATATTTCTTGTATATAAGATCTACTTTTTGTCTGAAAAATGTGTCGTAAACATCGATTCACATAGGTATGTAGATCCAAAACAAGAATAAATATGTTCGCTACATTTGGTGATAATGGGATATTTTTGTCGGTTGACATGTTTCCAAAAATCTTCTTCAAATTTTCTGACTTGTAAGATTAAATCCGTTTGTAAAATTATAATTTCATTTTTTAATGCCTCTTGCTCCATATATTAATAAAATATGTTTGCAATTTTTTGGTTAATGCGTTTCACACTTGAATCTTTTTAAAATGGGAAAGATATAAATTCAAAAATTTATTTATTTATTTTTTGAAGCTCTTCAATTACTTTTTGTCAAGACATCGCGAGCGACAATCTTCTATAAAGATGATAAAAAAATAAAAATATTTTGAAGAAAATATATTTTCTTGAGAAAAGAAATTCCTTTTATTGTTTCAAAACACCCGGATAACGTCGGATATTTTAGCTAGTTTGTACACTGATAAAAGGAATTTCTTTTCTCAAGACAATATATTTTCTTCAAAATATTTGCTTCAATAAAGAAATCCTTATATTCATTCAAGACTACGCAGTCGAACCAAAAACATGTTTATTTGAGCGAAACTAAAATTCTTGAACTGTGGTTAAAATTTTTTAAAGTTCGTTAGTCTTGGCCTAAGGAAGTCTTTCTTGGCCAAATACTCTTGTGATTCTTTAGTCATAAAAATCAAATTCTTGTAAAAAAAAAATATTTTTCTTATTTAAAAAAATAAAAAACACAAGAAGAGAAAGTTTATGCAGATTCTTTAACTGAAGTTTATTATATATTTAACTGAAATATATTTAATTGAAGTATATCATTACTTCTTTAAAAAGTTTCATTTGTTTGGATTAAACAAATGTTTATTTTGGTTCGAAATTTTAGCATCTTGGTACAAAGAAATCATCATTTCAGTTTAAGAATTTCTAGATTCTTGAGTCAATTTATCTTTAGTTAAGATAATTATCTCAAGTCAAAACTATAGATGTCAAGATACTTTGTACCAAATATATATTCTCTTCCCAAATATATATGTGAGAGTCAGAAATTCTTGGTTTAAAAAAAATTTTTCTTACTGCAAGGAATAGGGAATATGCATGAAAATTTTTTTTCACTTGAATTGAAGCATGTTTACTTGACAAATATCAAGGTAAAATTACTTTTTAAATAACTTAAAAAATAAGCGAGATATGAATGATTGAAATTCCCGATTAGACAAAGAGGGTGATAGCCCACTTGATATGTTATGTGACGTCATATTACACTTTCTCCATTTAAAATACACGTAAAACTCCGTTTTTAGTATTTTTGCAAGAAAGAGAAAGATAATCTTTAAAAGCTTATAGCTTCCTTGATATTTGTCGAATTTTAATTTCGTTTTTAAATATTATTACAGTATTAACAGTATTTTCATATTCTGAAAATAAATGTGAAAAAAAATTTCCATGCATATTCCCTATTACATATCAGTGTAATAAAAAAGTTTCAATGTCTCATAGCTATGGTACATGAGAATTTTGTTAATTATTCTTATAGATTAGAGAGCAGTAATCTTAATATTTAATAATATGATAATATCGTTATTTAAACGTAATATATTATATATTACCCGTTGCTGGGTGACTTTAATAATTACTATATTTTATGGCATAAATAGTAGTTTTATTTAACGGAAGCACTAACAATTAGTCAGCCATTAATAATAAATTAACTAACTACATTTTGAAATATGTGCGCGTTTATGTTGCTATAAAAGAGTTGTTTTTGTTAAAAAATATTGTTATGAATATGGATTTACATAACATTTCTGCAAACATACAGAAATCCATAAATGTCTCGACGAGTATGCTTCTTGAGATAAAAATCTCCATGATGGTTGGTTGTGTGTGTTAGATTAATTTAGAGTTTGAGGTTTGTATATTGATGGGTTATATTTTTATCAAATACCACATGGAAAGAAAACACGCATTTACTTTGTTATATAGAAAATGTGATACAATTCTGGTTTTCTTTAATACTGAATATTTAGATTATCAAATGATAATTAATGAGAACTCTAGGTTTTTGAAATAAAATTTCAAATCGCCTCTTTACCTAGATGAGTTTTTGTATTATAAACACGTTTTTCGACTACAAAGTAGTCATCTCATCAGTATAAATTAGCTAGTCGTAATTTACTCTTTGACAATTAGAA
This sequence comes from Nineta flava, assembly GCA_963920215.1. Classification (NCBI taxonomy): domain Eukaryota; kingdom Metazoa; phylum Arthropoda; class Insecta; order Neuroptera; family Chrysopidae; genus Nineta; species Nineta flava. Next base: position 13,089,642 of record OY986042.1, read on the forward strand.
ATAGATAGAAAATTGAGATCAATATACAAAAATAAGAATAAATGAAAAACAAATTAAACAAAATAAATAAAAATATAATAAATTTTATTGAAATTACTCTTGTGAAAATTTTTTTCATTCAAGTTTACTCTTGTTAACCTCACTCTTATTATTTCACCAAATGAAACTGTCACCAAATTAGCAACGAATAACATATCCTGAGACAATATAAGAGTAATTTTAATAAGAGTGAGGTTAACAAGAGTAAACTTAAATGAAAGAAATTTTAGCAAGAGTAATTTCGATAAAATTTATTATATTTTTATTTATTTTGTTTAATTTTTTATTTATTATTATTTTTGTATATTGATCTCGATTTTCTATCTATTTCTAATTGTCAAAGAGTAAATTACAACTAGCTAATTTATACTAATGATCACTACTTTGTAGTCGAAATACGTATTTATAATACAAAAACTGATCTAGGTAAAGGGGCGAATTTGAAATTTTATTTAATACTGAAGTTTATCCAAATCTTGTTATTTTTTATTATTAAACGTGAAAAAGTATACCAGTTGAAAAATGAACGGTCACACTTGGCCACAAAAATTGACTTATTCATTCGGTTTTCGAAAAAAAAATTCGGATGAAAGTTGTTACTATATTTCTAATGAACAACTTTTATCCAAAGCATTTTTTCGATAACCGAATCATTAAGGCACAAATCAATTATAAAATTTTGTTAAATGACATCTAAAATGAATGATTCGGTTTTCGAAAAAAATGCTTCGGATAAAAGCTATTCTAACAACTTTTATTCAAAACAGTTTTCCGAAATCCGAATAAATAAGTAACATGATAGCTCGACTTTTGACACTATTTGTACAGTTGTTAAAATTGCCACAACATGATAATGATTCAATTTCAAGATTACACTACTGCGTACATAATAAATACACTGTTCTGCTGTAGATTACGAATACAAACCTATTTTACATAAATATCCATCTACCGCCTATTTTTTCGAGATTTTCCGGTATTATTTCCGTAACCTTGATAATTATACAAAAGTGTTTTGTATATCAAATATATTTTATACAAGAATAGAAGAATCTTTCCTAATTTGCATAACAACGATGATAATGATACAAGGAAAAATTTTATTATTCTATACACCCGGGTTTTCTTAGAAAATTTATGTACAAGAATGATGGTACATATATATATATATATATATATATATATATATATATATATTGTTATATTTATGTATTGTAGTGAATACATTTGTAATAATGTACTCTTATCATTTTTTGATGGTGCTCTCTTATTAGAAATTTTTTAGGTACAATGTAATTCAAAATTGGTTACTGGTACATTAGTATCTGACCATGTATCAAAGGGCCCCGCACTAATCTTATGGAAATTGGGCTTCAAAATTGCATATATTGCAGGGTTTAGTAGATCTTGGGATCCTAAGTAAAAGTCACCATGGACACAAAATGCTCTCATTGCTTTAGTTTAAGAGCCTTTTTTTTCTCTTAATAATAGGGAATATGCATGAACATTTTTTTTCACATTTATTTTTAGAATATGAAAATACTGTTAATACTGTAATAATATTTATAAACGAAATTAAAATCCGACAAATATCAAGGAAGCTATAAGCTTTTAAAGATTATTATCAGTCTCTTTCTTGCAAAAATACTAAAAACGGAGTTTTACGTGTATTTTAAATGTTGAAAGTGTAATATGACGTCACATAACATATCAAGAGGGCTATCACCCTCTTTGTCTAATCGAGAATTTCAATCATTCATATCTCGCCTATTTTTAAAGTTATTTAAAAAGTAATTTTACCTTGATATTTGTCAAGTAAACATGCTTCAAGTCAAGTAATAAAAAATTTTCATGCATATTCCCTATTGACAAACTGCCGATGTCGGGATTCGAACCCATAACCTCCCAGTTTCCAAGTAGGCATACTGCGCAGACATAACGCCTTAGACCGCTCGCCCACTTGGACTGGTCCTCCATCCCTAAGTTATCCCGAAGTTATATTTCAAAAACGGCAAGCAGTCAATTTCTTATAAAAATACAAAAATAATTTTTCAAAATATATGTTTCGAAAATCGAATGGATTGGGGCTCAATCAACTGTGGAAAAAAACTACCCCTTAATTGGCTTGAAAATTTGATTTGTGCAGATTCTACGAATCTATCAATCTTGCGGATAGTTATATTAATATCCAACTACGTGCAGTGTTTCCGAAAAATGTTTTCCGCAAAAAAATGTTAATAACAAATCACATTTTGACAATACTAGTTTGGGTGATGTAAATTTCATAGTCCACCATTGTTGGCACCACAAAACCTCATTTACGATTAATTACCATTAACTTTCATAACGCATTCTTTCCACTTAAAATTCCAGGAATCGAAAAGCGTTTCATCTGATAAAAAGTTTGGGAATCCAAGACGCAAAGCATTATAGCTATCTCCATATTCTGGAGATATAGTTACGATTAGCTAATCCATACTGATGATGACGACTTTGTAGTCGAAATACGTATTTATAAAATACAAATAATTAATCTAGAAATTGGGGCAAATTTTTAAATTAAATGTTGCAGTATAATGTGTCTAGCCAGATAATTAAATGTAGTTTTGAGAAAACTACACTGACAGACTTAGAAACTCTAGAAAATTCTTTAACTCTAGAAAATTCTATACTGACATAACTCCTCCAAACTCGAACAAATTTTTTTAACGCATTATAATAGGGAATATGCATGAAAATTTTTTTTCACTTGAATTGAAGCATGTTTACTGGACAAATATTAAGGTAAAATTACTTTTTAAATAACTTTAAAAATAAGCGAGATATGAATGATTGAAATTCCCGATTAGACAAAGAGGATGATAACCCTCTTGATATGTTATGTGACGTCATATTACACTTTCACCATTTAAAATACACGTAAAACTCCGTTTTTAGTATTTTTGCAAGAGAAAGATAATAATCTTTAAAAACTTATAGCTTCCTTGAAATTTGTCGGATTTTAATTTCGTTTTTAAATATTATAACAGTATTAACAGTATTTTCAAATTCTGAAAATAAATGTGAAAAAAAATGTTCATGCATATTCCCTATTATTTGAATTTCACTGTATATGACAACAATATTCATAACAATATGAACCAAATATAATAAAATATATTCTATTTCCAATGGAATAAAGCTCTAATCCACGATCAGAATAAACCATATTAAAAATAATTTATGATATTAAAAAGTTTCCATATAGCGGCGTATCCGTTTACCTCATTAAAAAACTATGCTATTGCGAATGATATGGCATTATTGATTTTTACATAAATTAAAAACATACAAATTTTTCAATGATTTTTATAATCTAAGAAAATTTACATAATCAAATATTCTTCTTTTTTTTCAGTTACGTAAAAACGTTATCGGAATCGGAGTGGCGTAGTAATGTGGGAGTGCTTGTGCTTCAGGCCAAATAAAAATTTGACTAGATTTTAGATTTTTTATAGACTAGATTTTTTTAATTTTTATACACAAACTAGGTTACACGCTTACACTTCGCCGTGTTTTATGGTTATATCTCCGGCATTTTTTTGGTACACTTCTGGGAACATTTTCTTTCAATTTAAATTTTCTATTTGTAATACTACACCAATTTTTAGTACTACGTTCGATCGTTTCTTTTTTGTTCAAAACTCTACACGAGTGACCCCCACCCACACCTACCGCCTCCAATGAGAGTTTCCAATATCATTGGAAAAAATCTGTATTGTATTGTATTGGAAAATCAATAAAATGAGAAAAAATCACGACTATATTCGATCAATCCACTTTTATGTAGCCAGACCATTAATCAATGTGTTAACAACTTATATAACAAATAGCCGTGTGCCCGATGGATTTTCGCATCGGCAACATATCAGGAACCATCCCAGTTTTCTCAAATGTAAAATACAAACTTCCACTTTTCGAACTTCAAAAATGTAAAAACGTACTTCCCATACAAACTTCCGTCTCTAATTTAACCCTGTTGGGTAGTGAATTTCCAAAAACTCTGATACAACTGACATTTTCTTATAAACAGAAGAAGCCTAATCACCAATTTAGGCTGGGCATTTTCTGTCTGTACGTCAATCAGTAGAGTTCTATTAAGTAGACTAAAATATTTCATTTTGAATCAACAGAAACTGTAATTTATTAATTAGAATTATTAAATTTAATCATTACAGATTGAATAAAACCAAGCGGGGGATATTCATTAATTCTTGATTAAAAATGTTGTCGAAATCGTATATTTTTATACGCTTTTTATTAGTTTCACCTGTATGTATGTTTGTAGGGGGCGGAATGGTCATGCATGTGAAGTAAATAAACCTCTGCATGGCAAACAGTCTGGCCTCGAACCTTCTCGTGGTGCCCCTGTTCAAAACAAATCGAGGCTATGGCGTCCGAACTGGCGGAAAACCTTTATCACACCGCAACCTCTTGGCATTGTAGCAGTCATGTCTTTGCGGGTGTTCAAGAGAATCGGGGTGCTTGGCTTAACTGCCTGGCACGCGAGGATGGGGACCTCTATAAAAAACCTCCCCAATCCTAAGGTCTGGTATTGTGCCGACGGGATGCATGACTAAGGGAAGTTAGTAGTAAGCGATCCCCGCCCTGACACCGGGCCGCCTCAGGGTGTGTATAAGGCCATTTTCATATATTATTTATTTACTCGTGGGTCCGAAATGATGAACGAAATAAATAATCCCAAGTTGGAAGGAACTGGAAACAGTACACCTCCATCAACTGAATCTGAAACGGTAACTCGACCCGCAGGGACGCCGCAAGGCCGACTTGGAGGGGAAGGTGAAGTTTCACCGAGGAACCTAGGGTTCACATTAGTGGACCCAGGTTCACAAACAGACACCGAGATCTCGGTAAATCTAAAAACTACTGAAACGGTAACTCGACCCGCAGGGACGCCGCAAGGCCGACTTGGAGGGGAAGGTGAAGTTTCACCGAGGAACCTAGGGTTCACATTAGTGGACCCAGGTTCCCAAACAGACACCGAGATCTCGGTGAATCTGCAAGCGCTACAGCTGAAAGCTAAACGTCCTGGAGGCGCAAAGCGAAAGCGGGTAGCCCAGCAGAGAGCCACGGCTCAACAAGCAGCTGCAGGAAGGGATGAAGTTCAAAGCTCACTCCAAACTGCAGCTGGCAAGACTATGGTGGAGTCGACCCCTGTCCGTCCGCAGAAACGTGGTAGGATAGTAGGGGACACACCACCATCTGTTACACAGGCACAGAAACGGAGCAGGACGGCTGATCATGCCTTCGCTTCGATTGCGAGGAACCTACCTCGTGCCGTCATTCGGGACGAGGCCTCGACGACCGAGTGGACGACAGAACAGGTCGGAATGCTCCGCGGTGTCCTTGAGCGGGCGATAGACGAGTCTCTAGACAGGGACATGACCATCGTTCCCCGCTTTGAAAGCTTCACCTCAGGTCCAAATGGGCTCGAAGTGATAGCCACGGACGCTGTTTCCAGGGACTGGCTTATAAAGACAGTACCGGAAATAGTCGCTTGGGAGGGTGCGAGGTTGAGTGCATCCATCCCTCCTCCTCGCATCGTCCTTAAGAAGATGTTCCTCTGGATCCCAGGGGTGCCGACATCCAGGGTGGAGGACGGAATTATCCTGAAGAGGATAACCCGCCAAAACCAGGGTATTGACACCCGGGATTGGAAAGTGTACGATCGGACTGAACACCCAAAGGGCACCAGACTGGTACTCGGGGTGCCAGCCCGATCGGATGCGGAACTAGCCGGAAGAGGGTTTCTCCACTTTGGTCTGGTTCGTGCCTCCCTGTCTCAAACAGGGAAGGCGCCCAGCAAGAGTGAGGAGGCACCTAAACCGGAAGCACGGCGCCCGGCAAAGCCAAAGACTTTTGGCAATGCCAAAGGTGCCGTTGCAACACAGGTTCTAGAGGGGGTGAGACCGATAGCAGCCGCAACACTTGGGGCGGTTGCCAGAGTCACCTTCTCAGATCTCAAGGAGAAGAAAGCTGTGGCTGGTGAGGCGGTGGCTGGTGCTCAGGAATCTGAAGCATCTGCCACTAATCCTTCTGCCACACTTTCCGTAGTGGCGGACTCACTGCCATCAGAGTCCGCACGTAAAGATGGATGGAGGTCCGCGAAGAAAAGGAGAAAGAAGAAAAGCGGGCCCAAACCACCATCAACTTAATATTAAAGGTAAACTAATTATGGTGAGTTTCATCCAAATTAATTTACACCACAGCGGAGCAGCCGCAGCAATTTTGAGCAAAAGGCTAGCTTCCGACAATATCAACATTGCTCTGGTGCAAGAACCATATATATATGCGAACGGCATCAGAGGCCTAAATGGGTCGGGGATTAAAGTTATTTCCGCGACTAATAATCCCAGAGCTTGCCTGGTGTACAGGGGTCTTGACGCAGTACCTATTCCGCACCTGTGTGGTAGAGATATTGCAGTGGCCTCGGTGCAGGTTAATCTCTGGGGACAAGAGAGGGAGGTGATTCTGTGCTCAGCGTATTTTCCGTACGACTCAGAATCACCTCCTCCTCCAATAGAGGTGGAAACTGTGGTCGAATATTGTGAATCTCGGGGTTTGCTATTGGTCCTTGGCTGTGACGCGAACTCGCACCACACGCAATGGGGCAGTTCCGACATAAATGCTAGGGGTCGGGCTCTCCTGGAATTCATTTCGGCCAACGGTCTGGAGATTGTCAATAGAGGCATGTCTCCAACCTTTATAAACAGAATTAGGTCAGAGGTCATTGACATTACTCTCTGCTCCCCGAGACTGCTACAGTTTCTGTCGGGGTGGAAAGTTTCAAATGAACCTTCCCTATCTGATCATAGACACATTGTGTTTGATATGCTCACCAAACCGTGTACCGTAACCTCGTATCGCAATCCCAGACGCACTGACTGGGAGGCTTACAGGCGGGAGCTCTCTGGGCTACTTGCCGGCGGTGCGAATAGGTTGCACACGAAGGAAGATGTAGAATCTGCGGTTAGTGAACTTCAGGATGCCATGATTTCATCGTATGAAAACAACTGTCCTGCAAGTGTTACTACCGGCTCTAGGGATGTTCCGTGGTGGAATAGAAATCTTGATAGACTACGCCATGACACTAGAACATCCTTCAACAAAGCGAAAATGACCGGTCTGGACTCGGACTGGCTAATCTTTAGGGAGAAGCAGCGAGAGTATAGAAGGTCAGTGAAAAATTCGAAAAAAGACTCCTGGAGAGAGCTTTGTGGCAACATTAACATGATGCCCGCTCTCTTTAGAGTGCAAAAGGTAATATCCAAGGATAATACTGCAAAGTTGGGTTGCCTCGAACTAGCAGGTCAATCACTTACAGTGTCTGAGACCATGACGCATTTACTGTCCACGCATTTCCCTGGCTTTACCATGGAAGAACCGGACGATCAGAGGCGTGATGGTGGAAGGGCAAACAGGGAGGATTGGGCGACAGCAAAACTCATCGTAAGCATTACAAAAGTGAGATGGGCTGTGGCTAGATTTGCTCCTTACAAGTCTCCGGGTACCGACGGCATCTTCCCGGCACTGCTACAACAGGGCTTGGATATAATTGTTGGAAGGCTCAAGGAGATCTTTAAAACATGCATAGCTTTAGGCTACATACCCAGGAAATGGGAAGAATCCCGCGCGGTATTCATTCCTAAACCTGGACGCCCAAGCTATGGCGACGCAAAAGACTTCAGGCCGATAAGCCTGATGTCATTTTTGCTCAAAACTCTTGAGCGGCTAATAGACAGGCATATTCGTGATACGAGTCTTGTAGAGAGACCGCTATCAGAGTGCCAGTTTGCTTACCAAGCCGGCCTTTCTGTAGATGCTGCACTCCACCGACTAGTAGGGTCGATAGAAGGTGCACTCTCAGAAAAGGCAATGGCCTTAGGGGTTTTCCTCGATATCGAGGGAGCCTTCAGCAATACAACGGTTGGGGCGATTCGCACTGCACTAATTGAGCGCGGGGTGGAAGACATCTTGGTAAGATGGATCTGCAACATGCTCGAAGTGAGGTGTATTACCACAACTTTAGGGGGACAATCGGTTAGAGGCTTTGTAGGTAGAGGGTGTCCGCAGGGTGGAGTTCTTTCGCCATTACTGTGGTGCCTCGTCGTGGATAGCTTACTAACCGGTCTCAAGGAATTAGGGATATTTGCTCAAGGCTACGCTGATGACATATCCATACTTGTCAAAGGCCGAGACGAGGGCACTATCTATGATCTGATGCAACAAGCGCTCTCGTACGTGGAGCACTGGTGCATTGACAAAGAACTCTCTGTCAAACCGGAAAAAACGGGCTGTGTACTGTTTACTAGGAGACGAAGAGTTGCTCAACGGATGATCAGCATATCTGGCATTCAAATTACACAAACCGGAACGGTTAAGCATCTGGGAGTCATCCTGGATGCAAAACTGAACTGGAGTGATCATTTGGATTGGAGACTAACCAAGGCAAATAGTGTCTTCTGGATGTGCAGGAGAGCATTTGGACAGTCTTGGGGACTCCAACCTCACATGGTGCACTGGTTATTCACAATGATTGTAAAGCCAATGCTCACATTTGGCTGTGTAGTATGGTGGACAAGAACCTCTCTGGCTGTAGCCAGGAAAAAATTGGATCACCTGCTCAGAGTCGTATGCCTTAGTGTCACTGGAGCCATGCGAACGACCCCTACTGCTGCGCTGGGCGCGCTTCTAGGTATTCCGCCGATTCATTTAATGATTGAGGCGGAGGCCATGACAGCGGCCTATCGACTTAGGAGTTGCAGACAGTGGCACTGTAGGACAAACACAGGTCACGCGAGTATAATGAACAGGTTGGAGACGGTGACTCCACTTGTGGAAATGGCACAGGATTCCACTGTTCCGACTCATCGTTTTGACCGCAAATTTCGGGTAATCGTTCCCTCCCGTGAGGAATGGGATCGAGATGTACCTAACTTTTCACCCCCTCCCGGACCATATCTTTATACGGATGGGTCAAGGGCCGGAGATTTATCTGGTGCGGGGGTTTATGGACCTAGGATAAAGGAATCGATTCCTCTGGGTCAATATGCGACAGTTTTTCAATCGGAAATCTTCGCTATGCTGAGAGGTGCCCAGATTTGTAACACGAAAGGTTACAATGGGGCACATATCAGCATCTTCTCAGATAGCCAGGCAGCACTTCGGGCTCTTGAGGCGTCAAGATTCCAATCGAGGATAGTCTATGAATGCTTCGAGGAGCTGAACCACCTGGCACTGAGTAACACAGTCAGGCTGATCTGGGTACCGGGTCACTCTGGCGTTAAGGGGAATGAAGTAGCGGACTCGTTGGCACGAGAGGGGTCATCTCAAGCGCCCCTTTCACCTGAGCCTATCATTCCCATAGCAAGATGCTCCGTAATTTACCAAATCAAGGGGTGGCTTAAACAAGCTCACCTCGACTACTGGGACTTTGCGCAGGGCATGCGACAGGCCAAGTTGTGCATAAACACAGCTAGGCCATTCGACTGTGCTCGGTTGAAACTCAATAGAATGCAGTTGAGAAGGGTGGTGGGGCTTTTGACAGGACACTGTCGATTGAATTACCACCTTCATAACTTGGGGATCTCTGATGATCCCACTTGCAGGGCCTGTATGGAGGACGATGAAACCTCCATACATGTTATATGCACCTGCAGAAGTCTGCAAGGTGTCAGATATAGAATGTTTGGGTCCGAAACTTTGGATCCATCAATCCTGGGAGCAATCCCGGCGGAGAAGTTGTGGGCCTTTTGTGTGGCGTCTGGCCTTGACAGAATCCTATAGCTTCATCTGCTTTAAATAGCACCTCTTATCCGGAGGCGTCTCGCCTTCGGGTGACAGGTTGTTCTCAAGGAGGGCACAGAGGACCCCTTGGTCTAGGTGCTAGGGACCCGTATGCGGTACCCCTCTTTCTTATTATTATGTATGTTTGTATGTATGTACGTATGTAACCGACCCTTTTGGGCTCGATTTTCTCCTACTTTGAACGATCAGATTTAATTCAAATTTTGCACACCTATCAAAGACCGATGACAATGCAATAATTCGATTAAAATATCCGATTATCCTGATTAGATTCGCCAGGATTCATCAATTTCTTCCCGCATTCTTTGCATGAGAGTAAGAGAGATAGAGCTAATGCGCGAACTACGCATGCGTGCTGTTCCAGAATAGCAAACCGAACTAAAAAATGAAAAATAAATAATAGTTTAAAAAACTAAAAAAACACGCTTTTATAGAAAATCCAACTAAAAAATAGAAAATAAAATTTAATAAATTTGGATTAAGAAAAGTGTAAATAAGAAACAAATGTTTATTAATGGAAAAAAGGTTGGGGTGCATAGTGTCAATAGTTATTCCATTAATATACATTTGTTTCTTATTTACACTTTTCTTAATCCAAATTTATTAAATTTTATTTTCAATTTTTTAGTTGGATTTTCTATAAAAGCGTGTTTTTTTAGTTTTTTAAACTATTCTTTATTACCAATAAGGAAACAAATATAAAATGTTTCGAATATTGTTTTTGGTTTTTTTAGTGTTTTATTTTGTAAGGAAGTTGTATTCCCATAACATGTTCTTCAATTATATATACACTTGTAATATTTTGTTATTCATGAAAAACAATTGTTTATGTATGCAAAACACACATCATGTTGTTACACTTGGAACACGAATTTTTTCATTTCAATTTAATTTTAGTCAAAATTAGAATTAGAAATAAATTTAAAACGTCATCAAACTTCAAACATTTTACTGACGGCGTGTAAGTTGGCGATTATGTCTTACAGGCGTGGCCAACTTTTGCATGTATAAAATCTACTTTTTATCTAAAAATATGTCGCGATTGACTTGTATTATTTTTTCGAAGGTACATTTTAAAAAGTTGTAATAAAAATGAACAGTATGGTTGCTAATTTGATTTTAAGAATTCATTCATTTTTTTTTTTTTGTTCAGGAAAATTTATTACGGAAGAATGATAAGATTTTTAGACTTGTTTTTTTGCTAATCTATTAATAAATCGTGGGAGTGTACCTCGTACTGAAACACCCTGTATATCCACCTACGTAAAAAACAACATAATTGTTTAACGGGTCAAAATTAATTCAAATTAGCTACAGATTTAGAGTTTATTTTATAGCCTTAACATTAATGGGAAGACTAAGTTTGCAAGTCTCTAACCAGGAATTATAATTAGGTGTACATCCTGACAAAGATAATACTAATGAGTGTATGGGAATAAGTCAGGACAGATTGTTGATTAGTCTTCGTTAATTTTAAATATGAAAATACCGATTCACACAGGTATGTAGATCCAAAACAAGAATAAATATATTCGCTACATTGAGTGATATTGGCAATATTTTTCTCGGTTGACGAATTTCCAAAATTCTCCTTCAAATTTTTGCATGCCTACTAGTTTTTTTAATGATTAGAACAGGCTAAATTTTTGTCAATAGCTTAATTTCGAACAGACCAACTTTTCTCTCGCGAAAATTCTCGATGATAGTGACTAGCGAATCGCGTAAGAGAGTAACTTGTTGGTTTGACGATAACAAAAGTTTTATTAGTAACAGTTAATTTGTTAGTTAAATTGAGAGACAATGTAATAAAGACTTGTGTCCTACAAAATGGATGGTGTGACAGTGTTACGGGCTATACATAGTTATTAGTAACAAGCTGATTTTTAAGCTGTTAATTAATAATGGTATGTATAATTTGATAGCCAACTTGTCCTACAAATTCAGTGGTTCAATTTCCCAGTCCTACGCTCTGAACATGTCAATGTAAAATTTTCATTTATAAATTAGAAAAATGTTTCCTCATTTCAATGACACACAACGTTTATACATATTGTAGGTCTCATTTCTTCAACCATTAGTTCATAAAAGACTACTAATGTTGTTTTTATCGTGAATACACTCAATCGCGCCAAGTAACGGTTACCTGCCTGTCACACAAGTTTTTTTGAAGTCTTTATTACATTATCTCATAATTTAACTAACAAATAAACTGTTACTGATAAAAGTTTTGTTATCGTCAAACAAACAAGTTAGCCTCTTACACGCTTCGCAAGTCACTATCATCAAAAATTTTTGCGAGAGAAAAGTCGAGGCCTCTCGTCGAAAGGAAGCTACTGACAAAAATTTAACCTGTGACAAATCATAAAAAAAAACCCGGCTGTACTGTGGACTATACTTGACTCGTCGATATGTTTATACTTCTATAATGCTAAACTATTTTGATGTTGGTAGAAAATTCGGATTTCAATAGTAACAAAACATACAAATGAATAAGACATTATGCTTGCTCTACTGCCGTTGTCTTTTGTTCATATCGTTCAACATAAGAATATTAAATGTTTTATCTATCTATCTATACAAAATACTACTACAAACACACACATTACTATTTTACTATCTATGTATAGCTATAGTACCTAATAATACATAATACTATTTTATACTATACTACACGATACACAATTGTAAATAAACTCATGATAATTTAATTTTATTGTTTTCAATAATAAATGATAAAGTTTGCCAAGAATAAGAGGAAACTAGACAAGATACAAGATCGACACGACACAACACACATTAACTTGAACAAAAATTTTATATCAAATGAAAAAATTTGAATTTAGAAGAATCAGTCAAGTGCACACGGATATACTGTCGAACTTTCGTACACTTAGTGTTCTGAGAACAAAAAATATTTTTTTTTTAATTGGAAAGATATGTAGGAACAAAACTTGTTCCTGGTATCGTGAGAAATTTTTTTTGTCCAAAAACTTTTTCTTTATAATCAAAGGTTCAGTAGTCATCAAGGAATTCAATTAAGAATGTATTCAGTCGTTTTGGACGCTTACAAGCCCAAGCGCTATCAAGCGTTGTTTTTATTGTTCGTCTTGGCTCTGTGTATGCTGACAGAGGAACACGCTAATGGTTGAGTTCTATGATAGATACCACTCTCCCATTGCCTAGTCGGTTTCTCTATTGAGGTAAGGCAAAAGCTTCTGCGCTTAATCAAAGAATACAATATACATAGAAGCTCATAAGTACGATTTTTGTGTCACTAGAAATTGTGAATTGTAAGCGTGACCGCTAGATGACAATCGCTGTTCGATTTCGGTATTTAGTGCCATTAGCAGCACAACCAATTGTATTCTTTGTGTATATTGTATCCGACCAAAAACATAAATGTAAGAAAGGCCCAAGTATTCGGGAAAATCCTTAATGTAATAGTTCCTTCTTAAAAAGTGATGATATGAGAGTAAGGACCGAGCTATTTACAAAGTAAATAGCTCTAGACTTCATATAATAGTTGCTTCTTAAAAGGTGATGATATGGAAGAAAGAACCGAGCTATTAACAAAGTAAATAGCTCTAGACTCCATATAATAGTTGCTCTTTAAAAAGTGATGATATCCCATTAAAGAGCCGAGTTATTTACAAAGTAAATAGCTCGGTAAACTATTAACTAAAAAAAATTAATGAGGGGTAAATTGATTAAATGTAAGAAAAAATTTGGTTGAAATTTATTTCGTAAGTTTTCCCTTAGTATGTTTTTAAAATTTTATATAACGCGGCAAGTTTTAAAATATTTGAACTCGTCAGAAAAAATAACTTGCCGCGTTATATAAAATTTTAAATTTTCCCTAAAACTCGGCCCTTTCTTACATTTATGTTTTTGGTCGGATACAATATACACAAAGAATACAGTTGGTTGTGCTGCTAATGGTACTAAATACCGAAATCGGACAGCTATTGTCATCTAGCGGTCACGCTCACAATTTCTAGTGACACAAAAATCGTACTTATGAGCTTCTATGTATATTGTATTCTTTGGCTAAATCAAAGAATATATACATAGAAGCTTATAAGCCCACTTTTTTGTATCCTCACAAATATGTTAGTTAGTACCCTGAAAACTAGGCTGAGATAACAGATAGATAGATAACTTAATTTTTCTCATAATTGAAATTATTCAATTTAATTTTAACCTAAATTTAAATAAACAATCGCAGGTTTTATATTACTTTAGTTAGAAGCTTGTCAATATTCTTACCAGCTACGAACATTATGTTTTGAACTATTAATTGTTCGTGACTGCTACGGAATTATTGTGCAATCCTGTTACATACCTACTATTGCCGTCTGGTTTTCAAGGTACGAACTAACCCAATTGTGGGGATAGAAAAATTGGACTTATGATCTACTAATCTCTGTTATGAGCTTCCATGTATATTTGTATTCTTTGGCTAAATCGTACTTCCAAAACGAACACTGCATAAGCGTTTGTTTATTAGAAAAAAACCTATATTACCGACATTTAATTCAAATTGTCAATTTAGGGTGTTTTGGTTTGATTCTAAAGGGCTTTTGAAGTCACTTAAACAAATATTACATAGGTTGAAAAAGCTAAATTTTTTCATCCGCCATATTGAATATTTATGCTAATTGATGCTAACACGTACTTATAATTTCCAAACGAAAGGCATTTTTAAAAGTAAACGTTCATAAACCAAAATGAACGCCAATGAATTGCACTAATAAGCATGAGCCTTACAGCGCGTAAGCGCCCAAAACAAATACACCCTAAGTTTATAATTCCGATAATTTTGATTCAATGTTTTCTAGTCTTCTTGGGGTGCGCGGATGGTAGGCAGTAATTTTTAAGCGTCTATCCCCGAAAAATGATATAAAAATACTACAGTCTACACAAATGATCCTTAAACTACGTCCCGCGGATTGGGTCAGGCCCTCCACAGGTTTTTTTTTTTCTGGCCCGCCGCCAATATTTATTTATAAATATTATATATGTAAAAAATATTAATTTCATATACTTTTTTTGCATTTGCTTACGAATTCTCGACAACTATTAATCAATCTATTGTTCTATTTTGATTGGTCATTGAATGGTAAGTAGTGAAGGGATTTCAACAATATTGTTTTAGACAACCACAAATATTGAAAATTATTTAGGCAATTTTCTTGAAATTCTACAATCAAAAATATTACATCTTAAACAAAGATATAACTGATTTATAGTCTGCTTCACCTTCTTTGTTACTTATTTATCTAAAATATTCTCGTCTATAATATTTAACCTCTGTGCCAAATTTTAAATTATAACGTCAGATAGTTTTGGAAAAAAAAACGCCACTTATTTTCTATAATTGTCCCGTTTTGTCAATTATGGTACGGAACACTAAAAAAATATATTAAGTATTGTATGTATGTTCTTCAAACTGAGTCCGACACGATATAATATTATATACTTTATAAATATTAGAGTGCAATAATATATTATGGTGAAAAAAATGACATAGCCAAGTGACATTTTATCACTTTGGACAACAATAATATTTAAAAAAAATAACATTTATTTATGTTAGTGGTGTTGAAATTAATTCAGGACCATATTTTACTCACTTAACCTGAAATATTTACAGTTTTTCGTAATTTCCTATTACAAATGACAAATAATTTAATAATTCGAAACAGTTCTGAGGTTTTGATCTTTTCTTGTACATGTTTTCGAAATCAGATAATAATACGTTGGTAAATTTTGAATCTGTTATCTTTTTTTGCGTTTCCGAAATATAATAATTATGAAAAACACCAATGTCAATATAATGTATATCCCTTCAATATTTCTGAAACTATTGACTTCAGCCAAAAGGTGGCTAAAATAATTTTTGTTCGGAAAATATACATCTAAAATTTGTATCTGGTTCCCTCGTTGGTAGTCATTTGAATCGATAGTACATCGAATGGAGCTCCTCTAATGCTTCATTTAGACTACGACATAAGTTGCGACACAAATGTCAGACATAAATTTCTTTACTGTTCACACTTAACAGATTTTTGGTGTCTGGACACTAACCACACACAAATGTACGTAACTAGTGTCAGAGCTGTCCACACACAAAATAACTTATTGCTGCTTATATTGTAATTAAACAGCGACGTAAACGCTATATTTATTACTATATAATATGTATATGGAATGTGTGAAAAACTATCGAATCTGTTTGAAAACCTTAACAGACACTTGGACACTCAGGCACAAGGTGTTTACACAACCGCAATAAATGTCGCAACTAGAGGCACTCGTGTGCACACATAGACACTCTGAGTGTACGATATCTAGTATCGTAATCTAACCGAACCTTGAAAATTGATAAAAACTATCAAAGCTCTAAAACCAATCAATAAAACAAGATATTTTTGAAGAAAAAAACTTTGTGGTTATAAAGTCACTGAAAATTTATCCGTGGTCTTTCGACTCGCAAAACTTACATTTTTCACTGCTAGTCCAAAATTGAAAACAAAATCGATACCCGACCGGTTTACACGGTTTTTTACACATAGATCTAATTGAACGAACCGTTATAAAACCGAACATATTTCCAATTGAAAAAGTTAATTAATAAAATTTCGTTCATAAAATAAAATTAAGTTTCGTACAAATAAGAGAAGGTATTCAAGATAGGTAATATTATGACAGTTGCTTTAATTATATTCGATTAAAATTTTAATCACATAAACATTTAATAAAATCTATTTAAATAATAATAATATGGTGAAAATCATCGAATATTTAAAATAAATAATAATTAAATTGAGAAAATTAACTGCGACTAAAGATTTTCATGATGATGAGCAGCATCATATATAATAAAGACATAATATTTTCTCCATTAATATATTTAAATTTAATATATTTACGATGTAATTTCAACACACAAATAATCATATAATATGTATGTTTTTATTGATGATGGTTGTGGAAAATCAAAATTAAATTGAATATACGAAACACAACACACGCCGCAAAATCTAAAATTATCTTACAAAATGTTTTATTTAAAATTGTAAGTGGGGAAAAAGAAAAACTGGAGAGAATATATATATATATATGTATATATATATATATATATATATATATATATATATATATATATATATATATATATATATATATATATATAGTGTGTTCATTTCAAAAGTATCCACCCGTAATAACTCTTGACCTGATGTGATTATTGTTTTGAGTGAAAACACGTCGATTTAGATATCTAGGGGGAAGTTCAAAAATGGTACCTAGAGAATTTTAGCAGCCACTTCCACTTTGAAATTTCAAATGGCACCCCCTACCTTGTGATACATCATTTGAGCGGATAAAATTCTCTAATCAACCATGATACAAAAAATTAAATCGATCGATTGGTTTTTACGATAGACTACACAGAAGATGGAAGGTATGAAATCAATTATTATTAGCAAAACATTGTGGATGTTTTGCAAGTGCATGCTCGGGTGCAAGCAAGTGTTGAGGAAAACCCCCAAATATCC
This sequence comes from Nineta flava, assembly GCA_963920215.1. Lineage (NCBI taxonomy): Eukaryota > Metazoa > Arthropoda > Insecta > Neuroptera > Chrysopidae > Nineta > Nineta flava. The sequence continues at coordinate 13,107,107 of OY986042.1, forward strand.
ACCAGGCGACGTTATCAGCAGTTGGTGATGTCTAGGCAAACATTGTTTTAAGGCCAGAGGTAGAGAACAATCTAGAATTGTGGTTCCAACAAGATGGAGCCACAACTCACACAGCTCGTCCAACTATGGCTCTTCTGCGCGAAATTTTTTACGATCGAATAATATCGCGTTATTCTGATTTTAACTGGCCACCGCGTTTGCCCGATTAACGGCTCTCGATTTTTTCTTTGGGGCTACCTAAAGGGTAAGATGTATGCCTATAAGTCAAGAACCATCCAACCAAGTAGCCAAGAACCAGCCAAGTAGCCGAGCGGTCTAAGGCGTCTTGTCTGCGCAGTATGCAGTACTTGGAAACTGGGAGGTTATGGGTTCGAATCCCTACATCGGCAGTTTGTCAATTATTAATAAAAGAAAAGGGACAGTTAATTGACTAAGCTGACGGCGTATGGACAAGAACGAAGTAACCGGCTATGCTTGAGAAGGTTTTCTGCAGTTTCCTTCACGAACTCCAGATGAATATCGGCATAGTTCCTATCATAGTCGGCTGCAGCCGCATATCCTACCAATTCCTAGTCTACTCACAAATTCCTTCCACTCCACTCACATCCTCACATCCTAAGACATCACAATGGACCTTATAGTAGCCCGTCCAAGGCAGCCTTTAGAGTCTACCTCTACCTAAAGGGTAAGATGTATGCCTATAAGTCAAGAACCATTGAAGAGCTTAAGGCCAATATCCGAGAAGAAATAAGGGCGCTGGGCCTGAAATTCTAAGACAAGTTATGGAAAATTCTCTAAAAAGAGCACGTCAGGTAGAAGCAAACAATGGGCACCATTTGAAAGATATTATCTTCAAAACATAATGTGAACATATTTCCAAACTGTAATATAAATTATAATAAATGCCAACGTTAAATAAAATCAGAAAGAAAAAAATTATTCATTAAATATATCATAACTTATACGCCATCCTGTAAATACTGTTCCTAAACTAATTGAATTTGGTAACTCGTAGTTACCAAAATGCAGAAGTACCTACCTGTATAATAAGGCTTCTAACTAGGTAACTAGATACATGTGTTGTGTATTACAACAGTATCGATTGTGTAGGGCTGTAGGCTGTTATATGATTGAGCACCCGGTTACAACCAACAACAGACGCTTATATAAATGATTGAATTGATTTAATTATAATATGAATTGATTACCGTTGTTGTCAGTCGTAGTCGTATATCTAATAAAAATAAATTTTTATTTTATACGCCGAATAGAAGTCAAAGCAAAATGATGAATAATTAGTATTTATTGCAGTACAGTAGTTGGTGGCTACTGTGCTATTATTCTGGGGATCTATTATAAATTATAATTTTTCCAAGAAAAAAATCTTGAAATGTGAGTAAATTCGTGGCGTACTATTTATTATACTTAGAGAGCACTAAACATAATGATCTTTGTATTATCTAAAAGTGTTTATATAAATAAGAGTTAAAAAAAAAACTAAAAAAAAACCATGCTTTTATTGCAATATGAACTAAGAAATGCAAAATAATTAAAAATATAAAAAAGATTGACAACAAAAAAAAAACTTTTTAACAAAAAATAGAACCGACGTTATTTTTTTGTTAAAAAGATTTTATTTTTCACTTTTCAGTGCCTTTCTTTTTTTGGTACATGTTATAGTGTCATTAGAACTACATAAGTGTACCAACTTTCAACAGAATCGGTTCACAGATGACAATTCAGTGGGTGAACAAACCATTTTTCCCTATTTATCAACCCTTAGGGGCGAAATTTTTTCCTCAAATTTTATTGTACTAACGTCGAAGTATACCCTATCCAATAAAAAAGGAATTATTGAAATCGGACTACTCTGTAAAAATTTATGCTTCGTCATACATAAAATATACATTATATATATATATATACAGGTTGAATTGAGTACCTCCTTTTTTTCGTCGGCAAAACTGCCTATCTTTGAAACCGTAAGAGATATAACAAAAATTTAATAACAAAAAATCTTCTTCTTTTTAAAAGAAACAACTTTTGTTTGAAAATTTTTTTTCTAAAATAGTTTACTCATATTTTGTAATTAAATGTTTCTCAGAAAGCGAATTGTTAACAATTCAATGATTGATATACAACTCAGTATATACTGGGTATTCAAACAATTAACTCAGTTAGTTGTTACATTACTTGTTTTAAATCTTAATTTTCTTATAGGACCTTGATTCGATTTCAAAACTCCAATATTTATGGACTAACTAAAATGTTGTCAAGAAATAATTTTATTTCAGAAAAATACACTTTTCCTATAGTAGGTACCATTTGCTTTGCTGTTTTAAATATTCGACTTTTGTTCTCTAAAATGGTGGTAGATACATTTTAAAGAATGAAATGAAATTGACATACACTGAAAGTATATTATATTATGTTATACACTTTATACTAATTACCATTTCGAAATTTTATTAACTTAAATGTTAATTTATATTATTCCATGTTCTTTCTATTCGCATATAGATTTGTACACTTGGCCACCAAAGTTAATGTCCTTTTTTATACCCAGTATACATTTACACTACGAAAATTAAAATAGACCCAATAGCAACATTGTGTAGTGTATCTATACTTGTCTATGCACAGTATACCATGATATGGTGTTACACTGACACGACGGACGACGGACAACAACGACGATCACAGTCATCCATGGTGTAGCGGTAAGCACGCTGGACTAGATATCCAGAGGCCCGAGGTTCGATTCCTGGTTGACGAGCTAATTTGTTCATAGCAGTATTTGATTAAACAACTTTTTTTTGAAAATTTATTTCATAAATTCAGTATATAGGTACCGAGTAATGAAGCAATTAACTCAGTTAGTTGTTATTTTCACTTGTGTAAATATTATAGTTGATCTGTGCATTAATCATTCGATTTTCGAATAAAAGTTGTCAAAAAAAATGGCATGAACTTGTGTGGTTCATAGTACATTACATGGATGATAATAATAGGTAGTTTAAACTCTTGCAGAGATAATTTTATTGTATTTATTTTACTTATTTTTAATTCTCTCTCTCTGTGCGCTACTTCCGAATATTTATGACATTCAATTAACTGAATCGGGCATATTAATGTTGTACGTATTTCCATTAGTATTTGAATTGAACATTATTTTGTAGAAATTTGTAATTTTGGTTTATTCACCTTCACCTTCAATCACTTCCCCCTCTTATTTCAAAATACCAGGTATAAAAGACGCAGCAAAATAATAAATTAGTGGAGCAAAATACCTGCCACTCATTTAAAGAAAGAAGTAAAAAAAGATAGAAAGTGGAAAATTTTTCGATACTTTCACACCGAATTGGATAAAACTTGTTCATTTTTTTTGGTTTTCAAATTTTCCTGGCAATCCGATTCGATTGTATTCAGGGAATGCCAGATTTTATATTCAATCAATCATCTTAAAACTATTCGAAATTCTTCCGAGACAATTGACGAACTGTGTACGACGTACGTCTCAATGCGGATAAAAACTGTCGGGAATAACGTCAAAAACTGAAAAAACAATTGGTTCACATGACGTCGAAATTAATTTCAATGTATGTTAGCCAGAACCCTCAGAACCTTCGGCATAGATTTCACTACTTTTGAAGGCGTACATTTTTCGTTTTCCTGGGAAATACACTACTCACTACTTTTTGTATGCGAAAACATTTCTCCCTTCACATTTTTGTGGGATAAAAAATATAAAAGCATACACTAAAGTTTCAAAAATATTTCTATAACTTCTTAAGCCTTATAGTATAGTATTTTAGATAACTTTTTGGACAAAGCTCAGAGAGTACAAACCACATCAAACATAGGACCATCAATCTAGATATATTTATGATTATTTGGTATAAGAGTGTACATTCCCGTTCATAAAAAATGAACCACCAGTAAGACGCATACTAAGCGTATATATTACTAAATATATGTATATTACATATAATAACACTTAGAATGTTTCGTATGGACAAGAACGAAGTAACCGGTTATGCTTTTGAAGGTTTTCTGCAGTTTCCTTCACGAACTCCAGATGAATATCGGCATAGTTCTTATCAGAGTCAGCAGCAGCCGCAGCTACCAATTCCTAATCTACACACAAAAATTTCTTCCATTCCAATCATATTCTCACATCACAATGGACCTTATTGTCGAAGTATAGCCCCTCAAGGGTAGCCGCTACAATCTATCTATCTATCTAGAATGTTTCAACTGTTCCATTTTTTATGAACGGGAGTGTATATGATATATAATTTAGTTCGATTTTGAATTACATTTATACCAATAAATATATGATATGAGTGAAATAACTTTTTGCCTAAAAATAGAAATATTATTCGAATAAAAGAAATAAAAACATAGAAAATGTAGAAAAAAAGAATAAGAAAATATATTTTTAATATGATTGACGATTTCGTATGGTATTCAGAAGGATATTATTTTTTCAAGTTTATTTTGTTGTTGTAAACAAGATTACCTCTTCGTTTTTATTATTTTTTCATATTGATTTCTTTATTTTTCTATCTATGTTCGATAAATGTTCTTCAATCAAAAATATATTTACAGACATTTTTCGTCTTTTCGTTTGTTGATAATGCAAATCCTGAACGACGATAATTCAAATGGAACTTTGCATTTTATGTTGAAGCAATTAAAATTGGTCGTCCACATGTTGTTGAACTGAACGATACTAGAAAATAAGAAGAACTCCCAAAGAAATGTCAGAAGTGAAAAAATAGTTTTTTCAAAATATCTCCACGAACATTAAATAAATTAAATTTTGAATAAAACTGGTATCTTAAATTTTTATTAATTTAATGATTGTGGACATTTATGGCTATGTTTATATATTACACCGATATCAGCCATAAAGTGAAATCTTCATAGGTGGGAAATCTCAATAAGGAGGAATTCTTACGTACTAACTTATCAGTCTATGGTGGGGGCGTTTAGCTCCACTACCTGTAGAGTGTAGTTTGGGGGTAACAAAGTACATTATATCATGGTATATTGTGCATAGACAGTGGTAGATGCACTATACATTGTTTTTCTAGATTGGGTATATATATATATATATATAGGGTATATATATATTTATATATAGATATACATATATATATATATATATATATATTTATATATAGATATACATATATATATATATATATATATATATATATATATATATATATATATTTATATATAGATATACATATATACATATATATATATATATGTTACGGTAAAAGTAGATATTGCGGCAAATGTACACATTTTCCGGTAAATGTGCACATTTGCCTCCTCGTTTGGATAATGTGCATTCAACTAACATTTACAATTTCAAAGAAGGGAAATGTACATTGAATTCACAATGACCATGTCGTTTTGGTAAATGTGAGCATACAAAATACGAAATCGCAAAATACGAAATAGAGATATCGATATGGGTCGAGTTGGGTTGGGTCTGGTTGGGTTGGGTCGAGTTGGGTTTGGTCGAGTTGGGTTGGGTCTGGTTGGGTTGGGCCGAGTTGGGTTGGGTCTGGTTGGGTTGAGTCGAGTTGGGTTGGGTCGAGTTGGGTTGGGTCGAGTTGGGTTGGGTCTGGTTGGGTTGGGTCGAGTTGGGTTATTCCTGGTTGGGTTGGGTCGAGTTGGGTTATTCCTGGTTGGGTTGGGTATATATTTTGTCATCTAATTTCATCATGTTTTAGCTCTCTCTGTTGGAATTTTGCATATTTTTATCGTAATCGTGCCAAAATTTTCCAACTTTTCTTAAAACATGAAGGTAAGAGTATACATTTACCAAAACGTGAAGGCAAGAGTACACATTTGCCGGGAAATGTACATATACATTATATTCAGTTCACATATACCTAACTTTTTGGGAAATGTACACATTTTACGGTAAAAGTGTACATTTCCCAAGAGTGTACATTTACCGTAACGTATATATATATATATATATATATATATATATATATATATATATATATATATATATATATATATATATATATATATATATATATATATCTTAATATATATAATTCTTCTGTCCGTGTGTATGTGACCGAACTCCTCCTAAACGGCTGAACCGATTTTGATGAAATTTTTTGTGTGTGTTCCAGTGGATTCGAGAATGGTTTAGATTTACAATTCAGTAAAAAAAAAAAAGGAAATTTAAATTTTCAAAAAAAGTTTAAAATTATAAAATTTAAGACGGGTGTACAGGTCAACGTCTGTCGGGACCGCTAGTATATATATACAGTCTGTTTTCAAAAGCATTTCTAATAGGGAATCAATGTTAAATAAATAAATAAAATATTACTATAAAACCATACACACATACACATCCTCACAAACATCTGGCTGCTTCTGGTATGATATTTGTTTGATGTCATTTAAAAGTGGGGATTTAGTAAAGCCCACTTAATTTATAATATTATTATTTATTACGTATGCAAACACACACTACTGACTACAGAGTACCTCCACTATTTTTATTTCTTTATGAAGCATTGTGTAGTTATTATAGTAAATAGTATTTAACATTGATTCTCTATTAGCAAAGCTTTCCAAATGCTGTGCAGACGTTTGATGAATATGCGAAACCAGAGGAACTAAACTCTTTTCTTCCCAAAAGAAAATTTCCTTTATTAGCACCCTCCTTTCTAATTATCCTATTTTCCAATCTCTTAAAATTATACAATCTAATTGTTGTATTTTTGTGTTAACAGATGTTAATGTATACGTGAGTATAAATACAGAATAAAATCATTGTAAAACTGATTAAGTGTCTCCTGTTTTATTTGAACTATGCAAATTCCCATGAATTAAATTAAAAATAATACTCGTTCAATGTTATAAAAATAGAATGTTGTTTTTTTTGTAATAATATTCTATTCAATACAACATTATTATTACAAATCAATTAATAAACTTGTTTTTTTTTTTATATATTTTATTTTACAGAAACATAAATTACAATTCATTATGAATCTAATTAGCGGTCAGCACACACGAACGAACCTAGTGACAAACAAATTATTTGTTTTATCGAATATATAACTTCATTGTTAATAAGAGCAGTAATTCAAATATATAAAAGGGTGGTGTGCGTCGTGCTGGCTCGCTCAGTGGCAGGGCAATTTGGTGATTTCCTCTAAACTCTAAACAAATTATTACATACATTACCGTTCATAATCACATTCTAAGCGTATATATTACTAAATATATCTATAATATTACATACTGCAGTAGTACTTAGAATGTTTCCAACTGGTTCAATTTTTATGGACAGGGGTGTACATTATATATATGTAAGCAAAATATAAGATGTATAAGTTACTCAAACACAGATTGAGTTTGGGCAACATTGGAAAAACTGAACAGGGTTAGAAAGAATGTCATAATCTATCATTTCAAACCAAAATTGTTTTGGATTTATTCGCGATTTTGTCACCATTTACCAATATTATCCTTACTTATCAGATAATAGTGCGTCAAGACGAGTTTAAGCATAGAAGCCCACCATACTGTGTTTTACACGAAGGATTAGACATGGAAGGATGAGACCTACCATCTCAGGGTACGTACCACTGTAATTTCAACAATACAGCTGTGATAGTTTTCAAGATATTCAACCCAACATATCGGCATTTTGTTAACTGAACTGACTGATTGGCTCACTCATGATCAATATTCTAGGCCTATCCAGTTATCCTTAATGTTAATTATCGATAGAAGCTTAGGTATTAGACTGAAACCACCCAGTCTGAAAACCGGAAATTTAAACTGTTCAATTAATACAACGCATTTATAGTACTACGCAGAAAGAATGTGACTTACTGGTTCAATTTTTGTGAACGGGAGTGTACTTATTATTGTTTATTTTTCAAATGTCTCACAAATATAGACACAAACGTTCATATGTAAAAATAAAGCGCGCTGTTGCCCCATCTTTATGTCAAACCGTCTGGATACAAAATAACGAAGTCATTTTATTACTTTATTTTATTATAAACGTAAAAATTGTTATAAATTACAATAATAAGTTTTCATAACTATTAAGAAGAAGTAAACAAAAAAAATGTAAACACTGCATTGACTCATTAGTATCGATCGAACCACCTTAATCAATAAATAGCAGTCGTAACATATACATAAGCGTCATAATACATAACACTAGACTCTACATTGAATGCGTGTGCAAGTGGATAGAACAATCAAAACTCGCTAACAAACAAACAGCACATGTTTCATTAATATTGATATGGATTTATTGATTTCTATTATTTAATATACATAGAGTCAACTCATTGATACTACATTTGTATCTCCAGCCTGATTTTAAAAAATGGACCATCCTTTTTCTATGAATTATATTACCTGCTGGTGATTTTGGGTATTTCGCGTATAAGTTGACTGTTTTATTTTGAAACTCAGCGTCTCGTATATTAGCCAAAACTATTGATTTTATGATAAAAATGTTTGAAATAAATGTTCTTCGTTTTTAGCTTTTTTACTTTGAAACTTTGGTTGCTTCTTCGATCGTTAGACACTTTTTAAGAAAATGCATAGAATTTCTAACCAACTCTAACGTATCCGAAAAATTCCCCAACGTACATACATTATTTGGTTCATTTTATACTGGAGTATAGATTTACTTGGTAAATTACAGCCTATATTATAATATGTAATATTAAACATTGTAATATGATGTTATAATTATAATAATACCGCTAAAATTAGAGGAAAATTTTATGTCCCCGATTTTGATAAAAACTTGGTTTTTAGCTAATTTGGACCTAGCGAAAACGATGGCATTGGTTAAAATATGATACGATTAACGGTTTTTAAGGTATCAGATCCATAGTGCTAAAATTCCAAACTGTATGAATTGAGAAGGAAAAATTTTGAAATTTATTGGTCGGACGTTCAAATGAACCTGATTTTCGTACTGTTTGGGTCAAAATTAGCCTAGAAAATGATAATTATTAAAATCGAGAGCAAAAATTTTCTTCACTTTTTTCACATTTTTTCCAAGGGGTACACATATATATTCTCACGAATCCGGCACTTCAATAGTTCGGCATGTTCAATAATCCGACACCCTATAGTTTTTTATAGTGCCGAATTATATATATATATATATATATATATATATATATATATATATATATATATATATATATATATATATATATATATATATATATATATACGTATACATAGGTTCACATTTCCATAATTATTAATACATGAATGTAATTAGTTGATATTCAGATTTATACCTGACGTTCTTTAACAATTACCTTACATGTATGTATATCGTAGGTATACAGCAAACCTTGATCAATAGTCCTTTGACTAGTCGTCGAATACAATGTGACATGCAAAGGAACAGAATGATTGACAATAAACATTGATTTTGTTGTTTATCGGGACATTTAAATATGAATTATACATTCATATGGAGTAAACGATATTAAAAAATGATAAATTATAATTTTACCAACTGATTTTATTTTACAAGCCAGAAAATTTGTAAAAGACTTTTGGAAATACGGCAATCGAGAAAAATATCGCCGATATCATCAATTTTAGCGAATATATGTATTCTTGTTTCGAATCTACATACCTGTGTGAATCGGCATTTTTGGCACTTAAAGTTAACGAAAACTAAACAACGTTCTGTCCTGACTGATTCCCATACTGAGGACTCATTATTATTATTATTATCTTTGTCAGGATCATACACTTAATTATGATTCTTTGATTACAAACTAGAAAACTTCTTAAAATTAAGATAAAACTTTCCATGTTATGGTAATAAAATAAATACTAAATATGTCGTTATCTGTAGCTAATTTGAATTAATATTGTTAATAGTTACTCATGTTTTAATTCCTGTTTAATCCGCGTGAGTTTTTTCGCCCGTTAAATAATCAGTTTGCTTTTTACATAGGTAGATATACAGGGTGTTTCAGTAGCTGGTACACATTGAGCTATTGATAGATTAACAGACAAAAAATGTTAGATTATTATTCTTCCATGGTAAATTACCTGGCCCAAAAAAAACACGAAAGTGGAATTTTAAAATCAAATTATCAACCATTTTTATAACAACTTTAGAAAGTAGATTTCATGTACACAAAAGTTGGCCCCCCCCCCTTTATCTGTAGCTAATTTCAATTAATAAATATTGTTACTCATGTTTTAATTCCGGTTTAATCCGCGTGAGTTTTGACCCGTTAAATAATTATGTTGTTTTCTTTACGTAGATATATAGGATGCTTCAGTATCTGGTACACATTCAGCTATTGATAGATTAACAACAAAAAATCTTATATTATTATTTTCCTGACCCAAAAAAATCACGAAAGTGAAATCTTAAAATCAAATTATCGGCCATTTTTATAGCAACTTTAGAAAAAGTAGTTTTCATGTACACAAAAGTTGGCTTCCCCTGGCATTAAAGATACCACTTGCATAGATTTAGGGAGCTAGCTACCCAGATGAGACACACTATGTGCATATGTCTAGTCAAATGACTAAATGTTAACTTTTTTTATGCCTTCTAATATTAACTATTCCTTGTAATTAAAAAAAAAAATAATATTATATAAATTAAGTTACGTAATATAAATAACTAGGTCTACCTATGTATTAATTAATAATTATTGTATTTTCAATGTGCCATTTGCTTTTAGGATTATTATTATTATTATTTAATTCTTAACATTATTTATTAGGTTTCATTTGTAGAACGTATCGTTCAGAAGTTCAGTATAAAACAGTATTGGCGTACCGAAAACTATTAAAAAAATGTTATTTTAAATAACAGTGAATAAAATTAGTTTATGTTTGAAGAAATTGGTGAAAAAATATCGGTGTTTTCAGTTTAGTCGATTTGTATTGTTTAGAAATATTAATCGGAGAGAAAAACTTTTGTTATAGATGTTCATAAAATGTTCTAATCAGTTCATTTCCTCATGTACAATCTTCAGGACAGTCACGATAACTCGATCAAAACGAACACAGATAAAAGTTGATATTTCTTGAGCATGGTGTAGGGTCTACTCCATGGTGTAGGGTTCAGTCATTCCTCTCACCACTAAATGGGAAACTACCTAAACTGTAAGAGATTTATTTTCACAGAATATCGAATGATATATTTTGATACCCGGTATATACTCGTAATATATACCAGAATATATTAAGTTTAGTTCCGACTTTGTAATGGCTGTCTGTCAACGTGATAACTCAAAAAAGAAAAGAGATAACGAGCTGAAATTTTGTATGCGTGTTCTTGAGCTAAAAAGTAAGATCAAGTTCGTCAATGGGCAAAACCGGATCGTGTTTGGGCAAAATAGGCAAAACTGTCTATCTTTGAAACCGTCAGAGATAGAATAAATATTCAAAGACAAAAAATGGGCCAATATTTCAAAAATAAACTCTTGTTTGAAACTATTTTTCATAAATTCGGTATATACCGGATATTTAAGCAATTCGTTCAGTTAGTTGTTATTTTCACTTGTTTATGACCTATTTTTTGTGCCCTCTTTTCCCCAAAATTGTTTTAAAGTGATGGAAAAAGAGGAATTTTGGAATGAGAACTTTGTGTTTGAGACACGTGAATATAACTCAAGAGCATATTTTCAACAATTTTAATATTCTTCATCACTATGTTAGATAGATAGATTGTAGAGGCTATCCTGGACGGGCTACACTTCGACCATAAGGTCCATTGTGATGCCTAAGGATGTGAGTGGAGTGGAAGGAATTTTTGTGTATAGACTAGGAATTGGTGGGATATGCGATATGCCAAGAAAGATCAACAAATTTCATGAATTAATATATACTTGAGATCAATATATATATACATATATATATATATATATATATATATATATATATATATATATATATATATGTATATATATATATATATATATATATATATATATATGTAATTGTATAGGATAGATAATTAATTCAGTTGGAATAGATTTTACAGAATAGAATTTGGTGGTATACAGAACCTTTTTTAATTGTCCTTCATATTTAGAATATTTATCATGAAAGTAAAACACCCTGTGTGTGTGTGCGTGTGACTGTTTCGAAAATAATTTTCGAACAGTATTAGAATGTTGTAATCTTGATAAAGGTCGTTTAAATAAACGTTTACAAGCATATACACATCTAAGGACATTTGTGGTGGATACTATACTTAAATTAAATACAAACTTGTAAATATATATATGGATATATCCTTTGTAGTACCCTTAAAACTCAAATTTATAGACCAAAAACTACAAACGACTGATTAGATGTTGTTGTGTACCTAAAACAAAATGAATGTTGGCATTATAGTAGTTGTAAATGAACCTTTTATCAAGGTACAAACAGATACAGTAAACAGTCAAAGTGAGAACTGGGTAAAACTCTATAAATGAAAGTAATGGCCTGGTTCCGCCATTTTTAGTCTCTAATGAATGAAAAATAGAAGATCTCTATAAGAGAGAGTCGTGAACTCTGTGATATCTGTGCGTGGAACTCTATAATTGAGACTGCTACTTATCTGTAACTCTATAAAAGACTGTCGAGCATGTATAAACACCTGCAGCTGAAGAGCAGAAGAAATTCTAATTTTTTATTTAACGAACACGAATGACCAACCAGAATGACCGAAGGTTTTGATCCCAATAGAGTTTTTTTTGGTATTTTGGGTTATTTTAAACAATAAAGGTCTTTTGTCATTTTTTCGTAAACTTGAAGTGATTGAAAACATTATAATAATAATAATAATAATTTATTCAATTATATCATATTCCATGATTTTCAATATGTCAAAAATACCAAATTTTACCAAAAATACAGAAATACAAAAAAAAAAAATGTGTTACAATTTTTCATGTACTAACTTTTCTGAAAGTCTCATCCCCCAATAAAATGGACACAGTATTTTTACGGTCGCCGCTTGGACTATTCAATGTTAATCGAAATATTTTTGTAATATAAAAACTTTGAAAACAAACAAAAAAAAAACCATGAGAAAAAATTTCAAATATTTTTTTGTATTTTTGTATTTATTATTTCTACAAAATATTTATGACATAAAATAAACAATCATGTGTGTAGATAGCGCATTCATCCACGGTTTCGTACTGCAAAAGATGGATAATGAATAATGATTTTTCTATAACACCCAAAGATGGCTGGATGAATTTTTAATTTTTTTTTTAATGAGGTGTCATTAGGTCGATACGAATCGTGGCACAGTATATATAAAATGCAATAAAAAAGAATACGTCTCTCGTAATACAACTAATACATATTATAATTAGTACAATACCTAGGCGACTGACACATGTAAAACGTTCAAATGTTGCTCGTTTAAACCGTAGGATACTAAACTCCGACTTATGCTGATCGAGTTCAAACAACATAATCACACCAATAGCTTACAAGTTGCCTACTTTCAAAAAGTTTCACTCGATTTCATGTGTTATTTATAATGCTTTTGAAAGATAAAGCTCCTTATCTCTCATTTTTATTAATATACACTGTCTGATCCCAAATTTTCAACAACAAAAATTATTTTCAATTATCAGAATAACTTATCAATCACAGAACAAAGTTGTTCAATTTTATTTTGAAAGTCAGCATTCGATTATTCAAACACAAAGATCATATCGAAAGCGTTTTCGGCAACATGAGGCTGTCTATGATCTTCCGTGTGCTGGAAGACCTCGTGCAGTTCGAAATGATGTGAACATTGCTCCGGTGCAAGCAAGTGTGAAAACCCCGAAACTTCCACCAGGCGACGTTCTTAGCAGTTGGTGATGTCTAGACGGTCATTGCAAAGAATTTTACATACGTTACACCTTTTCCCATATAAGATTCAATTGGTTCACAAGTTAAAACCAAATGATGCACAAATACGCATTCATTAAATAAATCATAACGTTACTTATGCTCCACCCTATATAATCATATCAACTAAGTAGGATCGATGATAGATAGATATATCTTGGGGAATATAGATGTATTGCACTTCGACCTCAAGTTCCATTGTGCTACCCCTTCTACTTCAGTCTAATGAGATTCGTTTCTCCCATATTTTTTCAATAGCCAGGAGTTTGCTTATCAGGTTTTCCTGAAGGTCCATATATTCGGGGTTACATGCACCGAATATCTTATATCTACTGTAACCGAAAGATTTGCAGTTAAAGATTATGTGGTTGGATATTTAGGACCGATGAACATTGAAGATATACTTTCATCGATACAACTATTAGACTGGATTTTCTTCGAAAAATTTACTAAAGTATAAATCTATAAAATAGATCGAATGGTACAATACCCTAAACAAACAAACACACAAACACATATTTCCCCCAAAATAAGAATTTATATATTTCAATAAGCATACTACATATTTATGTGATAGTAATATTATTATGATAATGGAACGAAAAATGTGTTTATTTTCTCTCAACGATCGATGAAAAATGTGTCGTAGAAAGCCAAACGGAAATTAATGAGTTTGTATATATATATATATATATATATATACATACTCTGTGTGTTTGTATTTTGTAATTACTACAAAATTAATAACTATGTTAAATTTAAAAAATATATAAATATATATTAAGGACGTTCATTTGCTACGCTAACGTCAAATGAGTACTATCTTTAATAAAATTTATTTAGGATTTTAAAAAAGGTGTAAAGTATGTCAAAAATCTTACAACGTTTTATAACCTTTTTTATTTGTCTTAAATATTTTAAAAGTATTTATTGGAAAATACCAGGAAATTGTAAATTAGAAATTAATTTGACTTAATGTGACAGATATGACAGTAAACTATGTTTTATATTTGTGTTTATGTGTATATTATTTTAGTGTGTGTGGTCGCCAGTTTTCAAAATATGGTGGCAAAAACAAACCTAACAAAAAAGTTTTAATTTTATTAAATAATTAATTCAAATGTTCGGCAACACGTTATTTATTATACATTATCCTGTCTACTTTAATAATATAGTTATTATAATTTTAAGTTCAAAAAAATTCTGTTCTCCATAAGACGCTGTGTTAAAAGTTTGATTTTTAATCGATAATTACTCTTTGAAATGATCGTCAACAGGTGTTAAATTTTTGAGGGAGGATAACTACTGAATTGAGCTACTCAATTCACTAAAAAAAAATTTTTTATCTACTATCAAACTTCATGGATGAACGTCCTTAACATAAAATAATTATTCGCTTCCAACCAGTGGTGACTGTCAATTAAAAAACATTAAAATTTATTATTACAAATCATTTTGTAAATATTTTACTTAACGTTATTTTTCACTTAACGTAATTACAGTAAAACCTCAATTATTTTTAATTATCGCTAATGTTACTTAGGATAATTGAAATTATTAATTGTAGGCTTTTATATTACGTTAGAGTTCCATAAACGTGTCTTAATTGTTATCTTATTGTTATTTGTTCAAATTATAGTCATAAAAATCACTGAGGCCAGAGAATAATGTAACACACCAACGAGCAGAACAAAATTTGACTCATCTAGCTATATCATCCGTGGTGTGACGAACTCGCGATGAGTTAATTGTTTCATATCAATATTAATAAAACTCAAAAACATGTTAGTCTATACTCTATATCAGTGATTCTCAACCACTGTGCCGCGGCACTTTTGTGTGTCAATAAAGTATTAACCAACATAAAAACGAAAAAAAGATCGAGACTGTTAAATGTAGAAGACGATATGAGAGTAGTATTGTCATTTTTACGACTAAATATAAATGAAATTATCAAAAAACATCAAGCTCAAATTTCTCATTAAAAGTATTCTTATTATTAACTTGTAATTAATGCCTTAATAAACGTACTGTTGTTTTTGTAGTACATATTATTTTATTTTACATTAAAAATTATTATCATAAACTATTTTACACAGTGTATTATAGGGAAGTAAACAACTTTTAAACTTATCTTTTTCTTTCTGTGTCGTCATTTTGAAATTGTCAAAAGTGTACCGCGACAAAAAAAAAGGTTGAGAATCACTGCTCTATATACTATATGCTTGTTCTTTCATACTTAAGTCTTCTTATCCGTTATGGAAATTGAGTTTGGTATAGTACTGTGACGTTTTAAGTACACACAAATAATATTTGACACGTAGAAGTTATGCATAGACTAAGCGAATTATCTCAGAAGAAGGAAGTTGGCAAGTTTAAATATGAGAACAAAAAAATGGTCAGCAGATAAATTGAGGTATAATTAATTTCCCACAACTAACCGCACGTTAAATTTTATCAACATTAAGAAGGATTTTCTATATTTTGGGTTTCCCCCTCCTTTTAAACCACCTTTCCTCCTGGCGTTTCATCGGTACCAGTTCAATAGCTACAGTTTACTTTACCACTTTCTTCGTTCAAGCAATGAAAATTGGTACACGAATTCAGTGAACAGTATGACAGAAGATCCTGTTAGGTCCTTAAAGGTTTGGAAAGAAGGAAAAATAATATTTCAAAAACTACAAGATTTACCGGAAAAGTAAAGCGATACGATAATTTTTGGATTCTTTGCAGGAATTTGATGCGTTGATTAGAATGTTGGACAGGGACCAGTCAAAGGTGGTTGGTATCATTGATTTCTACACCACAAATACAAATAGCATCCCGGCATTGTTTTATACGATGAAGGTGTTTAGGAAGACCGTATCATGAAAGCTGTGGAAGGAGCGAAGATGTATAGTTGTTACAAATGAACGAAGTAACTTTTAATTGTTTTCTAAAAACAATTATTTCAAAAAACAATTCACACACACACGTATAAGAAAATAATACAATAAAATATAAAACGGTGACATTTTGTGGTGAATTAATTATTTTAAAAAAAACACGTGACATAGATTTTCAACTTGCGTAGTTTTAATAAATTCTTATATTTATTTCGTAATAGAATTAGTTTTAGTGCTTCACATCAGAATGAATTTGAAGAACGCGTGTGTGCTGCGTAATTGGACGGTTATGTGTGTATCAGACAGCAGACATTTAAGAAAAAAATTAATTAAAATGTTCGCTTCATTAAGAAAAAAAACCAACATTTTTCTATAATAAAAATTTGTAATGCCAGGACGATATTATAATTACTATTTAAATGTATCATATTTTAATTTTTCAATTAAATAAGAAAATCTGGTGTGAACACCACATACAACCTCTATATACAAAAGTCAGGAGGTTGTTCACACCAAGGTTTTTTCTACCTCCATAAAGTTTTTTATAAATTTAAACTATTTTTATTGCATTTTAAAAATAACAACAAAGTTTGGGATCTACGACAATCAGAAACGTATAAACGATTACAAAAAATACTTTTTAACAAGGAAATTATTCAGAATTCTCATATTAAAATATCTCAAGAACAGGAGAGGTATTATATTGAAATTTAATATATTTTATTATGTCAAAGTGCTATAGTAAGATTCCCGTCAAACCGTCAGAGTTATGCAACCGAAGCAGGCATATTTTACTGAAGGATTTCTCAACTTTTTGTTTGGGTATTTCACAACTTTTCTCAAAACAAATATGGCGTGTATATATCATAGATATAGGTCTAAAAAATGCTCCTAAAAGGTTAATTACATTTCTGAGAAAATTCAACAAAATCACTTAAGTGCAGCACCAATAGGGAATATGCATGAAAATTTTTTCTCACATTTATTTTCAGAATATGAAAATACTGTTAATACTGTAATAATATTTAAAAACGAAATTAAAATCCGACAAATATCAGGGAAGCTATAAGCTTTTAAAGATTATTATCTGTCTCTTTCTTGCAAAAATACTAAAAACGGAGTTTTACGTGTATTTTAAATGGTGAAAGTGTAATATGACGTCACATAACATATCAAGAGGGCTATCACTCTCTTTGTCTAATCGGGAATTTCAATCATTCATATCTCGCTTATTTTTAAAGTTATTTAAAAAGTAATTTTACCTTGATATTTGTCAAGTAAACATGCTTCAATTCAAGTGAAAAAAAATTTTCATGCATATTCCCTATTCTGACGGAGCAATTTTGTCGAAGAATTTATATTTTGCAGCGCTTCGCATGGACGCATATCCATCAATCCATGTACAATCAGTAATCTATCAGTAAGTTGCTGCGGCCAATGAGATGTCAGTAGGGTAGGGGCATATTTTTTAAATTTTTATATTTTAATTGCTTATAAGTAAATGGATACTTAAAAGCAATAAAACTTTTTTTTTTCAAACCTTCTAGCTATTGTGATTGGATAGCTCATTGGCTGCCTCGAGAAATCCATAGTGAAATTCTGATTCTCATATTTTCAAATATACTCGCATTTCCCAGCACTTAAAACGGTTCATACTACCTTTTTCCTTCAAAATAAAATCAGCTCTTCAATGCCAAAGTTTAACACAAAATGATCACATCATTCTGTAAAAAACTAAAATAAAGAATTCTGTAAAAGAATAAAACGCATTTTAAATGAAAACAAAGATATGTGTTAGAGATATAAACTTTTCGAATACATCCCTAGTTCAATTTTATGAGGAACGGCACAATCTTTCGGAAGAACAAAGAACACAATGACATCAGACAAAGAACACAATGACATAATCATTTCATGATAAAACATCAACATGTGTAGCAAACAAAACTGAATAACAAAATTTCTATTTGCACGTAATTTTCTGAATAAAAGCAGTGTAAATAGCTTACACAAGAGTTTATTTTCTATTAGAACTAATAGCTCTTTGTTTGGAATCCCATATCTTTTAGAAATAATCCACGATGTGTATGAATTTTCATAAGGTGACCAACTATACTCATTTACTGAGTTTTGTACTCTTTTTTCGCAAACCGTACTCTTTTCAAATCCTGTACTCTGAAAGTACTCATTTGTATAATTTTATACTCATGAACTTTAGAGCATTAAATTGTTTCAAATAATGGACCCTTCTAAATAGTAAAATTGAATGGAAAGAAGTTTCTTCAGTAGTCGAATTTGTAATGAAGGAAGTAAAAGATATTGTTATTAATGACAATTTTCTCTTTGAAGAAATTCGCAGAGTAAAATTATATTTAAATGAAGAAAAATTGATGAAATGGAACGATGAAAAAATAGAACTTGACAAAAGATGGGTAGAAATCTTTCGGCATTTTAGAAGAGTAGAACATATCCCACATGAAAGTTTAAAAGTTTTAATAGAAATTTCCTTATGTTGTCCAGGCACTAATGCTGCTGTTGAAAGGGTATTTTCACTAGGGAATGATTATTGGAGCAGTGAGAAGTCGCAACTTTCTGTAAAAACATTATCTACCGTCTTAACAGTCAAATTTAATATGCAAAATGAAAGTTGTTCGGATGTGGCTACATTATTAGACGAACATCCTCATTTAGCAAAAAAAAATCCACTTCGAAGAAAAATATGTTTTTAAAAGAAAATATTGTTATCGTTTTTTCTTCCCTTTTTTTATCACCTATGAAATACTTGCAAAGTGTACTCTTTTTGAACAAAAAATAGTTGGTCACCTTAATTTTCATATCAAACATTGATGTAATTTTATGCAAGAAATGTTCAGACATATTACTTAACTGTCAAAATTTCGAAGTGCATCCAAAAGACTGTCCCTCGATGCACTGAACCTGAACAGGATACAGTTGCGGAAGGTTACCGGATTCATCACCGGGCATTGTCCCCGATGAGCAGATGCATTTACACACAATAGGACTCCATAACGGATCCATTATGTGCAGATTGTGTGGCGAGGAGGAAGAAACATCCTCAGTCACATTATCTTTAACTGCGAATCTCTAGATTACAGCAGATACAAGACGCTACATCTCAACCCGAATGTATGAACCTTCAGGAGGACCTGATCTGCAAGCTCCTGGCTATTGCCAAGATATGGGAGAAGCGAATCACGTCAGACTGAAGTAGAAAGGTATGCACCATGGACCATAAACCAGCCAAGTAACCGAACGGTCTAAGGCGATAGCTCTACTTGAAACTGGAGGGTTATGGGTTCGAATCCCGATATTGGCAATTTGTAAATTATTCAGAAAAAGAAAAGGGGGCGGTTGATTGACTAAACTGTCGGTGTATGGACAAGAACGAAGTAACCGGCTATGCTTGTGAAGGTTTTCTGTAGTTTTCTTCACGAACTCCAGATGAATATCGGCATAGTTCCTATCAAAGTCGGCTGCAGCCGCACATCCTACCAATTGCTAGCCTATACAAAAAATTCCATGCCCTTCACTCACATCCTCACATCCTTAGGCATCACAATGGACCTTATGGTCGAAATGTAGCCCGTCCAGGGCCGCCGCTACATCTATCTATGGACCATAAGGTCCTCAACTTGTACGGGCTAGTTAAAATGTGTGGGTGTGATTCGATTACATAAGTTTATTTATTTTCTATTTATAAGATAAAATAAACTAAAGGAAAATTGAACTTCTCTTCATTAGATATTCACAACACCACAATAGTAAATAATTTAAGAGACTGGAGTAAATGTAAATAAATTTTTTATTGATTCTGCAAAAAAAAAAGGTGGTACAACATGCACAACATGTTGTTCTCAGTTAGTTACTGTTATTGTTGCTGTGCTACTATCTACCTACTATCTTGATGCTCATTCGTAAAGTTATGTAAGTTGTCATAGAGCATGTAGAGGCAATAGATGCTTATTATTTACCTCTATATACAGGTATTACCAACCAGCCCAAGTGGCCGAGCGGTCTAAAGCGTTATGTTTGCGCAGTATGCCTACTTGGAAACTGGGAAGTTGTGGGTTCGTATCCCGACATCAGCAGTTTGTTAATTATTAAGGAAAAAAAAAGGGGCGGTTAATAGACTAAACTGTCGGCGTATGGACAAGAACGAAGTAACCGGCTATGCTAGAGAAGGTTTCTGCAGTTTCCTTATCGAACTCCAGATGAATATCGGCATAGTTCCTATCATAGTCGGCTACAGCCGCATATCCTACCAATTCCTAATCTATAGACAAAAATTCTTTCCACTCCACTCACATGCTCACATCCTTAGGCATCACAATGGACCTTATGGTTGCAGATATTCGCATCCGTATCCGCAATCTAGGAACTTCAGTATTAATTTAATGATCCGCATCCGCAATATTCAATGGTTGTTTGGGAGGGGTTGCTTGTATTGTTTAGCATTGCTGATTGTCAAATCACAACGTGTTTAGGCGTGTTATTATATGGATTTTATTATTGTTTGAGTGTTTCGCCTTGAATAATCTATTTGACAAGTGAACCAACAATGCCACCACCGACGCAAAATACAATTAAGTCTTATTTTAAACTAGATGAACATGTCCGAGATAAATTTCAGAGTAAAACATGCAATAAAACAGACTCTCGCAAGGGCCGCACAACCCCGTCTTT
Source organism: Nineta flava (assembly GCA_963920215.1). Taxonomy (NCBI): domain Eukaryota; kingdom Metazoa; phylum Arthropoda; class Insecta; order Neuroptera; family Chrysopidae; genus Nineta; species Nineta flava. The sequence continues at coordinate 13,128,616 of OY986042.1, forward strand.
GAGGAATCATCTAAATTCGATGCACTCAGAGCTGCTTAGCCTATTTAGCGCAGAATTAATCTATACACCTCTGCAAAACAAGATAGAACCTGAAAAGGCAGCGACATTACTCTTTATTAAATATAATGCAACAAATTTTAAGAATTCAAACTAAAAATTTGATTATAATATAAATATTTTATTAAAATGTACACTCCCGTTCATAAAAATTGAACCAGTTGAAACATTCTAAGTGTTATTGTATATGTTATATACATATATTTAGTAATATACACGCTTAGGATGTAACTTACTGGTTGTTCAATTTGTATGAACGGAAGTGTACCTAAATTAAGTATCTCATTAAAAACTTGACACATAAATCTGCATCCGCGATGTGAGCCTTTAAGTAAGCCGCATTCGCATGGACCACATCCTAGTACATAGAGGTTATATGTGACTGTTTAGTATCTCGTAGTGGTAGGTGCTTACTTTTTTCTTAAAATAAAATTGCCTGTTTCTAAGGGATTTGTTATGATCAGAGACAGACAGACCCGATGCTACCTACATACATTTATTAAGTTTAGTGAGTGTGTTCTATAGAGTAATAAGCATGCTACATGTAAATATAGTAAATCCCAACAGAATTAAAGATTGTATTCTATGATTGTCTCGTAAAATCAGATAGAAATACAAATTTAAATCTATAATCCTATCACAAAAACTGAAATCAAGAATATAACAAAATTTGTTACCATATTTACAAGTTACATAACCAACAAAGATTATTTATTATTCTATTTAATGTTTTCATAATATATTATGTATTAAATAATAAAATAGTGATGACAGCTTTCATGGATTTAAAGACGATGATATATTTCTGAAAAGACTTAATAAGGTAGTTGTCATCATACAATATTAAGCCATAATAAGCCATAATTTTAGTCCAAGACGTATATACAAATACTAGCTAAAATTTTTATAAGTTGCAATCCGGCAAGGTCGCTTATATTCCGCCAGTTGATATACTGTTTGTTTACATACATATACTCGAATAGCACAACGTATAGTGACGTACGAAACGTATAGTGTTGTCAAGTTGTATCTGTTCAGTATATCGACACGTATATTAATTTATAAAATGCTTCACTTTACGTTGTTATAACTAAACAATGAGACGGTCAATAATTCTCGTATTTTATTTTAAATACGCAGAACAAATCCAATAATTTATAGCTATTTTTTTAAAAGATTCTTAATTGTTGATTTAAAATAAAAAACTGGTAGAAATTTTTTACTGTTTTAAATTTTTAAGGTCGAGGATAACTAATAACTACATAATTGAGTTGCATGAACATCCTTAAGATTTCAAATTGTACAAAAAAAAAACAGTATTATTTATGAACCGGTGTCCGGTAAATGCGTGTAAGATTACTATTAATGTCAATTATATTTGATAATATAATCCTGGTAATGCATCTGAATTGGAAATTATGTAGGTTTCGTGTATTTAATTAATTTAATTGATCTGAGGAAATTATTCTAAAGAGATTAGAGAATTAAATATGTTTATAGTGTATAATTAAATCATATATTATGAAGAAAACTTAAGGAGTGATTTCTCTATCTGAATGTCTCAATATTTTTGGTACATATTGATGTATAAATGTACCAACATTTTGCACAAAACTTTTTCTGATTTATTTAAAACAAATTTCCAGTTTGGTCTCACAATCCCTGGTTCTAGACATTCAGGTATCAGACGAAGGTTCCTGTTTTAACATCCCAAATTTGAGAAGTTATTGTAATGGGTTCGATTTTTCGGATAGAAAATATCGACATACCGTTTCGAATCCAACAAGAGCTTTAAGATATATATTTGCTAAAGGTAATTTTATTCAATTGATAATTGAATTAATTTTCTTCAGTTATTTTTATTCTTAATTTTCAAAAATCATTGAAAATTACTTTGAATAATTAATTAAACTTATACGAAATCAACCATGATTATCAATAACCAATTGGAAAATATTTGTTACTCATGAATTGCTAAAGATTGATTAAACAATAGCCATTTTTTCAGTAGTAATAAATTACGTAACACTCTAAATTTCATTAACACCATTCAATTATCTCAATGTAAGATTTGAGTAAGAAGCAATAAAATTATAATTTAAAAAAAAAGGAATTAAATTTAGTTTGGGGGGGGGGGGAGATAACTTTGGTTAGAGAGCTCTTTACATACATATTACATACATATAAAATGAGGGACAACATAACTAAAGCATTTTACTGAATATAATATCAGAAAACATCAGAAACATTTGTACAAGAAACAGTAATAAAATTATCGTCAAGCAAAACAAACTATGCATTAAACGGATTCATACGATAATTATTTTCGTAAATAAAATTTTACTAGTTCGTTAAGGGCTTTTAAAGGGTTAGTTTAGGCGTGAAATGTTCGTTAGTTTGGCGTTAGTTAGTCAGGCGTGAAATGCTAGATGAAAATATACCTCGAACATTTACATCTATTGAACTATGGTTGCGCGATATAAAAGAGAAATTGACAATTGCACACAATTGTGAGACTGTTAACAAATTTGTATGTGAGCTCTAGGGCTAAAAAGTTAAACAAGTTTGAACAAAATCGGACCATATTTGAGTAAAATGCCCAAAACTGTCTATCTTTGAAATCGTAAAAGATAGAACAAATCTGTAAAGACAAAAAATGTTCCTTTTTTAAAAATAAACAACTTTTATTTGAAACTATTTTTCCACAAACTCAGTATATACCGGATATTTAAACAATTAATTCAGTTGGTGGTTATTTTCACTTGTTTTATTTTTACAAACAATCCACGTCAATTTTTACGGTAACCTCTGGCAGTTGCTCCATTCACCCTGTTGTAAGGAAAAAGTCTAATAAAGTTATATTCCCCGAACAACAAAGGCCTTAAAATCAATTCATGTAATTATATTCGAGAATGGAATCGTTTCGATTCCACACCACACGGAACCCTAAAACACACCATATAAATGCGAATGTTAACCCCATACATTTGTGGACAGAAAATAGAATAAAAATCACGCATTATTCTAGTAATAGTAGTATAGTTTTTTGTTTTTTTTTTGTTTACATTATCTTGAAAGACATGATGTGGAGGAGGTCTCTCAGTTTGAGATCAAACATATATAAATCGGGAGAAAGAGTAAGTAAAATTGTAACAAATTTGTATGATATAATATTTCTTCTTTTCTATTCCACTCTTCTTCGTATCTCTGATTCTTGGCACAGACAATTCGTTATATTCTTCTTCGTTTTTATATCGAATTGATTATTAAAAATAATAAAACTGATTCTCTTTATTTTTTTTTTTAGTCTAAGTGACGCCACATTTTCTTTTTACATTATTTGTGTATTCATGGTTTCTTTAACCATTCATATTACATTAAAATATCTGTAAAAAAAATTTTAATGCAATAAGGGCCGTAGTATTCTGGACTAGTATAGTCCGGTCTTAAGCGTAAGCGATCCTAAGCATGATATTAAATAGATAGATTGTAGAGGCTTTACTGGACGGGCTACACTTCGACCATAAGGTCCATTGTGATGTCTAAGGATGTGAGGATGTAAGTGGAGTGGAAAGAATTTTTGTGTATAGACTAAGAATAGGGAATATGCATGAAAATTTTTTTTCACATTTATTTTCAGAATATGAAAATACTGTTAATACTGTAATAATATTTAAAAACGAAATTAAAATCCGACAAATATCAGGGAAGCTATAAGCTTTTAAAGATTATTATCTGTCTCTTTCTTGCAAAAATACTAAAAACGGAGTTTTACATGTATTTTAAATGGTGAAAGTGTAATATGACGTCACATAACATATCAAGAGGGCTATCACTCTCTTTGTCTAATCGGGAATTTCAATCATTCATATCTCGCTTATTTTTAAAGTTATTTAAAAAGTAATTTTACCTTGATATTTGTCAAGTAAACATGCTTCAATTCAAGTGAAAAAAAATTTTCATACATATTCCCTATTGGTAGGATATGCGGCTGCAGCCGACTATGATAGGAACTATGCCGATATTCATCTGGAGTTCGTAAATGAAATTGCAGAAAATCTTCTCAAATATAGCCGGTTACTTCGTTCTTGTCCATACGCCGACAGTTTAGTCAATTAACCGCCCTCCTTTTATTTTTCTTAATAACTGCCGATGTCGGGATTCGAACCCATAACCTCCCAGTTTCCAAGTAGGCACTATGCCTACTAGGCATATGCCTAGTATCCAAGTAGGCATATGCCAAGTAGGCATAGTGACTTAAGACAACCTTGATAACATTGCAGTGAAAAAAATAGTGAAGATAATGATTGTTTAGGGTTTACATAATATCAATATTGATGATAATATTGATATCGATTTTGATTCTGACAATGAAGACATAATTATACGTATTCCTAAACAATTCGAGATATACAAGATCCTTTTGATTTTTATTCAGACATCGAATTTAGATTCGACAAAATCAGTATTTAATTTGGAATATTACCGCTAATAGAACAGAATTTAGCTCAAGTCAATCGTCGCAGATTACCTATTCCACCAGTGTTCCAATTATTAATATGTTTGCGATTTTATGCATTTGAAAGTTTTCATGTAATTGTTTCAAAATTTGAAGGAAATACTTTTTTTCTACCGAAGTATAATTTTTATTTTTCCTTTGTCTGTCATATTTTTCATATTTCAAAAACATTTTAGCTCGCTACTTTTATATACAGTCTCATGAGGTCTGTTTGTTTACATTTGTAGAATAATATTCAGTATCACTAACAATAATATGATACATTTCTCAGCAAATCAGATCATTGGATACATGAGAATTATTACGGAAATTGCCGAACACAAATTAAGATGATCTTTTCAAGATTCGTCTTAGTAAAGCTTATCTTAGTAAACCGAATAAGATTATGCTTGAAACCATCGTCTTACCGTAGGTGATCTTAATGTATATCTATGAATTCATCATTTCTTAAAACCAATAAGACGGTCTTCATTAAGGTTAGCTTATCAAGACTGGACTTTGAATACATTCTCTCTAAGTTCTCTAACTTAAATGTAGTAAACAAGTTAAATTCGCAGTTCGTATATATTAATATAAATTACAAGCATAGAAATGATTCATTTTTTTTGTTTTTGACTGTATATATTTGCGATTACATAAAAAAATAATTTGTGAAAATGTTTATTTCGTATGTTGACAACGATATGAATTTAGTAATAAAGACACAACAATGTTGTATAAAAATTTACTATACTTATTGTCTGCAAATATGTTTGGTATAATATTGAATTAAAATTCGAGACAAAAATCTACATTAAAATATATTTTCTGTAAATGAAAAAGACCATTTACAAGATACCCCAGACAAGCATTCAAATTATATCTAGAATAGACGACCATTTGTCTCAGTTGAGACAAGTCGAGTTCACCATCGAATTTATTTGCCTGTGATGCCAGTTCGACCTGCAGTTTGTTGACTTCATCGTTATCTTCTTATATAAGCATCGGAACGGCTATTTATCGCTGCCGAAGAGATGTTTTACATTTAACATTTTTACACAATATTGTAGTTCCGAACCATTAAAACAATATTGTGGTTCATTATTGTCAGGCTTTTTTCTAAGCAATATTACATTATTAAGGCCCCCATACACGTTCAACAACTATTTTTGCACAAACAGTTTGATGGTGTATGGCATGGTTTGAGTTGTCGCACAATGGTTTGAAAGAAATCGGTTAGGATCGATTTTTACTGCGCAACACCTTCGCGCTTGGCAAGCGGTTTGATCATGTTTGGCAGTGTTTGACCAAAAAAACAAAAAATAACCGCGACACAATATTTGTCTATCTTAATATTTTCTCTGGAGACTACCACAAAATGAAATGAGGTTTGTACAAGCTGTTGGAAGGTATATGGACCAAACAAGATACAAAATTATGGTTGTTGTGTAAATTGTTTGATCGTGTATGGGGGCCTTTATAACAACTAAATTATTATTTACACAAATGTTCGAAATAACGAAAAAGTTTTTTAATCAAAATGAATGTATATTCAAGGAGATCTAAATAAAATCAAATGTATTTCAATTATTTTCAAAAATATTCATCGAATATCATATCTAACCAATTCTATTTTCAATATCAATCTCTTCTAAAGTATATAATTACACTAATTAATTAAAACTTTATAATCAAGTTATGCTTATCTAAAAATATATATTTATTAGCCCCCCAGGTATAAATTGTTAATTACACAAACAAATATTCGAATAATTAATCTGGAATAATTAAAATGTGAGGTAGGTATTTTTGACTGACAAAGTATTCAATTAATTTCACTAAGTTCGATTTAACTGTGTTTTAAAGAGATCTTAAAAATTTTAAAAATATATATTAAAATTAATATTTTCAGAAAAAAAAAACGAATACTATCTTTAAGGATGTACGAGCACTGAAGCTTCAAAAAGATTAAGGCTTGATTTTTTCTTTACATGTAGTTGAAATGCATATAAATCAATTATAAAAGTTTCAAGGAGGGTTACGGAGGTCTTGAATTAAAATTGAATTTGTGTCGTATTCATTCGGTTTTCGAAAAAATGTTTCGGATACAAGTTGCTCACTAGAAATATAGTAACAACTTTTATTCGAAATTTTTTTTCGAAAACCGAATGAATAAGGCACAAATCAATTATAAAATTTAAAAAACAGACATCAACTTTTGCAACCAATTGTACCACCATTTTATCTTTGCTATTAAATGCATCAACCATTTTTAAATTGATTTTAAAACGTCAATAACAACAACAATATTATACGGACATTTTCCAACGACGTAAGCATCACATAATAATAATAATAATAATATTTTCTCCATTTCTTTGTGTTTATTTATTTTATATGTAAACACTTAACGTGTAGGAACTTTCCTTTTAAACATGTTATTATAAAGCTTTTGTGTATGCAAATATTTCATTTCCATCACAGACATTTTATTTAATATATATATAATAAAAAAAAATACAACACAAATAGTGGAAGATCAATTATGATGCCTATAATACTAAAAATTTTCAATTTTCTAGGTTTTTCTATCAAAATTAAATTTCTAGACAAAAATTGAATCTAAATCGGTTAAAATATGCCTGAGATGGACTTAAAACCATTTTTTACATTTTGATGACGTCACCAGATTAAAAAAAACTTTCTGGCTATAGCAGCTAAATTGTGTCCGATTTTAATTAAATTTTTTTTTTTGGAACCGATTATTTTAGGGGTGTTATTTTCATTTCTACAATATAGGAATGTAAAGCGTTTATCGATTTCGAAATATAAGCCGCATGTCAAAAGACCATCTCAAAAACTGATTTGAAGAAACATTTTCAATTTATATAATACCCATAATTTAGAATATCAGAACTATCACGTCATGGTAACTGGCAGCCAGATATTCATTATAATTTCTCACAGGAAATTCGCTTAGTCTACGTAGCTCTTACGTGACGATTTTTTCTTATGTCAATATGTCATTGTTTTGAAAATAATTTTTGATGAAGCTAACTAACAACGTCCTTAAATCAATTTGATTATTTAAAAAAACTTTAACACAAAGATGGTTACAATATATATAACCTTGAAGCAATAAAATCAATATCAAACGAAACAAAAGTAACCTTCAAGCAAGCTACTGGTTATTTATATTCAATTTCACTTATTCAACTTTATAAATACACTGATAGAAGGAATTTCTTGAACCAAGTAAATATTTTGAAGAAAACATATTTACTTGGTTCAAGAAATTCCTTGTTTTCATTCAAGTAAAACAAATTCTTGAATGAAAACAAGGAGATTTCTTATACCAAGATACTTGAAGAAGTATCTTCAAGTAAACAAATTATTGAATGAAAACGATGTCAAGGATGTGATAGAGCGCTCAAAGTGGAGTGCTAGAGGAAGAACATATAGTAGGTGGTGGGAATATTATTATTTTTTCATATAAAATTATAATTTAACATAAATATTATTTTATTAATGGAAAAATATTTTTATTATTTGCTGCATGTTTCCCTAGCACTCTGTATTAAGTTCTTTGGTGCTTGTCATATCTTTGAACCAATCACAAGTGGTCTCAATTTATCCATTTCTATTGGATGTTATTAGGGAATGGGAGGATCATAGAAAGAAATGGAGGCGTATGCTATTACGCGGTTGATTCGACTCACCCTATATATAAATCTATATATATATATATATATAGGTTAAATTTATTCAAAACATATTTTATCGATACTACCCATAATGTTATCAATACCATTAGCTGTTAAATTTAGTACCGATAATTCACAACGATGTTTACAACGCAAGGTATTATGTTGCCATTTAGACGATTAGTACACAACAAATCAATATAAATTAACAAGGATAGAAAAATTTCGGTATCTGCTAAATATAGTTTATAATACGGTTTGGAAATAATTTTTTCCGAAGTAATTAACTACTTAGATCCCTAGTTTTCCGCCACGTCATTCTTTCATCTCAATGTAAGATTTGAGAAAGAAGGATAATTATACTTTCAAAAAAAATTGTATTTAGTTTGGGATAGTCATGACAATCCGCGACCATCCCCCTAGATCCGTGCTTGGCAGGAGCACACGTATAAATACAATGCATACATGAACGGTACCTTGTAACTGATCTATGTGTCCTATATGGCCATAAAAAATAATCAACATCCGCACTAGTAAAAAACTCAGGTAATTAACTTTCGTTAGATAGATTGTAGAGGCCGCCCTGGACGACCCACACTTCGACCATAAGGTCCATTGTGATGTCTAAGGATGTAAGTAGAGTGGAATGAATTTTTGTGTATTGACTAGAAATTGGTAGGATATGCGGCTGCTATGATTGGAACTTTGCCGATATTCATCTGGAGTTCGTGAAAGAAACTGCAGAAAACCTTCTCAAGCATAGCCGGTTACTTCGTTCTTGTCCATACATCGACAGTTTAGTCAATTAACCGCTCTTTTTTTTCTTAATAACTGCCGATGTCGCGATTCGAACCCATAACCTCCCAGTTTCCAAATAGGCATACTACGCAGACATAACGCCTTAGACCGCTCGGCCATTTGGACTGGTAACGCTAATTCTTTAACAATTATTAACACATTAATGCCCCATCTATACGCAAAAAAATACAAAAAACATCTTTTGGAAAATATTAAATTTTAAGGTTATGGTATTGTTGTTGAATGTGTTTGTATTTTATTTATATTGATAATAATAATGTCTGCTGCGTTGCAGTATAATAAATTCCCAGTATAATACATAAGCCAGGCCGCGTTGTTGCCTTCAAACTCTTCCACCATTTTACGACCTATCCCGCATCGGTAACATATAGAATATACGTGATAATGTTGTTCTATATCCATGTATGTTCTATACATACAACCAACGTTGTTGGTTGGATGGGAACGGTACTCATTGACCGAAAAATAATAACATCTGATATGAAGATTTCTGCGCCGATGTGGGTATAGTTATATAGATAATATTTGTGCTAGTTGTTGCTATAAAATTATTTTGCCTTACATTTTCGTCCATTTAGGTAAAGATTAAATAAATAGTTTTAATTAATTTGATAATATATTTATGTTGTATTCATAACTTAACCTCAAACTAAGTTAAAATGGTGGTTAGGCAGATTACATAACGCAATCTCTTCAATATTCCTTTATCAAAACAAGGAAACTATTCTGTACCTTACAGCATACTTAACTAAATAAGATATCCCACCAACAACTGTAAAAGAGTGGACCAAGATTTCGCATATTCGTCACAAAACTGATATATAAATGATCGTCAAATTTATAAGGCTTCTTCTAATTGTGTAAAGAATAAAAGTAGCTAGGGATGAATGACTTCTTTTCGGTATCACAATGAACAATTGTTCTAAGCAGTGGCGGATTACCCATAAGGCAAACTAGGCACGTGTCGAGAGGCGCGAAATTACAAAAGGGCGCGCGTGGAAGTTTTTAAACGAAGAAAAAAATAATACGCAAAGTCCTCCTAGAGAGTAAGTCGCCATCGGGATCATGTGACATGTGACTTTCCTGGGATTAAAATATCCTATGTGTTAATTTAGAGTATAAGCTACCTTCATACAAATTTTTTCAAAATCCGTTAAGTAGTTTTTGCGTGAAAGAATAACAAACATTCATCCATTCATCAATAATATTAGTAGATGGCAACTAGAGGGACGCTGTTGATTTGGGGCGCTGCAAGTGTGTTCTAAGCAGCCGCTACAACCTTACTTAATCTAACCGAGAACTAAACAATCGCAAGATTTTCCATAGAAGCTATTTAATATTTTACCCGATAAGTTCGAAGATATTTTTACACTTTTCCAATATTAAGAGAGATGTGCCAAATTTTGCGTTTCCCCCTCTCTTTATCCTTATCTGATGTTGCCCATTACAACCTTAGCACGTTAGCCTTTCAAATACCAATAACACCTCACATACCATACAGTTAATTCTGATCCGATTTAACCTGGTCACTTGAGTAACTATCGACACATCGCTAATACTAGATAATTGACAATGTTTGAACAGAAATTATGACAAACTTATAAATTTTATGGAAACAATATTTTAGAAATGGAATTTTTTTTGTCTTAGATTTTTTCTTCTATCTCTTAGCGTTTCCGAGGTAGCAATTTTCGACCATCTCGCGGCGGCAGAAGATTATCCTAATCTAAAATTTCTTTAAGAATTCTCTTTTTAAACGTCACAAAACTATTACGAAAAAAAGTGTTTTTAACGTTAATAATCTTCTGTCATCAAGTTTCTTAGTAGTGTTTTTAGTAGTGTATAGACTTAAATAAATTTTTAGTATAAAAAGACCTTGTAGTTTGTAGTTCCATAGTTCACATAGACAATTCTCAATGCATTACTTTTACCATACAATCATATTATAAATGTTTTTTTTTTTTTTTTGAAATGGAGTCATCGGGTTTTTTTATTTTTATACCCAGTATATTTATAAATATACAAGGTATATTAAGTTTAGTTCCGACTTTGTAATGCTTGAAAAAATTGATCGCAGAAAAAAATTTTTGTTATAGGTGTTCATAAAATTACGTAATTAGTCCAAAACCGCATGTCTGTCCGTCTGTCTGTTCGTAAAGCCGATAATTCAAAAAAGAGATAACGAGCTGAACATTTTTTTGTGTGTTCTAGAACAAAAAAGTAAGCTCAAGTTCGTTGGGGGGAAAAATTGGAACGTGTACCCTCCCGCCAGGGGAAAAAATTTATATCTTTGAAACCGTAAAAGAAAAAAAAATTGTTGACAAAAAATCTTCTTCTCTTTAAAACAAACAACTTTTGTCTGAAAATTTTTTTCATAAACTCAATAGTTTTCTCATAATTTGTGCTCAAAGTTGAAAATGAGAAATACAATTTATAGGTGAACGAAGGCATGCATGTATACATGTACATAACATCCATACATACTATTTTTATACCCAGTATATTTGTAAATATACAAGGTATATTAAGTTTAGTTCCGACTGTGTAACGCTTGAAAATATTGATCGCAGAAAAAAAATTCATATCTTATAAACTTTTAATTTGAAGAATTGTTCAAACATTGATATACAACTCAGTATATACTGGGTATTCAAACAATTAACTCAGTTAGTTGTTACATTACTTGTTTTATTCATAATTAATTCAAACGTTTAGCACGATTTTATTAATTTATTACGACTAAAAATGCTATTTACAAAACATCTGAAACAAACAAACTGAGTTAGTTTACTGAAATACCCTGACAGTATATACGAGAGTTTATGAAAAATTGTTTCAAACAATAGTTGTTTATTTTTTACAAAGGAATATTTTTGGTCTTTCATTTTTTGTTCTCTCTCTTAACGCTGTAAAATGATGGATATTTTCACCCATCAGGTGGGAGAATGCATGATCCAATTATTGCCCGTTAACGTACTTGAAGTTACTTTTTAGCTCCAGAACACGCACACAAAATTTCAGCTCATGTTCTCTTTTTTCATTTTTTATTTATCGTGCTGTCGGCCGGACCAATATGCGGAAATGGATTAATTAGGGCATTTTATAACCAAACCTCACTTAATATTTCACCAAACCCTAGATAGATAGATTGTAGCGGCTGCCCTGGACGGGCTACACCTATAATGTGCGAATGCAGCCGACTCTGATAGAATCTTTGCCGATATTTATCTAGAGTACGTGAAGGAAACTGAAGAAAACCTTCACAAGCATAGCCGGTTACTTCGTTCTTGTCCATACGCCGACAGTTTAGTCAATTAACCGCCTTTTTTTTCCTTAATGATTGACAAACGGCCGATGCTGGGATTCGAACCCATAACCTCCCAGTTCCAAGTAGACATAACGCCTTAGACCGCTCGGCTACTTGAACGGTTCACCAAACCTTAGTAGTGTAGTGGAGTAAAAGTCGAAGCCTGGCACGTAGGCCTTTCTAGGCCTTTTTTACAGACACCTAAAGGACAAAGAATTTGTATGTAGACCAGGAATTTGTTAGTTGTGCGACTGCAGGCGACTATGATAGGAACTACACCAATATTCATTTGGAGTTTGTGGACGGAAACTGCAGAAAACCATCACAAACATAGCCAGTTACTTTCGTTCTTGTCCATACGTCGACAGTTGAGTCAATTAAACCACCCCATTAATTTTTTTTTTTTAATTAATTTAATTGAAAAACTGCCACCCATTGGAAATCGAACCAGCAACCTCTCAATTCCGAGTAGAATGCCTTTACCAACGCTGGACTACTCGAACACTGGTACATTTTACTCGCTATACAAATTATCAGAAAATTAACTGAATAATTATAGTTGCGCATAAAAACAAGTGTATCGTTTTTTTTGGACCAACCTGTATAAAACATTTAAAGAGTATATATAATACATAGTTGATTATGCTACATCAGGTGCGTATAGTGTGTGATAAAGAAGGCTTTTAACAACGTTTTAACATTTTAAAACGTCAATATATTATGTATGGTTGTTGCCAGAGAGTAATAGTAAGTATACGGACGCTTTCAGCTCGCTCTAGCTTTGTTCTTTGAAAGGACCAAACTGAGTTTTTAAAACAGTAGACACACAAAATACATTTTAAGTTCACACGACGTTTATTGTTATAGAGAATACAAACAACCATCCGTCCGCTTGCTATACGAATACACTTTTCTATAATGGTGAACAATGATTTGAACACGCATTTTAATTTAATGCTTTCAAACGTTAGTTAATACGTTTACCAAAAATGTATGACCCTGCACCGTGTCTCACACAGAGAAATGAAGACGAGAAGGTGACAGAAATGAAGAACATCGAATCTTAAGGTAGTCGATTCGTAACAGTCACTACAAAAATTATAAAAATGCAATATGATTAATTTATTTACTATAACTATATGCCAATTTAACATATCTGGGATAACATAGTGTTTTAACATTTATGATACAATTTACTAAACACTATGTAAATTAACATAGACCCAATAGCAACATTGTGTACTATGCACTATGTACAGTATGCCATGATACAACGTTCTTTTTTACACTTGAACAGCACTCACTCAGCTGTGTACGTGTCCCCAAAAACTGATCTAAGATAGTTAATAGAATAATGGTCTAAGATCCGGCATTAGAAAACCTTCCCTCATCTGTTAATTGATTGAAATATTATTGAAAACGCTTATTGCAATATAAACAATTTGGCAATGTAATGTCTGCCAGGGTAGTTCTGCTGCAATTAACATTAATTAATTAAAAATTGATTTTTTTATAATTAAATCCCTCACGTGTTAATTGAATTTTGCTTAACTTTTAAATAATATAGTATACGATACGATAAATCTTGTAATAGCAGGCAGTGCTGCTTATTACTGCTACGGTTACCTGCAGCCAGGTGTTCAAACTTAAAGTAAAAATAATTAGAATACATCCATAACTGGCAGCCATCTTAAAATCCATTAAAATCAATTGCAGCCTATATAAGAAAAATTTAAAAAAATAGAAATTAAAAAAAATACCTTGTAGAGAGAGAGAGACTATTGCATTATTCAACGTAACAAACAAGGAAAGTATATGATCATGCGAATGTAGAGTGTATTCCGTTTCTCATGAACTCTGCATTCTCTATACACAATACCACAATTAGTATAAATACACTTATAAATGGAGTAGGCTCTACAAATGCATGAATCATATATTTGCCTCGTTTGTTACGTTTGTTGCCTGGTTTGTTACGTTGCTTACAACTGTGTCCCGAAACAAGTCAAAATAAAGTGATTTTATACGAAAATTTCAAATATTTGTTGTACTTAATAAATTAAATTCTTAAGAAAGGTGAGTTTACGAGTGAACTACCTTAATGCTTTCAAACATAGCCCACAGAAGAAGGCCAGGAGGTGGCAAAAACAAGAACATCGAATCTTAATGCATTGTTTTAAGAGTGAGGCATGTATTTTATAAGCGTGGTGTTGTAATGATGGTTGGTTTGCTCCGATGATGATGATGATGATGATAAGACTATTTTCAAGATAAAAGTATTTTTTGTAATAAATTACGAAAAATAAATTTCAGAATTATTTTTGTAAATTAACATTTAATTTTCAAATTAATCTACATGTAAAACCATTTTTACAAGCTTTTATTTTTTTATTGCAATGTATGTATGTATGTATGTTCGGGTCAAATCTTGCCAGCTGAATTAGAACCACTTCCTTTTGTCCTACGGAGTTGAATTTTTACATGTGGATTCAGTTCCGATGACAATGCATTTTTATGGTAAGCGTGACAGGAATCGACAAGGGGGTAGGGGGGTTTTGAGGGACGGGGACACACAAAATTTGGTACATCTCTCTTAATATTGAAAAAATCGAAAAACACATAAGAAGTAAAGTTGTAGAAAATAAGTTTTACTATAAAAAGCTTGTTTATAAAAATGTTTTTTTAATTTGTATTTTTCCACTTTTACAATATAACAATGTAAAACGATTATAGATTTTGAAATACAAGTCCCGCATGTATATAGATAGACCATTTCAAAAACTAATAAAGATATTTGGTTTTTTCAATCAAATTTCAAATATATATAGTGTCGAAATTTAATATTATGAATTAAATAAAAAAACATTACAAAACAACAAATTCTTGAAAATGTCGATTTTATCACACCTCTGAGTGCACATAAATATCCTTAAGAAAGAAAATTCGTTATAAAAAGTGTTACAAAAAAAAACAGCTTATTGTAGCGAAACGCATAATATAACCAGAGTCAACACTTAAAAAACACACACACAAAGTTCAATGATTCTTGATTTATTTTCAGATTATAATCATTTTCTTCTACACTATTTTTCTTTTACACACACACACGAACACACTCACACACATGGCCAAAGTGTTTTATTACTACTATGCGACTATTTCAATATTTACTATTAATTTATAATCTGTAAAAAAATCTTCATCATTCATAACATTAAAACCACTTCGATCACAGGACCGTATTTTTATACATTGTCAGTGGCGGATTTAGGTTCGATGTCGTCCAATATGGCGCTCTTTTTGCACTATGGTATAGTAATTATTATAATAAAACATTTAATTTATATATAAAATATAATATTAAAAATATTATATTTGGTGGTTTATTTATTTAAATGTAATAATCAATTTCTTAAGATCTAGAGCACGGTAGTGCGTAAGGCCGAGTTTTAAGTTTAAACAATAAATATATTTTGTATGACTTAATACATTAAGGACGTTCCCAAAGAGCAGACGTGCTCAACTTAAAAAAAAAATCCATTATGTAAACTACAATAGATCAAATAAAATATAGTTGAGGTAAAGTGTTACTTGTTGCTGCACTAACACTGTACCTCAACTATATTTTATTTGATCTATTGTAGTTTACATAATGGATTTTTTTTTTAAGTTGAGCAAAACCCTAATACCAACAATTGTTTTCTGAGAACAATATTATCAACTGTTACAAAGTTGGCACTAAACTTATAATACCCTTATACACCCTACACTTAGGTTTACTAAACATTCATTTAGTTACACAAGAAGTTCCGCCAATTATCTTTTGAAAATTACTGGAACGATTGCTTTAATTAGCATCATCCGTGCTCTTATTATGAAATTCTTTTAATGCAATCCAATTCAGGGATATTATAGTACAATCAATAGAGAATATTGCGCTGTATTAAATTACAGGAGTTATTTTTGTTTAATTTCGGTTCAGTATCACGTACTGAATGTAAATGAACAAAATTCTTGCAAATTTCGAATCCGGGAGTGCCACCATATATCGGTCAAAAATTAATAAACAACAAAAAAAGTAGGAAATTTAATTATCTACAAGAAAGGTTATTACCATTTTCGGTCTAAAATGTACGGTAATGGAGATATACGCCGATACAGTTTTTACAGTTTTTCTCAAAATGGCGGCACTTCCGAGGTCAAAAATTGTAAGGATTTTGTTCATTTACATTCAGTACGTGATACTGAACCTAATTTAAAAAAAAAATAACTTATGTAATTTAATGCAATGCGGACAAGAGTAACGAGCTATTAACTGAACTATTATATCAAATATCAAAATTTAATCGATTCAATATTACAATTGTTCCGCTTCTAAGAAAAAATAATAATGATTTCAAAATTAATTCATTGTGCAGAATTGATAAGAAAACGTTAATTAATTCTTAAGTTCCTATTTGTACACATGGCCACAAAAGTTGATGTCATTTCTTTAAATTTTATAGTTGAATTGTGCCTTATTCATTCGGTTTTCGAAAAAAAATTTCCAATAAGTTCCTGTATTTTTAACAACTTTTATTCGAAGCATTTTTCGAAAACTGTACCAATAAGGCACAAATCAATTATAAAATTTGTTTAAATAACATCAACTTTTGTGGTCCACAGTCCCGATAAATAAAATATCTAAAAATATTGTTATTTAGGCGATCTCCCGCCATGGGCAACTTCGAGGATACATGCGCACCACGGTATGGCTTGGCTATTTTGTTTTATCTTAAAAAATCAATTTTGCACAGAGATGTACAAATTTGTTGAAAAAAAAAACACATCGTTTTTTTTACATATAAAACTTTTGTATGTAAACTAAATGCCATTATTTGTGGGAAAATTTTAATTGAATCACTTGATTGGTTTAAAATGTCATTGAAACTTAATGAAATATAGAATTAATCACCTACCAACAGCTGTATTTACTACTAGTAAGTGCAATGTATAAAATCCAAGATTTTGTTTGTCTTTTTACAAACACACATATGAAATATGTTTAAGGTAGTTCCAACCAGTTATGTCTGCGCAGTATGCCTACTTGGAATCTGAGAGGTTATGGGTTCGAATGCCGACATTGGCAGTTTGTCAATTATTAGGGAAAAAAAGCGGCGGTTAATTGACTAAACTGTCGGCGTATGGACAAGAACGAAGTAACCGGCTATGCTTGAGAAGGTTTTCTATAGTTTCCTTCACAAACTCCAGATAAATATCGGCATAGTTCCTATCATAGTCGGCTGCAGCCGCACATCCTACAAATTCCTTCCACTCCACGCATATCCTTAGGCATCACAGCCCGTGATGCCCGAAGTGCAGCCAGTCCAGGGCAGCCTCTACAATCTATCTATCTATCTAAGGTAGTTTCAGCATGAAATCACTTTTTGACAGATGTTGCTCATTTTTTTCACGGCTAAAAATAACGTTTTCTAATAAATCCCGAAGTTTCAGAATTTTTGACCGTTTAGAACGCGAGATAATTAGTAACAAAGTAATCATTTTCTCTCATTATCTGTTGTACCGCCCAACTATTATCTGTTGTATAAAAAAAAATACTCGACAGAATTTAAAAAAAAAAACTAGGATAGTAAAGATAAATATTTATTAGATAAATTTTTTTTTAAATCGCGTTTTTACCGTTTTGTTTTCGAACCATAATAGTTTTAAAAAATTTTTTCTTTCAAAATTACATGAATTTGTATATAAATATATGTATGTGTTGTGTATGTGTGTATATGTATTTGTTCTATAATAAAGCACACCGGTTTTTTGTTCTGAATATAGAAGACAATGCTGGTGCTACCTTAAGAGATATATAATATTCGCGCACCCATATTTAAAGCATGTATATTACCTGTGACTCACGTGTCCACTCCCGTTCATAAAAATTGAACCAGTTTAAACATTTTTGCAAGGTGGCTACGTCCCCTTCGGCCTTGGCTTCGCGTCCTTGACATAATACAAAAAAAACCGCACCCTTCTAGCATGAATAAAAGTAAAAAAATAGAAAAATGATCTGAATTAACACGGAAGAACATTTGAAAGAATAAGATATTTGTAGACCAAAACAAATTTAGCCGTAGTCTTTCGAATTGAAAACTGGGTATTCCGCAACTAGTAGTCCCAAAAAAATTCGATTAGGAAAAAGATCGTCCAATTACTCTACCTTTTGCACAAAAAATGTACATAGCTACTGAGCCTATTTTATAAGAAGAGGTCTTGGATTTTTTTTGTCAACAGATTAAACAACATCTGCTACATAATATCCAAACAAATTATGTAATTTCAAAAAGATTATAAATTTCAGTAGTAAATAGATTTTTTCAGGGCATCATCCAGGAATAATTGACATAGGAGTAGTTGCAGAGACTAACTTTTAATCCAACTCTATAATAGAAGTCCTGGCCAAAATTTGCATTTTAACATTATTTTATTGAACACTAAAAAATAAAAAGTTGAAAACCTTTGATTCTTGTAATATTTTTCAAACTTTTTTTTCCTTGATTATTTACATTTTATTCAAATTTTAAAGTAACAATATTTCTCCAAACAAGTTTATGTTTGTAAAAGATAAATCTGTCTCGTGCGAGTTCAACATAACAAGCGTAATTTTTAACGACGAATGTGTAACAGGTTGAAAGGATCATTTTAAAGTAGAATTATTTCACCACTTCGTTGATACACTAACCATATCTGTGGTAGAGAAACGCCATCCTGGCTCTCAAGTCGTTAACAAAAGAAACAAGTGAAATTGTTTATTTTAAAAAAAAAAGGAAGGGAACATTTTTTGTCTTCACATTAATTGTTCTATCTCTTACGGTTTCAAAGATGGGCAGTTTTGCCCAAACATGGTCCGATTTTGCCCAAAATTGACCTTACTTCTTAGCTCTAGAACACACACACAAAATTTTAGCTCGTAATCTCTTTTCGTTTTTGAGTTATCGTGTCCACAGACGGACGGACATTAGGAAATGGCCGAATTAGGTCATTTTATGAACATCTATTTCAAACATTTATGTCTGCAATCAATATTTTCAAGTCGGGACTAAACTTAAATATACTCTTGTGTATTTACATATACCGGATATAAACATAAGGAAGAACTGTAAAGATTTACATATAACGTTAAAGAAAACCTCAAAGAAAACCTAAAGGAATCTGGCTAAGAAATAATCTTCTATTGCATATTACAAACGCTGGCTTCATTTCCTTACGTTTACTCATTACAGTGACAATAAACGGAAAAAAATTTATCTACGATCGATTTATCTGAGAGCGAAATCTCCGTAAATCTCCATTGTTGAATTTCAATGGCTTATTTTGAACAAATGGAACTAACAGCGATCGATTTGGAGCACTTTAGTTTTTATATTTATTAATTTTATGCATTTAAAATAATTATATTAAGTTTGTATTTAAGAAAAACGACGATTGATTTATGTAAGACCTAGGTGCCAATATGACTAAATACGGCACTGGGGATTTTTATTAAAAATATAAATTACATCAAAAAAATATATTTATAAAATTTATAATAGGCACATGTTTTTAAAAATTACAAAAAAAAAAAAACAATTTTACACTTAATAACTTAACCATCACAAATTTATTAATTAAAAACAAAACAAAACAAAAAAACAAGTACATTAAAGAATCGAAGATCGTAAACATTATGTACGATATCTATTTTGGGAAAATCAATAAGATTAGTAAATAACAAACTTATTGCATTGAGTGACTGGGTCCTCAGTTTCATCCTCAGTATTTCCTATCCGTCTTCAGGAAAATCCATTATAAATATTGAAATAAGACAATTATTTAAAAATTCAAGTAAACATATTGATTATTTGTGGCATTCGAACTAATTTCGAAAACATATTTCCTCTCTATCAGGCACACAACATAATAATGAAATTTAACAAAAACAAGTGAAAATAACAACTAGCTAAGTTAATTGCTTAAATACCCGGTATAAACTGAATTTATGAAAAATAGTTTCAAAAAAAAGTTGTTTATTTTTAAAAAAGGGACATTATTTGTCTTTACATTTTTGTTTTATCTCTTACGGTTTCAAAGATAGACAGTTTTGTCCATTTTGCCCAAACATGGTCATGGTTATTTGTTAACTCAAGAACACACAAACAAAATTTCAGTACGTTATCTCTTTTCGCTTTTGGTTTATCGTGTTGACAGGCAGGCAGGCAGCCGTTTCAAAGTCGGGACTAAACTTAATATACCCTTGTATCATAAATACCGGGTTTAAAAAGTTAGATTCGATTTTATGAAGATAAAAGTAGTACTACAACCCAAAATTAGTTCAATTCATAAAAAAAAATGATGGTGTTAGAGAACTTAGAAATTTTTCGCACAACAATTTCTAACAAAAGAACTGTGTCTTTAATGATGTCATAGAAATAGTAATATGTTCTGTCAAAATAAACCACCCACTTTCGCCAGTGTTTTAGTTTAGCCATATTAGTTTCTACAGTTTCCATTAACATATCGAAAAAATCATTTTATTGTAGATTCAAAACTCATAAATTTCAAAAACCTGCCCCCGCCGCACATCAGCAATCTTTTTTAGAAATCTCTCCCAGGTTAGTGTACCAGCAAAACTTTTTCAACCATTCGAATTTCAAACAAGCATTCAAAACAAGAAAAACTCTTCAAGAAAATATATTCGAATAAAACTTATGCAGACAAACGTATTGAAGTTTAACAATCTCAAACAACACTTGAAATCAAATATATATTGGCCAAACACGAAGAATGTTGAAAACTCGAATTTGAGAACATAAATTATATGTTCCATGAATAGAAAGAGGAGTGTATTTAATCGAAAGGGCAAATTTCAAAAAATCTAGAACAAATAGTAAGCTAATAGATTCAAATTCCCTACTTATTTTTAGATAATTCATTTATATTCAAAACCACTTTTGGGTCTTGCCTTTCCTTTGCGTATTTCATTCAGTTGGATATTAATTCTTTAACATAGTTTTTTACCTTTTTTGTTAATTTTTTTTTTTTTCCTAAACTAAACAAATAATAATGTTTACTTGAACTATTTCATTTCAATATTTAAAAAAAGAAATTATATAAAAAGTAATAAAATTGTAATATAGAAATATTTAAAATAAACTGCGCTATATCTAACAAACATCAGGTCATTGTTGTTAGTTGAAACAATGAACTCTTATTGAAAAAAAAATATGATATAAATTTTTTGTGATATAAAATTTATGAAAACATGTCAACTAAAAATGACTAGACGATCGAGACGACGATCTTGGATGACGACATTTGATTTGATTTGTTTTGTACATTTGAATGAAGGGGTTGAAATATTATATATATATGTGTAAAAATTGATGTTATTGAATAAATGATTATAAATAGTTGTTTAAGGGTATTATTTATAATTATATAATATTTTTAACACCTCTAGAAAAGGAAATATGTATTTAAATAATGCTAATAATAGATAAAACAACCACCTGTCATGACCACCCCGTACTATTGATTTTTCAGTATACTGCAGATGTACTAACCCTGCTCTAACATTTATTTTTTATTAATATCTCTAGGTATTAAAAATATTGCGCGCCTCGTAAGTAACGTTTTTCTACACACTAGACATATTTACAATGCAAAAAAACTCAAGTTTATTTTCGTATTTCGCCTGACATATCACAATTTTATTACTTTGGGATGCTTAAACTGAACTCGTTCATATAAATACACAGATTAATAATGGATGCACAATTCAATGTTGTTAAACACCTAGATAATTAATTAAAAATGCAATTATTGTTGAATTGAAAACATTTATTTAGAAATGTCATTAGCTACTTACTTGCCCAATTCTTCTTTTAATTCGTAGTTCTCAGTGAAGCGCGTACATACCGGGACCGCCATATTTCAACACAGAACTCAAGGCACCGACTGGCGACTTACATATATATAATAGCGATCCTGATGCGACACGGAGCACTAAACGATTACACCACTTCGTGTAGATTCGTATTTTATAAAAGATAACACGTTTTAATTATGATACATATATGCAATGCACACTTCTCTCTTTTTTCAAATGTTCAAATATTCTACGATTATTTTACTACTAGACATGAATATATTTAACTATTTTCATGCTAATCATACTAAAATTATGTGGAACTCACTAAAAAATATTTATGCGCACAACTATTGAATTTTTTCTTTTTTAATACATTCAAAATGAAAATAATTTTTCTCATTCAATCTTTATAAATAATACTGTGGTTTATATTTAGTTTTTCAAACAAAAAACATTTTGGTACTGTTGACAAAATTTCTAAATTTATAGTACACAATATTTGTGTTTATATTTGAAGAAAAACGAGAGCTACCGAACGAGTATCGTAGTTGATAACGTATTTGACGCTAATGTAATGTGCTACCGTGAGCCGGAATACTTTCAATCAATATCAAATTATGTATGGAATAACCGAATCGATATTTTTAAACTTTCAAAACCATTCAAATTTTCATATTGATCTAATTCATTTAGATTTTAAATGTTTAGGGATGATTTTTCTATTTGATCTATTTATGTTACCTACCCACATTTATCTTGGGATAAAAATACTTGTATTGAATGGGTCGTTGTGCTTGATGAAAATCCATTATAAATATTGGAACGAAACAATTGTTTGAAATTTACGTGAAAATAATAATTAGACGGGAATAGTTTATTCATCAGACATGATGATATAACTGTTATGTTCCAGAAACTAGTCAAAAATGATAAATATTTTTACAAAAATTTCGAACAATTGAAATCGAAATTATTTCATTATTTAATAAAAAAATACTTTAATAATTATGTATTTATTACATTTTATACTTCTGAAAATAACTTACCCATTATCTTTAAGAGCAATAAAAAGCTATGCCAAAAAAACAATAGAAGATTGTAATGTTCTATTATACCTCTATATATAGATTACAATAAAAAATCGATATTCAATTTTCAACGAATCTTTACGTTTCGATTTGTATTCCTAAGGCCTACATTTTAGTATATACATAACTCCAGTTTCTTTAATAAAAAGGATGGGAATAAAAAAAAAGAAACTGAAAAATTCCTTCAGTAAAATGTTACACATTCTCTTTTGGTATTAAGGTGAAATATCAATTTTGAATATAAGAAAGAGCTTGTTAGAATATACCAAAATACCTCGGTATATTAAATCCTGAAACCTTATTACAATCATTAAGTAAAGAAATAATTTAGAAACCAAATCAATGATTTTTAAGATTTTACTAATATAATAATGAATACTAAGTTTTGCTGATAGATACGAAGTACCCTGGAGACGTATATAGTGTACCAATGAGACTAATTTATAAGTTGCACATTATAAGTTGTTTCCGTTTTTGAGATGTTTGTATCCATAAATACCAAACTCTTTTTGGTTTAATTATATAAACAATTGAAGTTTTAAATTTTAAGAATTTTTGATTTCTGCAAATATTAAATTTAGTCTTCATCTCGCTAGGGAAACTGAATTCCTCTTACTGAGTAGTGACAATCCGATTCTATTTTTGTATACATGTGCAGGTTAAGAAAAATCTGGTGTACAACCTTTATACACAATATTTTAGTCTGTATATAGAGGTTATATGGCGGTCACACCATTTTCTTTTTTAAATATATTATACATTGACAAACTTGACAAAGACTTCACGTTATAATCTATGCAGTAGTAATTGTTGTAAGATGTCAATTATATCTTTTTTTATAAAATAATTAGGTCATGTAAAAGAAATGAAACTTCCGATTATTATACAGAAATAATGATCAATCCAATTCAAGCATATTAAAGAAAAAATATCTCCGTATCGTCGGTATGTTTTCAAATAACAGACAAAATTTGTATTTAAAACGAAATAAAAACTAACGGTAACAATTTGGACAATTTATAACATGATATTAGTAACTCGCCAAATTAGTAAAAAAAGGGGTAAAAGAGTGAACTCCAATAAAACATCTCTGGGATGAACTTTTCCAACGTATAAGATGAATTAACCCTTCTAATAGCTCATGAGATGTAATCACCCAAGATGTCGTAGCGAACTTAATTAAAAGTATGCATAGAAGGCTCTAGGCAGTCATTAGAGCAAGAGGGGGTAATATCCACTGTTAAAAGTTTATTTCCTTCTAAAAACCTCGAAATAAAATGCTTTTTTAAAATTATAAAGTTAATGTAAACTTGTCTTTTTTGTTAATTTTTTGTCCGCAAATTATAAGATTTTTTTTTGAAATTTTACCCCCCTATCAACAAAAACACATACAAGTTTATAAAAATGTAGTTATTTAATATTGTAATTATTTAAAAAAATTTCAAAGAATATAAATTACGGGAGCAAAACTATTTAAAAGTATCTTCAGTGAGACTATAATGAATTGATCTTGAAGTAATCTGAGACACCTAATCAACAAAATATTCACACACTTTCGATTGGACTTAAATTATAATCAATCAACATTCGTATGAAAAAATACTGATAGTATGGATGCTTTAATGATTAATAACAAATTTTATAAAAATAACGTATATCAATTAAAATGTATTATATAACAAAATATATCCATTTGGTTTGTAATTTATTAGTTCACTAATTATTTGTTTGTAATTATAAATAATATCGACAATTAAAAATAAATTAAGGATTTTTTATGCACATAAAACGTAATAACATATTATGACAGACCCGCTGCATTTAAAATTATTTACATCTATCTAATGAATTGTATACTACGTAATACAATTATTAAACTATTAATCTTTTTTCTTAAATAGATGTTCTTTGGCCATCATATATATTAATCCTCCTGTTAATGTTGCAACTACTGTGCCTTGTGCTGCCACTCGAAGTTGCATTAAAAAGACACTAGTGCTCATTGTTCCACGATGTTTGTATCTCAAAGCACCAATTCCACATGCTATTACGCAACCGGCAATACCTAGAACATTGAAAAATACACATTTACAAGTTAAAAAGTGATAAGGACAAATGAGTTAATTGCTTAAAATGTTAGGGAGAGGCAATCGGAGGCAAAAGTACTTTGAATAAAAAATAACAAATAATACAAAAAAACTTTTGGCAGTGAATGAACCTTTAATTTAAATCAACCAAAACATACATCCTTTTTCTTTCTATACCATATACAACATATAAGTGACAATTTTAAATTATATTTATAATTTTTTTTCTCACAACCGTTTAGTGAATGTTAATAAAATTAAAAAATTGTTTCTATAGAGTTCAAGTATATAATTTGCAAATTGGGGACACTTCGTAGCTATTTTTAATGGTAATTGAAATGAAGTTAATCTGTTGAGTGCACAAATCTCCAATACAGTTTTTTTTAAATTGCAATAACTTTTAAACGGCTTAGTAAATTTTTTTTGAAATTTTCGCAATAATTTTAGCATTAAGTGAGGAAACTTTGGACTAAATTTTCGTTCGTTTCGTAGCACTTTCGATATACCTCCTTAACATCCTTAAATAACCTGTTTATACATAAAAATACAAAAAATGGTGCCCTTTCCCCACCATTATAATGAAATTGGCAAATAAGAATCACTTTTTATTTATTTAAATGGTTAATGAAAACCAAATATAAATTGCCATACCAATTTTCAATCATTTTAAGGTAATTTTTTTGCAGAGAACATTTACTGACTATAAACTTTCCATACAACCAACCGTCAATAAAAATAATTACTACAATTTCTAAACACTACAGCAATCACCGTTGAGGATCCACTCATGCGAGGCCAGTCTGTTAATATAACTCGACTTTCTATTTCTAATTGTCAAAGAGTAAATTACGAATAGCTAATTTATACTGATGATGACTACATTGTAGTCGAAATACGTATTTATAATACAAAAAACTGATCTAGGTAAAGGGGGCAAATTTGAAATTTTATTTCAAAAACCTAGAGTTCACATTAATTATCAGTGTGTACCGAATTAATCAACATTGTTTCAATAAAAAATAAAAATGGAAGATATTAATTTCTAACTAAAATTTTGAACGAGAAAACGCTCATTAAACGCTGTCTAATCGTAATTTCATAGGATAAAATGCAGAACTGATGAATGTTGAAATTTATGATATCAAACTGACTGAAATTCATGATATCATTCAATTTAAATAGCAAACATTATTGTTTGATATTTACATGATAAGTAGATTCATCAAGAATCTACTTATCTATTTTAAAACTTATTTTAAAATCATCAAGTAATTGTCATAAAGAACTAGCATAGACAAATATATAAACCGTAGACACAAAACAGACTGTAAAAAAGTTTGTTTCATTAATTACAATATAACAATAAACTGTTGTAAACGAGTCAGAAAAAAATCGCTTTTCTCGAAAACTAACAATCCGATTTGGATTTAAATTTATAGGTTAGAATCATGATTATACAAATTTTTAGCGACTAATTATAATTTTTGGCGCCGAAAATCTTTCACCCCCTTAGTAATCTAATCGAGTTCTAAAAAAATTTGGATATTTAGACACCAATCGTAGCCTTACCGTGTATCTTAAAGTAATTGGATATGGCCGTCAAGAAAATTGGATGAACAAGACTTTAAACTAACATCTAAATCAGACTTATTATTTTCGAGAAAAAGATAGTGGAAAACATAATAATAAACTCCTGTGTAAGTCATTTACAGTTTTTTTTAACAAGTTATTATGGATAACTGTCAAAATTATAATTCAAGGTTAAAGGTTACAGCTCGCACGTAATTGTAATAACCTCAATTAATTTGTCCAATATACATTTTAAAAAGTTAAAAAATAATATAAAAACTGATGTTAAATAATTACCTATTGGAAAAAATGGATTTTCAGCAATTTTCCTAGATAATCTACCACCTTGATCTTCATCACCAAAATAGTTATTCGACATGTCTAAAATATTAATTATATAATTTGATCAAATGAAATGCAAAACACACTATCTTAAAATTCTTTTAATTAGAATTTTGATTGATTGTTGAGAATTTTATGAATGCTGAAATTTGTATCAACCAATGAATTATACAAAAATTGATAGACTGTTAATTACATCTCTAATTAATGTTAATATATATTAAATG
This sequence comes from Nineta flava, assembly GCA_963920215.1. Lineage (NCBI taxonomy): Eukaryota > Metazoa > Arthropoda > Insecta > Neuroptera > Chrysopidae > Nineta > Nineta flava. Next base: position 13,156,212 of record OY986042.1, read on the forward strand.
CATACCTGTAATTTTACATGTAACTAAGTTCAACTAATTTATTTCCTTGATCTTCAATGTTCAATCGAAAATTTTTTTGCTGTTAATGGCAAAATTATTGCAACGGGCAACGAGTAGACTGATGTGCGCACGATCACGTTGTCACATTTTAACCTTGTATGATCAGTAGTCAGTCATACGTTCATGTTTGTTTTATGACTATAAAATCGAAAGTATTGTGAAATAACGTCAACACTTTTATACAAATTTTTCCGTGTTATTTTATTAATATTGATTAATTCAACACAAATTAGGCATTTTATCAATCACTTGTTTGTTCTTACTAAATCACTGTCTAGTGTCGGTTCACTATTTGAACAAGAGGAATCAATGATTGTAAATATATAGATATTATAAGGGAAATGGCTCGTCGTATGAAAAGATTAACATTGTCGTAAATGAATTTTGAAATAGATTTGGACCCACCCACAAACGTCAACATTTTTTCTCAGAATATTTATTTCATAACATAGCGTCATTATAGCCGGGAGACATTATAGATAATAGATTTATGTAGATAGACTTATGTATAAGTACAACATAAATAATTAACTCTAGACCATCTCAAAAAGCAATAGAGATATCTGAATTTTTCCAAAGAATACAATATACAATTTTTCTATCAAAATTTAATTCCTTTTCTAAAATTTAGTGTATTTGAAAACAAATTTCATTTTCAAAAAGCATTTTTCGGATTTTGGATACGTCACTAGATTCAAAACATCAAATTTTTTACTATCACTTTCAGCTAAATTTTGTTCGAAATTGACAAAATTTTTTTTGAAATCTATTTGTACTATCTACTAAATCTATAAATTTTCGAACAATTTGATGATCCTTGACCTTAACTATACCTACAGATGGTTTTTAGCGGAGAAAAATTCCATCTATAAAAATAAAATTCAATAAAAAAAAATTGTAATCCCGATTTGGATGAAACTGACTATATAAGGAATATTTAACCCAATAAATACGAAAATCGTATTCATTTGACGCTCGCTTTGATGAGCGATTTACGAGATATCGCCGAAAAGCCAATAAAAGGGAAATTTAATCTTATAAAAGTAGACATATCTCAGAAACTATCCATTAAGCCGCCTAAGTGTCAAACCAACTATAGATTTTTGTGTTTTTTGGGTCCAATTACCTTAGAAATTTATTTTCATTCAAATCGAAAGCAAAAAAATTTCAATATTTTTTCTAAGTGGCCTTAGAAACATTTTATGTAAAAAATTTTTTGTTTCTGATTTTGCTAGATCTCAGTATAATATATAAGATAATTTTGACCCAAAAAGTTCAACAATCTTATTCATTCCACGATTAGATGCATTGTTTTCAACTCATTTGCACCTCAAAAACTCATAGAGATGGGAAGACGGTGTACTCGCAATCTCAAATTTAGTGGATTTAAAAAAAAAATCATTAAAATCGTATAAAATATACCTGAGACAAACCAAAAACAATGTTTTGGATTTTAATGACGTCACCAAGTTAAAAAAAATCAATTTTTTAACTATTACAGCTAGATTTTGTCCGATTTTAATAAATTATTTTTGGAAACCTTCTATTTTTGAGGTGTATTTTTTCACTTTTACAATATAGCAGTGTAAAGCGTTTATAGATTTTGAAATACAAGTACCATCAAAATTGGATCCATTGGGTGATTTTTAGTAGATTTGAAAAAAAATTTCATCAAAATCAGATAAAATATGCACAAGATTCACCAAACACAATCAACTTCTTCTGTTATAGGTTTGACAGCGCTCCTTTTTGGAAGGTGAAAGAGAGCCAAGATACCGTGACAACACTGACAAAACCGGAGGCCATGTAATCAAATGACGTCTTTCACACGTAATCCGGTCCGACATCCGAAATAATTTGTAAAATTGCATCTTGTGCTAATCCAGGCTCCGAGATTTGCTGATTTCTGTAAAAAATACTAAGAATTTAAAACAGCAGAGGAATTGTTGATTGTAATCAACAGTCAAATTGGTTTCAATCAGTTATTGGTTTGCATTAATATTGTTTTGTGAAGTTTTCTAATAAAATAATTAGAAATTAAAAAACTAAATCAAGATATTTTTATGGCAATATGAACTAAAAATTGCAAATTTTATTGTAGTGTTATCGACTCTTAATATGCCTACAAAACTTCATATTATTCAGACGCCGAATGAAGTGGGCGAAAACTCAATTAAAAAGTTCCAATACATTCATACATACATACAGGAGAAGCTAATATAAATGTGTTAATAAGAGGTATTAGAAAAACAAATTATTTATTGAATTATCAATTACACAATGATTTGCTTGTTAAATCAAAGCTTCTTAAGATACTACTTTTTTAAATATTATATAAATAGTAGAAAAAATATTTTTAAGAACATTTTAAATAGTAAATAAATATTTATAGCAAAAGATAGTCAACAGAATATATTTAAAATCACCATCGATATTACACCAATCGACTTCATTTTGTGCCAATTTAATGCTTAGAATAAACAAAATCATTTGAATACAGCTTACAGGATAAAGAGAACAGTAAATAACTCGCAAAAAAACATGTTGGTGATTGAACTGTTAAAAACTAGTAAGAAATTTACGACGCTTGTTTTCTATAATTTCCCTTTTGTATGTCGTTTTTTATGTCGTATTAAATTCGATACCTGATTAAATGTTTTATTACAACCATTACACGAAAAAGGTTTTTCTCCAGTGTGAAGTCTTTTATGAGAAACTAAACTGCTTTTTCGACTAAATTTTTTTTTACAAACTTCACATGCAAATGGTTTTTCTCCAGTATGAAGTCTTTTATGATTTACTAAACTACTTTGTTGATTAAATGTTTTATCACAAACTTCACATGCAAATGGTTTTTCTCCAGTGTGAAGTCTTTTATGATTAACTAAGTTGCTTTGAACATTAAATGATTTATCACAAACATCACACGAAAAAGGTTTTTCTCCAGTGTGAAGTCTTTTATGATAAATTAAACTGCTTTGGCTAATAAATTTCTTACAACAAACTTCACATGCAAATGGTTTTTCTCCAGTGTGAAGTCTTATATGATTAACTAAACTACTTTGTTGATTAAATGTTTTATCACAGACTTCACATGAAAATGGTTTTTCTCCGGTGTGAAGTCTTTTATGAATAACTAAGTTGCATTGAACATTAAATGATTTACCACAAACATCACACGAAAAAGGTTTTTCTCCAGTGTGAAGTCTTATATGATAATCTAAACTAGTTTGTTGATTAAATGTTTTATTACAAACTTCACATGAAAAAGGTTTTTCTCCAGTGTGAAGTCTTTTATGATAAATTAAACTACTTTGGCTAGTAAATTTCTTACAACAAACTTTGCATGCAAATGGTTTTTCTCCAGTGTGAAGTCTTTTATGATTAACTAAATTTCTTTGAAAATTAAATAATTTATCACAAACTTCACATGAAAATGGTTTTTCTCCAGTGTGAAGTCTTTTATGATTAACTAAACTACTTTGTTGATTAAATTTTTTATCACAAACATCACACGAAAAAGGTTTTTCACCAGTGTGAAGTCTTTTATGAGAAACTAAAGTGCTTTGTTGATTAAATATTTTATTACAAACGTCACATGAAAAAGGTTTTTCTCCAGTGTGAAGTCTTTTATGATTTACTAAACTTTTTTTTTGAGAAAATTTTTTATCACAAACATCACAAGAGAACGCTTTTTCTCCAGTATGAATTCTTTTATGGTAAACTAAACTAGTTTGTTGATTAAATTTTTTACCACAAACTTCACATGAAAATGGTTTTTCTCCAGTGTGAAGTCTTTTATGAACGGTTAAACTACTTTTTTGAGTGAATGCTTTATCACAAACGTCACACGAGAAAGATTTGTGATCAATATGAAATGGATCATGTTTTGAATCATTTTCATCAAATATTTCATCTTTAATAATTAATTCTGTATACAGTTGTCGTTCATTTTTTATGTTTTCATAATTGTGTGTGAACAGCCGTTCGTTGACATGAAATTGTCCTTGTTCCATTGTAACATTTTCTTTTGGTATTTCCCTTTTAATTCGTTCCTGTTCCATTGTAACACTTTCCTCTGGAATTTCCCTTTTAATTTGTTCCTGTTCCATTGTAACATTTTCTTTTAATTTCTCCCTTTTAATTCGTTTATGTTCCGTTGAAACATATTCGTCTTCTAACATTTCATCCTTAATTATTAATTCTTTTTCAAGTTTAATGTTTTCTCCAATTAAATAATGAATTGAATTACTTGCCATTTTACGTTTTTGTATTTTAAATTTCGATGGAAGTTAATCGATAAGGAACACTAATAAGTTTGTGTATCAAATATATCCATCAAAATAGCATTAAATTAGGATGTCGTTGCTCAGAAAAATACTCTTAATATGGCTCTAATCCATATATTTATTACTACTCTAATCTGTAATAAAGAGAACAGTAACACTGACCTCCACTATATAAGACGGTTGGAGGTCAGTGATAGTCTGATAGAGAACGTGCGTGATCATTATGATTAGACACTAGCGTTCATAGTTGCGAAAATTAGCATTTTTTGTGTGAAAATTTAAAACTTTGCGGTATATTAAATATATCGTAAATCTAGAGCACGGTGTGCGACAGGCCGAGTTTATAATATTATTACTAAAATTTATTAAAATGTCTGTTGTTATTATTTAAAGTAGTTTTCAAAAACTTCGACTATGTGTCCCCGATTTACGACTATCATTAGACAAAAAGGGTTATAACTTATGTTTAAGTAAAGAAGCTTGTGTAAAATGCTGAAGAGCATAAATTTGAGAATGATAGTTTGATAAAAGCTTAATCTAAGTCAATCTTACTATTAAAATAAACATTTTGATGTTACGAATTTACGATTGACTTATAAATTATTATTTATAGTTTTATAAAATTATAAATATTAAAAGTAATAATTAATAAATAATTATAAATCAAATTATAATATAAATATATTTATAATCTAATATATAAAATTCTCGTGTCACAGTTTTCGTTGCCATACTCCTCCGAAACGGCTTGACCGATTTTGATGAAATTTTTTGTGCTTATCCGGTATCTATGAGAATCGGCCAACATCTATTTTTCATCCCCCTAAATGTTAGGGGTAGTCCACCCCTAAATTTTTTTTTTATTTTTTAGACAAAATTTTTAATTTCTATTTTTTTATGATACAACATACAAAAATACATACAATCCTCAATTTTCACCCTTCTACGATCAACCCTTATTTTTTAATAGCCATTTTAGTAATTTAATCATTTTTCCTCTCCGGTCGAAAACTGATCAATCGTCATTTAATTAGTTATCCCCGCCAGATGTCTACAGGTGTCACTTCTGACCCAGTAAACAGCACGGAGTAGGGATGAGAACGAAGCCGGTCTCCTTTCTTTCTCACTCCCTACACAGTTGTCGGCCATCATTATTGTTTATGCATCAAGTGTAGTAGTAACGTTGACAATTATTATTTTGCTATCTCAGTGTAACTCTCATATTAACTTTTAATCATTCCTATTTTATCAATAATAATTAAATTATCAATTTTGAGTGTATTTTGCACTAGAAATTACTAGGAAATTATTTATATGGCAAAACAACGTTTGCCGGGTCAGCTAGTAAAAATATAAATATTAAAAATAATGATTAATCGATATACAATTATGGGATCGTGTCAAAATGTACGTTAACCAACGTTTAAAATAACAGCTTGTGCTGACAGCCTCACATATAAACTTTCAAAGTTACTTAACACAAAAATCGTTTGAATACAGCTTCCAGGATAAAGAGAACATTACGCAATAAAACAATTTCTACTAAATTTACGGCGTACCAAGCAAATGTACTTTTTTCAATCACATAGATACGATAAAATTCAAACAAATGCATTGATAATATGCTTGAAGTCGGACTAAATGCAAATAATCATATTTATTTAACTATTATATTACAAATTAATAATATTTTTTATATTATAAATTTTATCACTTAATTTACATTTTTACGTCACACTTCTTTTATTTTCTAACATGAAAGTTCTTACTATCAACTTTTAAAATCTATTAACAAAATTTTGTATTCTATAATTTCTCGTTTTTATGAAGTCGTTTATGTCTAACTAAACTACTTTGTTGATTAAAAGTTTTATCACAAACTTCACATGCAAATGGTTTTTCTCCAGTGTGAAGTCTTTTATGATTCACTAAGTTGCTTTGAACATTAAATGATTTACCACAAGCATCACACGAAAACGGTTTTTGTCCAGTGTGAGTTCTTTTATGATTAACAAAACTACTTCTTTGATTAAATTTTTTATCACAAACATCACATGAAAAAGGTTTCTCTCCAGTATGAAGTCTTTTATGAGAAACTAATGTGCTTTGTTGATTAAATATTTTATTACAAACTTCACATGAAAAAGGTTTTTCTCCAGTGTGGAGTCTTTTATGAGAAACTAAAGTGCTTTGTTGATTAAATATTTTATCACAAACATCACACGAAAAAGGTTTCTCTCCAGTGTGAAGTCTTTTATGATAAACTAAAGTGCTTTGTTGATTAAATATTTTATTACAAACTTCACATGAAAAAGGTTTTTCTCCAGTGTGAAGTCTTTTATGATTTACTAAACTTTTTTTTTGAGAAAATTTTTTATCACAAACATCACAAGAGAACGCTTTTTCTCCAGCATGAATTCTTTTATGATAAAATAAACTAGGTTGTTGATTAAATTTTTTACCACAAACTTCACATGAAAATGGTTTTTCTCCAGTGTGAAGTCTTTTATGAACGGTCAAACTACTTTTTTGAGTAAATGCTTTATCACAAACGTCACATGAAAAAGATTTGTTGTCAATATGAAATGGGCCATGTTTTGAATCATTTTCATCAAATATTTCATCTTTAATAATTAATTCTGTATACAGTTGTCGTTCATTTTTTATGTTTTCATAATTATGTGTGAACAGCCGTTCGTTGACATGAAATCGTCCTTGTTCCTTTGTAACACTTTCTTCTGGTATTTCCCTTTTAATTCGTTCCTGTTCCATTGTAACACTTTCATCTGGAATTTCCCTTTTAATTCGTTCCTGCCCAAAAATTTTCTTTTAATTCGTTTATGTCCATTGAAAGATATTCGTCTTCTAATATTTCATCCTTAATTATTTTTCAAGTTTAATGTTTTCTCCAATCAAATAATGAATTGAATTACTTGCCATTTTACGTTTTTGTATTTTAAATTTCGACTATGGAAGTTAAGAGAAAAGGAACACTAATAAGTTTGTGTATCAAATATATCCATCAATATAGCATTAAATTAAGATGATGGAGTTGTTCCGAAAAATGCTCTAATCTAATATAGAGAACAGCAACACTGACCTCCACTATATAAGACGGATGGAGGTCAGTGATGGAGAACGTGCGTGATCATGATTAGATACTAGCGTTTATGGTTGCAATAATTAGCATTTCTTGTATGAAAATTTAAAACTTGCGGTAGATAGTAAATACAGTAAAAGTGGTTTCAATCAGTTGTTGCTTTGCGTTAATATATTATTTTGTGAAGAGTTAGAGTTTAAAAAAACTGCCAATTTTATTGTATTATTATCGATTCTTAATACGCCTGCAAAATTTTAGATTATTCAGACGCCGAACGAAGTGGGGGAAAACTCAAACAGTTCTTAAAACTCAATTAAACAGTTATAAAAACATACACGTCAAGCTAATATAAATGTGTTAATAAGAGGTATTAGAAAAACAAATTATTTATTGAATAATCAATTACACAATGATTTGCCTGTTAAATCAAACTTTTTATGATACTACTTTTTTTTCAATATTACATAAATTGTAGAAAAAATATTTAAAAAAAATTTTAAATAGTAAATAATTATTTATTGTAAAAGAGTCAGAATATATTTAAAATCACCATCAATATTATACCAATCGACTTCATTTTGTGCCAATTTAATGCCTAGAATAAACAAAAATTGTTTGAATACAGCTTGCAGGATAAAGAGAACAGCAAATAACTCGCAAAATACATGCTGTTTATTGATTCTATTTGATTCATCTGCGAAATCCATCATCAAATTTCCACTAAATTTTCGACGTACCAAGCAAATATACTTTTTTTCAATCACATAAATACGATAAAAATTAAACAAATACATTGATAATCTGCTTGAAGTTGGCCTAAATGCAAATAATAATATTTAGTTAATTATCATATTATAAATTTTTTCACTTGATTTACATTTTTACGTCACACTTAATTTATTTTCTAACATGAGAGTTCTTACTATCAACTTTTAAAAACTAGTTTCAAATGTACGACGCTTGTTTACTATAATTTTTCTTTTGTATGAAGTCGTTTATGTCGTGTTAAATGTGCTGCCTGATTAAATGTTTTATTACAAACTTCACATGAAAAAGGTTTTTCTCCAGTGTGAAATCTTTTATGATAAATTAAACTGCTTTTGTTAGTAAATTTTTTATGACAAACTTCACATGAAAATGGTTTTTCTCCAGTGTGAATTCTTTTATGAGAAACTAAATTGCTTTGTTGATTAAATATTTTATTACACACTTCACATGAAAAAGGTTTTTCTCCAGTGTGAAGTCTTTTATGATAAACTAAATTAGTTTGTTGATTAAATGTTTTATCACAAACTTCACATGCAAATGGTTTTTCTCCAGTGTGAAGTCTTTTATGTTTCACTAAATTGGTTTGAACAATAAAGGATTTATCACAAACATCACACGAAAACGATTTTTGTCCAGTGTGAAGTCTTTTATGATAAACTAAAGTGCTTTGTTGACTAAATATTTTATTACAAACTTCACATGAAAAAGGTTTTTCTCCAGTGTGAAGTCTTTTATGATTAACTAAACTTTTTTTTTGAGAAAACTTTTTATCACAAACATCACATGAAAAAGGTTTTTCTCCAGTGTGAAGTCTTTTATGATAAACTAAATTAGTTTGTTGACTAAATGTTTTATCACAAACTTCACATGAAAATGGTTTTTCTCCAGTGTGAATTCTTTTATGAGAAACTAAATTGCTTTGTTGATTAAATGTTTTATTACACACTTCACATGAAAAAGGTTTTTTTCCAGTGTGAAGTCTTTTATGATTAACTAAACTAGTTTGTTGGTTAAATTTTTTTCCACAAACTTCACATGTGAATGGTTTCTCTCCAGTGTGAAGTTTTTTATGAACGGTTAAACTAGTTTGCCCAGTAAATGTTTTATCACAAATGTCACATGAAAAAGATTTGTGGTCCATATGTAATAGATCATGTTTTGAATCATTTTCATCAAATATTTCATCTTTAATAATTAATTCTGTATACAGTTGTCTTTCATTTTTTATGTTTTCATAATTGTGTGTGAACAGCCGTTCGTTGACATGAAATTGTCCTTTTTCCATTGTAACATTTTCTTCTGGTATTTCCCTTTTAATTCGTTCCTGTTCCATTGTAACACTTTCTTCTGGAATTTCCCTTTTAATTTGTTCCTGTTCCATTGTAATATTTTCTTTTAATTTCTCCCTTTTAATTCGTTTATGTTCCGTTGAAAGATATTCGTCTTCTAATATTTCATCCTTAATTATTAATTCTTTTTCAAGTTTAATGTTTTCTCCAATCAAATAATGAATTGAATTACTTGCCATTTTAAGTTTTTGTATTTTAAATTTCGACTATTGAAGTTAATCGATAAGGAACACTAATAAGTTTGTGTATCAAATATATCCATCAAAATAGCATTAAATTAAGATGTCGTTGCTCAGAAAAATACTCTAATCATATATTTATTATTAAATATATGGCTCTAATCCATATATTTACATAGAGATATATATATTATCTCTATGTATATTTATTACTACTCTAGTCTCTAATATAGAGAACAGTAACACTGACCTCCACTATATAAGACGGATGGAGGTCAGTGATAGAGAACGTGCGTGATAATTATGATTAGACACTAGCGTTCATGGTTGCGAAAATTAGCATTTTTTTGTGTGAAAATTTAAAATTTGGCGGTATATTAAATATTGGATAACGAGAACATTTCTACTAAATTTTCGACGTACCAAGCAAATATACTTTTTTCAATCACATAGATACGATAAAAATCAAACAAATGCATTGATAATATGCTTGAAGTCGGACTAAATGCAAATAATCATATTTATTTAACTATTATATTACAAATTATTCATATTTTTTTAATTATAAATTTTATGACTTAACTTACAATTTTACGTCACACTTCTTTTATTTTCTAACATGAAAGTTCTATCAACTTTTAAAATGTAGTAACAAAATTACCACGCTTGTTTACTATAATTTCTTTTTTCTATGAAGTCGTTTATGTTGTGTTAAATGCGCTGGCTGATTAAATATTTTATCACAAACTTTTCATGAAACTGGGTTTTCTCCAATGTGTAGTCTTTTATGAGAAAGTAAAATACTTTTTCGACTAAGTTTTTTATTACAAACTTCACATGAAAATGGTTTTTCTCCAGTGTGAAGTCTTTTATGATTAACTAAACTACTTTGTTGACTAAATGTTTTATCACAAACTTCACATGCAAATGGTTTTTCTCCAGTGTGAAGTCTTTTATGATTCACTAAATTGCTTTGAACGTTAAATGATTTACCACAAACATCACACGAAAAAGGTTTTTGTCCAGTGTGAATTCTTTTATGATTAACAAAACTACTTTGTTGATTAAATTTTTTATCACAAACATCACACGAAAAAGGTTTTTCTCCAGTGTGAAGTCTTTTATGATAAACTAAAGTGCTTTGTTGATTAAATATTTTATTACAAACTTCACATGAAAAAGGTTTTTCTCCAGTGTGAAGTCTTTTATGATTTACTAAACTTTTTTTTTGAGAAAATTTTTTATCACAAACATCACAAGAGAACGCTTTTTCTCCAGTATGAAGTCTTTTATGATAAACTAAACTTGTTTGTTGATTAAATTTTTTACCACAAACTTCACATGAAAATGGTTTTTCTCCAGTGTGAAGTCGTTTATGAACGGTTAAACTACTTTTTTGAGTAAATGCTTTGTCACAAACGTCACAAGAAAAAAATTTGTGGTCAATATGAAATGGATCATGTTTTGAATCATTTTCATCAAATATTTCATCTTTAATAATTAATTCTGTATACAGTTGTCGTTCATTTTTTATGTTTTCATAATTGTGTGTGAACAGCCGTTCGCTGACATGAAATCGTCCTTGTTCCATTGTAACACTTTCTTCTGGTATTTCCCTTTTAATTTGTTCCTGTTCCATTGTAATACTTTCTTCTGGTATTTCGTTTTTAATTCGTTCCTGTTCCATTGTAACACTGTCTTCTGGAATTTCTCTTTAAATTCGTTCTTGTTCCATTGTAACACTTTCTTCTGGAATTTCCTTTTTAATTCGTTCCTGTTCCATTGTAACATTTTCTTTTAATTTCTCCCTTTTAATTCGTTTATTTTCCATTGAAAAATTTTGGTCTTCTAATATTTCATCCTTAATTATTAATTTTTTTTCAAGTTTAATGTTATCTCCATTCAATTAATGAATTGAATTACTTGCCATTTTACGTTTTTGTATTTTAAATTTCGACTATGGAAGTTAAGAGACAAGGAACACTAATAAGTTTGTGTATCCAGTGTTGCCAGACTCGATATCTTAAAAAGCAGTAGATTCAAAAGGTGAAAATTCCAATTTAAATAGTGTGAAATAAATACTTTTATTCAGAATAAAAGTATTTATGATTAGGATTAGACACTAGCGTTCATGGTGGCGAAAATTACTATTTCTTGTGTGAAAATTTAAAACTTAGCGGTATATAAAATATATAATAAATACAGCAAGTGGTTTCAATCAGTTGTTGGTTTGCGTTAATATATTATTTTGTGAAGTTTTCTAATAATATAGTTTTTAAAAAACTGCAAATTTTATTGTAGTGTTATCGACTCTTAATACGCCTGCAAAACTTCATATTATTCAGACGCCGAATGAAGTGGGTGAAAACTCAATTAAAAAGTTCTATTACATTCATACATACATACAGGTCAAGCTAATATAAATGTGTTAATAAGAGGTATTAGAAAAACAAATTATTTATTGAATTATCAATTACACAATGATTTGCTTGTTAAATCAAAGCTTCTTAAGATACTTTTTTAAATATTACATAAATAGTAGAAAAAATATTTTTAAGAAAATTTTAAATAGTAAATAAATATAAATAGCAAAAGGCAGTCAACAGAATATATTTAAAATCACCATCGACTTCATTTTGTGCCAATTTAATGCCTAGAATAAACAAAAATCGTTTGAATACAGCTTGCAGGATAAACAGAACAGTACGTATCTCGCAAAAAATCATGTTGCTGATTGATTCGATTCATCTGCGAAATCAATCATCAAATTTCCACTAAATTTACGACGTACCAGGCAAGTATACTTTTTTTCAATCACATAAATACGATAAAAATTAAACAAATGCATTGGCCGGTGTTCGACCGAACTAAGTCCTTAGTAAACTAAGTAAGTTACTCAGAGTACTGAGCTAAGTTGCTGGTCGGGACACTTTATAGATACTAAGAAACTTTTCTTATGCAGCCATTTTACTAAGTATGTCACGGGCAGTGTTAGTAGATCTGCCGTTTTTTTATTATTTCTTCCGTTCTACCGTTTTTTTTCTTAATCTTAGGTTTTTTTTCTTAATCTTTTTAGTAAAAAAAAAATTATTGAATTTGTGTCATTTTTTTAAATAATTATTAATTTAAAACTCCCCAGTCGTACAAATACAAAATCAGTCATTACAGACCATATTCCATTATTTGAAAAAATGGAATATGGTTCTGTAATTTAAACAATAAGTAATGCAATATATAAATACAAAGAATTAATATTATTTAATATTTGAAGAAAAAAATTCTATAATATACTAAATACTAATGTAATATAATTTTAATTATTCTGAATAAAAGTATTTATTTCAAACTATTTAAATTGTAATTTTCACTTTTTGAATCTACCGCTTTATTTTGGTGGATCTACCGTTTTTTAAGAAATCGGGTCTGGCAACACTGGTTATGATACTATAAGTAGAAAAAGATAGTGTGCCCAGGCCGAAACTCGCTGCGCTCAGATGCTCAGAACAAAATTTTATTTACTCTGACTTAGTTTACTAAGGACTTAGTTTGGCCGACCACGACCATTGATAATGCATATTAAAAATTATTCAAATTTTTATTACAAATTTTTTTACTTGATTTACATTTTTACGTCACACTAAATTTATTTTCTAACTTAGAAACTAGTTTCAAATGTACGACGCTTGTTTACTATAATTTCTCTTTTGTATGAAGTCGTTCATGTCGTGTTAAATGTGCTGCCTGATTAAATGTTTTATTACAAACTTCGCATGAAAAAGGTTTTTCTCCAGTGTGAAGTCTTTTATGATAAATTAAACTGCTTTTGTTAGTAAATTTTTTATGACAATATTCACATGAAAATGGTTTTTCTCCAGTGTGAACTCTTTTATGATTAACTAAGTTGCTTTGAACATTAAATGTTTTGTCACAAACATCACACGAAAAAGGTTTTTCTCCAGTGTGAAGTCTTTTATGATTAACTAAACTGTTTTTTTGACTAAATTTTTTGTCACAAACATCACAAGAAAACGGTTTTTCTCCAGTGTGAAGTCTTTTATGGCAAACTAAAGTATATTGCAGATTAAATGTTTTATCACAAACTTCACATGAAAATGGTTTTTCTCCAGTGTGAAGTCTTTTATGATTAACTAAGCTACTTTGTTCATTAAATGTTTTATCACAGACTTCACATAAAAATGGCTTTTCTCCATTGTGAAGTCTTTTATGAATAACTAAACTAGTTTGTTGATTAAAGGTTTTATTACAAACATCACATGAAAAAGGTTTTTTTCCAGTGTGAAGTATTTTATGAATATCTAAACTAGTTTGTTGATTAAATGTTATATTACAAATTTCACATGAAAACGGTTTTTCTCCAGTGTGAAGTCTTTTATGATAAATTAAACTGCTTTGGCTAGTAAAATTTTTATGACAAACTTCACATGAAAATGGTTTTTCTCCATTGTGAAGTCTTTTATGATTAACTAAATTACTTTTTTGAATAAACTTTTTATCACAAACTTTACATGAAAATGGTTTTTCTCCAGTGTGAAGTTTTTTATGAACGGTTAAACTACTTTGTCGAGTAAATGTTTTATCACAAACGTCACAAGCAAAAGATTTGTGGTCAATATGTAATGGATCCTGTTTTGAATCATTTTCATCAAATATGTTATCTTTTAAAATTAATTCTGTATACAGTTGTCGTTCATTTTTTATGTTTTCATAATTATCCGTGAACAGTCGTTCGTTGACATCAAATCGTCCTTGTTCCATTGTAACACCTTCTTCTGGTATTTCCCTTTTAATTCGTTCCAGTTCTATTGTAACACTTTCTTCTGGAATTTCCTTATTAATTTGTTCCTGTTCCAGTGTAACATTATCTTGTAATTTCCCCTTCTTAATTCGTTTATGTTCTATTGAAAGAAGTTGGTCTTCTAATATTTCATCCTTAATTATTAATTCATTTTCAAGCTTAATGTTGTCTTTATTCAAATAATGAATGGTATTACTTGCCATTTTATGTTTTTATAATTTTAAATTTCGAATCAAAATAGCATTATATTAAAATGGCTTTGCTCAGAATGCTCCAATCATGTACAATATCAAGGGGCAAGGAGCTATACCTCCTTGTACAATACAAATATGGCTCTAATATAATAGAGAACGTGCGTGATCATTAGGATTAGACACTAGCGTTCATGGTGGCGAAAATTACCATTTCTTGTGTGAAAATTTAAAACTTGGCGGTATATAAAATATATAGTAAATACAGCAAGTGGTTTCAATCAGTTTTTGGTTTGCGTTAATATATTATTTTGTGAAGTTTTCTAATAATATAATTAGAGTTTAAAAAACTGCAAATTTTATTGTAGTGTTATCGACTCTTAATACGCCTGCAAAACTTCATATTATTCAGACGCCGAATGAAGTGGGTGAAAACTCAATTAAAAAGTTCTATTACATTCATACATACATACAGGTCAAGCTAATATAAATGTGTTAATAAGAGGTTTTAGAAAAAAAAATTATTTATTGAGTTATCAATTACACAATGATTTGCTTGTTAAATCAAAGCTACTTAAGAAACTATTTTTTTTTTTAAATATTACATAAATGGTTGTAATATTTAAATATTATTTTAAATATTATCTCTTTTCGTTCTTGAGTTATCGGGTTCACTGACAGACGGACGGACCGACATGCGGAAATGGCCGAATTAGGCCATTTTATGAACACATATGCTAAACATTCATGCCAACGATCAATATTTTTAAGCATTACAAAGTCGTGATAAAACATAATATACCTTGTATATTTACATATACTGGATATAAAAACTTACTCTTTTTATGAAAAAAATTTATTATTATTTGATACACCAATCACAAAATAAATTTACATGTGGCACCACTTGCGCCCGGTTCTCACGAGCTTAAACCTAAAACCGGAAATGTAAGTGAACCTTGATAAAAGTATGGTAAAAAAAATTCGTTACGCAGGAGCAGCGCCAACTTAGCGAATTTCCTTAGAATACATAAATCACTCTCTAGCGGTTATAATTTTAGTGTGATCACAAATGAAATATAATATCTGATATGATTTTAGTATTTGCAAAAATTAAATTTATTAATAGCCAAAAAAGAACGGTATAACGATTATAGTTTATAGTTAACTGAGAAAGCAGAGATTTTTATAAGGAATAACTTTTTTTCGTAAACCTTATGATAAAAAAGTTTTCCATATGGAGGCTATATATATATATATATATATATATATATATATATATGTTCGTGAATATCTACCAGGTAGGTTTGATAAGTATTTGAAGAAATTTTTCCGAAACTCCTTCATCGGTACAAAACCAATAGTTACACATTTTCTTATAATTAAGGCCAAATAAATGAGAAAAATGTTTTTTTTTTTTTTTGAAACTATATTTTTATACAATACAGAGAACATACAAAATCTGGCTACCGGAATGATTTTTTACGATAATCAAATGATATGTTTTACATTAGAAAAGCTGCTGAAATTGTAGTATACATAATAAATATATTATCATTTGAAAATAAAAAACTAAAAACAATTTCATGCTTTCAATATTATTTTAAAAACGAAAAGCATTCTTAAAAATATTAACAAATCAATTAATTCATTTACATCACTAATTAATTAATTGTAGGTACTGTAATTTTATTACTACAGCGATATTTGTTACAGATAAGCGAGTATTGCAAAAATAAATTGAATCAATCATTTTAAGTACTTTCTTTATTCGGAGATAGTAATTTATAATTCGAATAACAATATTAAGTTAGTCATGATTCACACCATCAGTCCGTTTTCAGTCCAATATAAAACGATAATATGTGCTCATGTTACATATGCAAGTGATTATAAATCCAACCATCATCTAGCGTCTACATTCAAACATCAACCACCATTTTCCCCCCGTTGTTTCTAAAACTATTGATATACACAACTTCTTATTCTTTATATAGAATGTTTCGTTCGGAAGTGTACTATCAAATGTCGGAAGTACACACTTGGCGAGGCAAGGCGAGATATAACGAGCTCAAGAGTGTACTCACAAGGCTCGGTCTGCCTCGTGTCGACTTGCCTCGCCTCGCCAACGCTCCATTAAAAGGTTTGGTTTTTTGGTTCAAGTTAAAGAAAGCAAGTGGCGATTGAGATCACCCGCAGTTCACTCTCGTCTACGTTTGATTCCACTTTCAACCGCCATTTTTAAATATCCATTTATCAACCGCTTTAATTGTACCCATTACGAAGATCGCAAAGAGCGTGTAACGCGAATAATAAGAGCTAGAGCTGAATTAATTTGTTTTGATTATTATATGCGCGTAAGGGGAACTTATTTAAAAGTAGATGGGCAACTTATTTAAACCATATTTTAATCATATATTTAATACTTAGTATTAAATATATGTTTCCTCCCCGTCATTTTGAAAATAGACTGATCCACTCAAACTGTGACGATATTCGAGGCTTCTTTACAAATTAATATACTTCTATCACTCTTTCATCTTCGTTTCTAGAGTTTCATCATCTTTGGCTGAGGTTAATATTGAAGTTAAAAATTACCAATACTAACAACCGTATTTTTTTGAACAACTAGATTTATAGCCATTTAAGCATTTTTCGCCGACATATTGGCAATATTAATTTGACGGATATCAATAGACATTTTCATTTCGGACAGAATGTCAAATAAACCAATGTGAAGAAATGAGTAAACCATACTTCACGTCCTTGTTCATCTTATTGTGGAGTGCCCGAAAATCACATGCGCATAAGATCCTGTGAAAAGTTCTATTTTATAATCGACCGCTGTTGGTGCCAGAAAACGTCACGAGAACTTTAATAGCTTTCGTTCCAATTTATGTTCTAATGAAATAACCATAAATAATTGACAGTATTGCTGATATATTCTTCATAAATCTGATTTGTCGGTATGTTCGTCTTAATTTACAAGTTGGTTTCTGTGTTTTATGGATTAAAATTTAAGGAGAAATTCGTGTCTTCGTATGGCATTAGGTCTGAATACTTTAGTGTTTCCCTTCTAAATAAACAAGGTGTTCCGTTAAAATACTATAATTCTCTAAGTCGGATAAAAAAAACTGAGAATCCGTAGAGAATTGATAGTGTGAATCGGGTCTAGCGACAAGACTTCTTGCATTGTTAACATTAAAAGAATTGTTAACACAAACAGTAAGAAATGGATTTTACGATAATAAATCTTTGGAATTGACACCTCAACTGAATCAAATCATTTAAGTACCTAACAAACATTTCATCAAAGTATGTTTGAACTGTAGGTACAATCCATCGTGTTTTTATTAAATTCCACTGTCGAAATTATGAAAAGCTATCAGAATGTCTGAAAAGTTTAGGTTGTCATACAAATTACTATCGTCTTAATGATTCTGTGATAATTTCTCAAAATTTTCTAGTTTTGTACCTTTTATTCATTCGAATGAATAATGCACAAATTAATTATAAAATTTTGAAATATTAGCGCTGCTTTTGTGGTCTTGTGTACTATTAAGCCTATTACAGACATCGTTCCTTTTTATTTCAACAATTTTAATTTTGGATCCATCGTTTTTTTTTAATCTTGCATCATTAGGATTGAGATCTGTATGCTGATCAGCTAGACGTGTAAGTCTAAGTGATCACATCTTCTATGACTCGGCTTTACCGATCATCATGGCAAAGTAAGCTCATTACGTAATGGTGCATCCTCAATGACGATGACTCATAGGTAATGCTTATGCATACGTAATGATACAGTCTGCTTTCAAAAGCATTTCTAATAGGGAATAGGGCATACACACACATACTTACAAACACCTGGCTGCTTGTGGTATGATGTTTGATTGATGTCATTTAAGAGTGAGGATTTAGTGATGCCCACTAAATTTATAATATTATTATTCATTACTTATGCACACACACACTACAGAGTACCCCCACTATTTTTATTTCTTTATGAAGCATTGTGTAGTTACTATAGTAAATAATATTTAACATTGATTCTCTATTAGCAAAGCTTTCCAAAACAGACGGTATACTTACTTAGCCTTCAGTTAGTACGCAACTAAAGCAAGAAAATTTGTATCATAATTGTATCGTGAAGATTAAGTGATTCGGTGATCGGACTTAACTTCCAGTTAATATGCAACAACGCTTGATGAGTTACAAGGAAAACTTTGATAAGGTCCATCAACTTTACCGGGAGCATCTTTAATAGCATTTGCGTACTATTTTGCTAACTATTCACTATAGTCGAGTCAGTGAAGAAGTGATTGTCGGATTCCGTATTGTAAGTCGTTATTTTTCAATACTTTCAGAATGTTAAAACTGTGCGTAAACAAGACGCATGTTCCCAACTTCCATGACCACGTTTCAAGTTACTATTTCGCAACGCTGCTGACAAGAAGCACACATGGTCTCTTTTATGGTCAAATCTGTTTTGCTTATTCTGATAAATGTACGAAACGTAATCTGTGTGTAGGGCTTCTTCAACGTTTGATGAAAATTATGAATGAGTGAAAGTAATTATGAATACAAAAATCAAATCTCAAGGCATATAAAATTACTCAATAAATTGAGTATAAACATTCTTAAAATGTGAACAATATTAATTGAACCTAAAATTATTTAACATTTGATTGTATCTTAACTTACTGAAAAGCCTTATTAGTGTGTAAAAACTTAGTTAGAACTTATGCGTACAGAGTTCTAACGTGTAAACTTAATTGAAATTGTAATTGACTAATAAAAATTCGTTAATATCTGTAGATATATAATCACAGTTCAAAAGCAAACTTCTCTACCCACTTTGTGTATCTGGAACTGCCAGAATAGAACTATAAAATAAGCTGAGCAATTCTGTAGTTTTATTCTGCGCTAGATAAGCTCTGGTTTTCTCGGAAGTGGTACTGTCGTATAACGGACGTGTTGTAATTATGGTGACTATTCATCCTGGAAATGGCGGTCAGCCAATTTCAAATATATGTTAATTTTTTAAAGTATTTAAGTTTTCTAAAGATATAGCCATCCACTTTTTTTATCATTTCCAAGGAAACCTTAGCTTTGGGGACGTTCACATATTACGTTACACGTTTGGGGCATGTTGGAAATGTAAGAAAATGTGACATAGAAGACTAGGGGATATTAATTGTGACATCAGTATTAAATTTTTCAAATTTATTTTGTTTTCAACTTAATTAATAAAAATTTTCTATGAGAATAATTATATTTCTATAATAACATGCAATGTTGTAAGAGATTTTTTATTCATTGCAATATAAATCTGAAAAATACTACCCCCCCCCCCCGTTGGGTTATACCCCAATAACTGACCTCTGTATAACTGGACCGAGTATGCTTATGGGTCTAAATGCGAAATAACGAACTCAATTAAAACGCTGTCTATGTCAAACCGCCTCAACTAGCCAATGTACTAAATTTTGCTTCAGCACTCTTGCTTGCGTGACTTACAACTTTATGTGTGTAGTGGAAACACATGTAACAGCCACACATACATTAACACACATAATTATTACACATACATGCCACGCAAGCGCACTGAAGCATAAATTAGTATCTTAACTAGTTGAGGAGCGGTTCAATTCGGATTAATAGAGGGCAGTGCATTTAATACGTCATAGTGACGCCATTCTTTAATATATACACCCATTTGTGTAACTCACTGATTGACGTATACAAATTCTAACCCACTTCTAGAAATGCTAGAAGGGTGCGGTTTTTTTCATTCGACGTGGAATAATTTCAAACATATTGAAAAAATCGGAATACTTTAATCTTCCCAACGCAAATCCATCCTCTCCTCCCTCCGAAAATGTGAAAAATCCTCAAAAATTGCTTTTTTGCTTCTATTCTTGCTAGAAGAGTGCGGTTTTTTGCTTTATGTCAAAGACGCGATGCCAACGACGAAGGCCACCCCGGGGGTCTAGCAGGTGTAGCCCCCTTGCGTGAAGAGGGAGTCAATTGTAATACATATTAATGTATTATCTATGGTAAACGTTTACGTCAAAAAACGTAAGCGTCCACATGGAACACTGCGTTAGTGTGATATCGGCGAGGAGATTCAAATATTGTGATGAAAAGGGTGACGTAATATGTGATGGACACCCCCCTTTATACTTGTAGGATAAGATACAATATAAGTAAAGGTTGTGTTATATGTTAAAAGATAAGAATTGAACTTGTATTTTTATTTAAGACAAAATAATACTCATTACTCGATTAAATGTCTACTGCCATCTTTTATAAAAGATGCATTTTGTTTTTTTTTTTGTATTTACCATTTTGCTTTTAATTTACAATATAATAAGCTTATAAACTATTGTTCATTAAAATGAAATAAATAATTATATACAATTTAATATCGTGAAAGTTTTTCCATTTTTTTTTTGTTTGTTTATAAACTAGGTATTACATTTTACAAAGACAAATATTCTTTGACAATATACATACGCTGTTTGTTTTTTTTTTGTTTTACTCTGTTATCATTTTTTGTTATCATTGACTATTAATTAATTATCTATATATGGATTCTCTGAATAAAATCCCTCTTTATAAATTTAATTAATGACATTTAATTTGCGTTTATATAAAATTGTTCCTAGTATTTCTTATAACCATTTTCACTGTAATTATTTTTTATTATAATTATAATCAATAATTATTTATATTAGTATTTTATTTTTTATAACACACATTATTCGCACACAATAGAAGAAAACGCATACCTAAAGAAGGTGTGTGGTTAGGAATTATTTAAAAAAAAAACAAACTATTCAACCGTGACAATGTGACATCGAAAATATTAAAATGTGTGTATAGAATATAGGTTAGGAAACTTTAAAGAGGCTAGTTCAGAGTTAATACACAGCTTAGATGTAAACATACAAGAGTCAATTTTGGGAATGTGTTTAAATATTTATACCTACAATAAAAAAAATGTTTTTTTTGGAAAAATCCATTTCTTCTAGCTTGGCTTATAAGCAGGGATGTTGCGGATATCCGCATCTGCAATAATCAATGCTTTTTACGGAGCTTTTGCTGATGCGGCTGTTGTTTGTTTTGTTTAGCATTTCTGATTGTAAATAAATTACAATGTGTTTAGGCGTGTTGTTAATATGGATGTTTTTTTTAAAAATATTTATTTCAGCAATTTACATTATTGTTTGAGTGTTTTGCCTGGAATAATCTATTTGACAAGTGATCCAACAATCTAGTCTAATTTTAAACTAGATGAGCATGTTCGAGATGAATTTACGTGTAAAATATACAATAAAACAAAGTCTCTCAAGGGCCGTACAACCATGTCTTTGAGGAATCATCTAAAATCGATGTACCCGGAGCAGTTTAGCCTGTTTATCGCGGGATTAATCTATGAACCTCTGCGGAACAGGATCGAGACTGAAAAGGCTGCGACATTGCTCTTAATATAATGCACCAAATTTAAAATTTTCATTTTAAAATTTGATTATCGTAAGTATATAGATTATTAAAAATTATGACCATCTTTTTCCTTTATCCATGTATCTAAACTAAGTATCTCTTTAAAAAAAAACTTGACATATAAATCCGCATCCGTGGATGTGACCTTTAAAATATCCGCATCCATATCCGCAGATGTCAAAAATTTCGTATCCGCAACATCCCTGGTATAAACAACAAGTGCATTCGACGTTTGATGTTTTGAGCGCTTCGAACGAATCCTGAATTTACTATTGCAGTTAGTCATGTGTTGTAATCCCGAGGGAGACGTAGGAATTCAATTGTATTATTGTACTTTAGTTTAAATTTCGAGCACTTCTGTTAGTATTCGTTTCCCGTAGGTCAACTAGAGGTCAATTGCATGAATCATTCTGCTCCGTTCTAACTCAAATCAGGGAATTAATGGAAATTTATTAAAACACCAAATATTTAGAGGGAGGTTATATTAGATTCAAGCCAGGAGCAAGTCTCTTAAATAGCTTTTGTACCGCGAGCAATTTGATCTATTGTACCTTCTTTCCTTCAAAGGTATTCCAAGAGTCCTATGACCTAGACAAACGTTAGGATATTCCTCGGTGATTTCATTTGGCTGGAGATCCGTCCTTCTCAAATGATAGTCTCTTTTGAGAGAGAGACTTTTGCCTTCACACAGAATGTGAATTCCACACTCCTCTTCATGACAAAATCTGCAGAGATCATTCCCTGTGAGATTGATTTTGAGCATATGTTTATTGAGAAGGCCAGTAACTATCCTAAATTGGTTTCTTCCTAGTTGTAATCACTCTGAGGCCTTTTTCCATGAGAAGATTTTTATAAGAGCCTTTGCATGATCTTGACCATGACTATTTACCCAAGAACGGTTAGACTCTTATACCACCCATTCTTTTTTAAAATTTTATAGTGCTTTTCGGCACTTCAAGAAAAGACTGTGGGCCGCTTAGTTGAGCACTAGCACCCATTCTGAATAACTCATCAGCCTTCTCGTTTCCACCGATTCCTGAATGTCCAGGAACCCAGCCAATATTGACTTTGTTATGCTTACCTTAGGGAGAGATTAAAAGTTACGCCTGATTTACGTTATAACACCTGGTGGCAGTGTCAGACTCGCCATATAGTCAGGATGGCGATTGCCACCCGGGTCCTGGGCTATGCGGGCCCCCTCAGGATTATTATCTCAACGCAAAAAAGTTCATTGCCTGCCGAAATTACATACCATGTTCATGTAAACTTTTGTCCCAATATAAAATGCAGATCACTACGTACTCTAACTTATACGCCGCTTATTGTGTAGTTCTGAAATTCTCGTTTACACAAATAATTTGTTAGAAGCAGTTTTCCGGGCAGAAGCGCATTAAGACGAGGCTTCTTGCTCTACTGCGATAAGAACTGTTGGAGTTGTTTAGTATCTTAAACACAGAATTAGATTCTATCAACGATGACGATAGTAGCTTTTACAAATGATTTATTGACAATCTAGCGCAAACTTCCCCCTCAATTGGTAGCTTCAATTTTAACGAAATTTTTACATAAAATGTACGACTTTAAAAATAAAAGCTTCCAAAAACTCTTGTCTGTTTGATCTAATCCTAGACGGGCAACGGACCCTTAAACTCATTATGCCACGTGGGTCCCTTAGGCCCAGTCCAACGCTGCCTACTGGTACACCTCTATAGCTGCAAAAAATAACAGTAAGATTCCTCTATTCATTCAGTTTCTTTATGGTGTTAGTTTTTACATATATTTTGTTTCCGCCAAAAGTGTTATATTTGTTTTTCTAATTTATGATATTTGGTTGATTTATTAAGGTGTATAATATGTTGTGCGAATCATAAAACCAATGACAAAATTATTCGGCGTTAACTATTAAATTGCAGGGTGAATTAATTCATGTGTGAGAAAATTCAAAAAAACATAACAGACACCGTATTTTACAATTTATTGAAAATTATTCTGTATGTAATTACATAAAAATGTAAAACGATTCCTGTAAAGAGGCTTTATTTTTCCACATTCAAAGTTTTAAGAGAGTGGAAAATTTCGTTAGATAGATTGTGGAGGCTGTTCTGGACGGGACCCAATTCGACCATAAGATCCATTGTGATGCCTAAGGATGTGAGTGGAGGACAAGGAATTTTGTGTGTAGACTAGGATTTGGTAGGATATGCGGCTGCAGCCGACTTTGATAGGAACTATGCCAACACTCATCTGGAGTTCGTGAAGGAAACTGCAGACAATCATCACAAGCATAGCCGGTTACTTCGTTCTTTTCCATATGCCGAAAGCTTAGTCAATTACCCCCCCCCCCCCTTTTTGTAAATAATTGACAAACTGCCGATGCCGGGATTCGAACCCATAACCTAGTGCCAAGTACACACAACGCCTTTACAAGCGCGGCTACTTAGCTGGTCACTTCATATATTGCATCCGATTGATTATAATTTATTAATATGTTTAAAATTTTCTCCCTTAATGTGATTTTATCTACATTTGAAAATTAAATTTCAAATGTATGAAGATTTTAAACTCCCGTTTTTGAACTTTTCCTCTCTAAAACCTCAATTTCAAATTTAAGCATCTCTTGGTCAAATATGAGCTATGGAAAAATCACAGTTTTGAACTTTGAACCGAGATTCGATGATTATTAATTATTGTTGATGACAAAGATTAATTCGCTTCACATTTTTATGCTGCAGTTCAACAATAGGAAAATGCCATCAAAATAATTGTAAGAATATTCTTATTAATTATTCTCAAATCCACGTTTTTTTTTTATAAAATTGAATTAAATTTATACTTTGTGATTAGATGAGTTTGGGTGATTTTTTTGGGTGCAATTTTGGTTGCAATCTGCCGATTGTGACGTGATAATTGCAATCAAAGAGAAAATTGAATTTAAAATAATTACTTTCAACCTAAGTTAGCTTGCAAAATATCGACTGTCAGAAGCGTTCTACCAATTAGTGATACGATTTTACCAGTAAAATATATATTTTACTTAATGTACCAAAATATATAAACTACTGGTAAATTACCAGACAATTAACCAAATAAGTTATTAATGCCATCTATTTTCAAACTTTTGTTTTATTACTACTTTGGCGAGTCTTAGAAACAATACGCCATTTGCATTTAGATAAAATAATATAGAAAAATGTTTGGTTAGTTATCTTTTGAAATTTTTTTTTACTGGTTAATTAACCAAAAAATTTACCAATAAATAACCAGTTAATTGTCCTCTCGAATCACTACTACCAATATCATACTTATAGCGTTCGTTCTTGAGTAACATAAACGTATTAAACAGTAATTAATCATACTCAGATTTTATTTTCCCTGTGCGAAATATATGGGCAATGGTTGAAAGGAAAATCGACATACATTGCGTTTTGATAAAAATTTATCGAATTCCTTACAGAAAGAATTGAAAAAAATCATGTGTAAGAATAATTAATTTGTTTCTTTTGGCTTACGAAATCTTTACACATAGGTGTTTTACATTTCTTACGAATACCAAAGTTTTGAAATGATAAAGTAAAATTTTCCAGTTGCAGTTGAAACCTTTTTTTCGATTTTGTCAATAATAGATAGCATTTCCTAATGTTGTATTTCACAGTTTTGGAGTAAAATTAATTCAATTTGAAAAAAATAATTTCTCAGTTTATTTAATTTTTTATACATATTATTTGCAATAGAACCATTATGGTAACCATATTATGATCAGATGGTCGTAAATTGTTTAAAATAGTATTTTAAGTTTATTTAGAATCTCATTTTTCAATTTGATTAATTAACAAACAATAGAACTTTTTCTTGAAAATATAGTGCAGATCTTAATCAATTGAAAATAATTAAAAAAAAAAAAGAAGCATAAAGATATTTTTCATCTGGATGAAGTCTACTTTTCAAGGATAGAGAAGGTTATGTATGTTTCTAACACATTAAATTAGAGGTTAAAGCACATGGTGAACCGCAAAGGGCAACTCATTTATATTATAATCCTTTGATATTTGAGAAAATATTAAAACGGTTTTGTATTTAGTGTGTTGGTTAATAGGGATATGGATGTGAATTGATAAATACCCTTTTTGTTTTGTTTAATGTTATGGAACTAGTAGGAGGTTTTTTTTTGTCGTTTTGAACACACGAGTTGCTGGCTCACTTTGTATACAAGTATTCACACTTACAAATATTTTTTTTTTATACATTAGCTCCTAATTTCACAATTTTTAATTTTATCATTATTTGTGAATAATTTTTTTGTTTTGTTTTAATGTCAGCCTTATTAGTGTCATAAATAATTTTTGTATTTAGTTCATTTATTTCACAATTTATTTTAAATAATGGCCACTTAATTTCTAGACTAATATGGCCTTGTTAGAATTATATTCACAGTAAAAAAGTTTATATATTTTTTTTTTTACAATTTGGGGTTTTGTTATAGACAGTGTTGTTTTTATGGATTACATCTGCCGACATTTTGTCCCACTGCTGACATTGCAATTAATTTGATATGATATTCTGAATCCAAGACTAGATCTTCAACGCAACCTATTACACCGGTCGTGTATCTACCATGGGTTGTTCGTTCAGGGCGTGACATTCCACCAACAAATAGGTTTCGTACTGTTGGAAGGTGATGTACGGCTGATGCCCATCCAGCCGTTATTACAGGAGCACTATCTACTTCTAAGGAGCCTCCGCCTTCACTCCATACAGCTCGCAATCTATGCCATAATCCATCATCGATACGTGTGAGATTATATATCAGATGATCAGCTCCAGCTATAGGACGATGTCGTAAAACCAAGGCGCCATGTTCTAAGCCTAACGACATACGTTCTGTCCATATTAACAAACCATTACCCTCGCCAATTTTAAAACGTATATTAATATCTACTCGATGGCCACTCAACTTGTCAATGGTCTCGTAATCAGTGAAATGTAAAAATGAATCCAGGCCTGAGAACTGTGGTATCTGTGAATCATACGATTGCCGTTCAGAAGCACTTCCTCTGGAACTACATTGAGCATCTCTATATCCAGGTTTACAATGACATGTAAAATAATCTAAGTTTGGTATACATGTGCCATCTTCACCACATGGTCGTGCAACACATGGATGAGGACAATTATCAACATTAGCGCCACCCAGTGCTTCAGCAAGAATACCCAATGGCCTGTTATTAATGACCACTTTTTGTATGCAACCAACAAACGATGTACGAACACGTACATTTGGCGATACAATTGCAAAGTTTGGAACGCCACCAATATATAAATTTTGTGGTAGTGATAACTGTGTAAATGCTCCAGGTGACCATATTTCTAATGCCGGTGATGTATCAATTTGTAATACTGCTAAACGTCCGGTTCTGGAAATTTTCACTTCATGCCATTCACCCATACTAATTCGTTCTTCACTTCTGCAAAATTTAAAATTGACTGCTTTATTACAAAACAACAGGGCTTTTGCTTAAACTAACAAGCAGATATTTTTACAGGCTTTTCACATCTAAAATTCACGAATGTTGGATACAGTGCAAGAGCTGTCAATTATTATGGATTCACACTGAAAGTGACAGGGCATTTGTCGAACATAAATGTATAAACGAACTAAATGCCGTACTCTTAGGATGTTGCTTGCCTAAGTACGCATTGGCATGTTTGAACTAACGTCAGTTTAATATTTCAATATATCTCTTCTTCGAGTTAATATTTTAATATTATTTCACTAACCTAGCAAAGATACATAGCTGCTAAGAGAAACTCTAATTTGGATTAAAGTTAAAAAATATTACAATAAAATAAAAGTGTGTATTCTTAGGTAGTCTTACCCTACTTCGTATGTAAGGATATCTATAGCACTTAAGGGTTTTTTTGCCTTCGCGTTTACAGTACTATTACTTATTGTTAAATCAGAGCCGATTTGATCCCGAAATAAATTTTGAACGAAAAGAGCTACAGTGCTGATTTGTCGAATATAAGCTATTTAAGAAATTATAAGATAACAAGTTTTCGCTTTTCGTTAAAAAATAAACGGTTAAAAAGTTATTTCGATTCAAAAATAATATACCAAGCAATAAAAAACAAGCCTATGATGTTGAATTAATAAGTAAGTTTAATAAATTTATTATACCTTACAACAGCCGCTCCTGTTCCTAAATCGAATGCAAATTCTAAATGGCCATCATTCATGTACACAGCCATAAAATCCCCTGATCCGTCTACATGATGTCCATTATATAACAGTACACCACTATCAGCACCTGGTTTTAATATGATTTGTAAATCTAACCAGGATACAACTGAATTTGCTAGACCACGATATCGTAGATAACTAGAACCATTGAATGATGGTACTTGTAAATCTACTCGCGTTTCACATAAATCCCCGGAGAAACCAAGTGGACATACACATACAGCCGATTCACCACTCGTCAAACATTTACCACCATGTTGGCATGGTACACGACTGCATCTATCTGCTGTACATTCCTCTGTAACAAAAATACGATTTTCAAATACAAATAAGCCAAATTAATGATAGAATATCGAATATCGAATTTCAATTATAATTGTATTAACAAAAGATTTTGGAAGTAGCAATCTAAAATAAAATTTGGATGTTTATTATTTCCTTTATTCGTAATATATACGTGTAAAATGTAACACATACACTCCCGTTCATAAAAATTGAACCAGTTGCAACATTCTAAAGGGTATGTAATACACATATATTCAGTAATAGTCACGCTTAGAATGTGACTTACTTACTGGTGGTTCAATTTTTATGAATGGGAGTATAAAATATATCCGATCAAAAACATAAATGTAAAAAAGAGTCAAGTTTTCGGGCATATACTTAATATAATAGTTGTTTCTAAATAGTTTTACTACTAAAATTTTTCAGTTTTATAAAAAGAAGTGACATCTGACACAAAAAAAAAATGTAAAAAAGGGCCTAGTTTTTGGGGATATTCTTGATATAATAGTTTATCCTAAATAGTTTTACTACAAAAACTTTTTCGTTGTACAAAAAGAAGTGATATCCGATCAAAAACATACATTTCAAAGGAGGTGGAGTTTTTGGGGGTATTTTTAATATAATAGTTGCTCCTTAAAAACTAGTGAAATGAGAGAGAAGACCAAGTTATTTACCTAGTGTAAGAAAATGAATACAAACATTTTTATATATTTTTTTCTTCTTTCGATTAAAAATCTATTGAGATTGAAAGAGAGTACTATCGTACCATCCCTGCTGACTTATTCTCGTCTCGTCTCGTTTCTCTTGTCTCTCGTGGCATCTCTGTGATCCGCATAGGGTCCCGATTGGGAACAGATTTCTAGATTTTCTTAAAACACATAATTTTACAACACTAGTTTTCAACAGTTTTTTTTTTTGATCAAGAACTTTTCCCTTTCTATAATTATGTTTTTGGTAGGGTTGAAAATACAATACAAAACAAAATTGAAAAGCAAAGAAAATAGATGAAAAAAAGAAGAATCAGACTGCAGTTGTAAATAAAATGATTACATTCTTTTTCTTCTTTCGATAAGACGTCACATAATGATGTAACGTTTCATATATACTTTGATCTCGATTAGAAGAATTTTATTTTCTCAAATGAGTGTAATCAATTTAAATTGTATTGAATTTATTTTCCATTTCCGTAGACGTACCATTGAAGTTTTTTTTTTTTTATATTTTTTTTTTAATGTATAAAACAAGGATGGAAAGAAGCACCCTTCCAACCAGAATAGTTTTTCCTCTGTTGTATCTTTTGGTAATCATTAACCAGGAATACAAAACATAATAAAATATCAAATATCAATTCAAAATATTATCTTAATTGGATGTAACTAAACCATTAATGATATTGATTTGGCTTTGTACTATGGACTACAAAAGTTGATGTCATTTAAAAAAACTTTATACTTGATTTGTGCCTTATTAATTCGGTTTTTGGGAAAATGTTTCGAATACGAGGTTGTTAGTGTATTTATAATGAACAAAAGGTGTTCATTAATTCGAAAAGCGAATGATTAAGGCTCAAATGAATTATAAAACTTTGAAAAAGAGCGCTATTGAGAAAAAGACCGCTATATTAGATCAGTGACTAATTTAAGTCGCAACCCAAAGTTATAACAAATTTGTTCTTAATTCGGTACAAGGGTTTAAATAGTGAACAAGGGTTTAAATAGTATACAATAGGTACAAGGGTTTAAATAGTGTTTAAGGGTTTAAGGGTGTATCTAAGTTTAAATAGTGAGAGTCTACGAACATCATGAAGTTAGAGTTAATACAGAAACTAAACTTATAGTAATACAGAGATCAGTGACTAATTTAAGTCAAAACCCAAAGTGATAAGAAATTTGTTCGTAATTCGGTACATGGGTTGCAAAAAACTGAACTAGGTAAAGGGGGCGAATTTGAAATTTTATTATGAATTTATGTCAAACGTTAAGATAATTCTTTCAACTACATGTTATAGTTGATGAATAGAATAGTTCATCATATTTATACCTACCCCTTTAGTGAATGAGCTACATTTACTTTCAATTTATTTTTTACAGTGTAGGTATATATAATAAAATGAAGGCAGTATCATTGACGAATAAAATATACATAAATGTGTTACGTACTATTCAAACATATAAATAATACCAAATATATTACATCATACAATTGTTAAATGCAATATATAATATAAAAATTTTCATTTCACTTACGAACACCGAAGCCTTTCGAAGCATCTCCATATGGCGCCAGCGCAAACCTATACGCGTGATCATTGACCTCTAGATGTCTAACGCAACCACGTAAGCCTGTAGATACGGGAAGTTTGTCAGAGAGCCCGGTGGTATTCCCTGGTCCACCAATAAACAATGGTTCACGGAATGTAATTCTTGAAAATAACCCCTGAAAATAAGAGAGAAAATAATTTATTTATATATAAATTCAATGATCCTTGTTATTATTAACTATATATGATCGTATAAATGTTGATAGAATTTATATTTGAAAATAAATAAAATTTTATAAAACATACAGGAAACTCGATATTTATCGATGTTTAGATTTCCTCAATATGAGATGCCCAATTCTTGCGGTCATAAAAAATGTATAATCGGTCCGAAAACTGTTTTTATGGATATGTATCGCACTTCCTGAGATCATAAAAATTATCTACAGGTATATTCAATTTCTTTATATGGAAATAAATATAGGTGATTCAGCAAGGTGCATTTAGTGTATACGATTTTGTGATTTAAAGTAAAAATAAATTGATTTTAATTAAAGCATGGGAAAAAAAATCGTTACACAGGAGCTACGTCAACTTAGCGAATTTCCTCAAAATATATGCACTTCTCTTTAGAAAATAGATCTTAATTAACTTTATTTCCTATCTTATTGATATGTTAATAGCGACTTGTGACCGCTTGTGAGTCACTTATTTAAATTAATATATGTTCCATGTATTTGTATACTCTCTAACGGTCACAAATTTAGTTCGATCAAAATGAAATTTTGTATATGATATTCTTTTACACCAAGCATTCATGTCAAGTATTATAATTTTCAAGCGTTACAAAGCCGGGACTAAACTTAATACATCCTGTATATTTACATAATACTGGGTATAAAAACATCAACTAATCGGAAAATTACAAAAGCCGTTGTATTTCGAGAATGAAAATAGATAAACTATGATTTAACTTTTAGACATTTTGAAAATTCCATATAGAGTTCTTGGTATTTTTTTTGTTTTTACATTTAAAACACATGTTTGAATCGAAATATTAAATGCTCTACACTATGTTTAATTTACATCTTCATATCATAGATCCCACGAGTATGAGAGAGTACATATGTACATATACATTAAGCAATGTGTATGAGAAGGAGGTCTTATAGTTTTGATAAACAAGCATATTTTTCATAACTGTTCGAGTGATCACCAACCACTCAAACCTATAAGACCTCCTTCTCATACACATTGCTTAATGTATACATATGTACTCTCTCATACTCGTTATGAATATTATTCACTATTTTGAAAAATATCCTTGATTATCAAACTTATAAGACCTCCTTCTCATACACATTGCTTAATGTATACATATGTACTCTCTCATACTCGTGGGATCTATGATACGATGATGTAAACTAAACAGACGGTATAGTAATAAAAAACATTTTATAAAAGCGAAAAATCTCTAATATTTGATTAACTGAGATAAAAATTTTGTTTTATAATGGTCTTTGTTCTAACATAAGTATACTAGATATATACTACATTATTTTTATACCGTGTATTCATTTTAAAAGTTACTACAAGTTGCGCATTTTCAAGGGGAAAACAGAATACAATAATTATATTTTTGTTCCATGCATTCGTGCCCGTGTGATTTTAAAATGGTGCAAGGTATGGAAAATCTTTATATAGGATGGCGCATAAGTAACGTTATGATTTAATTAGTGAATAAACTTTTTGTTTACGTATTTTTTTTTCTTTTTTTTTCAACTTTGAAAAACTTGGGAAATTTATGATGAATTTTTCATATCTTTTCGAAAACGACGAACAAGTTGGCGGTTAATGTGAATGGCATTCAATACCGGGCAATGATTGAAAATTTTTTAACACCAGTGGTAGAGAACAATTCAGAATTGTGGTTCCAACAAGATGGAGCCACAGCTCATACAGCTCGTCCAACTATGGCTCTTCTGCGCGAAATTTTTGGCGATCGAATAATATCGCGATTTTCTGATTTTAACTGGCCACCGCGTTCGCCCGATTTAAAGGCTCCCCATTTCATGTGACGCAAGTCTAATGAAATAACTCAACTTACGGAAAAAAAAACTGTAATATTAATTTTAAGGAAATAATATGAGTTTTTCTAATACTAGCGCTTAGACTATTGAAAAATAGTTTCTATTTGACTGTTATCTAATCTACAAATGACTATACACAAAACGAAATGCTGATTAGTGCGATAATTTTTCAATCTTTTTATATTCTAAGAGAAAGATTATACTTTAAAATTTTTAATTTAACACACTTTTCGTGACTTTCAACAACTATGGAAGCAAGTCTTGCGCCTCACTTCTAATTATCGTATCGATTTAAAAGTTTGCAAATGACACTATATATAGATAGAAGATCAATGGTCGCCAAACTATGAGATGCGGTGCCGTTTCTGGCCCACAAAGATTTTAATTCCTCTTCCAATATCTACTTATAAATGTTATTGTATTGATAAGAAATATTTTTGTCTTAAAATATTATGATTTGATTGAGAATTTAAGACAACAATTCATCTATTGTTTCATTGTGTTTTGATGATTAATTTCTCGGAAATTTTTGATTTATTACGTCCAATTTAGAAAATATTAAACGGATATATACAGACTGTGGTGGACAGCTTTTCCTATAGTGAATCAATGTTAAATATTATTTATTACTGCCTGGCCGTCTGGTACTGTATGAAGTCAGTCAGTACACATGTAAATATAGTCAGTCAGATATCTCATAGCTATACTGTGTGCGTATGGTTGTTTGTTTGTCATTTAAGAGTGGGGCCACAATGCACATACTAAAGTGTACGCTCATCATATTGTGTACTGACTGATTTCATACAGCACCAGACGGCCAGGCAGTAATAAATAATATTTAACATTGATTCACTAAAGGAAAAGCTGTCCAAAACACACAGTATATATATATATATATATATATATATATAAACTATCCTGCAATATATTATATAGGTCTTCAGTAATATTTATGCTTAAGGTTCCCTTCGACACTATACACTCATTGTATACACCGAGTGTCTATGTGTGCACACGGAGCCTCTGATTGTGACATTTATTGCGACACTGGAATTAGTGTCGAATGAGCGGCTGTGTAAACACCTTGCGTCCAAGTGTCCAAGTGTCCAAGTGTCTTTTCAGGTTTTCAAACACGTTCGACATTTTTTCATACACTCCATACATTCCATATCAATATTATATAGTAAGAAATATAGCGTTTACGTCGTTGTTTAATTACAATATAAGCAGCAATAAGTTATTTTGTGTGT
Source organism: Nineta flava (assembly GCA_963920215.1). Classification (NCBI taxonomy): domain Eukaryota; kingdom Metazoa; phylum Arthropoda; class Insecta; order Neuroptera; family Chrysopidae; genus Nineta; species Nineta flava. The sequence continues at coordinate 13,190,596 of OY986042.1, forward strand.
GAACAACTCGGATACAAGTTCCGTACATTTCTATACATTTGTGTCCAGACGCCAAAAAATCTGTTTAAGTGTGAAGAGTAAAGAAATTTATGGCTGACATTTGTGTCGCAACTTATGTCGTAGTGTAAACGAAGCATTAGAATGTGACTTTAGTTGTTTCAAATATATTGCATTCGAGTGTATTTTATTATATTCCATTATAAATTCCAAGATAAACTATGTCTCTACTATTATAAGACTGTCATTGTCTGTTTGTTTGTTAGAGCATCACGCAAAAACTACAAAAAAATGAAGAATGTAATTGAGGTTTTTTGAAACTTTACTAGACCGGATGGTAGTAAAAAACTGTACTCATCGATTTAAAGAGAATGTTCTTTTTCCGATATTCGTTTTTATTATCAGTGCATACGTGAGAGCTTCACAGATTGACCCCTATCCTGATGGGATCGGTGGTATGACCTTGATCAGAGACTGTACCCTTTGAATAACCATGGAATTAAAGGATACAGTTATGTTTATGGAATTGTTTATAAACATTATCGCGAAGTAATAACGGTTTGCTGTGTAATATCTAGACGGATGGCATTAACCCGTTTGTCGAAGTTGGCCGAACGTCTATAGGGTAATTTTTAGCGAATTTCCTGAAAGGAAATAGAAGCCTGCAGGGTGTTAGATATAGAATGTTTGGGTTCGAAATTTTGGATCCATCAATCCTGGGAGCAATTCCGCCGGAGAAGTTGTGGGCTTTCTGCGTGGCGTCTGACCTCGACAGAATCCTATAGCTTCATCTGCTTAAAATAGCACTCCTGCCCGGAGGCGTCTCGCCTTCGGGTGACAGGTTGTTCTTAAGGAGGGCACAGAGGACCCCTTGGTCTAGGTGCTAGGGAACCGTATGCGGTACCCCTCTTTCTGATTATTATTATTAACACTTACCGGCTGCAAGTAGGTAAGAGCCCGCGCTTGCGAACGAGATAAACGACCGTACTCAACTCTTTCTTATGGCAGAACGGTCGGCCTGGTCGCTTCAGGTAGATGACATATTTTTGTTTGACATTTTGATTGACAAGTGCAAAAGTAAGACTGCCAACTTTTAAATAGCTGGAATAATATCGTTGCAAGACTTTTCAGTTAATATTTTCTATAAAGCTTTTTGATAAGGCAAGCCAGGCTTTTGAGCTTATATGAATGGCCCCTAGTCCGGGGCCTTGGAGATTTGGGCGGAAATCCAGCGTTGCAAATAGGATGGGAATCGGACTTAAGATCTCTGGCATTCTAGACTAACGCTCTGACTTTGAGTCACATGAGATATTATGGTAGATAGATAGATTGTAGAGGCTTCTCTGGAAGGGCTAAACTTCGACCATAAGGTCCATTGTGATGCCTAAGGATTTGAGGATGTGAGTGGAGTGGAAGGGATTTTTGTGTATAGGCTAGAAATTGGTAGGATATGTGGCTGCAGCCGACTATGATAGGAACTATGCCGATATTCATCTGGAGTTCGTGAAGGAAACTGCAGAAAACCTTCTCAAGCATAGCCGCTTACTTAGTTCTTGTCCATACACCGACAGTTTAGTCAATTAACCGCACCTTTTTTATTTTTTTTCTTAATAATTGACAAACTGCCGTTGTCGGGATTCGAACCCAGATGTTATGGTAGTGATGCATTCCACTATCATCAAGTTTTCAAGTTTTCTTTGTCAAGTTTTCGATATGTTTCTTTTTTTTTTTGGTGAGATTAAATGCTTAAGTAACCGTACTAAAACTATGCGCTGTAGACTCTACACAGAGGTAAAACTTGACCGATTTAAATTAAATTAAACACTTAAATAAATTGAAGTATATTGTATTACTATGTGAACATGACTTAAACATCTTAACATTTAAGTACAGCACTTGACTAAGGTATTTATCATTTTTTTAATCGCCAGATTAATTTGTATGTTTTGAAAAAAAAAATATGTCGTATGTCATTCATATCATTAGAATGTTTATTGTTACCAGATCTCAATTATGGCAGTTTACATTGCTCGTAAGTAAAAAAGTTTTATTTTATAAATAAATATTAATTAAATTAACTTGTGTTTGACATTTAACTTGTACCATATTATATATTTCAGGAAGGGTTATAATAAGTCTGTTATTATTTTTTATGTTTATTGTTACGAATATATGTAACAATGTTTTAAATATTACGATTGTGTCAATGGTTCATCATAATACTAATTCTACATCAAACATTACATCACCAATCATCAATTCTGGAAATATAAATGATCATGTACGTAGTTATTTTTTTTGAATTAAGGATGTACGAACACTAGATATAGTCCATGTATAAAATTCTTCAAAATCGTATATACATAGTACATTCATAAAAGTCCACAATAATGTTTCTTATTTTTTGTCGTAAGTTAAAATTAAAATTTAATTTAAGCCCGTCATACCGGGCCTAAAAAAAAGATATTTAAGAAAAAACCCTGAGATTTCGGGTAATTAAGCTACCACCGACAGAAATACAGTTTACCCAAAATCTCAGTTGTTTTCTTAAATATCTTTTTTTTTGGCCGTCATACCGGAATTTTATTGGATCAATGTCTTTGATTCATATTTCTATTTTCTATTGCGTAGTTTTTTTTTTATTCGTCTTATTTTATTCCAAGTGAAAATTATTAAAATATATTAATATATGTGTAAACATATGGGTTTCTCCATAAGAGCAATGCATTAAAACTCGAAATTTAATACTAAATAAATTTAAGACCTCCGTAACCCTTACTGAAACTTTTATAATTGATTTATATCCACTTCAACAACTACATGTAAACAAAAAAATCAAGCGTTAATCTTTTTGAAGCTTCAGTGCTCGTACATTCTTAAAAAATAAATAAATATACAAATTAAATTATAAATTAACAAAAAAACTCCGACAAAATTGTTCATATCTATTTTTATTATCGTTAAAAAGTGAAAAGTCAAAAATAGTAAATATTTTTTATTATCTTAATGAACTAATGCATCACGACAAAAAACATAAATATGAGAGGGACCAAGTTTTCGCACACAAAAAGTATTGATATCCCAGCAAAAACAAAAATGTTCGCTTTTAAAAGTAGTGAAATCTAAAAGGATCAAGTTTTTTTAACAAAACTGAGAAAATGATTGTTATATTTATATATTGGGTAGGTTTCACAGGTGCAGGATTTTCATATTTATATAATATTTACTATACAAAAAAATTCGTTACGCAGGAGCTGCGTCAACTTAGCGAATTTTCTTAGAATACATAAATCATTCTCTAGTGGTCACAATTTTGGTCTGATCAAAATGAAATGTCGTATCTGATATGATTTTAGTATTTGTAAGGCCAATTTTATAAATAAATGGCATAGGTCAAGGGGAAATGGGAGCATAGAGAAAGAAGAAAACACAAAATATAAATTATCTCCCTTAATATTTGAACAATCGAAAAATGTATAAGAAGTAAAGTTGTAGAAAATCATGTTTGCTACAATTCATTACTCGATCATTTTTTTCAAACTCTAATGTGAACAGAGATATTTAGAATTTTTACTTTCAATCTTAAATTATAAATATTTCTACAACTTTACTTTTAATAAATTTTTAGATTTTACGAATATAAGGGGAGGTATGCCAAATTTTGTGTTTTCTCCTTCCTCTAAACTCGCCTTTTTCCTTGTCCGATTTTACCCATTTAGGAATTTCACCGTTCAAATACCAAAAACACCTTATATACCCGATTTCATTCCAATCAGAATAAAATTGTGACCGCTAAAGTGATATATAATACGTGTAATATATATATATATAGCAATAATTTTCTCACTTTTGTTAAAAAACTTGATATACTTTTGAAAGCTTGCTTGGATATCAACAATTTTTGTATGTGAAAACTGGGCCCTTCTTACATTTATGTTTTTTATGGTGCATCATTAATTTTTGCGCATTAAGTTATTAAATGCGCACTGAATGATGCATTAAATGAAATATTCATATAGTGTAGATAGTTTATTGAAGAAGTAAACACATAATGTTAATATTAGAAAAGTCGAAAAATGGATGTGATGTAAAGTTATAAGAAATCAACTTTACTTCATTTCATTACCTGATCATTTTTTTTCAAACTCGAATGTGTACAGAGATATTTAGGTTTTTAATCTTGTTTTGTAAAAAATATTTAATTCTGCCTTTCTGTGTTTCCCATCATTTGGGAATTATAAAAAATTATTAGCTATTGTTAGTGGTCCAAAATTTTAATGCCATAACAGGGATTTTATTTTCATTATCTTTAAACAATTTATAGTATTATTAATGAATTAAACTTTTTTAGAAACTACACTGGGATGCATTATCGATAGCAACGGTACAAGGTGCCTTTTTTTTGGGATACTGTTTAACGAAATTACCTGGTGGGCTACTGTCACGTCGTTATGGATCCAGAAAAGTTCTGATGATAAGCACCTTTATAACTGGTGTGGCATCGTGTTTTTTTCCTACAGCAGCTAAGATTCATCCAATTTTTGCATTTTTTATTCGAGCGATTATAGGATTAACAAATGTCTGTTAAAACGTATATCCGCACCGACCGCAAATAGGATTTCATAAATTTTAAATTAACATTATTTTGACATCAAAGTTATGATATGAAAAATCAATCATATCTTGTCTGGGGATCGAATTCAAGATCTCTGGCTCTCCGGATCATTGCTATACTCACGAAGCTACCAAGATGCTATTAAAAAATAAGAGATAATATTAATTATTTGATTATCTTCGAGGTAAAGTCACGCCTTGTTTTGGGCGTGATAAACTTTCTGCATTGTCGTTATGATAAAATTTCGTATCTTTTTTGTTTTCAAGAAAAACGAATCACTTCACCAAATGTCGAAAACTTTGGTTTTAGTTTATTATAAAACATAAGGCTTATGCAGGCGTGCTAACATATTTTTGGGATTAGTGAAGAAATTGAAGGATTTTGGTCCTTCACAAATTAATTTTTGTAAATCGAGTATAAATGACTGTTCTCTTTAACTTGACAATTCTTGAGTGTCGAAATTGCGAGGCTACGGTTCTTATTTTTCGTTTATTTATCTTAGAGGAAGCTATGATAATCACCATAAATTTTATACTCAAGGGAATAAATTCTACTTACGGTCGTTTAAATAACATTGTTTGGGAATGTCTAAGTTTTGATACATTTTTCTTCAGGGGGTGACTTGGCCTTCTGCTATACATTTAGGTACAATATGGATTCCAAAATGTGAACGCAGTTTTTTCTCAAGTATTTATCACGGTATAGAATACAATTTTTAAGGCCACATAAATTTTAGTATAATTTATTTAAAAAAAAAAATAACCTTCCAGGTAATGGTCTCGCCACAATTATTTTTTTCCCAATAAGTGGATTCATAATAGATTATTATGGATGGGAAAGTATGTTTTACTTAAGTGGAACGTTATGTTTCATTTGGTTAATATTTTGGTATTATTATGCATACGATTCACCAAATATACATCCAACAATATCATATGAGGAAAAAGCATATCTCGAAAGTGAAATTATGGTGCAAGCGACCGATACTACCGAAAATAAAAAAAATAAATCACTATTATTAATTCCATGGAAATCTATTCTAACATCACCACCATTTTGGGCTACAGCCATTTATATGCATGGTACCATGTGGTGTATGATAACATTAAATTTACAATTGCCAAAATACTTCACTTATTCTCATAATGTGAATATAAAAACGGTAAGTTTATATAAGAAATTTCGATACCAATCGGTATCGAAACATTTTTTGCCATCCTTTATAGTCGGTAACCTTTTTCCAAATGTTACCACCGCGTAGCGTGGGTGTTTTACAATATAATAATCACATTTATTACAAAATCTTACACGTATGCAACTTACATTGATATAACAGGAATAAAACACTTATGATAATACCTTGACGATCAACAAGATTAAGTTATTAGTGAATTGAATATAAAACGCAAATCCACTTCCAATTAGATCTAGAACGATACTGTTAATATTTATATTTTTATTGAAAAATAATATACTTGTTAGAATTAAAAACAAAATTTTTGTCTTTAACTAAAACTTTATTCGTCTACTTTTCTTAAGAGCAAAGTCTTTTATTGCACTATCAAAATATGAAATGGTTCAAATATTTACAAGATATTATTATTATTTATTGTGAAATTTTTGTCCACCCCTGGCCTATAGTACAATAACTGTAAAATAACTACAACCATAATGTTCGGGATGCCAAATGACCGTATGGATTCGAAACATGTTACGCGTATTTTTTAGAACAACATTATAAAATACATTTTATTTTGCATTGACTAAACTGACGTGCGGATAGCCACAAATTATCTATTTACAATATTCATAAATTGTGGGAAAAACAATAAAAAAGCAGTTTTTCTTCTACGATTTTTCGACTTATTATATTTTAAACGTTGTGGCATTGATAAAAACTTTTAATTGACAAATAAGTTTGAATTAAATTAACAGCAATTGCTATAAAGTCAAACTATTGCAATAATGATGAGCCATAGTTTCTCTATGTTAGACATTTGAATTATAAAAATAAGTTGCTGAGGAAGTCATAAATAAATGACGAAACGTTCAATTCATTTAAATTAATTAATTTATTCTCCTAGTCCTATTTCCTACGAATTAATTATTATCTTTAAACAGTTTATTTTACTCATTAAATTGTTTTTCCAGAGTGGTATCATGGTTGGTTTACCTGGACTTTGTAAGATATTCTCTGGGGCGTTGTTTGGATTTTATATGGATAGTTTAATAAAAAAACAAAAGTTTTCTATAACATCGGTCAGGAAAATCGCTACAGTGACAAGTTTGTATATACTTTTGGTCAATCTCCGTCTAGATTATTACAGCGAAATTGTTTTATTTTTACTTTTTAATTTGCATAAATTTTATATAAAATTTTATTTCTTCTAGGTAAAATAATACCTGGAATTATATTATTAATTTTGGCCATGAATACTCATAGTGATTACCTATTTTCAGTATTATTAATTTCAATTTTTTATACTTTCAATGGAACAGCTTCAACAGCTGGTATAGCTAATTTAAGTGATATTGCACCAAATTTTGCGGGTAAATATTTTATTATTTTAAACTATTTACAAATATTTTTCGATTATGAATGCTTTCAAACTCTAAGAAGCCATACGTATAACTTCGCGATGTATAAGAGTAAGTGATATGCATGCATGTAGGTTACTAGACTAAATATCGACAAAAATACCCATGGTCAAAAATGACCTTGACAAAAAAGTCCACAAATTTTAGAAATCGACCAACTTTTAAAATTGAATTTTCTCAAAAACTGTTAGTCTTACGAGAAATGTTTTATATAGGCATTATTCTAAGCTACAAATTTGATAGTTACTATTTTTAGAAACCGACTCTTACAAAAATTCTTAAACATATGCAACTTACATTGATATAACAGGCATAAGACACTTATGATAATACCTTAACGATCAATAAGATTAAGTTATTAGTGAATTGAATATAAAACGCAAATCCACTTCCAATTAGATCTAGAACGATACTTTTTATTTTAGTAACCTATGAACGTGGACTTTTTGGTCATGGTCATTTTTGGCCATGGGTATTTTTGTCGATATTTAGTTTAGTAACCTATACATGCACATCACATACACTTATACATCGCGAAGTTATAAGTATGGCTTCTTAGAGCTGCACTAAAAAAGTTAGCAAGTTTATGGAGTTGCAGTGATACATGGCTTGTTTTTTCAGGTGTAATAACTGGATTAATTCAGAGTACAATTGGTATACCAGGAATTTTATCACCTTTACTCTACAGTTCCATTTTATCGTTACATGTATGGATAAACTATATACACATTTTTTCTTTCTAAGTATATAATGAGTGTCCCGTAAGTCAGGGAACACAACCGAAGGTGTGGATAGAAAATTGAATTCTGAGACGAAAAGTCCTTTACCATTTTTTAATCAGACGCATAGGTACTTAATTATTAATTAAAATAAGACAGCCAATCAGGGTCGCGCTACAGCGGCAGAATGCTAGACGGAAGAGTAGTAAGCTACCGAGAGTGAGGTAGGCTACCGCGCAAGAGAGACGCGAAAACACTAGCGCGCTTGCTCACTCGATCCTACCTCTCCCGCGTCTAGCATTCTGTGGAGCGCCCCTGATTGGCTGTCTTATTTTAATTAATAATTAATTACCTATGCGTCTGATTAAAAAATGGTAAAGGACTTTTCGTCTCAGAATTCCATTTTCTATCCATACCTATCAGTTGTGTCCGTGAATTATGGGACATCCAATAAAAGTATAAAATAAATTTTTCTCAATATTTCAGCCAAGCAATGGATGGTTATGGATTTTTATAATAATTGCTTGCATTGAAATATTGTCAGGTATATTGTTTTTGATATTTGGTAATGGTAAAGTACAAAATTGGAATGATGTGAAAAAGATCAATGCAGATAACGCGGGGGCAGGGGAAATAAAAAAATTTATAGAAATAAAAAAATAATTGTTACAAAACTGTTTTATTTGTTTTGAAATATTTTTATCCTAAAATAATTTTTCATAGTCTCAACATTGTAAAGAGATCGCATTCGTGTACAATTGATTCGTGTCCATATGGGATATGGAGCAGTTTCGATTAGTTAATTCATACTGATGATAACTACCTTATAGTCGAAATACGTATTTATAAAATACAAATAATTGTTTTAGGAATTGGGGAAAAATTTGAAATTAAATTTCACGTATAGAATAGTTATTTGAGCAGAATAATTAGAATGACTTCCAAATACCGGAAAACTAGAGTATATTTTGGAATAAATTATATCAAATTTGATTTATATAATATGTATTTGACATATTTTCTGTTTGTAACATACAGAACACGATAAATATTTTGTGAATGGTTTTGAACTGGGAATCAATGTGAAATAAAGTGCACAAAAATCTTTTTCGATTCGTTTCTCAAAGTCATGTACGTTATACCTTCATTTTAACATACACATAACATATATATATGTATGTATGTATATCCGCTTGTAGAATTTGGTTTTTATACGTTGAAATCAGTTACTTTTAAATTCACAACAGCTATTCTCCAGCAATAACGTTTGTCGTTCTGTTACGATAAAGTATATATATTATGTATATATATATATATATATATATATATATATATATATATATATATATATATATATATATATATATATATATTTATATCGGGTGTATCGCGTAAATTGTCTACGATAATGTGTTATTGAGTTGTATGAATCTCGGGGCACATATGATTTCTTTGCAGGTCTAAAATGGAATTGAGAGATCAATAAGGGTTCTACACTAGGCCACAAAAATTGATATAAAGATTATTAAAATAATCAAAGAGAACTTATTTGGTGCGGGTCTCAGAGATAGCTACGATTAGCTAATTCATACTGATGATGACTACCTGGAAGTCGAAATACGTATTGCTGTAGGAATTGGGGCCAAATTTGAAAATTAATTACAAAGATGTTATTTTTTAAAATTTTATAGTTGATTTTTTTCCTTATTCATTCGGTTGTTAGTATATGTATAATGAACAACTTTTATCCGAAGTATTTTTTTGAAAACCGTATCAATAAGGTACAAATCAAATATAAAATTTAAAAAAATGACATCTTAGCAGTTGGTCCATAGTACCATGAGAGTGAATTTTCGAAATGAAATTTTGAAAAGTATTTGAAAAATAAATAATATTTTAATTGAAATGTAGATTTGAAACGCTACAAGTTTTAAGTATTGCGAAGAGTAAATAAAACAAAGCACTGGTTATCAATGTTATGCGATGTAATATACAAAAAGAATCATCTTTTCTTTTGTATACTAGGTGTACCTAATACGAATCATTATTCTATATATTGATGAATTTTTTTGGTGTTACATAGCCATTATTGATGTGTGTGTGTGACATTCTGTATATATATTATCAATGGTAAATACAAAAAGTGTATTCGTTTGATAAAAATTTACAAATTCACTATGTTGTGTGTGTTTGTGTGTTCACGATAATACAAGGAATTATCCTGTTTATTGAGTGTTCAGTTTTCGTTCTTATAGAATATATTTTGAAGAATGTTATAAAACAAGTGAAAATAACAAATAACTGAGTTAATTGCCTAAATACCCGTTATGTACGGAATTTATGAAAAAAAATAACTAACAAAGTTTCAAAGATAGGACAGTTTTGCCTATTTTGCCCAAACAAACATTGGAACTTACTTTTTAGCTCTAGAAGATACAAAATTTCAACTCGATATCTTTTTTCGTTTTTGAGTTATCCTGTTTACGAACGGACGGATAACCTTGCAGAAATGGATTAATTAGATCATTTTATGAACACCAATACCAACATTTTTTTCTGCGATCAATATTTTCAACCATTATACAAGTCCGGAACTAAACTTAATATACCCTGGTATAAATTGAATACTGGGTATAAGGAACGCTACTTTAGTGGTCAAGTGTACGGAAATCCTTAACATATGTCTGAAATTGGTTAGTTATTTACAGAATAGTTGAATCTATCAATCAAATATTTAAAAACTTGAAATGCTAGAATGGTATTTAGCTTTGCAGCGGCGCAAAATCACTTACATGCCGACAAAGTCGAACACTCCATAAAATCTACATAGATTACATGTACTATTGACCAGAAAAGTGGAGTTCTTTTTTTGCAAAACAGTTAATTTATGTTGAATACATTCAGTTTCCGAAAAAATATAGAACACAAGTTATTCGTATGTTGATAACCAATAACATTTATACGAAACATTTTTTCGAAAATCAAATAGATAGATCTCTTGGGGTAGAGCTGAATTAATTTGTTTTGACTATTACATGCACGTAAGGGGAACTTATTTAAAAGTAGAAGGGCAACTTATTTATACCATATTTTAATCATATATTTAATACTTAGTATTAAATATATGTTTCCTCCCCGTCATTTTGAAAATAGACTGATCCACTCAAACTGTGACGATATTCGAGGCTTCTTTACAAATTAATATACTTCTATATAGATGTATTGCACTTCGACCTTATCGTCCATTGTGCTCCACCATCTACTTTAGTCTGACGAGATTCGCTTCTCCCATATTTTTACAATAGCCAGGAGCTTGCTTTTCAGGTTTTCCTGAAGATTCATATATTTGGGTTGAGATGCACTGAATATCTTGTATCTGCTGTAACCGTGAGATTCGCAGTAAATGATGATGTGGCTGGATATGTCTTCCTTCCCGGCCGCACAGTCTGCGCATAATAGATCCGTTATGGAGTCCTATTGTGTTCAGATGCTTTCGTAGGTGATAATGTCAGGTTCAGTACATCGAGGAATAGCCTCTTGGATGGATTCTGCATAAACAGTAGATTCCACTTACATTTCAAGTTTTGTCCCAATTCAACATTTATTTGTACTTTATAAATATGTATTTCGACTACAATGTAGTCATCATCAGTATGCAATAGTTTATCGTAACTATCTCTGGGATATGGATTTAGAGATATGTTGCTTCTTGCTAATTTGGTGCGTGTCTCACAATAATATTAAAAAAATTCTGTCTTTTTATATGATTTGACTGAGGGTATGATCTAGCCTGAGGATTATTTGAGTTGTCTCACTAAAGGATTTGGTGTGTGAAGAACCCCATCTATTGTTTTTGTCACTAAAGTGGAAGTATCGAAGCTAAGCTTGATATTAAAGTATTCGATTTTTTTTAAAAATTTTATTAAATCATTATCTGTTTTCTCAATTTGTATATGTAGATACTTTCGTATGCATCTAATTCTGTGGGGTTTTATACCGATTTCAGTAGTTTTAAATTCGATTTGTCAATTTTGTGGTTGTTCTCAATAACGTGCGCGGCTATACACGATTTTTTGGTTGTCCCAAATTTCACAAGAGAATTATAAGTAGATTCCACATATTAATCAATAGGGAATATGCATGAAAATTTTTGTTCACTTGAATTGAAGCATGTTTACTTGACAAATATCAAGGTAAAATTACTTTTTAAATAACTTTAAAAATAAGCGAGATATGAATGATTGAAATTCCCGATTAGACAAAGAGGGTGATAGCCCTCTTGATATGTTATGTGACGTCATATTACACTTTCACCATTTAAAATACACGTAAAACTCCGTTTTTAGTATTTTTGCAAGAAAGAGACAGATAATAATCTTTAAAAGCTTATATAGCTTCCTTGATATTTGTCGGATTTTAATTTCGTTTTTAAATATTATTACAGTATTAACAGTATTTTCATATTCTGAAAATAAATGTGAAACAAAATTTTCATGCATATTCCCCATTATAAAATTTTGGAAGAAAAAGAACGTTACTTTTAGATTCGATAGTACAATATACATGATGCTGTCTGGTATATCATACAAATATCTATCGAAAACATATTCATCGATAGTTTGAAAGTCGAGTTTGAATAAGAATATTGTACAAAAAAAAAAACGAAATACAACAAATATTGATACATATATTTATTCATAACTCAATCATGGAGTTCAGTAAACTGAATTTGTATACAACAACATGGTTGGTAGAAATTTTCGAATAATTTTTCTGTTTGAATTTATCGAAGAAAATTGATACTCATCAATTGAATTATATTTATAGGGTAAAGGAGGGTACTATGATATCAAATTTGTCTATTTATATGTTTGTTAGAAAATAGAAATTTCTTTAAATTATTTAAAATAAGTTTTATCATAAAGATAGATAGATAGATAGATTGTAGAGACTGTCGTGGATGGGCTACATTTCGACCATAAGGTCCATTGTGATGCCTAAGGATGTGAGGATGTGAGTGGAGTAGAAGGAATGTTTGAATACAGCCATTAATACGTTGATACCAGCCAAGTAGCCGAGCCGTCTAAGGCGTCATGACTTCGCAGTATGCAGTACTTGGAAACTGGGAGGTTATGGGTTCGAATCCCGGCATCGGCAGTTTGTCAATAATATAAAAAAAAGGGGCGGTTGATTGACTATGTCGGCGTTTGGACAAGAACGAAGTAACCGGCTAGGTTTTCTGCAGTTTCCTTCACGAACTCCAGATGAATATCGGCATAGTTCCTAACATAGTCGGCTGCAGCCGCATATCCTACCAATTCCTAGTCTACTCACAAATTCCTTCCACTCTACTCACATCCTCACATCCTTAGGCATCACAATGGACCTTATGGTCGAAGTGTAGCCCATACAGAGCAGCAGTTACAACCTATCTATCTGTCTAAAAATGTACATGAACATTAAAAACTTGATAGATTAAAAAAAATAATTTTTCATTTCATTCATTTCAGAAAGCGGATTCATTTTCATTTGAATAAGCAAGTAGACAGACAGACAGACATATATATATATATAATAATAATATAAAGTTGCAATATACTTACTGTTTTAACTGCCAAAGAAAATTGGATGTATGCCAAATTTAGTAAAAAACTATTAACCTATTTGTAAATAATTTCATGTTTTAATCGTGCATTTTGTTCAAATACCTCGCTTTTAAATGCGCTTATTCTTTTTAATTATGTATAAAAGATTCACCAAGAATATTATTATTACTATTATTATTATCATTATTATTATTTGAACAAAAATATTGTATTTCTGTGTTATTGTATTGGTTTTTGTGCATTTTCACAACTTTAAATGTATACATTGAATCTTTGTTGTTCGTACAGAGCAAAAGAACAAAAAGCACATAATATTATGTTTGTCTGTTTGTTTGTTTTAAAGTAGAGATTAATATTAATATGATTTATTTATTCTTGTACAATGAGACGGAAGTCTTATTGAAAAGTATCAACAATACGTTAATACTTTCTGCTTTATTATCATTTTGTTGTGTAAAAAACACAGCTCTCGTATATTTATATAAAAGATTTTTTCATATTAATTTTACAAAATAAAAAAACTTTTTAACAAAAAAATAGAACCGACGAAAGAAGAAAGTAACTGAAAAGCAAAAAATAAAAAGTTTTATACAAAAAATTAAATCTTCGAAAAAAGAAAGGACCTGAATAGCAAAAAAAAAGTAAGTCAATGTAAATACCTAAATAATTTTGAGTCGGCGACAAAAAATCTCCATCGAAATAGGCGAAGGGTGAATCTGATTTTCGGTTAAAAGTAAATATTACAAAATATTACGTACATTGTTTGTTTGACGACGACTTAAAATGTTTTTTTTTTTCACTTTTCAGTGCCTTTCTTTTTTCGTACATGTTATAGTGTCATTAGAACTACATAAGTGTGCCAAGTTTCAAAAAAATCGGTTCACAGATGGCAATACAGTGGCTGAACAATCCATTTTTCTCTAATTTTCTACCCTTAGGCACTAATTTTTTTCTTCAAATTTGATGATACCAACTTCGAAGTATACCCAATTCAATAAAAGAGGAATTATTGAAATTGGACTACTCTGTAAAAATTTATGCGTGGTCATACATAATACATATATATATATATATATATATATATATATATATATATATATGTATATATATATATATATATATATATATATATATATATATATATAACGATATTGAGTACTTTCAAAGTGTTACACAGAGAATATACAGCGATTATGATATGTGTTCTTTAGTGAAAGCGCCGGGAAGTCTTATTAATTTTTTTTGTGGCTAAAATTTGAAATTTTTTCATTCCTATCCAAAAAAAAAATCTTATCAAAGTTGGACTACTCTGTAAGAAGTTATGCGTGATCATACACTTAAAAAAAAAATATACAGGTTGAATTGAGTACCTCCTTCTTTTCGTCGGTAATAATAATAATCTTTTATGTCTTTAAAAAATTTACAAGAAATTATACAGAACTCAAAGTCGAAACATATAAACGGATAAATGGGTAGTTTATATAACGAACATATTTTTTTACCCGGTATATGTAAATATACCAGGGTATATTAGGTTTATTCCCGACTGTGTAACCTAGCCTGTAAAATAGCCTAAATAGGTCATTTCCGCATGTGCATCCGCCTGTCCGGCCGTGCACAGGATAACTCAACAACGAAAAGATATATAACGAGCTGAATTTTTCTATGTGTGTTTTACAGCAAAAACGTAAGTTCGTGAATGGCCAAAATCGGACCATGTTTTGGCAAAATGAGCAAAACTGTCCATCTTCGAAACCATAAAAGATAGAACAAAAGTCTAAGGACAAAAAATGGCCCTTTTAAAAAAACAACTTTTGTAAGAAACTTTTTTTCAAAATTCAATAATTGGCACACTATTGAATTTGACAAAAAATTATCGTATCATATGTTAACCAACACAATCGTTTTCGCAGGGTTCAAATAAGCTTGAAAAGTAATTTTGATCGTTTTTGTCCACATGTTCTGGACGTGGCGTTTCTGGTAAATTTCTCACCACTTTCAGAGCTTTTCAGAGAACTTCAGAGATTTGTGTTACTATGTGAGACTATGTTTTATCAGTTCAGTTTTATGTAGCCAGCTCTTAGACCAGATTTACTATTGTGTGTGTAGTATAATATAGAGATTCCAAAAATATGATATAATATAAATTTTTTTCTACATAAAATAATATTTTGTTGTTGGCACAATATAGGATAGAAAAATAATCTTCTAATATTTTTCTTATTCTTACAAACATTATTCTCCATATACATATAAAGTATAAATGTGACAGTTTTTGTTTGATGATAATATTTTTCGTTTCCACCATCTATTTTATTCACAGAGTATCCAAGTAGTCTAGTCAACAAGTTAAAAAACGTGTTAATTCTTGCTATTGCGAATTAAAATACGTACGATAGCTCGTTGAACTCGTTATGACGTCTAGAAAAATCTACAAAAATTTCAAACCCGTACATAAACAATAGGGAATATGCATGAAATTTTTTTTTCACTTGAATTGAAGCATGTTTACTTGACAAATATCAAGGTAAAATTACTTTTTAAATAACTTTAAAAATAAGCGAGATAATGATTGAAATTCCCGATTAGACAAAGAGGGTGATAGCTCTCTTGATATGTTATGTGACGTCATATTACACTTTCACCATTTAAAATACACGTAAAACTCCGCTTTTAGTATTTTTGCAAGAAAGAGACAGATAATAATCTTTAAAAGCTTATAGTTTCCTTGATATTTGTCG
Source organism: Nineta flava (assembly GCA_963920215.1). NCBI lineage: Eukaryota > Metazoa > Arthropoda > Insecta > Neuroptera > Chrysopidae > Nineta > Nineta flava. The sequence goes on from OY986042.1 coordinate 13,206,872, forward strand.
GATTTTAATTTCGTTTTTAAATATTATTATAGTATTAACAGTATTTTCATATTCTGAAAATAAATGTGAAAAAAAATTTTCATGCATATTCCCTATTGCAAAAGTTATAAACAATTAACGATTCCAAAGAAAAGGAGTCTACTTTTTTGAAAATTACTCAAAAACTATTGATGCTAAAGGAATTTTACAAATGAAATGCCTTTGGGTTAAGGTTATACTAATGGAGGTGATTTGTGTTTACTTAATTTGACATTGAAATAATATGTCTGGAACATTTGTAACAATATTTTGACTCGACAGATTTTGTCCATTTTTTTCATAATGACGTTTTCTAATAAATCCCGAAGTTTCAGAATTTTTGACCGTTTAGAACGCGAGATAATTAATCACAAAGTAATCATTCTCTCTCATTAGAAGCATGTAAAACTTCATGCCCGCCCAACAATTATCTGTTGTAAATTAAAAAAAATACTCGACATGATTTTATAAATAAAAAAAATCGCGTTTTACCGCTTTGTTTTCGAAATATGATAATTAAAATTTTTTTCTCTTTCAAAATTACATTAATTTGTATATGAATATATCTCTGTTAGTATATATGTGTTTTTTCAATAATAAAAGCAAACCGTTTTTTTGTCCCGATTATATAAGTCAAAGCACCATCCAAGTAGCCGCGCTGGTTAAGACGTTCTTTCTACTCGGAACTGGGAGGTTATGGGTTCGAATCCTGACACCGGCAGTTTGTCAATTAAAAATTAATGGGGCGCTTGATTGATTAAACTGTCCGCGTATGGACAAGAAAGAAGTAACCGGCTATGCTTGTGAAGGTTTTCTGCAGTTTCCCTTCACAAATTCCAGATGAATATCGGCATAGTTTCTATCAAAGTCGGCTACAGCCGCATACCTAACAGTTCCTTGTCTGCATACAAATTCCTGATCCTCCACGCACATCATAAAAATGTAAAGTAAAAATTAATTCAATAATTTTCAATCCAGATCAAGTTAAAGTTGGAATTTGTACAAGTAATTTGATCAAGTAATTCAAAGTTTAACATTGTGTGAAAAAAATTAAAATAATTGTTGAAAAAGAAATTGGATAATCATTTTTTTTAAAAGCAATAAAATCAGGTTTTTTTTTGTTTCGTAAAAACTTGTGTTTAATTTAATTTTTTTTTTCTCTTTTCTTTAACGTACGTGTCATTTCATTACAAAATATTTAGTAAAATCTTTTACTAATATATTTCTTTTTGTTTTTGTCGAGTATCGGAATCATTGTAGGTTCGGGCAGCGCTCCTTTGAAGTAAAAAGAGAGCTAGGATACCGCGACAAGGTTGAAAAATAATGATGTGGGTAGCCTCTGTTATAGACCGTCGTGTCTTAAAAACGGAGGTTAAACCCCATTATTATATTATTACTATTATTATTATTATTATATAAGTCAAAACTGGAACTCCCTTAATGAGAAATAGGAGAGCTTGCAGAGAATCATCCAAATTAGTTCACTTATCTTAGATGACTCTGTACAAAAAATATTTTTCAGTTATCGCTTCTATATTTGTAATATCTTTTAACAGTCGAATGTTGACGACAACAAAAGATATATAAAATACGTTGGAAGAAGAATGAAATAAAACAGTTGGAAATAATAAGAAAAGTAAAAATTCGAACTGAGCTCTGTTGTAGCTCTGATGGGTTGGTATGTTAGTAGTTAATAATCGATGCGTCTAGACGTGCCTTTAGAACATGAAAAATGTACCAAGTAGATGAGTATTTACATTACATATTATATTCATACATATTATATATACAAAGTGATTTTTTTTTCATAAAGTATGTTTGTATGTATGTATGCATGTATGTGTGTTTGAAACCAAACTAATAACATCATAAAAACGGTATTAAAATAATGCCAACAAATAATACTAAAGTTAACCATTTTTATCATTAAACCTCAAAAATTACAAATAAAAACAAATTTGAGACTTTACAGTGTTAGATGAGTAAATAAAATCCCACCAATGAGTTGCTACTGCTCTACTGAACGGCCCAGAGCCATTTTTTGGAGTGCCAAAAAGCACAGTAAAATTTAATATAAAAGAATAGACGGTACAATCGTTCTTGGGTTAATACTCCTGGTCGGTCAAGATCATGCAAACGCTCTTATAAAAAGCTTCTCATGGAAAAAGGCATCTGAGCGTTTACAACTAGGAATAACCCAATTGAGGGTACTTACTGGCCTTCTTACCGATCACGACAAACTCAATAAACATCTGCACAAGATCAATCGCACAGGGAATGATCTCTGCGGATTTTGTCATGAAGAGGAATGTGAAAGTCTCTCTCGCCCAAAAGACACTATCATTGGGGATGGACGACTCTCCAGCCAGATGAAATCAATGAGGATTTCTTAGGACTCCTGGAACACATTTGAAGGAAAGGAGGTACAATAGATCAAATTGGTAACGGTACAAAAGCTCTTTATAAGACTTGCTGCTGATTTGAATCGAATCGAATCTAATTGATATCCCAGCAAAAGTATATATTTAATGAGGACACAGATAGATAGATAGATAGATTGTAGAGGCTGCCCTAGACAGCTACACTTCGAGATCCCTAAGGATGTGAGGATGTGAGTGGAGTGGAAGGAATTTTTGTGTATAGACTAGGAATTGGTAGGATATGCGGCTGCAGCCGACTATGATAGGAACTATGCCGATATTCATCTGGAGTTCGCGAAGGAAATTGCAGAAAACCTTCTCAAGCATAGCCGGTTTCTTCATTCTTGTCCATACGCCGACAGTTTAGTCAATTAACGACCCCTTTTTTTCTTAATAATTGACAAACTGCCGATGTCGGGATTCGAGCTCATAACCTCTCAGTTTCCAAGTAGACATAACGCCTTAAACCGCTCGGCCACTTGGACTGGTAAAAGTAAGTATGTATTTAATGAGGACAAAGTTATTTATTAAAAGTATGCAAATGATTGGTAAGTTTCTCAAGTGCAGGATTTCTTATTTTACTTAGATGATGGGTCTGACGCTTCGTGTTAGATTTGAGGCTCACGTCTTTTTTGGTTCCTGAGATACCAAGGCCTAAAATCCGACCTAACCCTTCTTGTAAAAATAGTACGGTAGGCTTCTATGATCAGCGAGAAGTCTGATATAGTATGATTCAGCCAACACATATCTAGAGCACGGTAGTGCGCAAGGCCGAGTATATGCTTGTCAAGTTTTTTGTTTAAATTATGGTAAGCTTGTAATTTCATAAGATAGCTTTTATTTATTTCCAGATGTCAGATACTACATGTGTCTGTTTTTTATCGTTAAATATCTATGGAGAAGTGCACTTTTACACAAGACAAAAATCTGTTGAACCAATAACTTCTTTCTTTGACATATTTTTCTCATTAAAATTTTTTTTATGATATGAAATTTTTTATATGAAAGTTTCAACAAAATTGATGGTGAATATTTTTAATAATTTTAGATATTTCACATTGACTTCATACGATATTCATTGTAAGAAATATAAAGTTTTTATCAAATAGGTTTTATAAATGGCTTGCACTAAATATGGTCTAAGATCCGGTATTAGAAAAATCTATCCTCATCTGTTAATTGAATAAAATCATGTTTAAAAGGTAGATAACAATATTATAAATGTATGAGTGCAATGTCTGCCTCCATAGTCCCGCTGGCTATTAATATTAATTAATTAATATGATATAGTGTCTTTGTTTGTTGCTCGAACAAATATAATTGTCTCTCTCTCTCTCTGCGTAGAACACATTTTTTGAAAATTTTATTTTTTTTTGAAATGTGGAAAATTATTTCAATGAACAAAAAATATTTTGTGAGAGTTTTTAAATTATATGAAATGGTTTCGGATGGCATTGTTTGATTTTGGGATATGTTTTAGAAAATTTTACCAATCTGTTATGCCTTAAATGCTTATAGTTCTTTATTTACGATATCTTTAGTTTAGTTTTCAGTTTTTTTTCCCACTAACTTCTAAAATAAAAGTAAATACTATTGTATCGAAAACTTCATTCATTCAACCTCTAAATGATATTCAAATCACATTCCATGAGAAACCCAGATTACTATTACACATATAAATTTCGATAAAGACATGGTACACAATAGACATGTATATTACAGAGTGTCCCAAAACAAATATGCTTCGAAGAATCGGTAACAGAAATTTAGAGGGCTATAGAAATTTCACATTTTTCCCCAACCAACGGGTATATTTATGACTTAAAGAGAGATTAATCAATTAAAACTCTAATGGTCACTATAATCGATGTACACTATTGTTTATAAAAATTGAATCAGTTGAAACATTCTGAGTGTTACTGTAGGTATTAATATTATACAAATATTTAGTAATATATGTGCCTAGAATGTCACTGGTTCATGTTTTATGAACGGGAGTGTACGTCTATAAACGTAGTCTGAGCTAAAGTTTTGTATTTTACACGAAAAATGTAATAAGAAACATCTATTCGTCCATTGTTAGTATGATTGCCGTTCGGTTATGCTATACTAACGTAGGTGACTAGCGTTTTGTTAATTTTAAATTCATGTTTGATATTAAAAATTATACAAAACTAGATTTCAAGCGTAAAATCTTTTTATCGATGTATTTTGTTTTTTTTTTAATTTTTAAAACTTTCGCCAATCTATAGATTGTTAGTATGGTTGCTTTTCGGTTAAATGTCAAAGTAAGTAAACGCAAGTCACCTCCGTTAGTATAATATAAACGAACCCTGGACGGGGTACACTTCCACCATAAGTCCATTGTGATATGTGAGGATGTGAGTGAAGTGGAAGGAATTTTTGTGTGTTGATAACCTCCAACACATAACCTCCCAGTTCCAAGTTGACATAACGTCTTAGACATAACGCCTTAGACAGCTCGCCCACTTGGACGGCAAACTTTAAGTATAATCTCTGAGTAAATCATGATAGTGGAAGAAGTTTTCCAGGAGTAAAAAAAACATTCGTTAATTTAAACATTCTATTTTTTAAATTAACCGTTAAAATTTAATCATACTGTGAATACTTGGGCCCAACCTAACCCCATATCTTTCTGTGCCACTTTATACATCGTATAACGGCTATATCTTTTGATAAACAATAAATATCGTTATAGTGGAGAAATGCATTTAAAAAAGGACGAATCACCATTAAAGTTTTATTCTCACGCACAAACATAAATTTCTTTTTTACTTTTGTGTGTGTTTGTTTCTTTTAACGAATATTCACGTCTTTCACGTATGTGCAGAGAAAGTGTACCTAAAAATAAGTTGCAAAAGAATTTTTCCCCAATGGAAATCAAACAATTGATGTTGAAAAAATTGTTATAAAACTAACATGAATATAAACCGTATAGAGTAAAAGCAATTTCAAAAGAAAATTTTATCTTTTTATTTTTCGAACAAAATTGTTCTTGTTCTTGAATTTCTTTTATTAACCCGACTTCAAAAAGGAGGAGGATTCTCAATTCGTCTGTATTTTTTAAATGTTTGTTACCTCAGAAGTCCGTCATTTATTAACCGATTTTTAATTTTTTGTTTGTTGTTTTAAAGAGATTGATGTCCGATTGGTCCCATTGCCACCAAATCGCATTCTGATGAAGGGATCCCCTGGAAATCGAGGAAAACCCTCATTTTATATATGATAATCGATTTCTGCGAATTTTTTTTTTTTTGAAAGGATATACTCATTCATAATGGGAAAATAAGAAATTTTTTTTAAAAACCGACTTCAAAAAATTTTTTACAAAAAAAAAACCGACCCCAAAAAAAAAAACTTTTACAAAAACGAAACAAAATGTTTGTAAAAAAAATTGAAAATCTGTTATAAAAAAATGCACTAAAAATTAGTTGGTCGTTTCGTTTAGTAGGTCTACCCATATTTAGACAAATAAAATCAGTTATAGAACTTCAAAGTCACTAAAAAGCGAGAAATAAAACCTATTTTGACAAAATGGAAACCCGACTTCAAAAATCAAATATTCTATAATAAAAAATGCACTAAAAAGTAAAAAAATAATTGCATATTCTTGTGCCAATTTTAGTTCACCTAAGCAAAAATTTTTAAATATATATGTACAATTATTGTTATTTTTGGAGGCGGTGTCCAAAAGTTACGTGAATTTCTCTATGCTAATACCGCCTCCAAAAATAACAATAATTGTACATATATATTTAAAATTTTTTGCTTAAGTGAACTAAAATTGGCACAAGAAAATGCAATTATTTTTTTTGAAGTCGGGTTTCAATTTTGTCAATATTGGTTTTATTTTGTAGATCTGTTTTGTCTGTAGGAAGGAACATTCACATTACATGTTTAATATTCACTTATGGAGTAGATTAGATTCGAGTCAGGATCAAGTCTTATAAAAGAAACTTTTTTCATAAATTAAGTATACACCGGGTATTTAGGCAATTAACTCACAGATAGTTGTTATTTTCACTTGTTTTATATAACATTTTTGCGGCCACTATCACCATTTTCGAATTAAAATCCAGCGGTGGGTAGTGTATTGATAGTGTAAGTACCAAGATAAGTACCAACTAAGAATAATTAAATATCAAAACAGTAATTTGGGATTTTAACCAAACGTATATTTTGCCTGAATATCTAAAAATGCATACATGTGTTTATTAGTAGTTATGAGGTAACTCAGGGAAACATATACTGTACTTATGGTATCTAAAAGATTTAGAATTGAGCACTATACAATTTCGCTCAGTTATTAAATTCATATCATATTTTAGTCCAACAATAATCCCTTAAATTTTATATTTAATATGCGATTTCTTTATAAACGTGTGAAAAAAGTAGATGGTTCTGTATACAAAAATTCAAGTTAAACATATTTCAACAACCAATGGCTTGCAAAACAAAGCAAGTTCTCATATTTATTCAAATGTTTTTAGAATGTTTGCAATAAACCTTATAGCTTTTGAGATATTCGGAAAAAAAAAAGATATTTTACGGGACTTTTCGGGACTTATGAATTATAAACATATAAATTATTTGTCTACCGATTTGAGTTTACTCACGCCTACACTTAGCCATTGTTATTTGATTTGGGGAGTAGTATGATGACCGATCATATATTTCCAGGCAGATACAATATTTTATCCATTGAAATGATAAGGCAACAACGTATAGGTAATTGATACAGTGTTTCAGGAAAAATGTCACAAAAGCTTTAGATTAGATAGTAAATGTACAAGACGAAAATGAAATAACACGAAAACGAGTAACTATCTACATTGCATGTCTAGTTTTTGATTGTATCGGTAATTTTTTTTTTGTTGCATTTGGTACATTTTTGAGTTCTCTTTTGAAAATTCCGTACCAAAATTTTAGTATTCAGGTAGTTCTAGCACTACGTCTTGTATAATCAGGATAAAAAAACCATAGAGATAATATATATAGAGCAGACGTCTAGAAGTCATAGGCGCGCATGTAAGTGGAAACGTCCCGTCAATAGAAAGAGAATCGCGTAGGTTGAACTATGTCTTTTTAATGACTAATATATAATATATAATGACTAATATATAATTCTTCAAATTCAAAATTTATAAGATATGATTTTTTTTTCTGCGATCAATTTTTTCAAGCGTTACAAAGTCTGAACTAAACTTAATATACCTTGTATATTTACAAATATACTGGGTATAAAAATAGTATGTATGGATGCTATGTACATGTACATGCCTTCGTTCATCTATCAATTGTATTCCTCATTTTCAACTTTGAGCACAAATTATGAGAAAACTATTGAGTTTATGAAAAAATTTTTCAAACAAAAGTTGTTTATTCTAAAGAGAAGAAGATTTTGTGTTGACAAATTTTTTTTCCTATCTCTTACGGTTTCAAAGATATAAATTTCCCTCCCTCTGACTGGGGGAAACACGTTCCGATTTTTTCCATTAATGAATTTGATCTTATTTTTTTGCTCTAGAACACACAAAACAATTTTCAGCTCGTTATCTCTTTTCGTTCTTGAGTTATCGGGTTCACGGACACACAGACAGACAGACAGACGGGCGGACATGCGGAAATGGACTAATTAGGTAATTTTATGAACACCTATAACAAAAATTTTTTTCTGCGATCAATATTTTCAAGCGTTACAAAGTTGGAACTAAACTTAATATACCTTTTTAATTAAATTAAATAAAATACTGATATGAAAAAATTAACTCGTCAACCAGGAATCGAACCTCGGGCCTCTGGATAACTAGTCCAGTATGCTTCCGCTACACCAAAGACGATTGTGATGCAGTAGCCAACTTTTTCATATTATTCTAATTTTTTATTTATTTAGACAGTATTACTTCTGTTGAAGTGATTTGTTTATTTAATATTTGTTTATTTGTGTATACTTTCGCGTCAACATAACGATGTTTGTCCAAATTCCTTTCGGTTACGTATGACAAACTGTAGAAGACTTTAGCGTATACTCCGACAAATTTCATTGTCATTGAATTTTTAATTAAATTAAATTAAATACTGATATGAAAAAATTAAAAATTGAGTAAGGCTGGTTACCACCTTAGAGATTTCTATACCATGCATTTCATACGCATTCTGTATAAATATATAGAATCATATAATATTATATAAAAACTAATATTAATGTAAGTTGACCCTTAATCTTGACATAATGTAATATTTTATTATTAATGTTTACACTTTGTGAACTTTTATTACGCTTACCGTAGACGAGCATAACGTATTTCCTCAAATAATCATGATAAAAGGACGAGAGAAATCTTTCTTACTCATCTCATATATTTCTTTATATGTATAAGAGAAAAAAATGAATTTATCTAATAATTGCTCAAGAATATTCTGCTGTAGGTGGGATTGGTGGGTATTTCAATACCCAACTAATGTAATAGGTATATATTTGTATGTACGATGTGTCTCAAAACCGATGAGCCATTCGATTAGAGTTTGAAAATATATAAAAACGATATAAGTAAAACAAGAAATGTAACAATTGATGTAGCCCGGGGATACAAGAACGTTAAAAAAACATTGTGCGTCACAACGCTCGTTTGTAGAAATATCTTGTTCAGGATGAAGACTTGTTTGTTAATATTATAACGTGCGTTGATTGCAGTGATGCCGCGAGACGAGAGTAGCACGTCTCTTGTATTGTATTGACTTAAAGTTGTGTATCGTCTCGTCTCGTTTTTACAGTTGAAGATTTTCTTGAAAAATACAGTTAAAAAAAATCTATTCAAACATAACCTTTAAGGATGGTCCAGCATGAAAAACAACTTTTCGACAGATTTTGTTCATTTTTTTCACAGGCTAAGAATAACGTTTTCTAATAAATCAGAATTCTAGACCGTTTAGAACGCGAGATAATTAATAGCAAAGTAATCAATCTCTCTCATTCTCTCTCATTAGAAGCATGTAAAACTTCATGCCCGCCCAACTATTATCTGTTGTATTAAAAAAAAATACTCGACAGAATTGAAAAGAAAAACAGGATAGTAAAGATAAATATTTAATAAATAAATTAAAAAAAAAATTGCATTTTACCGTTTTGTTTTCGAAATTTCAAAGTTTAAAAGTTTATTTTTTATTCAAAAATTACATTAATTTGTATATATGAATAGTGAATATATCTATGTGTTGTGTATGTGTGTATATGTATTTGTTCTATAATAAAAGGAAAACCGGTTTTTTGTCCTAATTATATAAGACATTGTTGGAACTACCTTAATTGAACCAATAAAGACTTAAAAAAAAATATTAAATCTTGGCTACCCAAAATGATTTGCTGTTTTGTGATGACATACGTTTTTACGGATAAAAAATCTATAGATATTGAAAGAGAGTACTATCGCCTGCCTGTCGAATATTTATCGAAAATCAGGATTCTAATTTTCTTCTCGTCTCTCGATGCGAGACGCGATCGAGTGCGTTGAAAACGGCGAACGTTCTTTCGCTATCAACGTTAAACTGCTAGACCGCACGTTCAACGTGCATCAGATTATTTAACGAACGTTCAGCCATTTATTCAATAAGATATAGCTGTACACTTGAGAGCTTGTAGAGCCTGTTTTCAGTTTTCGGGCGAAAAAAAGTCTTCTTCCAAATTTTAATGTGTTAGCTCTGAATAAAGAGGTTGGTTCATACCAGATTTATAGGAAAACTACTACGTGAATTTAACTATTGCAAACTATTTTCAGCCACGCAATACTTTCAAGTCATGAATGAGTGTGCCTTTTTTCTGTCTTTTGCTAGGAAACTTCAAGTATAATGTCTTTTAAGTGATATATTAACCATTTATTTTTCTATGTCTACATAAATAATACAAATAAATGCATTTGCTAGTGCACCATCATTTTCCCTTTGGTAAATCATTGATTTTATTTTCATCCCCTAATACAGTTTGTACCTTTAGTATTCTAATACATAAACTACTTACCTTACGAAGAGATCAAAACAAAATCCGACCCTACCTTTTCCGTATGTAGTTATATAAGGTGTGTGTTGGCTGGCTTGGCTCTGGTGGTGTGTCTGAATGTGTATATAAGATGAAGATTGAGAATGTAACAATCATAGTTTGAAATTAGAATATTGTAACATCATAATAGGTCTTAGGTGAAATCGAATTCGCTTTAGACTCACTGCCAAAATTTTAAGAATACTATAAATACGTCAGAATAATACCATTAATACGTTGATAATTAACTTGGCCTGCGGTACCGACTAGATACATCGCTTAGCCACTGCTTTACCCTATTTCATGGTAAAGCGTGGTTATATACATCCTAAAACCTGGCCAGAGAACTTATCTATAAACTAAAAAAATTATATCTATAAACGAAATCGGATAAATGGTTCTCGAGTTATAGGTAAACTAACGAACATAGAGAGATTATATAATGTAGCTGATCCATAGCGTTTTCGAACTCAGATTATGTCTAAACTATTGGTTGTATACAAAAATGTTTTTATTTATAAGATAAACATTTTTTTGTATTTAAAGATTTTCTACGTCTCGTACCGTTCAACGTTAAGTTTTAGGCACAGTAATCGCGTGGTACAGATGCAATGATATATGCCCTAAAACCTCGCCAGAGAACCTAGTTTTACTAAACTAATAAAAATCATAGAAATCGGATTGGTAGTTCTTGAGTTATCAGCATACTTATGAACCGAAAGACAATGAGAAGTGACCTTTTATAATATGTAAGGATAATTCAATTTTATTAAAATTAAATTTACTCAATCACAACACGAGTATACATTATATATATTTGTGACGTCATTTTAATTAATTAAGTCATTTTTTACATACAATCAACGTTGGACTGAGTCTAAAGAGCCCGGGTGGCATTATGATTTTAAGGGCCCGCGGAGCATCTAGCACATTTTTTAAAAGAGGGGAAATTTCAACTAGATTTTCAATAAACCGTTCGTTAAAGCTGCTATCTTCGTTATCCTTGATGAGATTCAATTCTGTGTTTAGGATAATCAATGACTCCAGCAGTTCACACAGTTCAAAGCCTGGTCTTAATGTGCTTCAGCGCGGAAAATTATTTCACGTAAGTTACTTCCGTAAACGAGGTTGTACGGATTACACAATAAGTGACGTTTAAGTTGGCATACATGAGAAAAATTTATCATTTTTAGAGTTGTAGAAAATAAACTTTAATAAAACACAAATGTTTGAATTTTTTGTTTTAATATTCACATTTTATTACGTGTGTATACTTTAACGTCACAATACTTCAATTTCCATATAGGTTATGTAAGAGCAAGTATGAGAGAACTGGCGTATACTCTATATAGACAAATGCCATTGAATTTTTTAATACTTTAATACTTTAATTTTTTAATTTTTTAATAATAATCGATCTTACAAATGTTATATGAATTTAAAATATTCTTAAAATGTCCAGACAAAATATAAATTACCTTATTCGATATGTTTGTCAGTAGAATTAAGATATATATATATATATATATATATTTATATATATATATATATATATATATATATATATATATATATATATATATATATATATATATAGACGTATGTACAATTTCAACAAAATTACCGTCTATATTGGAGATAAGGTATCATAGTTTCACTTCTTTTGTGAAAGAAGATACGCTACGCTTACTTACACTACATTTTCCATCTTGAAAAATTACCAGTATTAGTGTGTTAGAATATTTTAATATTATGTTCATTTTGTTATTTGGTGCATATACTTTATTTATACTACTATACATTCTTATCATATACACTGCACAACAAAAAAAGTGGCACACTTAGAAAAATTCATTTAAATTATTATTCTTTAGAAATTTTTTGCATACCAACTACATTTTTATAAATTTGTATATGTTTTTGTTGGTCTGGGTATAAAACTGCATAAAAAAAACTTTATAATTTACAAAAAAAAAAATAAAATTAAAAACAAAAACAAAAACAAATATGCAAAAAATTTTAGAATTTTTATAAAGTATTTTATTTCGAGCTTTTTAGAAAGAAATAAAATTTGATTTGAAACGCATAAGATTGACTCGCTCTACGTAAGTGGTGGGGAGAGCTCGCTCCCCTAACGTTTCTCTGCTGCCGCTGCGTTCGTTCCCCACCATTACTTATTCCGTTGAAGCGCTTCTCTAATTGTTTACTTTATATAATTAATATCTAATTAACGGTGGGTCAGGTGCAAAAATGTCCAAAAGGACTTTTCATCTTAGAATTTCATCCCCTATCCACTCTTTCAAAAAACTCCATGACTTTTGACGCAAACTGTATATATATGGAATAATATCTAAAATATTATACAGTCTGTTTTCAAAAGCATTTCTAATAGGGAATCAATGTTAAATAAATAAATAAAATATTTACTATAAAACCATACATACATACACATACTTATTTATTATACTTATACTACTAACTTGTGGTATGATGTTTGATTGATGTCATATAAGAGTGGGGATTTAGTGAAGCCCACATACGCACACACACACTACAGACTACAGAGTACCCCCACTAGTTTTATTTCTTTATGAAGCATTGTGTAGTTACTATAGTAAATAATATTTTACATTGAATCTCAATAGGGAATATGCATGAAAATTTTTTTTCACTTGAATTGAAGCATGTTTACTTGACAAATATCAAGGTAAAATTACTTTTTAAATAACTTTAAAAATAAGCGAGATATGAATGATTGAAATTCCCGATTAGACAAAGAGGGTGATAGCTCTCTTGATATGTTATGTGACGCCATATTACACTTTCACCATTTAAAATACACGTAAAACTCCGTTTTTAGTATTTTTGCAAGAAAGAGACAGATAATAATCTTTAAAAGCTTATAGCTTCTTTGATATTTGTCGGATTTTAATTTCGTTTTTAAATATTATTACAGTATTAACAGTATTTTCATATTCTGAAAATTAATGTGAAAAAAAATTTTCATACATATTCCCCATTATAAAATTTTGGAAAAAAAGAACGTTACTTTTAGATTCGATAGTACAATATAGATGATGCTGCTGGTATATCATACAAATATCTATCGAAAACATATTCATCGATAGTTTGAAAGTCGAGTTTGAATAAGAATATTGTACAAAAAAAAAAACGAAATACAACAAATATTGATTTCATGAATATGCATGAAAATTTTCATGCATATTCCCTATTAGCAAAGCATTCCAAAACAGACGGTATAGTTTGTTATTCCACATAACGTTTACTTATTTAAATAAGTATATAATAATACTTATTTGACTTTATTACTAGCAGAAGCAGTATGATTTGACAAATATTTTTGTTTAATGTTTTGCAACAGACAAAGTTTTATAAAGATAAATATTTCTCTTTTGTTTTTATGATCAATATAGTTTTTAAATATATAAACAAGTGACTTTATTTCAACTACTAAGATCTAAATCCATTGAAAAAATTCCGGAGCAGCTCCGTCAACTTCGAAACGAATTTCCTCTGAATAAATATATTGTTTCTCTTTTGGAATTAGATCTTAATCAAGTTTTAGTTTCCTTATATGCATGAGGACCGGTGACCCTACAGGGGCTACAGAGATATTTGTAGGAATCGAGAGACTAATGTATAGTGTATCTATCGCTGTCTATATGTCGTGTACTATGATATGGTTTTCTTTGTTACATATACATGAAGACCCACTCACACGACGGACGACAGACAATAACGACGATGTGTACATGCACGAGTAAGATACAACTATATAAAAATGATTGTAGTTAGAGAATGATAACTGTAATAGTTATATGTTATACAATATTGATTTTAATACAGATTAAGTGTGACAAAGTAAACCATATCATAGTACACTACACAATGTGTAGGGGGTGGGCAAATACTTTAAAGCGCGGGCCAAAATGAAATTTTCAAAATGTCTCCTGGGCCGGAGGACTATACCGCATATGCTTTGCACAAGCGGATGTTTTGGATGGAGTTTTTTCCCTGCCAATTTTTTTTTGACAAAAACACTAAGTATCATTTCAATTTGAATAAAATATGTCACGTAATTTTTAAAGAAATATTTTTATAAATAAATGCCTATTAGATAAACCAGTCAATGAAACATTTTATTTTGTTACTTATTTATGTCTTAATGATACAAATTATTTTATATTGACACATAGTTATTACAATTTAACATTTATATTGCATTTCGTAAATATAATAGTAAATAGAATTCAAAAAAGAAAAGAAAAACATCAAACGGTAAAATAAATATTTAAAGTTAATGCGAAACGTGAAATCTCGAATGTTCATCTGACATTATTTCTTCAAAATTGGGTTCCAAATCACTTGCAGCAATCCTTAATACCGAGTGTAGATTTTCGTCAGTAATTTGTGATCGATATTTATTTTTCGTGGAAACCATTAAAGAAAAAGTTCTTTCACAAATATATGTCGAACCAAATAAAACAAGGTATTTTTGAACATAGTTCAAAAAATGTTTGAAATGTTCATCATTCAAAGCGCCATAGAAAGCACTCACTTCGTTTGAGTGAAAATTTTCTTTTAGTAAAATATTTGATTGTAAGTCAATTAGTTCTAGTTGAATTTCAACAGGGGCTTCTTGCACATCGAAATTGAAAGGTTGGCTAATTAATGATAAAGGTTTTTCAATAGCTTTGAAATCTTGAAATCTTCTTTGGAATTCAGAATGCAGGTCTTGTGTTATTGTACTATATTTAAAAAAATCTGTATTTTTCAATGATTCTCGCCGTGCTTGCAATGAGGGGAAATGATTTAATAATTTATTATTAAAGTTTTCAGCAAATAAACTTAGTTTTGTCATAAATGCTTTGACGTTTAAGTGCATATTGAAAGCGAATTGTTTTTTCCCTTGTAGATTTATATTTAGTTCATTCAAATATTTTACGATATCTACTAAAAATGAGAAATCGTTTAGCCAAGCTCTATTTTGCAATTCAGGAAAATCATGTAGTTTTTCTTTTATCGACAAGAAGGATACTATTTCATCAAGCAAATATTGAAATCTGTCCAAAACTTTACCAATGCTAAGCCATCTCACTTCAGTGTAATAAGGAATTTCATAGAAGTCACTTTCAATTTCTTTCAAAAATTCAACAAACTGTCGATGGTTTACGGCACGTCCTCGAATAAAATTCACAACTTTGGTCACAACAGTAACGACGTGATTCAGTTTTAAAACCTTTCTGCATAGCACTTCTTGATGAATAATGCAGTGCAAAAATAATATATCGTGTTCTGGTTGTAACTTTTTTACTTTGTCGCGAATTCGTTTAAGTAAGCCTACATTTTTCCCTGTTAAACTAGGACAACCATCCGTAGTGACGCTTACTATTTTATTCCAAGTTAAACTTACTTTAACTAAACACTCTTCAAGAGCGAGAAAAAAGTCTTCACCAGTAGTTGTATCTTTCATTGGATGCACACTAAGAAGTTCCTCGCTAATTTCGCATTTCTTGTTAATGCCGCGAATAAATATTAATAATTGACTTGTATCAGTAATATCGCAGGACTCATCTAAAGCCAGAGAACAATAGGTAAAATCAGCAATTTTTGTTTTTAGCTGGTCAAGTAAGTTTCCTGAAATATTTTCAATCCGTCGTACTATTGTTCTTCTTGAAAGGCTTACATTTTCAAAAATATGTTTCTTTTCAGGACAACATATCTCCGACACTTGTACCATGCATTGTTTAACAAATTCTGCTTCAGAAAACGGCTTACATAACTTAGCAATTTTGTGTGCGACAACATAACTTGCTTTTGTTGTAGATTTCTCTATATTACTTTGTTTGGTAAATATATTTTGTTGCTTATTCAAGTTTTTTGCTAAGTTTTCTGCTACAGTTTGAAGTTCTTTTAATGAATGTGATGCATATTTTGGATGTTTTGTTGTAAAGTGCCTGTTTAAATTGTATTCTTTAAAAACAGCAATTGTTTCCTGACAAACTAAACAAATTGCTTTCTTATTTATGTTTGTAAAAAGATATTTTACCGTCCAAGCTTCATTGAAGTTTCTGCATTCCAAATCAACTTTTCTTTTTTTAGATTGACTCATTTTACAAAGGTCTACAAACCTATAATTTAATTAATACAATAAAATAAAACCAATGTTTTAAAATTTTACTTACAAAAAGTCCACTTTTTCAATTTTATATTTGCAAACTAATATTAGACTCGAACAAAAAAGAGTATGCGATCAGTACTAAATCAAAATTAACAATACACGTGGTGCGACCTGTCGTCCCTCGAAAAGTGAGAGAAGTGCAGCATATGCCGTACTCACAGGCATCGTCGCGAGCGACCCGTGTGAAACACACGAGGATTGTTTCAAGCTCACGACATCGTCCACACTAGTGTAGTTAGCCGACCGCCCATTTTATTAAGACTATTATATATACAGTACGCACACTAATAATGCTGATGTCAACAAAATCTCATAAAAGAGTTTAAAAAAATTTATGTGCGGAATTTTTCAACGGGCCGGATAAAATTAGCAAAAGGGCCGGATCCGGCCCGCGGGCCGGCTTTTGCCCACCCCTGCTACACATAGACAGCATTAGATACACTATACATTGTCTGCAGATTGCGTGTATTTTAAAATACAAGCTGTATATAAAAAATATATTAAATATGAAATTTTATATCCGATATCCTTTGGTATTTTAACGGCCAAGTTCGTTAGTTAGTAGAATCGTTCAAGAGGGCAGGGGTACTAACAAGAAAATGACAACACAAAATATATAATATCTCTCTTAATATAAGAAATAATTAGTTTAAAAAAGTTATTCTTTCCAGAATATTCATTTAAATACATTATAAATAAATCAAGTTTTGAAATTTTCACGGTAGGTTTAGCATTAAGATAGTAATAGCTAATGGGCACAATTATAGAATGTTCCAAATTTTTTCATACTTATTGACTGTCACAATTGTTTAGTTATACCAACGCAAAGTGAAGCCTTTTATAATTAAATATACGTGTCGGCATGCTGAACAGATACAACTTGACAACACTGTACGTCACTATACGTTGTACTATTCGACTATTCGAATACATTTATGTAAACAAAAAGTATATCAACTGGCGGAATATAAGCAACATTGGCGGATTGCAACTTAAAAAATGTTAGGTAGTATTTGTGTATACATATAGACAAGTATCGCATGTGTAACGTGTCTACCGGTACAGTTTTGGACTGAAATTATGGCTTGTTAGGCTAAACGTTTTTTCACTCTTACTATACGCATACGCACCACAACTTTTTGACAATATTGTATCGCGACAACTACCTTAAGTAAGGAACATTCTACTAAATTTTCCTTTCACATTTCGTAGCATTATGGCTTACCTTCCTAACATCCTTAAATGTAGTCGAAGCAATCACTTATAGTTTTTTATTCATATGACCCATTATTTGGTTGACATGAAAAAGTAAATACAATTAAAACTGTCTGCATAATCACACCCTTGTATGTATGCGACCGTGGGTATGTTAGCTACTACGCACCTAACTCACGTCGCATAAAAAAATATACCGTATGTGTTGGAAAGCATTGCTAATAGAGAATCAATGTTAAATATTATTTACTATAATAACTATACACAATATGCTTAATAAAGAAATAAAAATAGTGGGGATACTCTTTCATGTGTCTGTTGTGAATGCTTGCTGGACTGTTTTGTACTGCATGTAATGAGAGTGGGTTAAATATGTTCATTGTTGTCTTCCTAAGCTTAGCTTTACTTAATTGAAAATTATTTTTTGAATATCCCTTATTATTTGTATGTGGAATGTTTGAAAATAAATGATAGTATTCTAATAACGGTATAACATAAAACAACAATCCACACAAATTATAATCTACCCGGGTATTTTCAAGCACTTGAGGAGAAATATTCCGACAATTGTCAACAATTCTTTGCCTTAATTGTTTCAAATTTTCAGGCCTATTCCGCGAATAGATATGTGTTTTGAGTAAAACCCCACAAAAAAAAGTTGTTAGGAGATAGATCTGGCGATCTGGCTGGCCACTTAAATGTTCCAAAACCACTCATAAGACGTTCCTGGAAAGTTTGTTCCAGGAACAGCCTTACTATCATGGCATTGTATGCAGGGTAACCATCTTGTTGGAACCATACAGATTCCAGGTCTAAATTAGGAAGAGCTCTAACAGTTGGCAAAATATTATTTCGTAACAAACTCAAATATTTTTGAGAATCTAAAGATCCATCTATGAAGAATAGTCCTATAATATGGTCATCCAATATTCCAGTCCAGACATTCAGTTTCAGTATGTATGTGTATGTATGGTTTTATAGTAAATATTTTATTTATTAATTTAACATTGATTCTCTATTAGAAATGCTTTTGAAAACGGTCTGTGTAATAATAACTGGCACATTATCAAAATGAAATAAATAATATTCATATTCTATTGATTTTCCCATTAAAATATTATTCCATTGGTGTAACAACGCGTAGGTACCTCTGTTTTATGAACTAAATGATGATGATCAAACTATAGCGTGCTTGGTGGTTACTTATAAACTTTGGTATTTTCATTCGTGTAATTTGGATGTACAGGATGATTCAATCATTTTTAATAAGTCACTCAAAGATTATATGATGGTGGATCATATAAGCAGTAGGAGTTAAGCCATGAAAATAATCAAAAAAAATTTTAATTAACATTTTTGTTCCGTAAAAAAAATGAAGATTAATATTACAATATGCAAACTTTTTGGGGAGTGGCGTACACATCAGCCTCCGCTCTAAAAATACTTGGATGTCACGACAAGTTCAACAATATCTCATTTCTCCTGCTGGTGTCCTAATTAACACTACAAAATACCTACATGTATACGAATTGGTCAAATACATGGATTCTCCTCTATTTTGCTGCATCGTTGAGGGATCTGTCTAAAAGAATTATAAATAGTTCTTGAATCATCCAAACATTAATAATTGTGTATAATGTTTTGTATCTGTATTAAGTAACAATATGTGGTGTGATGATTTAATAGGTTCAACTTTATGAAAGCGTTCCGCCTTACTCGTGTTCTAAACTATTTATTGTTCCATAGTACATTGTTCAATTTAAATAAACCTTCTATTCCAGTTATTGTATACGTAAGTACAAGGTGTAACATAAAAACATATAGAAAATTTGAAAATGATATTCCTTGAATCATTCATGATGATTGGTAAAGATCCATTGGCTGATATCATGGATTATTAGTCCATAATACCTTATTGTATCCGTGTATCAGAGTCAGTGCAACAATAGTATATTACACCACAAGGGCAGAAAGTTTGACATTCCTGCACCGCGCGCCATATTGCACGAGGCGAAGCCGAGTGCAGGAATGGCGCGCAGAGCAGGGCTCTCAAACTTTCTGCCCGTGTAGTGTATACTATTTTTCTTTATCCACGGCCGAAAGTAAGTGTTATTTCTCCCTTTTACGTATAAAAATTAAATAAAATGTTGTATCTGTCAAAAACATTTACTGCAAGAATAATCAAAATTGTGAGAGATTGATTCGGTTCAGGTCGGTTCAATGTTATTGAACGGGAGTGTACATTGGTATACACTACACGGGCAGAAAGTTTGAGATTCCTGCACTGCGCGTCATTCCTGCACTCGGCTTCGCCTCGTGCAATATGGCGCTTAGTGCAAGAATCTCAAACTTTCTGCCCATGTAGTGTATACTACTACCGATGCATAAATGTTAGACTTTCTGCCTCGTAATCGAGGCAGAAAGTACGTACTTTCTGCCGTGGATAAAGAAAAGTATTTTTTTAAATTTTAATTGCAGAGTTCGCAAAAATCGTGTACATACCAATGTACACTCCCGTTCAATAACATTGAACCGACCTGAACCGAATCAATCTCTCACAATTTTGATTATTCTTGCAGTAAATGTTTTTGACAGATACAACATTTTATTTAATTTTTATACGTAAAAGGGAGAAATAACACTTAACATGTATTCTTACTCTATCATTGACTTGTTTACATAAATCAAAAATATAAAACTATCATTTCTTTTTTCATTTAAAAAATATACTACTTATCTTTGTTTATAAATAAATGAGAGAGATACAAAAGTGAGGAGTTTTATGAAATGTAAGAAAGTTAACATTTCAGGTTGGTTCAATATTATTGAACGGGAGTGTACAAGGATATTTTTACATTTTTCACTAACATCAGTTCAATGGGAGTGCAAATTCAGTACCCTGCGGTGGATGTACACTATGATATCAAGTTTGACACTGCGAGGAAAACCCAAGGAAAATGGCAACGGCTGGCCTGCCTATGCATTACTGGAGCTATGAGGAAATGCCCCACGGTGGCAATAAAGGTCATTCTTAATCTCACACTTCACCACTTTGCGGTTATGGGGAGCCGCAAAAGGCGCTTTCTTCATAATGGGAAAAGAGAGTATAGGATATAGGAAAATGTATCGGAAACAGAGAGCGTAAATACCGTTACTATGATGATCCTATCCTGGGCCAACCCGGGAATGCAATGATGAAGAAACATAACTTCGAGAAGCGATTCTTCACCAAGTTAAGGAATACGAGAGAGTGGAGCAGCGAATCTGAGATGTACTCACTTAAAGAACATACCATAAAATGGTATACCTATGGGTCAAAAACTCTCGAAGGAACTGTAGTATGTTTGTATGGACCAAGGGTCAAGCACTCTGATCTTATGGAAAAACTACACAACATCTTTCAGGCTGAAATACTGTCTTCGGAAAGCACCCAATTTAACCTAGATAAGAACTATCGAAATCGTGTTATACCGATCCTCTCCGACAGTTAAGCGGCCATCAAAGCGCTGAGTTCGAACGTCATCAGCTCAAATATGGTATGGGAGTACACAGGCAAACTAAAAAATCTGGGCAAGACTAACAAAGTTACCCGCCACTGGGCAGTAGGACATGTGGGAATACAATGTGATTGCGGAAGTTGATCTTATGGACCTCATGGGTCGCACGCGTAATAGTTAGAGATAAACCACCCTACAGCTGGCTTGCTAAAGAAGTTAATAATAATAATGGAGTTTAATCTCTGGTTTTGATACGCAACGGTCTATAACAGAGGTCAACGGTCTATACATTTTTATGATGTGAGTGGAGGATCAGGAATTCGTATGCAGAGAAGGAATTGGTAGGTGTGAGGCTGCAGCCGACTTTGATATCAACTATGCCGATATTCATCAGGAGTTCGTGAAGGAAACTGCAGAAAACCTTCACAAGCATAGCCGGTTACTTCTTTCTAGTCCATACGCCGACAGTTTAGTCAATCAACCGCCCCATTAATTTTTTTTTAAAAATTCACAAACTGCCGGTGTCGGGATTCGAACCCATTACCTCCCAGGTCCAAGTAGAAACACCGCCTTAACAAGCGCGGCTACTTGTTAAAGAAGTTATTGAAAGAATCATTCTTCAAATTTTCAGCATCGCTTTATGCTACACTCTGTATAAACTATAGTAGTTAGTATATCTTAGTATCCACATGTATCTATAGGTATTTATATTTTATATAAATATCGTAGTCATCTCCAATCTCCTGTGATATGGTAGCTTGAAACTAACAACTGTACGAAGAAGTTGATCATTAGAAAAGTTTTTCAGTTTTATATAGAAGAAAACAAACATCATTCTGATAATTGGATAAAATTTATAATCAATTTACATAACAGAAATAAGACATATGCTGTAAAATAAGTTTGAGAAGATTCAAAATGAATTTGGCCTGATTCAAACTACGATCTGGCCTGGTTTAAAGTTGCGATTCTTACCAACTTCTAGTGTATAGTTTCAGTTAGGATTTTAACTAACTTGCATTTATTTTATGGAACTTATAGGTCAAACTACATTATTAGTCCAGACAGTAAAACGCCAAAAGACACTGATATTCGAAAAAAACTATAGTTTTAAAATTGTCAGAGCTATGGAAATGATTTTTCTGAAGAGCAAACTTACACCGCCGGGAATAACATGGAGAAAATTTTGAAATGTTATTTTTTCAGTTCAAAAAAACTCTATTCGTATCACAAATATTGCTACTTAAATTAAAATTAAAGTAAATTGAATTTTGTTTTCTGTTGGTTCCTATTTTGTTGAATTTTGTTGGTTCCTAGTACTTGGACATATTATTAGTCAGTGACAATTTTTAGTGTTTAAAATTGTGTTATCATAAAGATTACAGGTTAATTTTTGGAAAGGATCACAGATAAGTCTCAATATCCTTCGATGGTAACTTATATACCAATTCAGCGATCACCGAAAGAGTATATGAACTACATACTTGTATATATTATTTGCTTGCTGTATAAATTTAGGTTTTCAATCACACCAAAGAGGTATAACTTCTAACGTACATACGTAAGTATACAAACCCATCTTATCTTTGTTTATAAATAAATAATATACAGAGAGTTACACAAGTGAGGAGTGTTATGAAATGTAAGAAAATTAACATTTCAGGACTGTTCATTTTTTTTGATCGGGAGTGTACATAGAAGTTATAATAATTATGTACTGCTTTCAAACTTTCAAGTTCATATAACACAGAAAGTGTTTTATCTGTTCATTCATTGTCACAGCAGTATCCGCTAAAATGTTTACATATATATTTGTGTATCAAGCTTTTAGCAAATAAATAACTTTCATAACTAGATAATTACAACTGTACTTTAAAATTGTCAGGGATGCATTAACCATATAAAGCTAAATAGGCTTTTGCCTTAAGCCCCTGTTATACTCCTAAATCGAAGTACAAATATCGTCAAAAGGTGAACTGTCACTTTAAAATTTCATAATTGATTTGTGCCTTGTTGATTCGGTTTTCGAAAAAAATGCTTCAGATAAAAGTTGTTATATATAGTATTATAACTATATTAGCAACTTTTATTCGAAACATTTTTCCGAAATCCGAATAAATAAGGCACAAATCAATTACAAAATTTTAAAATGAGAGCTCGACTTTTGAACTTCGATATAGGAAGTCATTTGTACTTCGATATAGGAGTAAACGATATAGGAGTATTATACATATATACTTGTATCGATTCTAGCCATAATTTAATTTTATAAACCAATAAATTTCATACGTAGCATTTTTGGTTTGAAACATCGTTTGCCAGTAATATTAGAGGCTGTAATTAAATAAATCATAACCAATAAAATCACTCATTCGAGACACTTTTTCTAAACTATATTAAGAAAGTATTTTTATCAGTTAAGTAAATTTATTTATATTTGCCAATACCTAAAATAGATGATCAAAGCTAGTCATCAATTTATACGAGAGATATATATTATTTTTAATTCAAATGAATTGAATGACTGCGCTTACCTTAGAGCGTCCTTTCACATGTTTACCACCATTTAATTGTATCCATGCATCCCATCGATGCCGATATAATGTTAAACGATTCCATTGGTTGAGTAACACTGTTTCTTCTGTTCGTACAACACCAATACCCGATCCACAGTCAAATCTGTTGCCAAAAATATATTTATTATTTATGATATCGGTAGAGTAAGCATTATATATAAATAAAGGGGCGAAAGTAAATTCCGCATTTTACACAGCTTGTATTTGTGTGTTTTTGTCAGTTTTAAAATTGCTGTAATTGAAATTTTAAACTTTAGGACTTAATAAAAATTAATACATCTTATTGTTCATATTAAGTTATATTTTTGATAAATTTCGTTGCAACGCTTACTATATGAGCATTTGGTTAAAACCAAGCAGCTTCACGTCATCGAAAAGTGCCTGAACATAATTATGCTTGAATACTCAAAATTTATTACGTAATAACTGCGTCAACTGCGAATTAATACAGAATACAGAGTGAATTATATTCCCATTGGATCACTGTGATCGCTGAAGCAATTAAGACATATATATATATATATATATATATATATATATATATATATATATATATATATATATATATATATTTATATATATATGTGTAAAATTCGACTGCGTATAGTTGAAAATTATTTTTAGTCTTCTCCCATCATTTCCATGATGCATTAGAAATAATATCTTCAAGGATTTTGTCTACAGAGATTTATTTATAAACCATGGTTGTAAGCCTAGACCATAAACCTGATAGGCAAAATAGATAATGATATGCCAAATTTTATAGGTGGGTCACGAACTGTTAGTTCCTGAATCGATTATTTGCTTAAAAAAGTGCGGAATTTACCCCTAAGCCAAATGCGGTTCGGTTAAATCTTATAATAATTTATTCGATATACCTAGGATATATATATATATATATATATATATATATATATATATATATATATATACTCGTATACATACAAACACATAAAAATTCATAAAATAGATGATGCCAACCCCACACAATCTACGAAATTGAAAATAGTTTATGGTTTTGCAAATATATATAAAAAAATGTCTGGCTTCAATACAAAAGGGTTAACTAGAAATTTGGAATATCTCTCTTAATATTTTGGTAAAATGGGAAAATTTGACATGAGTCAAGTTGTAGAAAATTAATTTTTACCTCAGTTTAATCTAATCCAAATATTAGTACCGTGGATGTCATTCCAAAATGATGGATATATCAGTATTGTGGAATTTAGTTTCATTCCATTGTTTAGAAAAATTTTGCAATTTTTGTACAATTATATTTATAGTAAAATAATATTTCAGGATTAATACTGTACACAGTAAATATCACAATTAATCATAAATTTGGGATTTTTAATGAGATTTGTTATAGCGTTATTACGGACAATGCCAATCAATAATAAGATATGTACAAAAAGCACTTAACGCCACAGGTAAAACTGTTCATTCAAACACATAACTCTATATTCAATATTACAAGCACATTTCAAAGTATAAAGCGCAGCGCATTCTATTATAAAATTCAGGTGAAGACCCTAAACGCAATACATTTGAGATTATTTCCAATATTATTGTGAATATATAGAGTTTCTCACTTATTTATAAATATGATTCAATTGGTAGAGTAAATATCATCTATACAAGGTGTTTCAAGGTGTCATACAAAATGGTTATGTAGATATTAATTAATTACAAATAACAATCAAATCAGTCAAGATAACTCCAATAAAAATCCAAGTAAAGTAAATAAATCCAGAGACAAAACATACAGTTAAATATTATTCACAGTTAAATTGAAAACTGGCGACAGCGCACAGTAAAAAAAATACACACATACACACTGTGAACGTCATAACAAATCATAGGATATTGTCAGATCTGTCAAATAAAGTCAAATCAATTACCACTGATATTTTACTGATACTTCCATTTACTGATATTTTACAATAAATACTTTTAAAATGTTTCAAATCGTTATAAGATTATTGATATATTTTATAACTTTTTTAAAATCCTAAATAAATTTATCAAATATAGTACTCATTTGACTCTAGCGTAGCGCATGAACGTCCTTAATACACGTTGTATGTATAAAAGCCTGTATGATATTTTTTAAAAGCGGAGTGATGCCAACAGCACTTTTTATAGGTTGCAAAATGATGTAGTAAACGATTGTCGATCAATTACATTGCTAGTTGAATATATGTATACTTAAAAGGAAAAAAATTGAACCAGGTTAAACATTCTAAGTACATACTGTGTGCAATGTTACATACATTCACAGCAATACGGTAAACTCAGAATGTGACTTACTATGTTCCAATATATTACATTCGAGTATACATATATATATATATATATATATATATATATATATATATATATATATATATATATATACAATATAATATCTTTATAAATGATAAGTATTAATAATGTGAACAAAATTTTGTACGTTTCTGTGAATTTAAACGTGTGTTACACTAAATTGAATTTGAACGTTGAACGAGCCGAACTTCAAAGAACATTATTTTATTTTGTAACGAATATTGTTATTTAGTAATATTATTAATATTTTGCCCCCTACATAATGTTTCAGCAATGGTGTATTTTACAACAATCATTTATGGAGTCTCTGAAAATAATGTATTGCGTAACCCAGGACTCACCAGTCCAAGTAGCCGAGCGGTCTAAAGCGTTATGCCTGCGCAGTATGGCTACTTTGAAAATGGGAGGTTTTGGTTTTCGAATCCCGACATCGGCAGTTTGTCAATTATTAGAAAAAAAAAAGGGGCGGTTAATTGACTAAAGTGTCGGCGTATGGACAAAAATGAAGTAACTATGCTATGCTGGAGAAGGTTTTCTGCAATTTCCTTCACGAACTCCAGATCAGTTTCGGCATTGTTCCTATCATAGTCGGCTGCAGTCGCATATCCTGCCAATTCCTAGTCTACACATAAAAATTCCTCCCACTGCACTCATATCTTCACATTGCTGGAAAATTTCAACATAGGACTCCTCGCGAACCTTCAGAGTTCTTTATCTCTGAACCTATTTTGTAGTTAATAATCTCAGCTATAATTTTTTACTGAACGTTTGTTATTAAAAAGATTTTACAATCTTTAAATCATCACAGTTAAATCGCGTGGCATTAGGTCATCAATTTCGGTAAAATTTTCGACACTAGAACTAATGCTGTTCAATGTGAATATTATTGGATTATTGTCATTATAAACAATAAATGTTGTCATAATCTCGAAACATAATTAAGATTCCGAATGTCAGATCCATTTCGATAGTTTGCCTTTATAATACTGGGAAATTAATGAAGAATTAAAGAACTTCAACATCTTGTATGTATGTTAAAAAGATAAAAGATAATAGAAAATGGTGTATAGATGAAAGACTCTTCCTTTATCCAGACATACTGGCACAGTTTAAGAAGATAATACATGGTATGTGTTTGAGAGTCGACACAAAGTGCATTGTTATATTATATAATATTTAGAACTTATCCTATTTTCAAAATGTTAATGCTAAGCATGTGTATGTTCAACTACTAAACACAATATCAAATGAGTTGTAAAATTTATGTAAATGTTAATATATTATTATTATTATTATGTTAGCATAAACATATTCGTGTTATAATTTGTTAATTTTAAATTACATTCTTCTGTATTGTTTGAGTTAGTTTAACTTTAGAAGATGCTCTCTAGAAATTTATGTTAATAAAATATAGTGTTTAGTACACAAACTAGTGAACTACTAGAAGTAGTGCAAGTAGTACATGCAAGTTTAATATAGTAAATACCTATTAAGGGAGTTCCCTGTCTTGAATTATTCACTGTCTTGAATAATTAGGATAAAAAACCGGTTTGCTTTTATTATAATATAGAACAAATACAAATACACACATATTTATATTTATATACAAATTAATGTAATTAACGCGATTAAAAAAAAAAATTTATTTAAGAAATATTTATCTTACTGTCCTTTTTTTTAAATTTCTGCCGAGTATTCATTCAATACAACAGATAACAGTTGGGCGGGCATGAAGTTTTACATGCTTCTTATGAGAGAGAATGAGAGATAATGATTACTTTGTTATTAACTATCTCGCGTTCTAAACGATCAAAAATTCTGATAATTCGGGATTTATTAGAAAATGTTATTAGCAAAATCTGTCGAAAAGTGATTTCATGCTGGTGGAACTACCTTAATGCAGTCAATCTTAAATTAAAAATCTTAACTTACGGTCGAAAATTTGTATTTATGATTGAAGAGTTTTAAGTCGCTATTCTGAAAGACATTAAAAGTCGCTATCCAGGCCAAAAAGTTTCTTTTCGAGCTTTATTGTAAAAAGTTACTAGTAAAAATTGAACTTTGTTTGTTAAAAGTTACTAGTAAATATTTTAGATCTAAAAATCTCCTATAAATTAATATATTAAATTGATTGAACTTTATGTTTAAGTGTATAAATGAAATTAAAGTGAACAAGATCATATCTATAATGTCAATATTTAATTAATGTGTATATAATTTTCATGCATATATTTACATTACGAAATTCGAAATAGAAAATACCATTTGTCAAGATGATATTAAATTGACTTGACGACCCTGATAGGGTCGGACTGGTGTAATGAACAACTCAATTTGATTACTTAATTTATTGACGCGACATTTATAAAATAGAAGAAACGATTATGTCTGGAAAAAAAATCGGCATTAAAAGTAGACATTTGTCAATGCTATTGTGTCTAGACCATTCGAATGGTTCTTTAGTTTCTATAAGTGGAAAAATTACAAATCGCAATATTTTTTATTTGACTAAAATTGTCAATCAAAAGCGTAGTCAGAATTATTTTACAGGGAGGGCAAAGCTCATTTTATTAGATTAAATGTACCTTAAAAGCAAGGGATGATTTTGACTTTGTGTCCTTAATATTTTTTCGTTCTTTTCAACCCTACTTTTCTGTCCATGGTCAGCAAGAAAAATTCAGATGGCTGGACTCATATGTATTTTAGTTTTTTTTTTTGAAATTGTTTTATCTCCCGAAGTTAAATGATAATCTCCCAAATGTATAATTCAATTTGATGTATTATCTGATTATTCTAGCGGGAGT
This sequence comes from Nineta flava, assembly GCA_963920215.1. NCBI lineage: Eukaryota > Metazoa > Arthropoda > Insecta > Neuroptera > Chrysopidae > Nineta > Nineta flava. Next base: position 13,235,982 of record OY986042.1, read on the forward strand.
TGTATCATAAGTTGAAGCTTTGCCCCACTGTCGATACGCCCTTGGTGGTTATAATAATACATTTTTTGTACGCATTTGGGATAAAGAAAATACATAAACATTAAGTTTTGATCACGCTTATAATTTTTCTTTTCATTTATGTCTTCTTGAGTTGTACTGTTGTTATCGTATGTTTTTCTCATGCGTCATCATTGGTGATTTTCCGAATATTACTCTATTTAATCAGAATATATTTCTCGGAATATTATTGTTCTTCTTGTAGGATTTTATCATGCGTCATCATTTCGCTACATAAAAACGATACAAGACAAACAATTCTGGAATTATAAAAATACAGACGAATTGAGAACCATCCTTCTTTTTGAAGTCGGGTTAAAAATGGGCAGTATATCCGTGACAGTTCAGTCTAAAACAACATTCTCATATTTACGTAAAATTTCTGTGACATCAGTATTGAATGTGTTCCATAATTTTCGTAGATACTGTACTTAATACTGAGGTATTGCATGTACATATATACCACATGCCGAGAATAGCTAAAAATTCCATATTTATTAATGTTTAGCTCTTCAAGAAATAGCGCAAAACCCGTTTTCTTGGATTCAAAAAATTCCTCATTAATTAGTCATACGAACTTATATTAAATTAGAAGTTACTTTTTAGCGAATATCCTGAAAGGAAATAGAGCTATTGATCCCGTACCGAAGTCAAAATTTCGCAAAAATTTCTACAAATGTCCATCTATGGACATACATATATATATATATATATATATATATATATATACATATATATATATATATACTTATATATATATATATATATATATATATATATATATATACTTATATATGTGTCTGTGATCGCTCTAGAGGTCACAATTTTAATATGATTGAAATGAAATTTGATATTTGAAGCGCTTTTGGTATTCAAAAGGTCAAGTTCGTTAATGGGTAAAATCGGACAAGGGGAAAGGGGGGTTTCGAGAGAGGGGTAAACATAAAATTTGACATAATATTCATAATAAACACCCATAATATTCAAAAAATCTAAAAGTTTATAAGCAGTAAAGTTGTAGGTACTAAGTTTTACTGTAATTTTGTTTCTTATCATTATTTCTGTTACCCTAATATTTACAGAAATATTGACGGTTTAAGATTGAAAATTAAATTCCTTAATATCTCTGTACACATTAGAGTTCGAACAAAAATGATAAGGTGATGAATTGTAGCAAACATGATTTTCTACAATTTTATTCCTTACGTTTTTTTCGATTTTTCTAACATTAAGACAGATATTTTATATTTTGTGTTTTCTTCTTTCTTTATGCCCCCTTTCCCCTTGACGTATGTCATTTATTAATAAAATTGGCCATGCAAATACTAAAATCATATATGACATTTCATTTTGATCAGACTAAAATTATCACCGCCAGAGAGTCATTTATATATTCTAAGGAAATTCGCTATGCTGAAGCAGTTCCTGCGTAACGAATTTTTTAATTTTAGCTCATGATCGTTTTGAGTTATTATGTTGACGGCCAGATACAGAGATAGACTGACAGGCGGACATTTTTTCCGATCAATATTTGTAATCGTTAAAAAAATGGGACTACAGAGTATAAACTTTGTGAAGGTATTCGCCCAAATTATATTATTATCGATCAAAATAAATTTAAATAAATAAAACAGCAAGAATGAAAATATAATGAAGATAAATCGTTTTTTAAAACTAAATTATAAACTAAATTTTTAGATAATTGAGTAGGTTGGTTGGTAGATATAAATATATAATAAAATATGTGGTCGAGGAAACGGAAAACGGAACGAAACTGTCTTTCATTCTATTCAATTTTATTTAGTTTATTTTTAATAAACATAGAACAGACGGATAAATGTGATTTGGTTTCAAACGCTCAAACATTGGTTCTATATCAGAAACATTTATATAATAACTTGATATCGATATTAACGTTATTTCATGTTAGATTCATTCAAGTATTATAATTGATGCGGGATAAATAAAGAAAATTTTTGTTGACTTCGAGTTAAGACAGATAGATAAATCTTGGGATATAAAAAGTATGTACTTCGGCCTTATGGCCCATTGTGTTCCCCTTCTACTTTTTTTTGATGCGGATCACTTCACCCATATCTTGGCAATAGCCAGGAGAAAACTTTCCTGAAGGTACATCTATTCGGGGTGAGATGTACCAAATATTTTGTATCTGGTGTAACCAAGAGATTCGCAGTTAATGTGTGTGTGGATAATTCTCCTTTGCAAATCATGGATCATCTCAATCACCTATTGTGTAAAGATGCTTTCGTAGGTAATAATATCTGGTGATGAATCTGGTAACTTTCCGAAATTGTATTCTTTTATGTTTGAATGTATCGAGGAACCTCTTGGATTCATTCCGAAACAGAATTTACTCAAGTTTTTGTTGCGGTATAGTTTCCCACTGATCACGGTGTTTAAAGTCTATCCACTCGTTTATCACTTGTTTGTATGCTTTTTTAGGGATTTATAAAGTTTTTTTTGGGCCACTGAAAGGTAATTTCACTTTTAGTCTTTAGTCCAGATCAGTTTAACGTTCTTCCGTTTTGCCATCTCCAGCAGTTCTTCTAGACAATCTCTGACTATCCCTCAGGGGTAGTCAGGGTTCTTCAAGATTATATTTCAGTGGTAGGCAAGTATGCAGAGTGGCAGAAAAGAAATGCCCTTGTAAAACTTTAGTACTTTTCTCTACTTCAAGCGACTTACCTCCTTCCATTGAATGTATCAGAGCAACGAAATCTGGTGTGAACTTGCCACAAAGCCTTTGTATACAGACGTAGATTTTTGATGATGAGATGTTGGCATGATTATTTTTTTTTTTCTGTAGAAAACCCCAATAGACGGTTCTATTTGGTTCAACTAAAATGTATTTTTATAAAGCTTAACTGGTCATTTAGTTACAGAATCCTAATAAATGTGAATGGTACACTTATATTGTTGTGTGAATAAACAGAAAATGAAGAGTATATAATTCTTTACATGTGATAGATTATAATGGAAGTTCTCAATACCGGAGAAAAACGAAAAGAAAATATAAAAAAAACCATGATGATTATAAAAAAGAAAAATATTATGTAGGAAAAAATATTCTTCAACATATATAAACAAGTTTTTACGAATGTCTGTTGTATTGTACTATCAACCACTTAAATGGGGTTCTTGATTTTTTTAAAATTTTTGCAGTTAATTTGTACAACATCCATTTGGTTTTCGAAAAAATCCTTCGAAAAAAAATTATTCGTCATTAATAACTTTTGTTCTAAACATTTTTTCGAAAACAGAATGGATATTTCCCAAATCGATTGTAAAATTTTCGAAAAATAGAACGCCATTTAAGTGTGTATGTGTACATTAACGTCATATAATTCTGTATGGCATAAGAAAAATAGTATCATGAATCTTTCATACGACTTTCATATACCTAATCATTTATACTTAAGGAGGTTCCAACACTGTGTTATACAATCACAGTACAACAAACTGGTTTGATTTTATTATAGCACCAATACATAAACACACATATACAACACATAGACAAAAACACTGTTCACATATACAAAATAATGTTATGTTGAAGATAAGGAATAATTTTAAACTTTTCTATTTCGAAAACAAAACGGTAACACAGGATATTTAAAAAAAATTTATATAATAAATATTTAGCTTTACTCTCCTACTTTTTTTTTTTAAATTTTGTCGAGTATTTTTTCTAATACAAGAGATAATAGTTGGGCGGGCATGAAGTTTCACATGTTTCTAATGAGAGACAGTGAGAGAGAATGATAACTTTGATATTAATTATCTCGCGTTCTAAACGGTAAAAATTCTGAAATTTCGGGATTTATTAGAAAACGTTATTTTTAGCCTGTGAACAAAACATGAGCAAAATCTGTCGAAAAGTGGTGGTATGCTGGAACATCCTTAAAATAGAATTGAATTGTCGACAGGGTGTAGAAAAAAATTTTAATCCATCTGTCTGTCTGTTCGTTTCCGCATCATGTCAAAACGTTTGAACTGATTTTAATGCGATTTTCATCTGATACAAAAGTAACAGCTGGGCCCAAAATCTATGAAATGATGCGATATATAGAAAAAGAATCCTTCGATACAAAAAAATTTTGCGAAAAAAAAGCGGTTTGTTTATAATAAGTATCTATAAATGATCCAAGATGAATCGACGACGGTATCGCCAAAACGATAATACGGAATATGCATGAAAATTTTTTTTCACTTGAATTGAAGCATGTTTACTTGACAAATATCAAGGTAAAATTACTTTTTAAATAACTTTAAAAATAAGCGAGATATGAATGATTGAAATTCCCGATTAGACAAAGAGGGTGATAGCCCTCTTGATATGTTATGTGACGTCATATTACACTTTCACCATTTAAAATACACGTAAAACTCCGTTTTTAGTATTTTTGCAAGAAAGAGACAGATAATAATCTTTAAAAGCTTATAGCTTCCTTGATATTTGTCGGATTTTAATTTCGTTTTTAAATATTATTACAGTATTAACAGTATTTTCATATTCTGAAAAATGTGAAACAAAATTTTCATGCATATTGTCCACGGGTGACAATCATTTACAAAGTCACGTGTCAACAAGTATGTTAAGAATTTTGAAAAACATTTCGCGTGCTAAAAGAAGCGTGGTCAATATTAATATAATAAAAACAAAGAAACTACAATTTTTACAGATATAAGTCAGAAAAAATCAGGTAATTTTAAGGTCAAATATTGGTATTGTTCAATATTTTATCCAATACAATATATCTTATGAACAAGTTAATAAAATATATTTAAAAAAAAAATGAATGTAATCAATTTTAATTATATTCTTTTGTAAATTTACAATTCAATTATTATGTCCTTTGAAGAAGCGATAACACAAATATTGTGTATAGAAAAAAAATATGGTGTGAACACCTCCAAACATCTGTATACAGATTTTTATGACCTTTAAGTTAAATTAATATATATCGACTAGAATTGCTGCCCGCCAAAGCTTTGCCCGCGACAATTGCAATTGTAAAGACCTTCTAGTACTACATATATAAGTAAATATAGTGAATAATATGATATCAGTACATATATACTACGTCATACAGTACATATACATATATCAGTACATATATCACTACATATATAAGTAAATATAGTGAATAATATGATATCAGCCTCAACGGACATAATGACGTCACAAGTTGTTTTTTTAAAATTTATTTATTTTCTATTAGATAAACAATTAATGCAAAATGGTAGAACATTTTATTAAGTATAATATTATCTGATTTTATTCAAAATCGATTCCAAGTGGTTTGTAAAAGCAGAAATTCCAATTTTACGATTCTAAAGATTCTAAATTCAAATAGGCAAATATTATTTATAATCTTAAAAAAAATGTACTAATAAGCAAAAAATAAGGTTCGGAAACTCTAAGATCGGATTGCATAAAATCGGATTGACATCCAGTTCTGAGCTATGTTTAAAGTCTCTAGCCCTTGGGGACATTTAAAATCGATTTCAAAATTTGTACCGAACAGAAAAACAGACGGACCAGAGAAAACGAGTTAATAAAACCGTGGTAAAAATCAGAATCGTCTGAGAACTGCCAGGTTAACTACAAATAACTAAGGCATATGGAAGTAACTGTATATAAAAAAAAGTTTGTAGGTATTATAAAAAAGTAGGAGCTTTTTTCTATACTTTTTTCTCCGAATGTTTACAGGATGAACAATATAATATTTGTCAGGATATTATAGACTTCAAATATTATAAATATTTTATTTACGATATAAATAAATAATTCATGATAAAAAATGATTGAAGAAAAAACACTACAAAGACATGAAACACGAACAGGTCACTTCTGTATCATGTTTCGAAGCGATTTGAAGTATTTTTTGACTGACATACTTTTGGTCGTTAGAATACTTGACAGATTAGGATAGGATTTAGTCGTCAAAAAGCTTCTTGTACCAAAATTCTTGTAAATAAAGATTATTAAAATAATCAAAGAGAACTCTAGGTTTTTTGAAATTACATTTCAAACTTTTGCCCCAATTCCTAGAACATTTGTTTGTATTTTATAAATACATATTTTGACTACAATGTAGTCATCATCAGTATGAATTAGCTAATCGTAACTATCTCTGGGATGTGGATTCAGAGATATGTTGCTTGTTGCTAATTTGGTGCGTGTCTCACAATGATATTCAAAAAGTTCTGCCTTTTATATGATTTGACGGAGGGTATGATCTGACCTGAGGATTATTTGAGTTGACTGATTAACGGATTAGGTGTGTGAAGATTCCCACCTATTTATTGACGGTATTCTTTGGTGACTATGTGGCGTTTGTTTTGTCACTACAGTGAGCGTATCGAAGCTAACCTGGATATTCAGGTATTAGATTTTTTTGAAAATGGTTTAATTTTATTAAATCAGAATTTGGAATTGGGCAAACTCCATTGATTTCGATATTAACAGACCATAATATCTATCCTTGAAACCTTCAGAACTACAACTACAAGACAAAAAATGTTGCTTTTTTTTAAATAAACAACTTTTGTTTGAAACTTTTTTCATAAATTCAGTGTATACCTAGTATTTAAAGAGTTAACCCAGTTAGTTGTTATTTTCACTTGTATGTTTGAACGCTCTAATCTCAGGAACTACAAGCCCGATTTGAAAAAAATTTTTTTGCACTTAGATTGCCCGTATATTGAGGAAGGTTATAGGATATAGGAAGGTTATAGCAACGATTAAAACCTAACTTTTAAACGGTGCAAGATAAGAGACAAAGTATAAAAAATGTTTATCCAGTAAAAACAAACAACTTTTGTATGAAACATTTTTTCATAAAACAAATAGTTTAGGCACAATTTTATTGATAAGCCTGTGCGGACAGCTAGTAAATAAAATATATTGACTGAAAAGTAGTAAAATATGAAGATTTGTTTCGTAATAGCTGTTTGAAAAGTATTAAATGTTGCAAGAGGCTTATAATGTCTTGTAAATATTGAATAAGTTGAAGATCTTCTTCCTACGACTTTTAATATGTAGTACTTAGTTTTTTTACTAGACAAAGATTCTCGCTTAGTCGATTCTGATATTTATAATATATATCTTTTTCTTACTTTATTATTTAATACGTGAGAAAATACAATTTATTCCTTCTTCGAAACAAAATCGAAAAAAAAAATCTTATTTCAATAAATATTGATAAAAAAAGATTAAACGTGTAAAGGTTTAAGTTTTTTTTCTCTCTTAAAGATAACGATCATATTTGATATCCTTTGTATGCATGTCATATCATAGCTGGCGGTACGGTGTGCTTGTATCATCATCATCCTATGCGATAATAATAGATCTAGTACTTTGCAATATCTAAGTATTTGTGGTAGAATAGTAGTCGAGTATTCTGTACTGTATTTAGAAGAAAGTGCATTTTAACATCTTGTAGAAGAAATACATATAGCCAATATCACATTTAAGATAGTGCAGTGCTGCAAAGTGGTTAAGTAGGCTACAAACGAGGAACATTGTGCAGCAAAATTAAACTCCGCCCACGAAATAGTTTGTCTACAGACGTGCAACCAAAATTTTGGGAACATAAACTTATTAGTTTATTACTTTATTACTGTGATCTTAAATATTCAATCACTTGTCATCTTGTCTCTATCTATCTCATTTAATTTGTAGTTTATTTATCTACTAGTTTATTTGTATGTATCATGTATCTCTAGTTTATTTATTTGTATGTATTTTGTAAAAAAATTTACGAACGATAGCGCCACTATGCCCGACACTAAGATGAAAATATCTCTAAATATATAAAAGAATGCTAAAGTGTATGTTTGTATCTTGAGCAAATATATAGGTATCGTAGCTTTTATGAAAACAAGTATTGTTATAATCAGTGCCGGAGCGGGTTTTATGAGCCGTTGGTGCCGATTATGTAATTTGGTTTCATATTTTTATTTCACGAAAATCCGTTGTGTAAATTGAATTTGAAATAGAGTTTTATTATTTTCAAAAATTTATTAAAATTTATCAAGTCCATAATACAGGGTGGGTCATTGGAATCCAGTGTTTTTGGAATTGGTAGTTCTCGGCCATTAGCAAAGGAAGGGGCATGCGGCATGTTACAATACATTCTTTGAGTCAAAGTATTTTATTAGAGTTAGATGCCATCTAACTCGGCTTGAGGCTACAACTTTCAGCACTTTTCAAGATGACTCAGCCAGTTTCACCTGGTTAATCTTGAGCACTGACAGGTGTGTGCAGGTGCTGCCTCTTATAATTGATGCCTTTAGATTTCAATCAAGGGTGGTTTTCACAATATTCACTTCATCTCTTCTTAGAATATGGGCTATCTAATTCCATTTGAATCACCTCACTGCTTACATCAATATGTGTTTGGAGTATCCACATTTCTACATTTGAAATAGTCTCGGGCCATTGGTGGTTCGTGATGCGCCTTAGATAGCAATTTATAAAAAAATTGTAGTGTACTCAAAAAACTCTTAGTTACCATCCACGATTCACATACGTAAAGAAGGGTGGACTTTATGTGCTAGTTGAAATTGTTCATTTTAGTACCTAGCGACTATAACTGACTGGGAGGAGACTTTCTGTATATTATTTTTATATATACACAAATAAATATATATAAAAATAATAACTTCGACAGAAGTAATACTGTCTAAATAAAAAATAAGAATGATATGAAAAAGTTGGCTGTTACGTCACAGTCGTCTTTGGTGTAGCGGAAGCATACTGGATTAGATATCCAGAGGCCCGAGGTTCGATTCCAGGTTGACGAATTAATTTTTTCATATCAGTATTTAAAATAAAAACATATGAATTGTATATGTAGGTTTATGACACCAGATTAAGAACTATGCTCACAAAACTAGTTTCTTTGAAAGAACTCCGGTGTATACGGGTTTCAAATTGTACTCAAAATTACCTAAAGAAATTCAATCAAAGGCTAAGCTAAATCAGTTTAAAATCAAATTAAAACAATATTTAACTGAAATAGCTCCATATAATTTACTTTTCTAATTGTACTTTTAGACACTTTGTATATTTTTGTTGTAGACGTCTTTTTCAAATCAAATTATTATTTTTATAATGCTGAGATATTTGTGATGAGGATTCAAAATAAATGAAGGATATGATAAAGATTCATTACGGCCCTGAATATATGTTACACACACACCACTTACAATCATAAATCCAAGGATTGAACGAATGAACCTCTTAGAATTATGTATGAAAGATGTGAAGTATTCGGAAGAAAAAAAAAACCTTAGCATTATGTTATTTTCATGTGGATGTTGTTGCTGTTGTTGTTGAGGTAGTCACCTTAACTAAGAAGCTACATTTGAATAAACGTATAATTGAGTGAAATACGAGAGTGCCGCCGCCATCATGCTTTTTACATAAGTACATATAATAATATACACACATACATATCTCTTGTTCATTGAAATATCGTTCTCGCTCGCGCTAATAACGACAGTAAGTTGGATAAAGCAGGATGACCTACTCAATGTCGTTGCTATTTCAGTTAGTACCGTTATACACAGGTTAAATCGTATTATATAACACGGAGTTAAAAAATAATGATAACAAATTTAAAAAAATCAAAAATCTGAGTGCTAAAAGTGAACTCAAAAACTATTTCAGGCTTAAATTTGGTAACATGGAATCGAAGACATGTATGTATGTATAGGTGGGCCTGATAGCTTTGACTACATAAGGCTGTCCTATTCAATTATTATTAATACTTGCGTTATTTACCGTAGACTTGTCTTTAAGAAATTTTTCGATGTCTTGCTTAGTTTTCAAAATATCGATCGAGTGATTCATTCTTTCACAATCGATATCTCGAATACTAAGCGATATATCGAAAAACTTTATCTTTTACTTTCAATTTTCTCGTCGCGTTTTATAAAAATTCGTGGTTAAATTTGGCCTTCGTAACGTAGAGCAATATTGAAAATAAAATGTGAAAAGAAAGTTTTTATCCCACAATCGGTATCTCGAAAACTAAGCCAGATATCCAAATATTATTTTAACTACAATTTGTCTTAACGAGTTCGATAAGAATCCACGATGAAATTGTGATGACCCATTTTGATTTCAATTGTGCTCTCGAGGGGAGAGAAAGGGACCAACACAGCTGCCGACAAAATCCAATTTTTTTTGTTATCTAGATTTGTGCAGTTAGTCTTTAGATTTCGCTAAGAAATTATTTTTTACATTGAGGTTATATTCAGATTATGATATATTACACTTTTCGCATGTTAACAGCAGCATATTTTTGTAATATTGGAATTCAAAAATACATTTTAAATTTTTAATTTTTTTTAGCAAATCTTACAATAAATTTTTTTAAAGATTTATTTACGTGATAAAAGTGATAAAATTTTTTTCGAAAATTTTCAATAGTATAATCCAAATTGAATTTTAAATAGATATTTGTACAAAAGATTTCAACAACTGGTGTGTCCCTAGGCTTTATCCATCTTCGCATATATTTTTTACCTTTTGGGATTTCACTTCATGTAACAACCTAACATTTCGTATTGGATCAATAATTTCTTTACTTACAATACTAATACTAACTATATGTTAACAACATAATATATTTTATGTTGTTATGTTGGACATTAACTGAAAACCCGTTGAACACGTTTCAAAATTAAGTTCCCTGATGCCAAGAATACTATTTTTGTTGTAAAAATTTAATTTAGTTGTGTAGGTCATGAATATATACAGAGTTAGTAAAAACTATCCGAAAACCAAAATAATGAAAAACTATGTTATTAAATTCATTGTACATTAAGCATAGTTGGGTGCTCATTTCATAAACGTTCTTATGTTGGTATTCTGAGAAAAATAACCAGTCTTCGTGAATTTAAAAACAACATACCATCGGCATAAAAACAATCTGCATACAAATAGATTTCGTAAGTACATGCTAAAACCTAGAAACTACTAAAAACTGGTAGTAAAAAAAATGTAGGGGTTTATTTGAGAACCTCCTTCGTTTTTTTCCTCAGTTAAAAAAACATTCAAATTGCGAAAAGATATTGAGTGCTTTCAAATAGTGTTTACACACAGAACATATATCGATTATGATATTTTTCTTTAGTGGAAGCGCTGGGAAGTCTTATTTTTAATTTTTTTGTGGCTAAAATTTGAAATTTTCTTTCTTCAAATTTATATGGGACTAACTTTGAAATAAACCCTATCCAACAAAAAAATTATTATCAAAATCAGACTACTCTGTAAAAAGTTATGCGTGATCATACATAAAAAAATATACAGGTTGAATTGAGTACCTCCTTCTTTCCTTGGTAAATCAATTCCACTAGATTCTATATGCCAAGGGTGGTCAACAATTGTGTGTATAAGAGTTACTTTTTATCTTAAAAATGTGTCGCGATCGACTTATACTATTTGAAGAATTCACTTTCAATTTGTTTTGGGTCAGGAAAATTTATCATGGAAGAATGCAATTTTTAGACTTGCTTCTTTGCTAATCTATCAATACCTCGCAAGAGTGAACTTCGTACTGAAACACCCAGTATATCCACCTACGTAAAAAATAACATAATTGTTTAACGAGTCAAAATTAATTCAAACTAGCTACAGATAAAGGTAGATTTGGAATTTATTTTATAGTCTTAACATTAATGGGAAGACTGAGTTTGCATGTCTGTAACCAATGAATCATAATTAGGTGTACATCCTGACAAAGATAATAGTAATGAGTCTTCAGTATGGAAATTAGTCAGGACAGAACGTTTATTAGTCTTCGTTAACTTTAAATTTGAAAATGCCGATTCACACAGGTATATAGAGCTGAAACAAGAATGAATATATTCGCTGCATTTGGTGATATTGGGATATTTTTCTCGGTTGACGTATTTCCAAGAATCTTCTTCATATTTTCTGGTTTATAAGATTAAATCAGTTTGTAAACTTATAATGTCATTTTAAATGCCTTTTGCCCCATATGAAATATGTTTGCAATTTTCTGGCGAATGCGTTTCACACTTAAATCTTTTTTTAAAGGAAAAGTTATTAAGTCAACAATTTCTTTATTTTTTCAAAATCTTAAAATCTTGCCTTGAATTCTTCAATTACTTTTTGTTAAGACATCACGAGTGGTCGACCAAAATTGGCTTCGCGCGATCGACATGTTGGCCACCCCTGATATATGCTATTTGAAGAGATATTGGAGGTGCAAATTTTATATACCCAATAAGATTTGAAAACCTTACGTACTTTTATAAATTTGGTTTAAAATAAATATAAATTTTATCATTTAAGAAATATTCAACTTCAGCCAATAAATAAATAAAAAAACTCAACTAGAAAATTCTAATAAAAAAAAATTATAATATATAGTTTCTTTAGAATAAAAATTCAATTATGCATCCGTAGTAACAGTCATTACTGACTGACTGGCGAAATGCAAAAAAGAAAATGTAAAAAAAGAAAGGTCACGTTATACTGTCGCCATGTAATGATGTTACATACGAACTTACAACAACGTACCTTACACTTACTACCAACAATATACAAACCGAAGAATCGTTATAGAACTTATAACGTATTCTCTTCAATTTTCTACGTTTCCGTTACTATAATGTGTTCCTATATACAAAAAGTTCCAAAAAAACTTGAGGATGAAATCCTCATTTGATGGTGTATAATAATTTCGATAATAAAGCAATACAAAACCAAACTAAGACATTTTTTCGAATACAAATAATAAATCTTCACGCCATAAAGAATACAAAAACAAGTTGTCACCATGGTAACAATGTTGGTAATATTCATTATTGTGTTGGAATATTAAACTTGGAAGTACAATCAGTAAATAATAAAGTAACAATAATACGAGTAAAAATAACAACTGAGAAAAAAGGAATATTATTTGTCTTTAAATTTTTGTTTGATCTCTTACGGTTTTAAAGATGGATATTTCACCCCCCCCCCTTACTGGGTGAGGCACGGTCGTTTACTCTTAGCTTGGGAACACAGATACCAATTTTCAAGTGTCACACAATTTTCCATTTTAAAACGATTTCAACACATTTTCGAATCTAAATCTTCATAAATGGAAACTGCATGTCATGTATATCATAGAATAGCATTTCTGATCATTTTGAATTGAGTATTTTAAAACTAACTGATGCGCCGTGTGGTGGCTTGAGTGGAAACTAAACGTATGATGGTAATACAGTTATCCATCTATAATGCATGTTATTAGCTGTTATTAGAGTATTTTTCCGTATAAATTAATATAGTTACCCCATATGAAAATACTGCTGTTGTTTTGATTGATTCTGAGGATATTAGCTTAATGCACAATAAAATAAAATAGGTAAAAAAGATTAATATATTTTTGATTTACTATATCGGTTGCCGAAAGCGTATGCAGTAATTTGAAACTTACATTAAATACTCGAAGTATTTGTAGCTTAAAATTTATTCCACCACAAACTTTAATTTCCAGCAACATGAACTTACCACTAATACATTGGTGTTGTTCGTAGTGCTTTTTGTATGGGATAGTTCATAGTATATTCTGTAGTACTACATTCTTCACTTACATTCAATGTCGTTATTATTATTATTATTATTATTTCTATGAGAAATGTAGAAAATAATGCATCATCAACATTATCATCATCACATGTACTACGTTTTAGTTTTTTTATATTACAAATAAATCTTTCTAAAACTATTTATAAAGAGTTGTGCATTGTTTTATGCATTACATTTTATGAATAACATGCATAATAATTTTATTTATTTATTCATATTCGATATAGAAATTATTTATGCCATAATTGAAATATTTTTAACTAGAATTATTTCGATTTTGAATTCTTTTAATTATTTCATGCTATCTAAATTGTATGTCATAAATATTTATGAAATTTTGCTGAATATTATTTGACTATTTATTTATACTACTGTTCGCCCATTGGTCGAAATTCGACTATAATCATTATTGAAAATTTGAGGAAATTTTCAATAATGTAATGTAATAATGTAATAATTTTCAACTTTTTGACAATATTGTTTCACGACAACTACTTGGAGTCAAATAACATTTTACAAAAAAACAATTAAAGAATATGTAAATAGTAAAGAAACAAACTAATAATACATTGATTTCAAGAGACTGAGATGTCATATGCGTTCCACTAACAGTAGCATCTGGTAGCACAGAGACTACAATCTCGAGACTGTTCCTTTAGTTGACAACGACAAGGAAAAAGCAAATACTTGCCAACATGGTAATAGTTACCATTCCATTATCTCAGTGTATAGGCAGTAAAATACAAGATATTGTGTAAAAATGTAATTGATATGAAAAAAATAAAATTGTTAACATTATTATTGTCCACATAAAACTAGAGGTTTAAACATTTAATTCAAATAATACTATTTTATACAGTTTTTTGTTGTTGTGTTGTAAATGTCTATATATGTATGTATATGTGTGTCGCTGTTCAATTCACTGAGGCATGTTGAAAGATAGAACCAGTAACTCGTTTAATGCCGTTGGGATCATTATTTTAACGGTCTGCTGAAAAAAACAGATTATATAATAAATTAGGTCTATGTGTAAATTTATTGTTTGGTAATTTTTGCATTTATTTAAACATTTTTTTTATATTGTTTAAATGTTGTCATCAAACAAATGTCTATAAAAATATTGGCAAAATATCTAAAGCCTTCCAAATGGTGCGAACCTTAACACTTGTTATAATAATACGTGATATACGCATATTTTCCGCGAAATTCCAGTGGATAAACAGACATTAATGGTTTGTGTTATAACGAATGAAAGCCTTCGTAAAATTTGTAAAATAGTCACTTTTGTACGAATCAAAATTGTATTTAGTTTGGGGAAGATCCTTCACTAGATCCGCGCTTGCAATAGTGATCAAAGATTGTTGTAGATTGTGTAGCAATATTTTTGATGCTACTGGATATATGCTTAGCAACGTGTCTCGTAAAAGCGGGGATAAACATTTCAAAATAAAAACTTTCTAAACTATTCAGTTTATGAATTTTCAAACAAAAGTTATTTATTTATAAAATAAAACTTTTTAACAAAAAATAGAACCGACGAAAGAAGAAAGTAACTGACAAGCAAAAAATAATAACTTTGTAAAAAAAAATTAAACCTTCGAAAAAAGAAAGGAAAAAATAAAACAGTAACCTTTTAGTCTAACTAAGTCCTACACTAATGGTAAATACGTAAATAATTTTGAGTCGGCGGTTTAATTTTTTGTTACAAAGTTATTATTTTTTGCTTTTCAGTTACTTTCTTCTTTCGTCGGTTCTATTTTTTGTTAAAAAATATGTTTTGTTACTGATATGAAAAAATTAACTCGTCAACCAGGAATCGAACCTCGGCCCTCTGGATATCTAGTCCAGCGTGCTTCCGCTACACCAAAGACGACTGTGACGTAACAGCCAACTTTTTCATATCATTCTTATTTTTGTTTTGACAGTATTACTTCTGTCGAAGTTATTATTCATATTCAAATTCAATTTCGGTTACGTAAGACAAACTGTAGAAGACTAGCGTATACTTTATAGACAAATGCCATTGAAATTTAATTCAATACTGATATGAAAAAATTAACTCGTGAACTTTTACGTATTGTTTATGCTTTGTAGTGAACATTGCCTGATTTTAAACTTTCCATACAAACGTCAAACACGAAGTACAAAACAGTTTCAGAATTCCCATTTCATGTCAAGTCTCTAATAAAATAAATCAACTTATTGTTAACCTTGCCAAAACACTGTAAGTTTATATAATTAAGATAATTTGATATAAAATGAATGCGACATTCTTCTTGTATAAGAGAAAACTTTTCCTACTTTCAATATTTTAATCTTTATTTACATGTGATAAAATATCAATAATTCAAAATGACTTTTATAAAATATTAATTGTTCATCTGTGACACGAAATAATAATTATTGACAGATTTAAATTGTTATTTCTAATTGAATCCATTCGCTTAAGTTATTATTATTATATATAATAAGGTCTCTCATATTATTACTTTGTGACATTGTTATTAATTAATCAAATGTTATGCAAATAGGTCATAAAGTTTAGTTAAATAACTAAACGATAACAATTTAATTTTATCAACAGTTCAGTTTTTGACATCGACAACGATTTAATACAACACCAGATAATTATTATATAGTTGAGTATTTAAAAACGTAATTTTTTTGTTGTTGGAAATATATGTTTTATAATCACGCAAAAAGACTATCAAAGATAATCAATGAGAACGCTTTAGGTATTTAGGTATTCTGCAGTAATAACCGCCCCATTATTAAAAATAATAATAATTTAATTAACAAACTGCCACCGTTGGGAATCAGCAATCTCCCAGTTTCGAATACAATGCCTTAAACAATAGGGAATATGCATGCAAATTTTTTTTCACTTGAATTGAAACATGTTTACTTGACAAATATCAAGGTAAAATTACTTTTTAAATAACTTTAAAAATAAGCGAGATATGAATGATTGAAATTCCCGATTAGACAAAGAGGGTGATAGACCTCTTGATATGTTATGTGACGTCATATTACACTTTCACCATTTAAAATACACGTAAAACTCCGTTTTTAGTATTTTTGCAAGAAAGAGACAGATAATATTCTTTAAAAGCTTATAGCTTCCTTGATATTTGTCGGATTTTAATTTCGTTTTTAAATATTATTACAGTATTAACAGTATTTTCAAATTCTGAAAATAAATGTGAAAAAAAATTTTCATGCATATTCCCTATTGGACTGGTAAAAGTTCATTTAAGTCCACTTCAGTCTGGATTGAGAAACTTATTCGTAATAAATAGAAATGGGTCATCGAAATTTTTTGGAATTCCACACCACTATTTTAGTACAGTATCTTCTTGTATCATTCAAATATTAAAAATTGAATACATAATAATAATCACTCCATTTATATTCACCAACAACCCATGTAGAGTTACTTTATAGAATACAATTTTAGGAACGTTGTTAACTCTCTATAGCAATATGTTTTGTTTGTTATGAAAACGCATGAAATAACACACAAATGTCGGGCACCATACTTACCCACATATTGATCGAACTCAAATAATATGTCTTTATACACCACATATACACTTAATATTTGTAGTAAGTACTAACATATAGTATAGTAGTGTTGTAGTAGAATCAAAACTTGTGTTCACCGTCTGGATATGTTCCCAACATTTAACCAACCAACCACATAATAATAAAATAGTTACTTGCTACACGTACTATAAAGCTACTCAATACATTGTATTTTATCGTGAAGACGTAGTGTTTGCCAATACTTATACAGTTGTATACTTATCTATATTCATCTATCCGATATACCAACCGATATATGTAGTGTAAGTTCGATTTGGCGTCCCTTTATAAGTAGCGTAAGGTCATGTCATCAGAAATGATGAAAACACTTTATAGGCCAGGAAATGGGTAGGCCAGGAAATGGTATTTACGAGTTGCATATTCTTGCAGGGCTGATAGCCCAAACGAAGACCTACTATTGTCCAACCACCGATTCACCACCCATTTTTTTTTGGCCACGCGTTCAAATTTCGCGAAACGGAAAAAAGAGGTTTTTGAGCGATAGCGACGAAACTGTGAATTTGACAGAAAACAAGTAGAGGAACCTTTTTTAGGTATTAACAAGACAAACAATTTAAAATCGATAAATTAGTTCTCTCGCAAAGTAATAAAAACTAGCTGAACTGGTCATTTCTG
Source organism: Nineta flava (assembly GCA_963920215.1). Classification (NCBI taxonomy): domain Eukaryota; kingdom Metazoa; phylum Arthropoda; class Insecta; order Neuroptera; family Chrysopidae; genus Nineta; species Nineta flava. The sequence goes on from OY986042.1 coordinate 13,253,899, forward strand.
AAATAACCAGTGCTAATGACGTCATTGAATCGACGCCATATTGAACTTGTGAGAAAACTGTGACGTATGATTATTTTGCCGGGTGTTTGCATCAGACTGTTTAGAACTTCTTTTTATCTATATCTTTACTAATATTATAAAGAGGAAAGATTTGATTGTTTGTGTGTTTGCATTGAATAGGCTCCGAAACTACTGGACCGATTTAAAAAATTCTTTCACCGTTGGGAAGATACACTATCCCCGGGTGACAAAGACTATATTATATTTTCCAACAAATTAGGGATCTTTACTAAAACTCCAATAATGTAACCAGAGGTGTAAAAAGGTGGAGGTTCTGGGAAGCCAAATAACATTTTAATTCTGATAGCGGAAGTGCCGGTAAAAATTAATAAAGTTGAATAATTCAGTAGTACGCTATCGACACCAAAAGTGCCGAAACAAATCTTGGAGTTCCACGGGCAACGCCGGGGAATTCATCTAGTACAAAATAATTCATTATTATTATAAATAATGGCATCTGAAGAAACTTACTTTTAATAGACGCAGAAAGTAGGAAATCTTACGCACTGGCCAGTGTATTCTTGAACGATTCAGCAGTATGGCGTCGATGCGTGACGTCATTAGCACTGGCCAATATACTGATTTATCTTTCTGAATACACCCATTGTTGCACTTTGATGGTTGTTTACCCCATGTTTGATATCATAAACTACTCTCACTGTATCTGCATGACAACTATATACTATTATGCTACCTACCTACTACAATAACAGGCATGAATGTATAGGTAAGTAAACCTTTCAACAAGGTTTGCTTATCATTAATATTTATTTAACAAAACATGTACGTATGAGTTTTACCTTTCGAAAGCAATTTGTTATAATGAGTATATTTTGGTTATAGATATATTTTTTAATGTGTTACGTACTGATGATACGCATTTTATGAGATAACAAACATCAGAACATCATCATATGGTTGAAAATGTTTTAAAGATAACATCATGATTTTTATTCCAGAACAGACTATTTATGAACATGAAAAAAAAATGTTCCGGAAAATAGCCTTGTGTAAATTCATAATCTTGATAAAATATGTTTCAAATATAAACCAATCACAATAATTTATGCTGACTTCAGGAAATTTACACAAGTGTTTTATATTCAAAGATTCACTAGTCCAAGTAGCCGAGCGGTCTAAGGCGTTATGTCTGCGCAGTATGCATATTTGGAAACAGGGAGGTTATGGGTTCGAATCCGGGCATCGGCAGTTTGTCAATTGTTAAAAACAAAGGGGCGGTTAATTGATTAAACTGTCGGCGTATGGACAAGAACGAAGTAACCGGCTATGCTTGAGAAGGTTTTCTGCAGTTTCCTTCACGAACTCCAGATGAATATCGGCATAGTTCCTATCACAGTCGGCTGCAGCCGCATATCCTACCAATTCCTAGTCTATTCACAAATTCCTTCCACTTTACTCACATCCTCACATCCTTAGGCATCACAATGGACCTTATGGTTGAAATACTTTTGCGATTCTTTGGTCAAGAAAATGAAATTATTGTAAAAAAGAAGTATTCTTCTTATTAAAACTCAAGAAGAGATAGTTTATGCAGCTTCTTTAAACTGAAATGTATATATTTAACTGAAGTATATTATTACTTCTTTAAAAAGTTTCATTTGTTTGGACTAAACAAATGTTTATTTTGGTCTGAAATTTTAGCATCTTGGTCCAAAGAAATCATCATTTCAGTTTAATAATTTTGAGATTCTTTGAGTCAGTTTACCTTAAGTTAGGATAATTTTCTCAAGTCAAAACTATAGATGTCAAGATACTTATTTTCTTATTCCAAATATGTGTTACCATTCCTATGAATGAGAGTCAGAAATTCTTGGTTTAAAAAAATTTTTCTTACTACAAGGAATTACTTCTATCAGTGTATATTGTTTTCAATGTAAACAAAAAAACTAGAACAGAATACTAAATTAAGAATGGATGTTTTTCTCGCTTATCTATTGAAAATTACAAATATAAACGCTGTTTTATCGTTTGTAAACACATGTAGCACTCACTGTTGGTCCCCCCGTTTTATCTATAACTAAAAAACGGAATAAAAACGATTTAATTTGAAACTTTTCATTTATACATCATAAATTAAAGGAAATCATGTAATTCTGATTATCTTTGTGAATATAAAAGCAGACATGTAATAATTTATTAACTTAATTTTCATATTTAACAAATATCGTGTTTCTTTCTGTCTATGGAGAAACAATAATATTTTAGTTAGCAATTTCGTTATCTCTATTACACTTCACAGAATACAATTTTTTGAAGAAAAAAAGAGTATTGGAAATATATACAGGTTGAGTTTTTTTTTAATTCATGCAGTTACATATTTCCGAAAATAGACGGAAGCGGCAAATATTATATTATCGAATGATAATTAGTGAGAACTTTTTGAAATAAAATTTCAAATTCGCCCCCTGGTGAAACTGTCACCAAATTAGTAACAAGTAACATATCCTGCGACAATATAAGAGTAATTTTAATAAGAGTAAAATTAACTGGAATAAATGTGAATAGAGGAAATTTTAACAAGAGCAATTTCAATATAATTTAAAATTTATTATATTTTAATCTAGTTAATTTTCTATTTATTTTTGTCTAGTGATCTCGACTTTATATCTATTTCTAATTGTCAAAGAGTAAATTACGACTAGCTAATTTATACTGATGATGACTACATTGTAGTCGAAATACGGATTTATAACACAAAAAACTGATCTAGGTAAAGGGGGCGAATTTGAAATTTTATCGGCAAATATGTTTCTTTTATTTTTACATAAAAGTTGCCCAGTTAAAAGGGAAAACAAAATGCAATAATTATTCTATCCTGGATAATTTATCCTACGGGGTAAAATATCATTTAAACAGTATAAGATATGGCAAATCTATAAATACAAATTAAAAAAGATGTTTATCTCATAAAAAAAAAACTTTTATATGAAACCTTTTTTCATACATACCATAGTTTTGGTGTAAGATATATATACAGGATGAGTGAAAAGTCATGGAGTCTTTTGAAAGTATGGATTGGGAATGAAGTTCTAAGATGAAATGTCCTTGGATATTTTTGCACCTGACCCACCGTTAATTAGATATTAATTGAATAAAGAAATCAATTAGAGAAGCGCATTCACGGAATAAGAAATAGCGCGGAATGAACGCAGCGGTAGCAGGGATACGTAAAAATTTATCTTTGTTTTTCTTCGAAAAATCTAATTAACTGAATTATTCAATTTTTATTAGATTTCTTACGATGAAATTTCATTAAATAAATGTTTATCAATTTTTTTTAATCGAAAACACAAAATTTTTTTCCCGATTGCTACCAAATTTTACAGGAAACCCGCTGGGCTAATCTGAAGATTCCTTGAAAATTTTATCAAAATCGGTCCATCCGTTTCTGAGTCCTTAGGGAACATACATACTACATATACCACATCGATTTATATATAATATATATATATATATATATATATATATATATATATAGATAGAACAATATTTTTAGAGTGAAATAAAAAGAGCCATTACAGTGATCATTGAAAAATATCAATGATCGTTATAGGCTCTACCAAAAATTTACATGAACAACGTCACGTAAAAAAATTGAAACTCGGCTTTTGCCTGTTATGTGGTATTAATAGTTCATTTCATTGGTATTTATTTACCGATTGTCAACACACTACAAGTGAGAGTTTGTACAAAAACAAATATTTCATTTTAAAAATAACAGCACTTTGGAAATGAAATGAGATAGAAAATTTTAACTAAATTCTAAAAATTTCAGCTGTTTCACGTTTTAAGAAAGAATCCCAAAACTAAATAAACACATATATTTATGCCCATTTATACATTATCCTTTTTTTTTGTAGTATATCCAAAAAGCTTCACGAATATGTGAATTTTTACCTCTACATAATCAGTTCAATTATTTGCTAATCCGTCCTAGAGCTATAAGAACGGTCAAGTTCGTGAATGGAGGAAATCAGACTGCCCTTCCGCCCCCAAGGATTGGAAAATATACATCTTTGAAACTGTCAGAGGCAGGCAAAAAATTTTAAGACAAAAAATGTTCATTTTTAAAAAATAAACAACATTTGTTTGAAACTTTTTTTAGCAGAAACTTTGTTTAGTATAAACCGGATATTTAAGTAATTAACTCTGTTAGCTGTTATTTTCACTTGTTTCTATATTTTCTGTTATAAACTGAAATTTTATTATAAAATGAAGTCACGTAATTTTTCAGGAAATTATTTTATCATTTGTGTAGCACCAGTAAGCACAAAGCTACGAACGAACTCTTTTACATATAATATAGTTTTTTTTTTGTGTAAAGTCAAATAAAAATAATTTATTCAAATGATGAATTTGTGTTCATTGTAAATTTTTGTAAACTTATTCATATTATTATACTTCATTCAAAATCATTATCAGTAAATTTTTAAAAATATTATTTGTTCACAAACAGAATTACAAACGAATTGTGTGTATGGAATATACAAACGGAATTGACATGTACGAAAATTCATCTATATATCTGTTTTTTTTTTTTGTTTGAAATATATATTACGTATATATATTCTAAATCTATATTACGAATATTGTAGGTGTTGTTTTCGATGTTAAGATTTAGTATTAAAATTTAGTATTTAGTATAAAAGTCCATATCGAAATTTAACCGAATCTATACCTTTTGAGGTCCTCTAATATAACACAACCCATTTTTGGCCATTGGTGGGTCTGTGAACAAGATATCTCAAAAAAGAAAAAACAGCGAAATAAAACGAAATTAATAAATTTATTTATTTCACTTATGGAAGTGGATCGACTTTGTAGGTATATTTCGGTAGTGTAAAGAATATTCCATGCGATTCTTTCATCTTCTTAAAACGTATGCATTTCAGATATATATATATATATATATATATATATATATATATATATATATATATATATAAAGCAGGACAACAACAGATCACAGAAAACAATCACAACTTAACATTGGTACAGTAACAATATAACATTAGTTCAATAACAATTTAACATTCGTTGAAATCAAACAGTTAATACAATTCAAAAGTATAATCTAAAAGTTGTAATTTTTATCCAAAAATTATTAAAATAAAGTTTGCAGAAATATACATTTCAAGTATTTTCTTTAACACACGCACCCTTACACTACAATATAGCCTTTGGGAATTGAATGATATGTGCTAAAGCCATTGGTTAAACTCTGTAAATAGAGGACGTGTGAGTATTTCACACTAGTTTTTATTCTTTATACTCACAAATAAAATAAAAGTCAAATACGAAAATACAACATTGTTCTTGTTGTCTAGTTCTTATGAACTGTATTCTAATGAAGACAACTCAACCTATGGGGTGAGTTTGACTCTGAATGTGACATTACTAAGTCCGACCAACAACTTCCATGGTATAATATACAAAAATAATCCTACTAATATTGCAAATGTGAATGTTTAACCGATTTTGATGCGGTTTGTACCAAACGATTTATAATTTTACAGAATAAGGATATATAAACTATTGGTATTTTTTTTGCCAGACAAAATTAAAAAAAAAATATTTATGCCATAAAAACAAACAACTTTTGTTTGAATCATTTTTTCGTACATCCAATAGTTTTGATATAAATACGGTGAAAATTTGGCACACATTTTGTATTTACACCAAAATATTGTATGTACGAAATAATGTTTCAAACAACAGCTGTTTATTTTTATGAGATAAACATTTTTTTTATATTTAAATATTTTTCCTATCTTGCTTCGTTTAAAAGAGAGTTTGAACCACCCGAATTCTAATACATGGAACATAAAGTTTTTATAGCCTATATGTTTCCCGTTCGAATTCTGAACTGTCCAATGAAAACCTCAGACAATCAGTTGAGACGTTTTTAGTTGAGACATGGGTTAAGATTTTTTAGGTTGTATCTTCCTAGTGCTATTTTCTATCTAAACGAACGTATTATAAATAATTATTTCGTAATTTAATCTTTATGTCGAAATTGCTTCTGTCAATGATTCAAATTTCAAATTTTGTGTAGATCGTAAGAGTAATTGACTTTTATAAAGAGTAAACAAACCGACCAAGTAGCCAAGCTGTCTTAGGCGTTATGTCTACATGGAACTAGGCGGTTATGGGATCGAATCCCGACATCGGCAGTTTGTCAATTATTAAGAAAAAAATAGGGGGCGGTTAATTGACTAAACTGTCGGCGTAGGACGGCAAGAACGAAGAAACTGACTATGCTTGTGAAGGTTTTCTGCAGTTTCCTTCACGAACTCCACGTGAATATCGGCAAAGTTCCTATCTGAGTCGGCTGCAGTCGCACATCTTAGTCTACACACAAAAATGCCTTCTACTCCACTCACATCCTCACATCGTTAGGCATCACAATGGATCTTATGGTGGAAGTGTAGCCGCCAGGGCAGCCGCTACAATCTAAAATCTAAGAGTAAACATCAAATTTCATCTAAATTTCGTAACTAAACTCCTTTGTTTCCATGAGCGCAAAAATTGAGAAGAGTTGAATTATCAAAATCCCCACGTTCTACGCCCATGATATGACCAATGTTGATATGATTAAACAGTACCAAATACTACCAAAATAGCACAATCCGTTCTAATTATGAAAAAAAAATTTAAAAACTGCAACTTCATGAGCGTACGACGCAAATATAGCTCGATCGTCTTGTTTTAAGCCATAGAATAGGTGGTAAATCGTTGTAAAGAGCTTTTAGGGACACCGTGTATATAATATACAAAGAGATAAAATTAGTTGGAATGTTTGTTTCTGAATTAGTTATAAGGGCCTTAGAAAATTTTTGAGGGCAAAGTTGCAACGGGTTATGTTAGTACCTTAGAATATGGTATCCTTTTTTGGTGTTATTTAAACATTCAGCAGGGAAACACTTAACTAAAACTTTTTGGCATGTAATTTACATTAATATAATAATATCTTAAGGTAGTTTTTTTAACCTACAATACATTAATTTGATTAAGGTAGTTTTCTCTCGTCTATCCTACACATGTATAAAGACCTATACACAAATTTTCTGTCTTGTATTTATATATTCTAGATAAATATTTTATATTTTATTATACTTTTTAATTAATTTCCCCAGAGGTGTTCATAACGTCAAAGTTCAAATTTTATTATTAATCTTGAATTGACGTCATAGCTTTATTTTTTTAATCCAGTATTTTTATATAGAAATTTATTAATCAAATGATTTTGATATTAATAGAAAAAGGATTGAATGCATTTTGTTTGCTCCTAATACACTTTTATACTTTATACAGGGTGAAAGAGAAAGTATGCGCTAAATTTTGCCAGGGAATTGGCCATGGGAAAACTAAACGGAAATGACTCAAAGGTATTCATGATTCAAATTTCGAAACCAAATTTCATTTGATAGCTGACAAAACTGAACCGTTTTGTAAACCCTTATTAAAAAGATACTGGATGATGAGAATGGTGTACCAACATTGTCAACTTCCCATCTGGTGTCCTTGAAAACTAGAGACCAGTCTCGAAGACAACTCGACTATTCGAATGCAGTTAGTAGTAGTAGTAGTAGTGGAGGGGAGGCGGAATCCTGGCAAGTAGGCCTTTTTACCGATCCCTAATAAACCCATCCCCTTAACCTCTTCTATTCTCTATCTGGTTTGTTCTTTATAGCCTTGTGTTTGTTGTCGAACCTTCACCCGAGAATGGCAGGTCAGAGCTCCACTTTTGAAGTTTTACCTCAGCTTCCCCCATTTCAGCCGAGCCGAAGGTTAGGTACCTCTTTCTGGCTTTGTGGGAACATTCTGCCAGGGCGTGGAAGGGCGTATCATCCGCCCCGTTACTGTCTGGACAGATCGCAATGCCCCCATACCTCTTGACGGATAGACGTATTTTAAGCCTGCAGTGCCCGGTTAGCACTAGAAGGAGTATCTCTTTCCGGTTTTTCCAATAAGCTAGGTTGACCATGCGCCTTCATACCCAGCTATCATATGTTTAGTCTCTCTGCAGCCTGTTGTGTGTATCCATTTCCTGTTCATAGACTTATTCCACCTATTCTTTAAGAGCGGAGGTAGCCTGTCTCCTTGTTATTCCTAGATAGGTTTTCGGTACCTGGCATGAGAGTGCGGCACCTTTACGAGCGAATCTGGATGCAGTTACACATTTAATAAGAATTTTCGAGTAGTTTTTATGTTACAATAAAAAAATAAAAAAACAATTTAAATTTTTTTTGGAAACCTTATCAGGTGGTGTTCATTCTGCAATTATGCGTCGATAAAAACTGATCCGGAGTTCAAATAATTATTTGTTTTTTTGAAACATTCAAGGCCAAAAAAAGTTCGAGAAGGAGCGTACAAACGTACTAATGTCCGTACACTCCCGTTCAAAGAAAATAAACCAATCTGAATTGTTAATTTTCTTACAATATATAAAAGTCCACATTTTTGTTAGTCTAGTCTGTCATTCGATGGAATGCATTTTTTCGATTCTCTTTAAGTACAACACACCCATTTAACGCCCATTCAGTTCAGTCTTTTATTTTATCGTATCTTGTATTTTGAAATTGTATTATGGATTGTATATCAATATAATAATATTTAATGTAATTTATATTCATTTTTGGGAAAATTATATGAAGAAAAAAGAAAGGGGGCCAAAGATAACACAAAGCATGTGAGGTAAGAAAACCTACTAAATATTATATGCCTACATAAATAATTTTTTATGCATGAATACGTTTATATTTTTATTAAAAAAAAAAAAACAGAAAAATTCTATGAATTTTAATGTGTTTTTATTGTATATGTTTAAGAACACAAAATTTTCCACAACATAAATATACATGTATATATATATATATATATATATATATAAAAGGATATGTTTATGAAAATATGTATGATATATATATATATATATAGACATATCGACTTACCAATAAATAATTTTTGTTCCTAGCTAATGGAATGTGGGTATATTAATAAGTGGGTACACACATGACCACAAAAGTTGATGTCATTTTTTAAAATTTTATAATAATAATAATAAGAATAATAATAATAATTATAATATGCATTATTCGAGTGGCTGAAATACATTGTTGAATGCATATAGTTGATTTGTGCCTTTAATTAAAAATAACTACGAATAAATGTTGTTAATATATTTCTAATGAATAAATTTTATCCGAAGCATTTTTTCGAAATCCGTATCGACTTAATAAGGCACAAATCAATTATAAAATAATTATTCTGTGGTCCATACTACAGAATGCACATAACGTTACTGTGTTTGCAAAGATTCCAGTTCTTATATCGGTGAAATGAAAATAAAAACAAGTGAAAAGAACAACTAACTGAGTTAATTGCTTAAATATCGGTATATACTGAATTTATGAACAAAAGTTTTTTTCAAAAAAGTTGTTTATTGTTAAAAAAGGAACATTTTTTGTCCATACATATTTGTTCTATCTCTTACGGTTTCAAAGTTGAGCAATTTTGCCTATTTTGTCCAAACATGGTCCAATTTTACTGATTCACGAACATTTTAGCCCTACAACTCACAAAATTTCAGCTTGTTAACTCTTTTCATTTTTATCTTGTCCACAGAAGAACGGACATGCGGAAATGGCCGAATTAGGCCATTTTATGAACACCTACGGCAAACATTTATACCTGCGATCCATATTTTCTAGAGTTACAAAGTCGGGACTAAACTTAATATACCTTGTATACTTACATATACCGGGTATAAAAACTACTTTCTGAATTATCCTTTTATATATGAGAGTGTTTAACCACTATGAAAAATGAACCTTTTTAAATCCGCAATTGGGGTAAGAGGATGAAACATATGAACGAGTCAGATTTTTATTTTTTGATATCAGAATACATTTTTTCAGATAAAAGTATGCTTTGCTAATGCTTTTATTGTTATTGAGTTATTGAGTAATATATTTTATTGTCATTGAAGTTTTATGTTGTTAAGAAAACTTTGATAAAACTTTCAATCGAATTTAATTTGGAATGTGTATGAGAATACTGGTAACTTTTGTTAGAAATATTATTATTATAGTAAGTTTTGTTTGTATTATCTACGCTAAGTGTACACTGATTTTAGTTATTGTCTTTTCATTCAAAAAAGTTGAGTTTCATTAACAAAATACTAATTTTTGGTTAATTTTATAAACGTAATTCTAGTAGATAGCTGATAGATAGATAGATACTTAAAAGTATTGTACTTCGACCTTATGGTCCTATGTGCTCCCCCTTATATTTTAGTCCGACGAGATTCGCTTCTCCCAATGTAGGCAATAGCCAGGAGCTTGCTTATCAGGCATGCCTGAAGGTTCATATATTCGGGGTGAGATGCACCAACTATCCTGTATCTGCTGTAACCTAGAGATTCGCAGTCAAAGATAATGTGACTAGATGTTCCTTCCTCCTCGCCACACAATCTGCATACATTGGACCCGTTATGGAGTCCCATTGTGGGAGATGCTTTCGCAGGGGATAATGCCCGGTAATGAATCCGGTAACCCTTCGCAGTAGCATCTTGTTCAGCTTTCGTGCATCGAGAGATAGCCTCTTTGTTGCACTCTGAAGCAGTACCCACACGAGCTCCTACCGCGGTACTTTTTCCCAGTGATCACGGTGTTTAGCATTTGACCACTCGTTGATCATCTGTTTACATGCAGTCCTTAGAATTCCTAAAATAGGCTCTGAACCTACGAAAGGTATCCCGTCTCCCTTCTTTGCTAAGGCATCTGCTTTTTCGTTTCCTTCGAAACCACTGTGATCCGGCACCCAGATCTATATAACATTGTTCAGATTTTCCAGCTCCAGCAGTTCCTCCAGACAATCCTTGACTACCCCTGAGGTGACCTCAGTTCCAGACAACACTTTTAACCCCAGTAACGCTTATGTAACTATCACAGTTAAGCCTGACTATAGTGTTTCAAGTTATTATCACCAGATACCATAGTCCTAACGAACAAACACCAATACGTTTCCTCGTTTGACTACTGAACCCTAAAATTCATTAGTTTAAATACCATTTTACATGAATATCGAAGTTGAAACATTTTTTTACTGCGATAATCAATTCATTAAATTAAAGTGAAAATTTTCGTTAAGTGTCAACTGTATTCGCTCTCTAAATTAAAAGCGATCTACATATATATGTGAATAATATATGTACTATGGACCACAAAAGTTGATTTGACAAAAGTCAGTTTTTTCAATTTTATAATTGATTTGTGCCTTATTGATTCAGTTTTCGAAAAAAATGATTCGGATTAAAATTGTTCATTAGAAATACAGTTACAACTTTTATCTGAAAATTTTTCTCGAAACCCGAATCAATAATGTACAAATGAACCATAAAATTTAAAAAAATTGTAGCCAATTGTATCCACTTTTGTAGCCAAGAGTACTTACATGAAATGTAACCAATATTTAAATAGATTATGTGCCATTATCCAATATATTATGTATGTTTGTTAAAAAATGTTTTTTAATAAAAAAGTCGTAGTTTACCTGAATTCGACAAATCCTTGATGTAATAGTAAAGCCATAAAATCACCAGCCATATCATCACGTTCACCTGTTAAAAAAAATATTCCATCATACGCTTCAGGACGTATTTCAAGTGTTAATTGAACATGTTTATATGCGGCTCGTAATGCTGGAAATGCAAGCCAACTGTGGCCCGAAAATCGTGGTGAATGAACATTCAATTCTGAAACAAAATGAAATAAATATTACTTTTTTCATATAATTATCATAATTTAATAATCTACCGTCACTTGACCATGTTCGTGCGGTGGACCGTTACGGGCTTCGCCTAGATTAATTGTATGCAGACTAGGAAACAAAATCTATGGGGGGCTAAATTAACTGAGCTCTAAAATTATAATTTAACATCAATATCATTTTATGAATGCAAGAATAATAACAGATTTTTGTTGCTAAATATATGTTTGCCTAGTACTTCACACCGTATATTTGTTGTCCATCGATGCTCTGGTTCCCGAATTTGATGATTTATGCGCACATTGTTTTGAGTGCTTTAGTATTTACCATACCTTTGAGCCAATCGCGCGTGGTCTTCGTTTTGTTTCAATTTATCCATTTCTATTGGATGTTGTTGAAGAATGCGAGGATCGTGAAAGAAAGTGGAGGCGTGTGCTTATATGTGGCATGTTCGATTCACCTTCGAACATGGCACATATAATGGCTTCGTTCTTTTCCATACGCCGATATTTTAGTAAGTTAACTGCCCTCCTCCATTAAAAAAAAAATTGACAACCTGCCGATGTCGGGATTCGAACCCATAATCTCCCAGTCCCCAAGTAGACATTACACCTTAGACCGCTCGGCTACTTGGCTGGATTGAGAAACATAGTGCCTACATGAATGTTTTTGGCTTTCTTCCGGATAGGACCATATTTATTCTAGCAACGTAATATTTTATAGATTTCCTTAAAAATGATTAACAATTCATAATAGACAAATATGATGATACATACATAATGCATTACAAGTATAAATTCCTATACTTGTAATATTGTATTATATGAAAAGTCTTTATTAATGTTTTCACAGAAACAAACTACAACAAACTGCACTGCTAGTAGTGCTACGTAAATAGATAGTAAAGTAAACTACATATCACTAGTAAAGATATATTCATGTTGGTTCCGTCGGTGGTTTTTCAAATTTCTAACTTCTAAAATCTCATAAACTATTTATTTATGTATAGAACCGTATAATAATCAATGTACGAAATTATTTTAAATTATAGTTAGTTTAGACAATAGTCGAATTTCTTAAGGTAGTTCCAACATTGACTTATATAATCAGGACAAAAAATCGGTTTTCTTTTATTTTAGAACAAATACATATACATACATACACAGCACATACATATATTTATATACAAATTAATGTAATTATGAAAGAAATAAAATTTAAATTTTCATATTTCGAAAACAAACCGGTAAAACGTGATTAAAAAAAATTTTTTTATAAGAAATGTTTATCTTTACTCTCGTAGGTTTTTTTTTTTTTAAACTCTGTCGAGTGTTTTTTTTATTACAACAGATAATAGTTGGACGGGCATGAAGTTTTATATGCTTCTAATGAGGGAGAATGATTACTTTGTTATTAATTATCTCACGTTCAAAACGGTCAAAAGTTTAGAAACTTCAGGATTTATTAGAAAACGTTATTTTTAGCCTGGGAAAAAAAGAGCAAAATCTGTCGAAAAGTGATTTCATGCTGGGGAACTACCTTAAGGCCGTTTATATGCTAGATATAGTCCATTCATAAAATTTTACCAAATTAATAATAAAGCAACAAACTTGTGTAATTTTGCAAAATGTTTAAAATGTGCCAAAATAGTTTCAGTTTTGCTTGATTAAAATGATTAATCTAACGATAACACTAATTTTAAATGGGTTCATAAAATGACCTAATTAGGTCATTTTCGCATATCCACCTGTCTGTCTATCTGTCCGTGAACACGATAACTCAAAAACGAAAAGAGATAACGAGCTGAAATTTTGTATGTATCTAAAAAGTAAGGTTAAGCTTGTGTATGCGCAATAGCGGACCAAGGTTCCCCCGGCTAGACAGAAAATATCCATCCTTAAAACCGTTCAGAGATAGAAAAAAAATTCACAGAAAAAGATGTCTCTTTTTGAAAATAAATGACTTTCGCCTAAAACTTATTTTTATAAACCCAGTATATACCGCGTATTTAAGCAAGTAAATCCATTACTTGATATTTTCACGTTATCATTAAACATAGCTATGGATTCTTGCGAACTAAATCACCTTTCAAACAAACAAAAGCTATGCAAATTTGAATATGATTCTTAATTGTAACAATGAGCTCTACATATTTCTATGTATAGAGCTATGTAAGCTCCAATTAATTTTTATTACCAGCTTTCATTTTACTTCACATGTTTGTATGTTTAGCTTTGGAAATTTGCACATGAGCATAAGTCCCGGGAAAATGAAAGTATAGTATATTGTTCTATATAGATATAATTCACAAATATTCGTTGAAATAGAAATTTGGTGGAAGTGTCGCATACAAGCGGTGGGAAATTGAGTTTTTTAGTCTTAATTTACTAAAATTTTAGTGATGGTCATTTTCAATATTTACCAGATAGGTTCATTTGAAGAAATTTTTCCAAAATTCCATCATCGGTACAAAACCAATAGCCTACCATTTTCTTCGAAACTTCGAAATTTTTCAAAAAAATCGAAAATTTACATTTATTATTTGATAACACCCCTACTAAGTTTAAACTACTTAGAATTGAATTATTGCGTTAAATATAATTTCGAGCTTGGATGATTCTACCTACTTCCATGCACACTACAGCAATAATATTATTACAAAGATGAAGAATTTTCCTATATAGAAGATATATCCGTATAAAATATTAAAACCACATCATGATGATGATGATGATGTTGGTATATGTGATGGTATTATAAGTCTTCTATCAAAGGTATCCTTACTTTTATTGTTATTATTAAATTATTCTTTGTGTGTTATATTCAGTTGTGTCACAACAATCAACAACGTTCTTCATGCCATAGCAGGAGTTCGATCGTGTTCTAAGTTCTTCATATACGTTCTCTAACATAATCTTCTACGATATATGTTTTTGAAAATATATAAAAATAAAAGGTATTATTTTGGTATTAAAAGCAAGCAATAATAATCGTTTGTAAACAAAATATATACAGTGTGTCCCGTAAGTCATGTGAGTGAGTGTTTGCAAGTATGTTAGTCGGGAATGCATCTAAGTGTGTCTGCCGTACTATAGAATGAGCGTCAAATATGTTTGTTGATAATTATCAAGGTAATTTACATTATAACAATTACCGTGGTAACTTGGGGAGGATATAGTTAAAAAGCAATGGTTTCTAAATCAAAGCATAATTGCTTTTAGGAGTGTAGCGTTACAAAGTTAACCATTACCGCACTTTGTCAGCATGCACAGCGCCCAAACATACACAAAAAACAACGCTTGATAGAGCTGACATCCATAACGAATACACTCTAGATTATCTAATGTTGGAATTTGAAAGTATGGCACAAAACGGAAATTAGAAAGTTTTTAACCTTAATAAGAGTTAACTATAAATACTTTTTAAGTGAAACAACCTTATTGTATAATCGTGGGTATAAGAAATGCGCCATGTGATTTCACGCAGAATGACCTGATAAATACATAATATTATTTTTTATTTTTTAGGACATGCCCATTCACGAAATAATAAAATGCCCATTCACGAACTTGACCTTACAGTTTAGCTCAAAAACGCACATACGAAATTTCAGTTGGCTATCCGTTTTAGTTTTTGATTTATCGTGTTTACGGACGGACGGAAAACTTTGCGAAAATGTACTTATTACGTTTTTTCATGAACACCAAAATTTTTTTCTGCGATCAATATTTTTAATCGTTTCAAAGTCGCAACTAAACTTAATATACCTGGGTATATATTATATACCGGGTATGAAAAGTCGAAATACATATTTATTAACACAAGGCATGGTCCAGGAAATAGGGTAAATAACTTCTATAATGATGTTAATCTTATCGAATTATTCATCCAAACCAACGTCATAGTCATATACCAACATCATCTTGGTCTGGACTAATACTGCTTACAAGTAAATAGGTCTTCAGTGTGTTGATCTTCACTTGGAGTGAATCTTGTACATACATGTTGGGAATATTATAATATTTAGTTTGTCTACTGAGGCATGATTTAATTTAAGTTCAAATTTTGTGGCCATGTCATCAGGGAATTAAATATAATTTTGATATAATTTTATTATTATTTACTGTTTATTTATTTGTATTCTATTTTTAGTTTTTGGTTGTTGAATAATTTCTGTTTTTAATTTAGATTGATAACAAGAAAACAAGTATTTAAGGTAGTTTCAACAGAATTTTTGACAGTTTAGAACGCGAGATAATTAATAACAAAGTAATCCTTTTCTCTCATTAGAAGCATGTAAAACTTTATGCACGCCCAACTATGATCTGTTGTATTGAAAAAAACTCAACAGAATTTAAAAAAAAAAAAAACTAAGCCAGCAAAGATAAATATTTCTTAAATAAGTTTTAAAAAAAATCGCGATTCACTGTTTTGTTTTCAAAGTATGATAATTTAAAATTTTTTTTTCTTTCAAAAGTACATTAATTTGTATAGAAATATATGGATGTATGTGTTGAATATGTATGTATTTGTATTTGTTCTATATTAAAAGCAAATCGGTTGTTTGCCCTGATTATACAATACAATGATGGAACTACCTTATATATATATTTAATATAATAATTTTTTAGACTCGAATTTTCGTCATGATCATTAATTATTCAGCAGGGGCAATGGTTTACTAATCAAAATCGTGGTTAGATAAAGTGCGAAATAGTCAATTATAAGAGTCGAGATTCAAGCAGTATACTCGCTTTCAAAAAATTTGAAACATTCTGTGAGGTGTTATTGTTTGTAGATTTCAGTAATATTTACTCTTATGTGTCTTCTTGTCTCAAATATATTGTCGAAGAGTGTACATTCGAAAGTTCCACAGAATTAGATGCAAATGAAAGTATGTACATACACAAATTAAGAAAACAGATAATGAATTTAAACAATGACCCAATTCTAAATTCTGTTTAATAATATTAAACCATATTCATAAAATCTAATACCTGAATATCAAGGTCAACTTCGATACCCTCACTGTAGTGACAAAAACAACGCCGCATGGTCACAAAGGAATACTGTCCATAAATAGGTGGGGCAATCAAATAATCTTCAGATCAGATCAAACTCTCAGTCAAATCGTATAAAAGGACATAACTTTTTCAATGTCATTGTGAGACACGCATCAAATTTGCAACAAGCAACATATCCCTGAATCCATATCTGAGAGATAGTTACAATTAGCTAATTCATACTGATGATGACTACATTGTAGTCGAAATACGTATTTATAAAATACAAACAAATGTTCTAGGAATTTGGGCAAAATTAGAAATGTAAATTCGAATGTGTAGTTTGATGATAATCGATTCAATAGCTGAACATCCGAATCGATTTAACAAGTTTTCAAAAAAAGTTCTCCTTTGTGATAAGAGATCTACGTCCGTATGAAAATTTTAACTTCCTAGGCCTTATATAGTTTATGATATACAAATTTTAAACGTAACAGTTTTTACTATGTTAAAAGATTTTCTAAACCAATAAGCTTAATGCTTTAAATAGTTAATATTAATGTGAACACCACACTGGTTGTTATCGTTTCAAAACAGTAAAATACGAAAGAAAAAAAATGGGGAAAAACTTAATATACATTTGTTTGTATGTATGTGAAACGTAATTATAGCACCTAAGAGACCAACACAGAGATCAGACGTTTTATGATGGCATTATCGTTCTCTGTACAGAAAAACATATAGACAATACACTGTGTTCTAAAGTTAATCGAATGATTTTCTAAATAAAAACAACAGAGATTTTCTAAATAAAAGCTATAAAGTCTAGAAAATTTAAATTTTGTAAAAAGGATGTCCTTACCTTCAAGATGAGAAAATTTTGGTATAGGTGTTCATAAAATGAGCTAAGTAGTCCATTTCTGTAAAGTTGTCCGTCCGTCCAAAAACACGATAACTCAAAAACTAGAGTTAAAAGGTCAGGTGAATGCGCAAAATCGGACCACGTATGGGCAAAATGTGCAAAACGGTCTTCATTTGGAACCGTAAGAGATAGGGCAAAAATTTATAGACAAATAATGCCGTTTTAAAAATAAATAACTTTTGTTTGAAACATTGTTACATAAATTCAGTATAAACTGGGTATTTAAGCAATTAACTCAGCTAGTTGTAATTTTCACTTGTTATACCCAGTATATGTAAATATATAAAATTTTGATAATATAGAAATTTTGTGTGTGTGTGTTCTGGAGCAAAAAAGTAAGGTCAAGTTCGTTAATGGGCAAAATTGGACCATGTGTGGGAAAAAGGGCAAAACTATCTATCTTTGAGACCATAAGAGATATTACAAATATTTAATAACAAAAAATCTTCTTCTTTTTAAAATAAACAACTTTGGTTTGATAATTTTTTCCATAAACTCAATAAACTCAATAAAACCTGTTGACGATCATTTCAAAGAGTAATTATCGATTAAAAATCAAATTTTTAACACATCGTCTGATGGAGAACAGAATTTTTTTGTACATGAAATTATAATAACTATATTATTAAAGTAGTAACCATAATAAATAATGTTTATAAATATTCTTTAAAAATTGCAGTTTATATAAATTGCATTAAAAAAATGGTGTTGACGAACGTTTGAATAAATTATTGAATAAAATTACAAACAGTTTTTTGTTAGGTGGGTTTTTGCCACCATATTTTGAAAACTGTCGACAGCGTACAGTAAAAAACTATACACATACACACAAACATACAACATAGTTTATTGTCAGATCTGCCAAATCAAGTCAAATCAATTTCTAATTTACATTTACTGATATTTTACAACAAATACTCTTAGAATATAAATGGTTATAAATCGATGTAAGATTATTAATGATATACTTTTTTAAAATCCTATATAAATTTTATTAAAGGTAGTACTCATTTGGGTCTATCGTAGCACATGAACGCCCATAATGCTCGGAATACACGAGGCTAGTAATTTTAGGTTCTTGTAGACAGAACTATCTTCGTTTTTAAGCTGGCAAGCTAGTTAAGAAGCTAGTAAGCTAGCTTGAGAAGCCAGGAAAGTTGACCCACCACTGAATTTACTATCTTGACTTTGCTTACAATCTTCGTGTGGACGGTAAAGCTAGTACATGATCAGCTAGTGTATAGTAGTCACGATAGTAATTTTAATAGCTTAAAATTTCCTAGTATCGTGCAAACCGTTCCAGCTAGTACCAAGCTAGGATTGAAAGCTATCAAGGTAGCTGGGAATACCTAGAGCTTGCTATCCTAGCTTGAAAAACTAGCCTCGTGTATTCCGGGCATTAGTTATATGAATAAATGTGTTGCCACATAATTGTCGAACATATTGTATTTCTCATTGATTGAATGAATTTTAGACCCCTTTATATTCAGTGCGTATAAAATTGTCTTCTCCGCATCCATACATATTCCACTTGATGTTTGTTCATGTGATAGACAATGCTGTTACACGTCAGTAAACTTATTATAAGACGAGATGACGATTGGGTATTTGTTTGAAGATATTCGAAGATGTAAGATTTTCCGTGGATGTAATTATGGAGGCATCTGATATAAGATTTTAATTTGTGTATATGTTTGTCATTTGTGGACTACTCAAATTCTACGACGGCTGTGATTACACATACTTGTTTAATGTTTGCGTGCTATTTCATACATAATTGCTCTGGATGATGTCGATTTCTTGAAAAGTAAGTTTTATTGGCGGAAACTTAGGGCGGTATAAGTGGTAGAACAAAAATTGGTAAATAAAAAGTAAAGATAATTATAAACTGTTTATTTTTTTACCAGTCAAGTAGCTGAGCGGTCTAAGGCGTTATGTCTACTTGGGTCTGGGAGGTTATGGGTTCGAATCCCGACATCGGCAGTTTGTCAATTTAAAAAAAAAGTCGGTTAATTGACTAAACTGTCGGCATATGGACAAGAACGAATTAACCGGCTATGCTTGTGAAGGTTTTATGCAGTTCCCTTCACGAACTCCAGACGAATATTGGCATAGTTATTATCAGAGTCGGCTGTAGCCGAAGCACATCTTACCAGTTTTTAGTCTACACACAAAAATTCCTTCCACTCCACTCACATCCTCACATCCTTAGGCATCACAACGAACCTACAATCTATCTATCTAACTGTTTATTTTACTTTTTGCACATCCATAATTTGATAAAATTATAAAATGAAGGTTACTGTATACATACATATATGCTTTTAAAATCAAAAGTAATTACAGATGTTTGAGCCGAAATTGTAGCAAAACTATTCAATTTATGAAGTTTCATAGAAAAGTTGTTTATTTCAAAAAAAAAAAAATAAAAATTTTGGTATTAAATTTTTTTTCTATTTCTCACGATTTTAAAGATGGATTATTTTCTCCATGGCTGAATCATGCATTATCCAATTTTATCCATTCACGACTTCAATTTTACGAAGTCACTTTTTAGCTCAATAACACACATAAAGTTTCGTTATCTCTTTTCGTTTTTGAGCTATCATGTCAACGGACAGATATGGATACGGATGGATATGTGGAATTGGACTAATCAGGTCAGTTTATGAGCATCTATATGGGACGTTGGAACTAAATCGGGACTAACTTATAATACCCTGGTATATAATATATACTAACGGAAATGCCCGACATTGCCCGGGCCCCGAAAATTCTTATAGAAAGTGCATATAAAATGTATGTCAAATAATCTTCTTTTTCTAAATTTCGACACGTCAATTTTTTTATATTTTAAGTCAGAAAACGGCTATAACTTTGGAATGGTTTAGAATTTTAAACTTCTGGTAGTTTTTCTGGGGTCGTAAAGAGTCGTAAAGAACTGAGGGTCTTCTCCCATCCTTATCTAGGGTGTTCTCTCATAATTATTTCGCTATCTCCATTTTTCTCCAAACGATTTTCGTTTTACATACAGATCCACATAAAGGGTATAAAATGTGCGTAATCTTAGACAGTCTTACTATGCATATGTGGTTCTGTCATTTCAAACACCATATGTGAACACAACGGTAATTGGTCACAGCCCCCACAGTCGAAGAAACTGCCTACTCACATTACCAAACAATATACATTTACAATAAAACAGTAAAACATTAGATATAGTAGAAATAGAAACTGGTATACATTTCCTTTCCCCTTATAACAAACTACAAATCATTATTATAAAGGTAGTTTATAGTTTCCCTTTCGTAAATTTTCTTTTATTTTCTGTTATTTGTAACAGTAATAATGTCTACGAATGCGTAGTGTTTTACCATGCCTATATAGCAGGGGTGGCCAACAAGTCAATAGTGAAGCAAATTTTGGCCGATCGATCTCGATGTCTTGACAAATTGTATAAAAGAAGAATTTGAGGTAAGATTTCAAGATTTTGAAAAAATATAGAAATTATGGAATTTTCCTTTTGAAAAGGATTTAAATGTGAAACGCATTAGCCAAAAAATTCCCTTCGGAGCAAAAGACATTAAAAAAAATGAAATTATAATGTTACAAACTGATTTAGTCCTACAAGCCGGTAAATTTGAAGAAGATTTTTGAACTACTAATTCTTCAACCGAGGAAAATATCCCAATATCACCAAATGCAGCGAATATATTTATTCTTGTTTCGGATCTACGTACCTGTGTGAATGGGCATTTTCATACTTAAAGTTAACGAAGACTAAACAAAATTCTGCCCTGAGTAGTTCCCATACTGAAGACTCATTATTATTATCTTTGTCAGGACATACACCGACATGCAAACTCAGTCTTTCCATTAATGTTATGCTTTATCTGTAGATACTTTCAATTAAATTTGACCCGCTAAATAATTATGTTGGCTTTTACGTAGGTGGATATACAAGGTGTTTCAGTACGATGTGCACACCCGCGAGCTATTGATAGATTAGCAAAAAAACAAGTCTAAAAATCTTATATGATTCTTCCATGATAAATTTTCGTAAAAAATCACGAAAGTGAAATCTTAAAATCAAATTATCAGCCATACTGTGCATTTTTAAACACAACTTATTCATATGTAACTCGAACAAATAGTACAAGTCGATCGCGGCTCATTTTTAAGATAAAAAATTCGTTACGCAGGAGCTGCTTCAACTTAGCGAATTTCCTTGGAATAAATAAATTACTCTCTAGCGGTCACAATGTTAGTCTGATCAAAATGAAATGTCGTATCTGATTTTAGTATTTGCATGGCCAATTTTATTAATAAATAACATACGTCAAGGGGAAAGGGGGGCATAAAGATAGAAGAAAACACAAAATATAAAATATCTCTCTTAATATTAGAACAATCGAAAAATACGTAAGAAACAAAGTTGTAGAAAATCATGTTTGCTACAATTCATCACCTTATCATTTTTGCTCAAACTCTAATGCGTACAGAGATATTGAGGAATTTAATTTTCAATCTTAAACCGTCAATATTTTTGTAAATATTAAGGTAACAGAAAAAATGATAAGAAACAAAATTACAGTAAAACTTAATACCTACAACTTTACTTCTTATCAAATTTTCGATTTTTCGAATGTTAAGGGAGATATGTCAAATTTTGTGTTTCCCCCTTCCTCTAAACCCCCCTTTCCCTTGGTCCGATTTTACCCACTAACGAACTTGACCTTTTGAATGCCAAAAGCGCTTCAAATACCAAATTTCATTTCGATAAAATGAAAACTGTGACCGCTAGAGTGATTACAGACACATATATATATATATATGTATATATATATATATATATATATATATATATATATATATATATATATATATATGTCCATAGATATATATATACAAATTTTACAGATGGTGATTTTTGACATCTACAAGGTAGGATCGATGGACATTTGAAGAAATTTTTGCGAAATTTTGACTTCGGTACGGGACCAATAGCTCTATTTCCTTTCAGGAAATTCGCTAAAAGTAGATTTTATACACACGAAAGTTGGCCACCCCTGGACTATATAGTGACAAATTAAATTATCAAAAAGAAAAATGCTCATTACGGCTGTAGAAGTAATTGATTGAGATAATATTGTGTAAGTCGCCTGCAACGTTTCAATATTATGTATAGAATAATGAAATGATTCAAGTCAAAACTACTTACTTTAATTGTACATTGTTTTTAGTTTTTCCAGAACAAACTTTTGTGTAAAGTATAAAAAGATAGTGTGTGGGAGAAAGAGAGAAATATGATAAAAAGTTTTTTTTTCCACTTGTTTTATTAAATTTAAATTTCATCTATATATTTAAGTTTTGTCACTAAGAAAGTTGTAAACAACTCAGAGATACCTATCTACAATATGTTTTGTTATAGTATAACGCAATTTATAATTTTCAACAAACAATATATTTGCAATAAAACGTGATGGGCAAAGCGTTTTTCTTTTCAATATACAGAATCCGTTTTTTTTATTTAGCTCACCAAAAAATACGAATTTACTTTGAAGTAATTCTCACAAAGTTGAAAATTATTTTAATCACTTTATTTTACATCTAAATAGAAGGTGGATTTGAAGTTTGTACCTTTTTGTCTGAGCTTTACGCTTAACAATAAAAAAAATCGAAATTTTCGGAGTATTTTCTAGTTTTTCGCAAATAACTCATATAGTTATTCACCCAACGGAAAAAGCATTCCTTAATAACTTGTACAGTACAAAATTCTGTCCATCGATTCAAGATTCAAGTTAAAAAATGTGATTTTTTCCAACTTTGGAAATTCAGAAAATTGGTTTCCTCTTCTTGCAGCATTATAAATAGATTAAGGTATACTCCCGTTCAATTAAATTGAACAGACCTGAAATGTTAATATTCTTACATTTCATAAAACTCCCCACTTTTGTGACTCTCTGTATAATGATTCATTTATAAACAAAGATAAGTAGTATATATTTGAAGTGTGAAAAAAGAAATGGAAGTATAGTAAAAAACGTTTACTACAAGAATAATCAAAATTGTGTGAGACTGATTCGGTTCAGATCTGTTCAATTTTATTGAACGGGAGTGTACAATAAAATTATTCAACTTTTTTAAGAAATAAATTTATTTTGAAATTATTTAACAAATTAACTATAAAAATATTGTAAAGCGTTGTATACAATTTCCTACAAATAACCAATAATTAAAAAAAAAATTATAGTAATAATATTACAATAAAATAATTTTCACAATTAAAAATAATTAATTGCTTTCTAAATAAAGTAAAGATTTGCGGTTCAACATTTTGGTGAGTATGTATTTATTCATACTATATTGATTTAAATTTAAAAAAATTTGGATTCTATTTATCTGTAAATACAAATAAATGACGTTAATATCCAAAAAATAAAATAAGCTAACAAGCTGGTAAAAACATCAGCCTCTATGAAAAAAAAAACAACATTATTTAGGTATTGTAAACTCGAAAAAATGTATAACGAGAAATATCTAGACATTATGCAGACAATTGAGTATTCATTTTAGTAGGAAAAACTTTGATTACACAATCACTACTACAACAATAGTAGTTAAGAAGAGTATAGGTTCTATAACTTAGGTATATAAGACGTTAAATCATATACAGGTTGGTGAGTAAGAACTCGTATATACAAATATATACAGTGGAATAAGGCAAAAAACAGATTGAACCTCGGAATCAAAGGTTATCAGCTGATAATTTTTATAATCAAGGTTCGTCTTGGCTCTGTGTAGCTGACAGACCGCGCTAATGGTTGAATTCCGTGATATATAACACGCAATCATAGACGCAATCTATCGAGGTAAGGCAATACCTCAATCAGCGTTAAATCGTATTAACTTCCAAAACGAAGACTGTATAAGTGTTTGTTTATTAGAAAAAAACTTACATTACCGACATTTTTTTTTCAAATTGTCAACTTATATTGTTTTGGTTTGAGTCTAGTCTCAAACAAACATTCTCTTGGTTGAAAAACAACTGAAATGTTTCGATCCATCATATCGAATATTGATGCAAACAGACGTTTACACGCACTTATAATTCCAAAACGAACGTCATTTACAAGAGTATAGCAAGCGTTCATGAACCAAAACGAACGCCAATAAATTGCACTAATGAGCATGACAGCGCGTCATGCTTGA
Source organism: Nineta flava (assembly GCA_963920215.1). Classification (NCBI taxonomy): domain Eukaryota; kingdom Metazoa; phylum Arthropoda; class Insecta; order Neuroptera; family Chrysopidae; genus Nineta; species Nineta flava. The sequence continues at coordinate 13,278,889 of OY986042.1, forward strand.
TTACACTTATAAGCTGTCAGCAGAGTGCTGGCAGTCCCGTAAGCACCCAAAACGAATACATTCTATACACCAATGTTAACTAGAGCTATGCATAATGCTTTACTTAACAACCTATACATTCTATAACAATCGTTCATGGTTTTGTAGCATGTATACATATATACATACATATACTTATACATACATATACGTGTTATTCTCGAGGGTAAACGCCGGAAGTCATTTCAAGTTCACCTCCGTTGTTATACCAACAACACACGCATTTATTACGCTATCGTTATCGACTTTTCCGTGTTCTCTTTAAACTATTTACAAAATCGTTTTTTACAGGGTGTAGAGAAATCTGTTACTGGCTATTTAAGTTCTTTTCCAATTCTATATATCAAATAAACTTTTAAATAAAAAACAAAACATAACTCCCGGAAAAATTATTGCACCTATGTTTACCAATTGAAGCCTGTGGCTTGTAAAGTACGCTAAATAATCCTAGGGTAAAGCTTCAAGACTTTATATATAAGAACGTTTAAACACTCTTTAAACAAAAAACAAAATAACAACTTACTGAGTTGAGTGCTTAAATACCCGACATATTCTGAATTTACGAAAAAAAATTTCCAACAAAAGTTGTTTATTTTTAGAAAAGAAACTTTTTTTGTCAATAAATTATCTCATACGGTTTCAAAGATAAATATATTTCTCTAAACATCATTCATATTTTTCAAAAGTTTCAAAAATAATATGCCAACAATTTTTAAAGTGGTTGCAGACCAGAGGTAAATGACTACATTTTTGAGCTTTCATCTTTCAACTCTGGCCCTGCGATAAACATTAAGTTTAAATCACATTATAAATTTTCTGATGTATCGTTTGGCGTATATCTAAATTCCAACTCAAATTAAATTGTAATTTAGATGTCACGAGGTAATCAACGAAAAGATAAATCAATAATAACCAATACGAAGCTTTAAAATAATACCAAATCCTCAATAAAGCATGCGTTTTTCAGACAATTTACTGAATATGATATTATATATTTATCTTACCCTTCTGACAATATTTAACCATTCTAAAATATTTTTCAATACACTCTGAAAATACCACTAGATAATATCTTGAAAGGATATTAAAGAAAGTATATTTTAGGTTGGCTATCTCGAATATATATTTTTAGTAAGCTTAAGGTTATATATGTTAGTGTATATTTTATTGTATTTGAAATTCTTAATAGCGTTTTCTTTTGACTGTCCTCGTACGCACTAAGTGCACTCGAAGTATAAAATGTCTATTCGATTGACTATTATAGATTGTTCGCACTGAGTTTTTCGTTTTTGATTGACGATAGAGACTAGTACGCTCCGTCTTTCTCTGACTAGTAAGGTCAGAGTAAACACCATGGTGACTAGACATCTCCATGATAAACACCATGGATACTACACAAGGATATCGAACTCCATGTAAACAAATAATTGGCAAAAAAAAGATGTCAGTAGTGTCGCTTCTATGCCGGAAACAGTGGTATGCCGGAAACAATGGAAAGTCGCGAGTTTTAATTGAAAAACATTACGCATTTAGAGTATTATAAAAATTATTTGCAGCCAAAGTATTTTTTCAATAAAATACTTTTTTTAATAAATGATAAGTAATTTCAATTTTTCAATAAGAAATTAGTGAAACAAATTTCATACTTCAAAATAATCACTACGAAATAAAACTGGTTACTTGCTTATTTCACTCCTATTTATTATACTATATTCACTTCGGTACGGATTGTAGTAAGGATGAACAACTAGCGACGCTAGTTACTTCGGTATCCATGTGTAGTATCCATGATAAACACGTTCAATTCGGGAATAAATGGCCGCATAATTCTCGAGCAAGAACTGAGGTCGAGCATGACGTCATCACAGAGCATGCTCTCTCGTGCTTCAAAAGAAAACGCTATAAGTGAAGTTCAATGAACAATCAGTCAGTCCACTCTCTTTTTAAGAAAGCCTATTATAAACTTGCTTTCTTTTTTCCCTCAAACAATTTTTGTGAAGTTTTATTGTTTACGGTAAGTATGTATAGTAGAAATACGAATTTTACTAGAGGTAATTAGTCCAGAAACAAGATATAGTGGAGAAGTATTACTGAAGAGAAAAAAAGATTTTGAATTTAGGTATATATAAAAATACAATTGGTGCTGTCCCCTTTTTTAAGGATTCAAAGGAATCTTTTGTTCGGTTTTTACACAAATAGTGGTCATGTAAAAATTTTAGTGCATTATTAATAATTACCAGTTACATACGATATTGATATATAAGAAGGTGGGATTGTGCAAATCAAATCAATTCAGTTAAAATCATTGGTAGCGTGTTGAGTAATGTTCAAATATTCTAAAAATTAAAAAAAAATATTATGAAAACTCTCATCGTTAAATATTTTGGAGCGAAATTCAGTTATGAGTAATTTTAAGGATTTTTCTTGTATTTTAAATATAATTTTTTCTTTGACGAAATTTGCCATTTTAACGTATTTCCAAACTATTATTAGGTTGTCAAGAACTTCACGAAATTCACAATATTAGTAAAATGAATCCTCAGAAATCAGCTGAATTTTTTTGAGAATTTATCGTTGGAGAAATTTAACATGCATCTTCATAATATGGTGAAATAAAATGCACGATTCCGACTGTTTTTACTTCGAACTCTCTCAATATAGTCTGCACGGTTGTTTTAAAATTCGACACATACTTTCCTTAATTCCTTAGAAATATTTTTCCTTAAAACTTTGAGAGAATGCCCATCGGGTTGTTAAGTTTTTTGATAAAATATGCTTAAAAAAGTACATTTTTTTCATGGCCGCAGCAGGAGGTTATTTTTTGTGGTTCAGTTGGCATCCTGAGTACCGGTGGGCTGTTTGAAAGTCGTTTGAAATTATATGCTAGTATATGTATGATATTTTTTGTGACGAATGGGAACACTGACGACAACGGACAGCTGTTTTCAAAACGCGCAGCAGTACCAACATATTTTTTTTTACACATATAATTTTTTATATAGTTCTTTTCGTGCGGGTACCCGATCAGCTGATATAGTTGAGAAATGCATTAATCAATAAAATTATTTATTTACTAATATTTTGTGTTTTTTTCATTTACTTGTTGTGTCGCGATAACGATAAGGAAATATCGGTATTCTGAGATATATTTCAAATATCTTTCAAGAAAATCCGTATAATAGAAATAAGTTGTCTTCGGATGATTAGTGTAAAAAAGCAAAGTTTATTATAGTACATTATTATGCTTGAACAAAGCGTGAGAAAATTATTTGTATACATATTTACTATTGGTCGTTTGATGTATTTATTGGAATAAAATAGTCACGTTTTGTAAATCGTGAATGTTGTTGGAGCTAGAGGGACTTGTCGTTACAATATCTTGTATATTTTACTTATATTTGATCAAAAACAAACTATATTTTAAAGTTAGAATACAAAGATTTTCTTTCTATCACAATTGTCTAAATAACTGTATTTTATTTTACAAAAACACAAAGAAAATGTTTAAAAATTTTTCAAACATCAAGAAAGAGTCTCAAGTTTAATGCAGAAACAATATAATGTATGCCGTAGTCAGTTTAAATAATTCATATGAATGACTGACAAAACTAGTCACTAGGCACACTGACGGTCAGTAATGTTCAAGGCGGTTCGAAGGTTCGGAACTAATGAGCCAACATAGTGTTTAAAATTGTTTACTTAATTCTTCTAATAGTTATGCAAATTCGTTATTTTAGTTTATGATAATTGTTACTTATTTAATAAAATAAAGTAATGAAATGACTTCGTTATTTTTGAGCCAACTGGTTGTACAATTTCAGCTCAAACATCTGTAATTACTCCAGATTACAAAATCATATAAGTATAAATAGCATTTTTATACACAACTTTGCATTTTTTATATATAAAAAAAAAGTATATATCAGGTATTTGAGCAATTAACACATTTAGTTGATATTTTCACTTTTCTTTTGAGTCGCATTCTAATAAAAGCGTGGTTTTTAGTAATAAACAAATGTTTAATATGAGTAGTAGTGATTCTATTGGATAAGAAATCGAAGCTACATAAAAGTTATACTATGTGGGCTCGTATTGTCAAACCCTGAATTCCCTCACCCCCAAACTCGACTTTCAGTAATTTTCTTGTTATTCTAAAATAATGCTGTACCCCGATCATAATACATACGTCCCTCCCTTCATGGGGGTAAGTTCGTCGCTATAGTCTCGTTGATATGCCACAGTGTCTCTCTGAGATGGATATGCCTTACGGGTCTATAATATACTACATTGTATATTACATAATTTTTTTCCCATTTTCAATAATAATTCAAATAAATATTTTTAGTTTTTTTATAAATGGAATTATAAGAAAATAAAATACATATTTACACACACGCATGCACACGCTCTTAAATAAATATTAAATACCGGGTGTATATATATTTTTTTTTTTGGGGGGGGGGGGTATATAATAAATACAATAGAGATAATTTTGAATCAAACTGTTTTTACGAACATATTCCTTGTACACGATTAACTACAATTAACTCTCATGATTCGGCGATGTGTCGATTTGAATAAGTATTCAGTATTGTAAAGAAATTAGTTCGTATTTAGGGTCATTTAAGGCCAATAGGTACTATTTATGATGGTTTTAATATTCAGGTGCTCCTGGTTTTTTAGGACTTGAGTATTGAAACAGTACAGTAGATAGATCCTTGGCTACTGTCCATGAAGAAACTTGGCCTTACTTTTTCCTTCCTTTCTTCCAGGCCTTTCTTCCCTGGGCTTTGACTTTCCGGTTGCCGGACCCATTTTGGCGTAGATCCAGTATAAAATCGTCCAACCATCTTGGTCGTCCTACTTGTCTTGAGCCTTATGTTTCATTCTGCATTCTTTGCAGGTGTCCCAACCAGCGCATTCTTCTTTTTCTAATTTCAGTGACAATGTCCAGGTTCCTGAACAGTTGCTGCAATTCAAGGTTTGTTCTGATCCTCCAAACTCCATTGTCACACATGGGGTCCATATATTTTTCTTAAGATTCTTCGTTCTCATACTTCTAGACTTTTCCTATCCCTAGCCGTCAGACACCAACTTTCAGAGCCATACATTACTGCAAGCCTTATTATAGGAAACAAAGATATATTATCGAAAAAGTGATATTTGTAATCCTTTTTTCCAAAAGAGATTTTTGATGAATACAATCTACCTCTCATATCAATATTTATTTTAATGTAAAAAATAATAATTTTTCGTTTCAGTTATATGAATGCCGAAAACAAAACACTTGTAAAAACATGTCCCACAAGGACATGTATTCACATACATTTTGTATATTATTTTATATAATATTTAGGGTTTTTATTTCATCAAGAAAAACCCATATACGTGGTCGTATTATTTATTAATATTAATAGTATAGTACTACGGTATTTGATATTAATATCCAAACGTTATTTATGTAAGGATTATATGATTCATCAGATGTATGATTTTATAAAAGATTTTTTATTTATTTATATACATCATTAATATTTCATATAATGCTTTATTTTTAATCATTTAGAGTTTCGTTTTAGTTAGAATTTTTGATAAAAAAAATTATATTTTCGAAAAACAAAAGAATAAACCCTTTTATTTGTAGATTAGACACTATAAAAAATAAAAAACAATTTGCGTGGAATGATTTATGTATTTTTGAGAAGAGCATGATGATTTAATTTCAAAATTGTTTATATTATGCTTTTTCGTGCGTACATACGAACCAAACCGTAATTTTTTTTTCGAAAATATTCAAGATAGTATATCCGTGACAGTTCAGTGTAAAAAAAGATTCTCATATCATTATATTATCGAATGATAATTAGTGAGAACTTTAGGTTTTTGAAATAAAATTTCAAATTCGCCCCCTTTACCTGGATCAGTTTTTTGTATTATAAATACGTATTTCAACTACAATGAATAGAAAATTAACTAAATTCAATGTATTAGACTTAAAACATAATAAATTTTAAAATATGTTGAAATTACTCTTGTTAAAATTTTTTCTTCACATTTATTCCTGTTAACTTTACTCTTATTAAAATTACTCTTATATTGTCTCGGGATATGTTACTTGTCGCGTGAAATGGTTACAAAATTAGCGGTTAAATTAATGGTTACGAAACGAGAAAAGAAAATTAGAATATTCTATAATATTATAAAAGTGTAGAATATATTAAAATTGATTAATATTGAAGTAATAGTAGTATATTATAGAAAATTAAACTCTGTTTCAATATACTACCTTCGTGCATCTCATATTCTAGGGAGGTATAATATATAGACCAGTCATTAGTAGATTTTCATATAGCGTGAATAGATACTAGTATATTATTGTTTTTGTTAGTAAATTGGGTTCATTATTAATATTTTTTGTTCCCTAACTTATACACGCTTTACTAGAAAAAAAAGTATATAGACTATTTCTTTCTCAAATTAAAATAAAAAGACGAACTTGGTCGACAACAAAAAACAAAAAAAATGAACAGTGAGTAAATAAGAGAAAGAGATAAAACTAACTCACTGCATAATTTGTAGAATTGTATACACAATTTGGTAAATTTTGAAAACAAAATTAATTTAAGCTTCCGTATCCGCAAGAATCAATGCTTTTTAAAGAGCTTTTGCGGATGTGAAAGTTGCTTGTTTTGTTTTGCATTTCGGTTTGATTGTTTGGCCTTGAATAATCTATTTGACAATCGAACCAACAATGAACCAACCACCGACGCAAAGATTTAGTCTTATTTTAAACTAGATGAGCATGTCCGAGATAAATCTCAGTATGAAATATGCCATAAAACATTATCTCGCAAGGGCCGTACAATCACGTCTTTGAGGAGTCATCTAAAATCGATGCACCCCGGGATTAATCTATGAACCTCAGCGAAACAGGATGGAACCTGAATAGGTAGCGACATTGCTCTTTTTTAAATATAATGTACCAAATTTTAAATTTGAATACTTAAAATTTGATTATAAGATTATTAAAAATTCGTTACGCAGGAGCTGCTTCAACTTAGCGAATTTCCTTAGAATACATACACCACTTTCTAGGGGCCGGAATTCTAGTCTGATCAAAATGAAATATAACATAATTTTAGAATTTGCAAGGCCAATTTTATTAATAAATGGCATAAGGCAAGGGGAAAGGGGGGCATAAAGAAAGGAAAACCCAAAATATAAATTATCTCTCTTAATATTCGAACAATTGAAAAATACGTAAGCAATAAAGTTGTAGAAAATCAAATTTTCTACAATTCATCACCTTATCATTTTTGCTCAAACTCTAATGTGTTAAGGAATTTAATTTTGGATTTTAAACCGTCAATATTTCTGTAAATATTAGTGTAACAGTAAAAATGATAAGTAACAAAATTACAGCAAAACTTAGTACCTACAACTTTACTTCTTATAAATTTTTCGATATTTCGAATATTAAGGGAGATATGCCAAATTTTGTGTCTCCCCCTTCCTCTAAACCCCCCTTCCCCCTTGTTCGATTTTACCCATTAACGAATTTGACCTTTTGAATACCAAAAGCGACTCAAATAACAAGTTTCATCCTATCGGAATAAAATTGTGACCACTAGAGCAGCGATTACAGACACATATATATATATATATATATATATATATATATATATGTATATATATATATGTATATATATATATATGTATATATATATATATATATATATATATATATATAAATTTTACAGATGGTGATTTTCGACATCTACTAGGTAGGATCGATGGACATTTGAAGAAATTTTTGGAAAAATTCTGACGAGACCAATAGCTCTATTTCCTTTCAGAAAATTCACTAAAAAAATTATTACCATCTTTTTTTTTTATTTATGTAACTAAATTAAGCTTCTCATTTAAATCCGTAACTGCGGATGTGAGCCTAAAAATATCCGCGAGTTTAGTTTTTTTTTAACTTTATTTTTTTTAAATGCGCTAATGACTGGGCTATTATTGAAATATACTTAGGTTAAAGCATATTCTATAAAATGTTAGGAAGTACCTACCAGCTGTCGTACATATAGGTTGTAGGTATGTAGTATGTGTAGGACGTATAATATTATAAATCGTTCTAAACAGATTTATGTAGATTGGATACTATAGATTATGTCATTAAAGGTAAAATTATGTATAACATAAACTGAACTATATCTGATACAGCTACTAAGGGGCTAGAGCTACTAGTGTTTTGGAGAGTGATTTTCGTATGACTAGTGAGTGGTGGTGTTCTACACAGTTAAAGGTACAATAGCGAGACAGACGAACAAGTAAAGTGTTTGTTATATTGGTTAAAGTATAGTGTTTTTAACATGATGACCTACGATAGAAAGTAATATGCAAATCACTTCATAAATATTTAGATCATGTACTTCAACTTTTGTGAATATTCTAATTCTAACAACAATGTCGTCCGTCATATAAGATAAATATAAATACAATATGATACGGGATATGAATATTGTTACGAATAATATTGTTAAGAATTGAAAATATAATAAAATTAAAAAAAAAAAAAAAACTAGAAAAACATATTTTTATTGAGATATGAACTAAAAAATGAAAAATAATTTAAATAAAAATAATTTTGTAGACCAAAAGACAAAAAATGTAATTTAGAGTAAAAAAAAACTAAAAAAACATGCTTTTATTTACTTTTAGAACTAAAAAATGCAAAACAATTTAAAATAGAAAATAAAATAAAGAATTTGACAACATGAAATTAACTTTTATGTAAACAAAAGTATGGGGTGCTCTCTACTTACTCTTGTAAAAGTAGAGCCATTATAAAGACGTAGATAGATAGATAGATAGATTGTAGAGGCTCTGGCCTACACTTCGACCATAAAGTCCATTGTGATGTCTAAGGATGTGAGGATGTAAGTGAAGTGGAAGGAATTTTTGTGTATAGACTAGGAATTGGATGGATATGCGGCTGCCACCGACTATGATAGGAACTATGCCGATATTCATTTGGAGTTAGTGAAGGAAACTGCAGAAAAACTTCACAAGCATAGGCGGTTACTTCGTTCTTGTCCACACGCCGACAGTTTAGTCAAATAACCGCCCTTTTTTTTCTTTTTAATAATTGACAAACTGCCGATGTCGGGATTCGAACCCATAACCTCCGAGTTTCCAAGTAGACATACTGCGCAGATATAACGCCTTAGACCGCTTCGCCACTTGGTATGGTAAATGAAATTATAGTATAGGTACAAAATAAAATAACCTGAAACCCATTGTACAAAAAAAGGTTTGACGACCATCACGTTTAGTTTTATGCACAATAACTGGCACCAAACTACATTTTTTTCTATATAAAATAATACAAAAGGTCGTCTATCTACAACTCTATATCGGTGCTAAAAGATAGATGTATGTACGAATGGCGTCAAAAGTCGAACTATCATTTCAAAATTTTGTAATTGATTTGTGCCATATTGATTCGGTCATGGAGACTACACAACGAGACCAAACTCCATGTAAACAAATAATTGACAAAAATAAGATGTCAGTAGTGTTCCTTCTACACCGGAAACAGTGGAGAGAGTATAAGGCGCGAGTTTCAATTGAAAAACATGACGCATGTATGTAGTATTATAAAAATTATTTACAGCCTAAGTATTTTTCCAATAAAATAGTTTTTTTAATAAATGAAATGAAGTAATTAGTTGCAATAAGTGATAGTTAAAAATTCGTAAAATAATTATAAAATGAAAATAAATTAAGTAAAAATAAATTATATTAAAATTATTAAAATCAATTTAAAGATTATTTAATCAGATATTATATTAAAATTTTATTTATTAATAAGAAGTCTAACAAAATGACAAATATATATACTTCACTCCTATTTATTATACTATATTCATTTCGGTACGAATGGACAACTAGCGACCCTAGTGGCACAAAAAGTAAATATAACATCTACCATTACGTTGCCATATTTGGCAATTCTCCCGTTTGAGTTCGGTCTCCTTGTGTAGTCTCCATGGATTCGGTTTTCGAAAAAAACTTCGGATAAAAGTTGTTCATTATATATATACAAAAAACTTTTATTCGAAACATTTTTCCGAACACCGAATAGGCACAAATCAATAATAAAATTTGTAAATGATACCTTGACTTTTGACGACAAGTGTACTATACCAATTCCAACCTTCGGGCTTACCACCTGTAATTTTCATACAATAACTTAAATCATATAAATCATTTTAATATATACTGAAATAAATTATGCAAATAGGTACATTTAAGGATTACGTTTAAAAAAATTCCTGTTTATGGCAACATTGAAAAGATTGGTGAGGTGAAAAAAACTACTTGAATGTAAATTTTTTTTATTTTTTATAAAGGTCGATAATCCTTCAAGAGTGTTTTTAATAATAAAAAGCTTTCATCATACGCTTTTTACGCTTAATATATGCGTGTTTCGTTTTTTATTACTAGTATGGTGCCGCAACAATAGCCATTATGTTATTGTTTTGTTCAATAATCAGATATTTTTTATAACAATTTTTTTTTGAGATTTAAATATTTATCAATAGCCTATAACCTATAGTACCAGAAAGGATTGAAACGGATTATTTTGAAAAACAGTTTTGACGTGAATACGTTTTGATATATAGGCGGGGTTAATTCAAAAAAACTTATGATATCAAAATTGGGGGATACAGTTTGGTGTTGCAGATACAAAACTATCAGCTACATCAAAAATATAATTACACCACTTGATAGCTTAAGGATCAAATAATTTGTTACGCTTACGAATTAGGACTTGACGCATCGCGCGCGGTGGAGGGGAAGGCGCCGCTATGGACGTTCGTTTTATATTCAATTGACAGCTCTCGTCAAGATCTATCAATATATATATATATATATATATATATATATATATATATATATATATAGAAATTATGAAATTAAATTATGAAACTAATAGGGAATATGCATGAAAATTTTTTTTCACATTTATTTTCAGAACATGAGAATACTGTTAATACTGTAATAATATTTAAAAACGAAATTAAAATCCGACAAATATCAAGCAAGCTATAAGCTTTTAAAGATTATTATCTGTCTCTTTCTTGCAAAAATACTAAAAACGGAGTTTTACGTGTATTTTAAATGGTGAAAGTGTAATATGACGTCACATAACATATCAAGAGGGCTATCACCCTCTTTGTCTAATCGGGAATTTCAATCATTCATATCTCGCTTATTTTTAAAGTTATTTAAAAAGTAATTTTACCTTGATATTTGTCAAGTAAACATGCTTCAATTCAAGTGAAAAAAAATGTTCATGCATATTCCCTATTATGAAATGAACAGACTTAGAAACATGTCCAGCAAAAAATAAATCAAACCCATCAATTTATTACATATACAATTTATATGATATAAAAGCTTGTCGCGAGATTAATATATATGTTAAGAAAATTTACTGGATATTTTTCTCTCTCGGTGTACTTACAATACACTAAAAGAAAATATTACCCGTTACGTACACGTATTCACGTAAAACACACGGCTCGCCTTGTACGTAGTGGTAATTCATAAACCTTCACAGATATACGGTAGATCGATTTTATTAATTTAAGCGAATGATAATAATTTGTTATTCTTGCGTCTTGATATCACAGATATAAAGTTGAATACAAATGTCCTGCAAAACCAAACCAAAAATGTGTTTATTAGATACTTTTATTTTTGAAAAACGGTTAAAAATCCCAACAGACTGATAATTAAACTAGTGTACATATCCTCTCATTTTATGAGATTTTTATCACTGATATAAAAACGTGCGAAGAGTAATCATGAGAACGAAATCTAGAGCCTACCTGAGTGTTGTTATATAAATGTGTAATAATATGGTGTACGCAATAATATGATATATAGTTAAATACGGATCATATCAGTAGAATATGGATATAACATATTCATACAGTTGTTCTGATACCTAAATAATGTAAAGGGTACCATACATTATATATATATATATACATATATATATATATATATATATATATATATATATATATATATATATATATATATATATATATATATATATATATATATATATATATATATATAACAATTGGACCATAGGCACAGATACTTCCCAAGGTATGCTCGTACTAGGCTGAATTCGTCGCAATCCTTCGTCACTATCCGATAATAACTGTCTATGGTCACCATCTGATCAACTACACCTCAAAGGAATAACATGCAAGAAGATCTTGAGAAAATAAATTATATTTATGAAATTTAATTCGAGTTTTTCAACGGTATGGCTCATTATCATCTGCGGCGTCTTCCATTTCCTTATTATCGACTTCGTTTTACAAAAATAAAATAAAAATAAAATCTTGAATGTTTCTCTTAATCCTGGAAGAATCGAGAAATTGTATTAGAAAGTTTAGTTTCTTATCTTTTTTCTGTTACGCTAATATTTACAGACATATTTAAGATTAAAATCCTGAAAATCACTGTATATATTACAGTTTAAGAAAAAATTATAAGCTATTTAATTGTAGTAAAATTAATTTTCAACAACTTTACTTCTTATACATTTTTTGATTTTTCTAATATTAAAAGAGATATTCTATATATTGTGTTTTCTTCTCCTATCTCCCTTTTCCCTTTGACCGATTCTATTCATTTAAGTACTTGATTTTTCTAATACCAAAAGCTTATACGATACAAAATTTCGGATTATATCGGACTATAATTGAAACCGCTACAAAGCATACAAAAAGCGGTCACATTTTTTATGCACATTATGGTGTTCAGTATTTTTCTAAGAAAATTCGCTTAATTGGCGCAGCTCCTGCGTAACGATTTTTTTAAAAATCACTGCTAGACAATCCTTAACAATTATTTATTAACAAGTGAATGAAGCTTTACAAAGTGTTGTATCATTACGGAATTAAAAACAACACTGCAACTCTTTTAAGCTTTACTTTTGTTTTTACATTATCTCTAAAGTTCTCCAAGTACCTTACAAAAATAACTGTAATTAACATTATAATTTTAATCTTTATGATGAAGTATAAAATATTAAATAATGTGAATCCATTATGATTAGACTATGCGGTAGGCATTAAATGTACCATTAAATACATTGTATAAAATTATGGTGTGAATCACTAACACGACTTCTATATGTAATAATGATAAAAATAATAGTTAAAAAAACCAATGACCCGTATCAAAAGCGTATGTGGTCTCCCCGGAATGCCAGTTTAAACTTTTGGGAGTATTTTTAGTTCATTTGGCCAGTTCATTTCAGCCTCATACAAAAGCTCCCGGCGTATCTCCTAAATGAATCTAGTATATTGTCAATCACGACATCTCATCTGTGGTAAAATCTCAGTATCAGTATCCAGCATCGAAACCATAACGTCTATATTCTGCGTACATTATAAAAGTTGTAGCGGTAAGCTCCTAAAATCAATTATGCTTTATTTTAAAAACCATTGCTCCTCAACTACATCCTCCTCAAGCTACCACGGTAATTGTTATTGTAAAAAATTTCCTTGGTAATTATCAACAAACATATTCTGACAAAGAAATTCAAAGATATATATTATCTTTATTAAAATTATTACTTGAATGTCAGAATATGTTTGTTGATAATTACCAAGGTAATTTTTTTTACAAGAACAATTACCGTGGTAACTTCAGGAGGATGTAGTTGAGGACAAATGGTTTCTAAACGAAAGCATAATTGAGTGTAGGAGAGTACCGCTACAAGGTAATAAATTGAAACCATTCATTATTAATATACTAACGACCATGTACACTACCATTCAATATATTTGAACCAGTAGGTAACATTATATGCATATTTATTACTGAATATATGTATAATATAACATAAAGTAGCACTTAGAATGTGTCAACTGGTTCAGTTTTTATGAACGGGGTGTATTTATAATATAAGTTATACGATGAATTGTAAGTATATAAAGAATAATAATATTTACTTTTTTGATATTTGTCCATTTTACTACCTAAACCTACCTACGTCTGTGCGTGTTTGTGTGGGTGTGTGTAAAAATGGCTGCCTATTGATTTTGTAATTAGTCGTGACGATTCTTCCTCAGTTTTATTTGTTTAATGATTTTTAGTTTATTATTCCATTTGAGTTTAATAATAAACCATTACAAATGATATATTTAATTTAAAACTTTGTGTCTATCGAACCATTATCAGTATGGTTGCGTTTCGGTTATGTTATACCAGCAGAGGTGACTGGCGTATGAATAATTCGACATTGAAGCTATGTGCCTTAACATTTATAACATGTTTCATATGAAACATCATACACATCTTGAATGGGGATCGAATCCCCGATCTTTGTCTTTTTGAACCAATGCGCATCCCAGGGTTATGTTATACAAACGCAGGTGGCTAGCTTTTACTTAATTCGACATTGAAGTCATATGTCTCAACATAAGAAACATTATTTTAACATCAATGTATGCTATGCAATATCATACACATCTTGCATGGAAAATCGAACCTTCAATCTTTGCAGGGTTATGTTATACTAATGGAGGTGGCTAGCTTTTATTTTATTCGACATTGAAAATATATGTCTCATCATTAGTAACATTATTTTGAAGTCATATGTCTCAACATAAGAACACATTTCGAATGGGTATTGATATATTGTTATCCACCATTTTCTACAACAGTTCATCGAACAACAGTTTTATGAGGACCTGTGACAACCTCTCCCCCACATTCTACTCTCTTCTGCAGGAAGTTTTAAAGACACACCCTGTACAAATGATATGTATTAAAAAAGTGTATACATTCTATATATAATACGAAGATTTAAATCTGATAAAAATGGTTATTAAAAGTTACCTTTCGCAAAATCATTATTTTTAATATGTTTGTGTTTGTGTAATGTAAATCAATATTATATTAACCATTGAATGAATATATCTAAAATTAAAATAAAATGTTAAAAAAATATACGTTGATTCGTGTACATGTCGCAGATGGCATGTCGAATCCGCTATTTTACAAAACCGCTAGTTGTTTTACATGACAACTCCGTTATGTAAAACAACTGAACGACGTTTAGCTGTTTTACATAATTACTGAACTTTAACTCGTAATATTGCTTATTAACGTTTTGTATTTTTCAATGCAGCGGGTCAACGATTAGACGTTATGTAAAACAGCGCGAAATGTAACGTCAGATTGTAGATTTTAGTTTATATCATTATTATTAGTACTACTATTTATATTACCTACCAATTCTATATATTTTAAATATATTGTCAAAAATATTTTAAATATATCGGTCATATCCTGAGTTGGTCGGGTTTGCGTGTTTTCGGACTCCGCACTAAAAGGCGTTCTATATATTTTCCTATATCAAAACGCTCTTTGTGACTACAGATAAGCTATTCTGCATTACGTCTTAATGTGGGTAGCAGTTTTGTAAAACGTATTGCAATGACAATCCAGCTGAACTTCGTTCAGTTGTATTACATAACGGAGTTGTTATGTAAAACAACTAGCGGTTTTGTAAAACAGCGGATTTGAAATTCCATCTGCGACATACACATGTCTACTTTTAATCAGAAACTTCAGTATAAAGAGCTATCAGCTATCTACTGCTCTTGATTGAATTTTGTTTGTATATATCAGCTCTAATGACACTAAAAGAGTTGTCTCCGTAGATGAAAAAAAAAGCTCAATTTAATCAATTTTTATAAAATTAGAATCTAAATTTATGGACACCCGTAATCATTTGAGATTTTATGTACACTTGACCACAAACGTTGATGTCATTTTTAAAAATTTTATAGTTGATTTGTGCCTTATTTATTCGGTTTTCGAAAAGAATTTACGGATAAAAGTTGTCTATAATGAACAAGTTTTAGCCGAAACATTTATTCAATTATAAAATTTAAAAAAAAGTGACATTAACTTTTGTGGTTGATAGTACATATGGCCTAAAAATGAATATTTGTGGTTAGAACTCCAAATTCAGCAGTTGAAGAATGACTACATAAATCTAGCCATAAAGCAATCTGATGCTTAGTTCGAGGAATGGATGATATCAACGTTCAAAACATTCCTTCATCATTCGTTTTATTTACCAAATTGTTGTAAACTTAAAGGCCACAGTATTTTAGACAATATGAAAATCACAAAAAAATAATTCAACATATTATTATTTGTCTATATTTTAAGCGTTATAACACTATACCCTGTCAATTTCCATTAAGGATACGAAGACATAGTATGCAAGAACTAGCGTTTACTATATATACACAAACATATGATTAAATTTATAATTAATATTGATAGCAAAAATTAATTCTTGCACCAGGTATAGACGTCTGGACTTCTAGATTTCTAGCCCAGTGCTACCTTTACACCATGGATGGTATTGATGAACGAGTTAATCTTTTCCTATCATTGACAGTATTACTTTGATGTAAACAATAACTTATTATTCTACATATTATTATTTGTGTATACTGGAAATTGACATTAGTATTCACTTATTCTGTCTTTTTCCATTAAGGTTACGAAGACATAATATGAAAGAACTAGCCTCTTTTTTACTGGTATTATAATTTAGATGAATCGAAAATTTTATATCAGTTAGGTTATATTGAAAGAGTTAAAAACTACTTAAACCTTTTTCGGAGGTTCTCAAATTTAATCTATTTCTAAAATACGTTTTGTCTGTTAACCTTATTGGTAGCAAAATTAACACCCAGAAATAAAAAAGCAATAAACCAGCGAACCCAATTTTTGACGCGCTTTCTTTATAAAAAGATGAGTAGAATTAATTCGGGTTTCCGATGTTCTCAAACTTTTGCGAAAAACTTTTTCTGTGGAAGTAAATGAACATAATGACGTATTTTTCGAAGACCTAACTAAATTAATTTATAGAAACTTGAGCTCCATCAACATTCCAATTTCAAAATAAAAAGTTCGTTTTTAAAATACAAAACTTGAGTATGTTATTGCATTTCGTATCTTTATTTAATTTCGGGAACAATTTGGTAGTTTCTTTCTACCGGCAGTTTTGTCAACGGAGGATTTACCCATTATGGTGTAGGGGTTGAAATAGATAACTTTTATGCAAAAGACGCTTTATTCAAATACATAATCAAACTAGTAGAATACGTGTTATAAAGTTTGGGGTCACCTTTCAAAAGCACTCTACAAGATGTCATAAATCCATTAACTCTACTTTAAGCAATCGTAATACAAGAAAAACTGATAACCATTTCCAATATCTCTAACTGTTCATAAATTAAGACTTCACATTTTAATCAATGAAAATACGTGAAAGAATTTTAAATTATTGAATTATAAAAAAAAAAAAGGATCAAAATGTAATAAATTTTGTACCAGAAGAAGAAGTTTGAAAACAATAAATAATTTTTTCCCATTATTGTTTCTGATTCATAAAACTATAAATTTTTATGAAATTGATACTACATATATTTTTTTTTTCAACAAGAAAGATATTTTTACGTTTTATACACGATGTGTAAAAATTTGATGCCACACAATGGGTAATAAAATTATATGTTTGTATTTAAGATATAAATTTCGATTTTTACCCCAATTTCCTTGATCAAAATTTTTTTTATTTTATAAATACGAATTTCGACTACAAAGTAGTTATCATCAGTATGAATTAGCTCATTGTAATTATTCTCCGAGGAGATGTTACTACTTGTTGCTAATTTGGTCTGACGGTCTGCACCAAATGGTTGAAAGAAAATACTGATGAAAGTAATCTGTGTGAAAACACATTTTGGATATTACCAACTTTGGATATTACCCTGTGTATACAACAACCTCCTTAATGTATGCCAAGCGGTTTTTGAGACACAATGTATCATACTCACATTCAAAGATAATAACATACACACATATGCATTGTAAGTGTTTACATTCTTTTTATCGTTTCTCTTCGTTTGAATTATTTTCCCGTTTTTTTTCATCTTCTGTGAATCATGGGAAAAACCAATTTTAGAATTATTGATCTTATTTAAGAGACAACAATCAGGCGAATTCTTGAATTTTCTTTCTCATTTTTTTTATAGACAGTTTTACAACACATATAACATACAACTTAATAAGTATACTGGGTGGGTGGTGTTATGTGTGTGATGTTATACACATTGGGTAACATAAATTTCATGATATTGAAACCATATTATTATTTGCGTGGTATATCCATCTCTCTGTTTTTCTACTATTTATAAATTTATTTAAGGGAAACCGGGGGCACAACGGGGTACCGGCGCGGAATGAAGTTTGGTATCAAGGGGGTGCTACTAGCGAGCGGCAATACGTAGAACTAGACCAACCTGTGGCGGTTAAACTACGACAATTATGTTAATCTAGTTTTCTTGGTCGTTGGTGCGTGCAGTTTTAGTTGTGTGATCATTTTGCTCCTGTATTGTGACTTATGATGATCTTGTAACCAAGATAATGTATACATACTTGTTTACAGTACAACTACAGTTAGTACAAGCCTTCGAGTGGACCCCCCCTCCCCTAATTCGAATCGTGTCTCTTGGGTAGATTAAGGTACCCATTCTACCCAATAGGGAAATCCATTCTGCTACAATGTTTCACAATGTCTCCAGCAGATACAACTGACATCAGACTTGATAGGCTTGAAAATGAAAACACAGTCTCTTCATTTCACTTTTCACCAACTGGAATAGATAGTGAAGATGATGAAGCTGTCTTAGTATAAAAAAAATAATATTATTTTTCTATTTTCTTACAATATTAGTGTATTTTTGTGATTATAATATTATAATGTGTTCATAGAAAAATTTGTTGCTCTTTTAATAAACCTTTATGTGTTTTTCCGTTCTGCCCCGGGTTCCCCTACATCTCTCCTTCGGTTTTTCTACTATTTATAAATTTATGTACATATTTTTCTCTATAAAATGTTGTTGATATTGACGAACGTAGATCGTCGTAATGTTATTATGAACCCATAGAATATTTTATTTACATAAAATTTGAAATACCAATGGTGTCAGTTAATTTTTTATGAGGTGGTAGAAAATATTAGAACATTTATTCGTAATTTATACTTCATAATGATATAAATCAACCTTATTAAGGTAGTTTTCGTGCTAACGGGCATAATTATAGAATGTTTTTTGCATAATTAATGAGGGAATTATTATACACTCACACTTTAAATTTGAATTCGATAGACCAGCAATGGAGACGACCCATTTTAAGCAGGCTATCAGTTTTTTATTTTGAATAAAAAAACGACACTTAAGAATCTTCAAAAAAAAAAGCAATAAATTATTGGATTTGTTTTGCGTATTTAAATAAAAAACGAGAATTATTGACCGTCTCATTGTTGAGTTGTAACAACGCAAATTGAAGCATTTTAAAAATAAATATATGTGTTACAAAGTATTTGTATATACGTATAGACAAGTATCGTATGTGTTACGTGTCTACCGGTACAGTCAGTTACTCCACAACTTTTTGACAGTATTGTATCATGATCAGGTCCTCAACTACCTTAAGGACCTTCCAGCATACTACCACTTTTCGACAGATTTTGCTCATTTTTTGTTCACAGGCTAAAAATAACGTTTTCTAATAAATCCCGAAGTTTCAGAATTTTTGACCGTTTAGAACGCGAGATAATTAATATCAAAGTTATCATTCTCTCTCACTCTCTCTCATTAGAAGCATGTGAAACTTCATACCCGTCCAAATATTATCTGTTGTATTAGAAAAAATACTCGACATAATTTTAAAAAAAACTAGGAGAGTAAATCTAAATATTTATTATATAAATTTAAAAAAAAATCGTGTATTACCGTTTTGTTTTCGAAATATTAAAGTTTAAAATTATTCCTATTCTTCAACACAACATTATTTTGTATATGTGAACAGTGTTTTTGTCTATGTATTGTATATGTGTGTTTATGTATTGGTGCTATAATAAAATTAAACCGGTTTGTTGTACTGATTGCATAACACATTGCTGGAACGTCCTTAAAATAAGATTATAAATGTAAAATATTTTCAAATAATACTAAATTTGATTAATATCATGAGAAAAGATAGTAAAAAAAAAAAGAGAGCTGATTTTGATGAGGTTTAAAAGCTGAATGGTAGCGAGTTTTATAGGATAATATATGGGCTATGAAAAAATTTTGTTATATGTATTCGAGTCTGCGTGGATGATAAGATACGAGGTATAGAAAATCTTTATATGTCAAGAAATAAAAATGTATATCTCACAAAAAAACATTTCGTTTAAAATATATTTGAAGTTTTACTTCTTTTGGCGCGTTATGAGAATCCGAAAATAGTGCAACAGAAGTTGCGCGCGTCGATGTAGTTAATTATCCCGCTAGTTAATTAACACACGATTATTATCCCGCTCTATTGTACGAAAATAGAGTAGGATAGTATATGAAATTTAAAATATCTCGAAAACTGCTTGAGAGAGTAGAAAAAATAATCGTAGATTCTATCATTATAAGTCAAAATAATTGATTAAGAAATACATTTACTACAAGTTTCATGACAACGGCTCAACCTTGCAAATATAAAAAATAAAATTTTGCTTAAATGTAAGTTGCCGATCTAATCAAAACGATAAAAAATTATATATTTTCATGAATATTCATTTTTTTCGCTCAATCTATTGGAAAAGTGAAGATTTGCAATTTAAAAAAAGTGTTGATCTTATTTAATAATAGTTTAATAAATTATTTCAAAAGAAGTATAACTGCTTACGTGTGTACATGTTTTTTTTTTCATACACCCAATAGTTTAAATATTGCTTAAGTATGGGTGATTAAATTTTTTACAATAATCAATATACAATAAAGTTACCTTGACAACATAATATATCATATTCATTAATTCATGAATACGTCAATATTACCGCTGCAAGTAATTGATGAATAGTGCAATATTGTATCAGGAAAAATTAGTGCTATAGAAATAATTGAAAACGGTGATCAATTCCAATTAAATTTATTTTCTATAATTTAATTTAATTTACGCTACAAAATCCTGAGAAATGAATGTTTGTATAGACCTATTTGTCATCATTTGGATGACCTCCATAGAAGGAAAATTTACCTCCATAGAAGGAAAAGAACGAAGCTAAATTCTCAGAAGTAGACGAAAAAAGCTTTAGGGAATGTTGAATAGAAAACTGATTTAAAAAAACTATTGATACAAATGTTAATTTGTGAAATTTGAATATGTTAGCTTTTTCTAACTCGACATATCTAGTTTAATGGCACCACACTGACCAAAAAAATTATTTATTCCAATGGGGTCCTCTATGCACACTCCTGTTGATAAAAATTGGACTTCCAGTATGTCACATAAACGTATGTACTACTAAATATATGTATATTACATACAATAACACTTAAAATGTTTCAACAGGTTCAATTTTTGTGAACGATAGTGTACATGTTCAAATTATGTCGCATGTTTGGCGAAGGGTAGGGGCGCGGTTCTCTAAATGCGGCATCAAAATTTCACCTAAGCTTAAAGTGCATCCCAAGCGTTTGTTAATAGTCACATATTAGTGCTTCGGGAAAAAAATGTATTTTCTACTTTTTAATTCATTAAAAGTTTGCTATTATTTTTTACTCTTATTTATTATTTTTTACTCGTTAGTTTATTATATTAAACCATTCAAACAAATTTAATAGTTTTAATACAATTTCCCAACGCTTCCACTCTCTCAAATATTTATCAGCTCTTCCACCAAATTCCTACTTCAGAGAATATTTTCGAATACCATGTATATAAAACGACATGAATTTTATCGTTCAATACAATATACCATTAGAAATAGTGGTAGTGGTAGATATGAGCCCGAAACCTGTCAAGTAGGCTATTCTAAACCTTTTTTTTTTACCGATTTACCATATTATATTGCCACATTACGTGTGCCAAATTTCAAACCTTTAGCTCAATTAGAACTAATCGAAAATTTGATTGCAAGATTTGATCTAAACATACATATTAACAAACCGAGTTAAATAAAAGCTTGTAAACATGCAATGTTGTAAGTAATTTTTAATTCATCGCAATATAAACCTGAGGAACAATACCAAACAGGAGGGTAACTCTACATTGTGATATAATATTTGTGGCGGGGGTTTGTATATGAGTGATTAAGTGTGACAAGGGGGGCAGTAACTTATTGTCAAAAAAAAGTTGTACTTAATATATAGATAGCCGTTAGTGTGTATGCAAAGATGAAAATTGTATGATTAATATTAAGATAGTTGCCTAATTGTTGCATAATGGGCATAATAGGGAATATGCATGCACATTTTTTTCACATTTATTTTCAGAATATGAAAATACTGTTAATACTGTAATAATATTTAAAAACGAAATTAAAATCCGACAAATATCAAGGGAGCTATAAGCTTTTAAAGATTATTATCTGTCTCTTTCTTGCAAAAATACTAAAAACGGAGTTTTACGTGTATTTTAAATGGTGAAAGTGTAATATGACTTCACATAACATATCAAGAGGGCTCTCACCCTCTTTGTCCAATCGGGAATTTCAATCATTCATATCTCGCTTATTTTTAAAGTTATTTAAAAAGTAATTTTACCTTGATATTTGTCAAGTTAACATGCTTCAATTCAAGTGAAAAAAAATTTTCATGCATATTCCCTATTTTAGAATGTTCCCAAATTTTGCACACTTATTAGGTAGATAGATTTAAGAGGCTCATACATCTTTGATAGTATGGATATATAGACTGTAGAGGCTGCCCTGGACGGGCTACACTTTGCTCATAAGGTCCATTGTGATGCCTAAGGATGTGAGGATGTGAGTGGAGTGGAAGGAACTTTTGTGTATAGACTAGAAATCGGTAGGATATTTGGCTGCAGCCGACTATGATAGGAACTATGCCGATATTCATCCGGAGCTCATGAAGGAAACCTTCACGAGCATATACGGTTACTTCGTTCTTCTCCATACGCCGACTGTTTAGTCAATTAACCGTCCTTCATTAACCAAGAAATTTTTTTTGTAAATAAAAAAGTTTTTGAATTTGTGTCATTTTTTTCAATTTTTTATAATAACAATTAATTTAAAACTCCCCAGTCGTACAAATACAAAATCAGTCATTACAGACCATATTCCATTATTTGTAAATAATGGAATATGGTTCTGTAATTACTTTAAGGTATTATTTTACAATGAGATTTTAAACAATAAGTAATGCAATATATGATAAATACAAAGAATTAATATTATTTAATATTTGAAGAAAACAAATTCTATAATATATTAAATACTAATGTAATATAATTTTAATTATTCTAAATAAAAGTATTTATTTCAAACTATTTAAATTGGAATTTTCACTTTTTGAATCTACCGCTTTATTTTGGTTGATCTACCGCTTTTTAAGAAATCGGGTCTGGCAACACTGCACATACGCTCCAAAACTTTTTGACAATATCACGAGAACTACCTTAATCCTTAATAAATCTCTTTTTATTTCCATTCTCAACACATGTTGGTGGTATTTAAGGTATATAATAACAACGACCGATATACCGATATACAAATGAAAATCATGGTTTCTTTCAAAGTTCGTGTGTTTGGTATTAAACTTATCACGCAATATTCGGTTCATCCGTCTCATAGCCACCAAGTAACAACATACATAAAGTAGTGTGTTGTTTTAATGTTTTTATTTTAATATAACTCGACGACTCATATCATCTACGCAGACTAGAACTGGAATATATTTAATTTTGTTGGAAACTTTTTTATATATATGGTTCTTTTTTTTTTTAAAGAAAATCAATAAATCTCTAACCTACATGAACCAAGGTTTACAAACTTAAAATATATACATTAGTTGATTTACTATAGTAATGCGACATAAATTGTTTTAGTCTGGCTTTAAGAATGGCATCTCGTGTTTCTTAATGAGCATAACCGTTTTACAAGCTTTTATTTAACTTACAATGTATATATGTATGTATGTTTTTATGAATGTATGTATGTATGTTCGGGTCAAATCTTGCAAGTTGAATTAGAACCACATCCTCTCATCCTACGGAGTTGAATTTTTATATGATGGTTCAGTTACGATGATAATGCATTTTTATGGTAAGCATGATCAGAATCGGCAAGGGGAAAGGGGGGGTTTAGAGGGAGGGGGAAACACAAAATTTGGTATATCTCTCTTAATATTGAAAAAATTGAAAAACACATAAGAAGTAAAGTTGTAGAAAGTTAGTTTTACTCTAAAAAGCTTGTTTTAAAAAATGTTTTTTTAAAAAAAACCTATTTTTCGTATCTTCGTATTTGCAACTTAAAATATATACATTGATGATTTACTGAAGTAATGCGACATAAATTGTTTTGGTCTGGCTTTAAGACTGACTGACATCTCGTGTTTGTTAATGAACATAACCTTTTTTTCGCATCTTCATACTCTGATTAATTATTACCAGGTATTTTATGGTTAAATCGTGTCAGAAGGAACATACGAAATGTTAAGAGCGTTCTGTTTGAAACTCATTTCCATTTTCCAGACGGGGGAAATTGTTATAATATTTTGACTTATGTAAATTGACATATTAAAATTGATATGTTATTATACCCTGGTGTATAATATATACAGGGGTAAATTAAGTTTAGTTCTTCTTTGTAACGGTTGAAAATATTGAACGTAGAAAAAATTTTTGATACAGGTGTTCATAAAATAACCATGTTAGTACCTTTCCGCTAAGTAGTCAGTCCGTCTGTCCGTTTACAAGATAATTCAAAATCGGAAAGAGATACCGAGCTGAAATTCTGTTTAAATGTGCTAGAGGTAAACAGTGAATGGGAATAATCGGACCTTGTTTTGTTAAATGAGCAAAACTGCCTATCTTTAAAATCGTAAGAGATAGAACACAAATTTGCAGACAAAAAATGTTCCTTTTTTAAAAATAAACAACTTTTGTTTGAAATTTTTTTCCATAAATTCAGTACATTCTCGGTATTTAAGCAATTGAGTCAGTTAGTTGTTATTTTTACTTGTTTTCTTATAAGATGGTGAAATACCTCTTTGAGAATTTTTATACAAATTTTTATAATTTTTAATTGTTTTTTTTTGTACGTCTATTTATCCATTGTTAGTGCGGTTGCCTTTTCGGTTATATTATACCGACGGAAGTGACTAGCGTTTATTTTATATTTTCAATAGATTTATCGTCTTCACGTCAGGACAACCATGAGCACAGTCGAACTAGAGGATTTAACACTTCACCAATTTGGAAGCAGATTTTTGTATTTTTGTTTTAGAAAGTATATGGCAAGCATTATGAAGATACAGAAAAGTTACCAACAATAACGAGTTCGAAAAAAAAAGTTCGAAATCAATTAATTGTGTATGGATAGCACGTAACTGAAACGACCACAACAACCATTTATTTTACGGTACAAATATTGATTTTACCGTCTTTAATTGAAAGATAGAAAATGTTATACATTATAGTTTTAAAGAGATGGTGCTATTCTTGCGTGACAACATACCAATATAATATCTATACATATATATATATATATATATATATATATATATATATATATATATATATATATATATATATATATATATATACAGTTGGAAGTTATGTAGGAATTTTCGGCACGAACATTGCCCTCAAGTACCTACAAAAGACAAGACAATTCACAAAGCAGTATATATAGAATATATAACTTATACTAAATATACAAAATGAATGTTAAGGAAAATTTTTATTTATTATATAGAGTTTTCATAATATAATGACAGTGTGCGGGGTTGTGTATAATAATGTTTTGAATAGTGTCGCCGCAAGAGACGAGACGAGACGAAAGTGTCGCCGTTCTTATTATACCCAGTATATTTGTAAATATACAAGGTATATTAGATCGCAGAAAAAAGTTTTTGTTATAGGTGTTCATAAAATTACCTAATTATTCCATTTCCGCATGTCCGTCCGTCTGTCAGTCTGTCTGTCTGCCTGACCGTGAACCCGATAACTCAAAAACGAAAAGAGATAATGAGTTGCAATTTTGCATGTATGTTCTAGAGCTAAAAAGTAAGTTCAAGTTCGAATTTGTAAAATCGGACCATGTTTGGGACAAATGGACAAAATTGTCTTTCTTTGAAACCGTAAGAGATAGAACAAAAATTTAAAAACAAAAAATGTTCTGTTTTTAAAGATAAACAACTTTTGTAACAGAAACTGTTTTTCATCAATTCAGTATGTATCGGGTATTTAAGCAGCTAACTCAGTTAGTTTTTATTTTCACTTGTTAAATCAAATTTCGTACTAAAACTATAAAGAAGCTATACATTTTTTGCTAAAATTTTTCCTATTTTTCAGTGCTATTATTTCATGCAATTTCATAAATGTGGAGCAAAATTGTATATTATTATAAAGTCTCAAATGGAAACGTCATGGTGGGTGTAGTCAACTTAATAAATGTATGTTAGAAACAAAATTCAAGATTAAAAAAATAAATAATAGTTTAAAAAAACATTCTTTTATAGAAAATCCAACTAAAAAATAGAAAATAAAATTTAATAAATTTGGATTAAGAAAAGTGTAAATAAGAAACACAAATGCATATTAATGGAAAAAAGCGTTGGGAGCATAGTGTCAATAGTTATTCCATTAATATATTTGTTTCTTATTTACACTTTTCATAATCCAAATTTATTAAATTTTATTTTCTATTTTTTAGTTGGATTTTCTATAAAAGCGTGTTTTTTTTAGTTTTTTTAAACTATTATTTATTTTTCATTTTTTAGTTGAAGTTCGCGCACTAGCTCTATCTCTCTTACTCTCATGCAAAGGATGCGGAAAGAAATTTGATGAATCCTGGCGAATCTAATCAGGATAATCGGATATTTTAATCGAATTATTGCATTGTCATCGGTCTTTGACAGGTGTGCAAAATTTGAATTAAATCTGATCGTTCAAAGTAGGAGAAAATCGAGCCCAAAAGGGTCGGTTACATACATACATACATACATACAGGTGAAACTAATAAAAAGCGTATAAAAAAACAACTGATTGCTAGGTTATTGAACCTAATAAACGTGGATTTTTAATAAAAATATACGTCAGGCGAAATTTTTCAATACTTTTCTAATGAGACAAGTTAAAACGCAATAGCATGTTCATGCTAGTCTAAAAGCAATGAAAATTTAAAAATATATATATATATATTTTCATATCGGTAAAAAATGTTGAAAGAATTACAAGTATCGTACATATTTGAACGTCAGTAAATGTCACCATCAGCAAGCAATACTACTGATATGAACACGACTCTCTCACTACGAGATATGAACAGAACTGAATGTGAGGTTATGAACATACAATATTATATCAATATACAGATTGCTTCACTTATTCTTAATCATGGATAGATGAAATCATGTACCAAATAATTCGAATAGTCTAGTTTTCAAGGGCACCAAATGGGAAGTTGGCAGTGTAGATGGATCTGTCACACCCAGTCTCTTTATTACTTCTATTAGTTTGGCCTGTATTTATCTAGATGGAGAGATATATAGATTGTAGCGGGTGCCATGGACGGGCTGCACTTCGACCATAAGGTCCATTGTGATGACGAAGGATGTAAGGATGTGAGTGGAGTGGAAATAATTTTTGTGTGCAGACTAGAAATTGGTAGGATATGTGGGTGCAGCCGACTCTGATAGGAATTATGTTGATATTTATCTGGAGTTCGTGAAGGAAACTGCAGAAAATCTTCACAAGCATACACGGTTACTTCGTTCTTGCCCATACGACAAATTAGTCAATTAACCGCCTTTTTTCTCTTAATAATTGACTAACTGGCGATGTCGGGAATCGAATCCATAACCTCCCAGTACCCAGTAGACATAACGCCTCAGACATAACGCCTTAGACCGCTCGGCCACTTAGACTGGTTGCATGTATCTATTTATGTATGTATGAATGTAATATCGTTTTTAACCCGACTTCAAAAAGGAGGATGGTTCTCATTTCGTCTGTATTTTTAACCCGACTTCAAAAAGGAGGATGGTTCTCAATTCGTCTGTATTTTTTTTTTTAAATTTATTTTTAAATTTATTTTTTAATGTTTGTCACCTCAGAACTCCGTCATTTATGAACCGATTTTGAATTTTTTGTTTGTCTTAAAGGGTTTGATTTCAGATTGGTCCCATTGTGACCAAATCGCATTCTGGTGAGGGGATCCCCTGGAAATCGAGGAAAATCCTCATTTTATATGTGATAACCGATTTTTGGGAACTTTTATTTTATTTTTATTTTTTGAAATGGTATACTCATTCATAAAGGGAAAATAAGAAAATTTTTTTTAAAACCGACTATTGTTATTTTTGAAGGCGGTGTCAACATAGAGAAATTCACATAAAATTTGGACACCGCCTCCAAAAATAACAATAATTGTACATATATATTTAAAAATTTTTGCTTAGGTGTACTAAAATTGACACAAGAATATGCAATTATTTTTTACTTTTTAGTGCATTTTTTGTTTTAGAATATTTGATTTTTGAAGTCGGGTTTCCATTTTGTCTAAATTTTATTTAAGTGAATTTTCAACCACTTCCGGACGTTTGAAGAATCATAAATTTTAGAGCAGACATATTAAGAACCGATGACAATACAATAATATTAAAAAAATAAATAAAAAATCACAATTTTAATTTATAATAGCCAAAATACCAATTTGCATATCTCAATAATGACTATTAATAGTGTGATATTGCAGTTTATAGTTTCTATGGAAATGTCATAAACAAAATTTTAATAAAAAACATGAATAGGATGTAAGAATTTAAATGTAAGAAACAATTTGATTGAAATTTATTTCGTAAGTTTTTCCCTAGTATGCTTTTACAATTTTATAACACGGCAAGTTAAAATATTTGAAACAAAAGAAAGAATAACTTGCTATGTTATAAAATTTTAAAAACATACTAAGGGAAAACTTACGAAATTAATTTCTAACAAATTTTTTCTTAATTTTCTCATTAATTTTCTTGGTAAATAGCTCGGTCCTTTAATGGCATATCATCACTTTTTAAAGAGCAACTATTTATTACATGAAGTATCTCCTCGAAAACTCGGCCCTTTTTTACAATTATTTTTTCGATCGAATAATTATTTTCTTTTAAATTCTTATAGTGGAAATGTCATTTTTGGAAAAGTCTAACAGTTGGAAGTCGGTTCAATAGTCGGTTTGCTGATTACTGGATCAGCCGGTATAAAAAGAGGAAAAAAATGTATACTCGTATACGAGATATATTCTCAGATAAAAGTACTGTTGTTGGCACGTAATGACATTTTCTCCATCATCAAGCAATCGATATAATAATATATACGTACGTATAAGCAGCAATATATGTTGCAAGAAAACATTGTTGCTACTGATATTCTATGTACTGTATAAGGAATCAATGTTGAATTTTTCGACTTATGTGTCATGTGATATTAGTGTCCATTGGCGGTTACTGATTTTTCGTTTTTCTTTTTATATTTTTTATTTTACTTTTTTCAACTTGAAACGAAAGATATGTTTTTGTATGAAAAATATTTTATATATTAAAAATTTATTTCATTTCTCAAAAGCAGAATTTTGAAATTAAATTATTTATATACTAGCTGACCTGCGCGGCTTTTGTAATTAAGATATTTCGGATAAATTTTTCAAATATATTTCATAAATGTATCTTAACCACCAGTACCCTCTAGTGTGGGCCTTATTTATTTTTCAAAAAGGAACATTTTTTGTCTTTTTTCTATCGTTTACGATAAACGTTTATATGTATATATATATATATATATATATATATATATATATATATGTATATATATGTATATATATGTATATATATATATATATGTATATATATGTATATATATGTATATATATGTATAAATATGTATATATATATATATATATATATATATATATATATATACTTGCATCACCCGTCGCGGCTTTGCCCGCAAAAATTTTGTAACGCCCTTATAACCTAGTAAAATAATATTTTCTACACCACTTGTATACACCACACATATACACCACTAATATCTTGCTGCCATATATTGTAAGTTTGATGAACTCATGTGTAGGAATATAGTTTCACTGCCATCTATCAATGAAAATCAAAAGCTATTATTATATCATTTCCTCATGAATCATTTTTATAATATTTAAGGACCATTTTTTTACAAAAACTTGACAAATTATATAGTACAATCTTCCTCGAGAACCACTCTATGCATTGGTGAAAACAGGATGAAAATCGGTGGAGTAGTTTTTGAGTAAATCGCGAACAGACAGACAGACGCGGCTGGGGGAGTTTATTTTATACTATGTAAGGATATGCAAAAAGAAACAAAATTAATACAAACGTTCAGTGAATGTTTCTGTAGGCCATACTTTTGTATACAAGAATTTTTTTTCACATAATCATTGCAGAAACATGATGTTAAATTATTTGTACTTACCAAGGAAACGCCATGTATATTTAGTAATATATTTTCTACAATTTCATAGTGAAAATAATAGAAATCCCCTTACACCATATAAATAATTAGATCACGACTTACTTATTTTAATAACAAATTCCAAAATAATGATTACCACCAAAGGTATACTATAAAGTGTTGCTACATTATTATGTAAGTGTGTGTGTATTTAGAAAATTGGAGAGGAGTGTAGTATACCTGTAAATTATCAACAAAAGGTTAAAGAAAGGTTCAACACATTTACCATGAAAAGGATAACTGATCTAATTACTATAATTACTATAACGAGTCTTTGAAGTAAGAGCTCATACCAAATATGTTGTTTGTTTCTTGCTTGCGCAAAGTATGCCTGTTTGTGAATACACAAACAAATTCAGATGAATTTCTTTTCGGAAATTTCAAAATCACTTCTCCTAACATTTTGATTTTCTACGAATGACTTAAAGTAGATAACATTTTTTTTAAATTGAATTGAATAACTCAATTATGTAGTTATGAGTTATTTTGCATCAAAAATTTAAAACCTGTTGACGATCTTTTCAAACAGTAAGAGTTTCACATCAAAAATTAAATAAACGTGCAGCCAATTGTATTATATTTGATAAAATCGAGTATACAGCCCGTTTTCAAACGCATTTCTAATAGAGAATCAATGTTAAATAAATAAATAAATAAAATATTTACTATAAAACTATACATACACATTCATACTGAAACTGAATGTTTGGACTGGAATATTAAAGCTCTTCCTAATTTAGACCTGGAATCTGTATGGTACTAACAAGATGGTTGCTCTGCACATAATGCCATGATAGTAAGGCTGTTCCTGGAACAAACTTTCCAGGAACGTCTTATGAGTGGTTTTGGAACCTTCAAGTGGCCAGCCAGATCGCCAGATCTATTTCCTAACGACTTTTTTTTGTGGGACTTGCTCAAAACACAGATCTATTCGCGGAATAGGCCTAAAAATTAGCCACAATTTAGTCAAAGAATTGTTGACAATTGTGCGAATATTTCTCATTGTGCAAGATTTCTACAACCGACTTGGATATTGTTTAGCAAATAATCTAGGAATATTCGAACCGTTGGTTTAACTTTTTTTTTGTCGGAATTCTATTTTTTTTTTCTTTTTGGGGGTTTTATTTTTCTTTAATTTGTGTGGATTGTTGTTTTATGTTATACCGTTTATAGGATACTATCATTTATTTTTAAACATTCCACATACAAATAATAAGGGATATTCAAAAAATAATTTTCAATTATTAGAAGTAATGCTAAGCTTAAGAAGACAAGACAATGGACATTATTTTACCCACTCTCATTTAATTAATGCAGTACAAAACCGTCCAGCAAGCATACACAATAGACACACTAAAGAGTACGTCCCAGTATTTTTATTTCTTTACTAAGCATATTGCGTATAGTTACTATAATAAATAATATTTAACATTGATTCTCTATTAGCAATGTTTTCCAAAACGTACGGTATAATGGGATCCATTTAGTGGTTGATCTGTTTTCTATAAATTTTCCTGTATACACAAAACAACAACAACAAATTGCATACTCATTTACATATTTCCGGTTGAAACTCACAATAATGGTGAAAAAAAACTGAACAAAAACAAAAATTCCACACATTTATCTGTAACATTCAGAGCACCAACAAAAACAAAAAAAACCTAAACATAATAATATATTTGTAAATAACAGACGCTACCACTTGTAATATGTTTTGTTCGATGTATTTTGTAATTTATTTGAAAATGTCAAATAAATTATTGGCGAAAAAAAAACGGCACCTTTTTTTTTGCTCGTTAATGATTTTTCGTCGGTCATTGAGTTGTTAATATCCGTTAAAAACACATACGAACGCACACACACACACACATGCATGGATATAAAATACGATTAAATGTTTTTTTTTTTTGGTCGAAGCAATCGAAAAACAATATTTAATTGTTGTTGTACATGAGGTTTTGGACGATGACCTCTATATATAGACTGCAGTTCTTAAAAGTTGTTCATTATGGATTTTCAAATCAACTTCTAAGGGCTGAAAGTATGTGTTGGGGTGAGGTTTGTTTTTTTTAGGTCAGAAATATAAAAATTAATAATAATAATAATAATAAAGAATGAAATATATGTTTAAACGATTTTAGAAAACCAAACCTAAAGAGGGTAAAAAAGGTGTCAGAGTTGCCATTTATTTGGTAGGGGAACCCGGCAGTACGAAAGGGTTTATTAAGAGAGCTGCAAATTTTTCAGAACACATTTTAATGTTATAATCACCAAAATACAATAATATTGTTAAAAAATAAAAGAACAATTTACTTTTTTTCAAAAATTGAAATTTATGTCATTTGCCCCGTTCTGCCTCGGGCATGGGGCAGATCGTGGTGGTAGGGACAGGTTATTATAAACACATAAAATTAGTGGAAATGCAGAAAAAGTAAGTTTCTGAACAAAATTCATACACTTGGGCATCCTCAGCATCTTCGCTATCTATTCCCGTAGAAAAAATGAAATGAAGAGATTCTGTTGTCAGTTTTCATCCAAGAGCACCCAGGGGTAGTAAAATTAGCCTTTTCACTTGAAAGCCTATCAAGTATGGTGTCAATTGTGTGTGCTGGAAGACATTTTGAAATATTGCGACAGAATGGAGTACCCCATTGGGCAGAATGCGGTGCACCGTTCCGCCCAACCCATTGCACCCCAAAGATACGAAGTATGTGTACCTTATCATGGTTACAAGATTATCATAAGCCACAAGTTGCTATAGTACTACGTATTTCCACTCGATAGTAGCACTCTCTAGACACCGAAAATCGTCAAACTTCATTGCATCTCGATAGCCCAGGTAATGCCCCAGGTTCTCCCACATGAAAAATTTTATTTAAATTATACACTATCAAATACGTGTTTCCGTGATTTTGGAAAAATACTCTCAAGGAAGTGAATCACGAGATGAGAATTTGTATAGAAGTTCAGAGTTTTTTCCAAGTTAAAGATATGAATATTGAAATTTAACTCATGAAGAAATCAGTCCTTGACGAGTAGAAATATCATGTTATTCTGTTATATATAAGGTCTTTACAATTACAATTTTCTCGAGCGAATCTCCAACGGGTAATGCTTTATTTGTCAAAGTGTGTAATATAAACACAAAATTGGAGAGTATTGTTATAGCCCGTTTTTACACGTGAAAGTTTTGATGAAAGTTTTCAATCGAAATAAATGTATGTGATATAACGATACTTACATCTCTTTGTACATGCAGAAATATATCAATCGCATGTTTTGTTAATAGCTTATTAGTCTCGCCTAACTAAATATTTCTTTCTTTGTCAACCACTTCAGTCACATGACCTTAGTAAACCAATCACAAGGAAGTAAGCCAATCACCTCATTCCTACATCCCAAGTTACATATAAGATTGCATCGAAATAGACACCAGGTCTGTAGTGTTATAACTGCATAGTTTCATCCAAAAGTACTACTGCGCTAACTCACCAAGTCATGCGTTATGAATAGTTTCTTGAAAAGTTACATGTATAAAATAGGTCATATACATCATTGTTTGATAGTATTTACTATTGCTTCCGACATTTGGTTGGCGACTTAATTAGTGTATATATCAAATTGTCCCATTGCTAAATGAGAGGATAGCAGGTCATACGTATGGAGGTCAAAATGCTTTTAGTAAAGTGGTATATTCAATTTTTTAAATGTCAGAAACTATATAAAAGTTATAATATACAGGTCAATTTATCTAAATGCAATTATAATC
Source organism: Nineta flava (assembly GCA_963920215.1). Taxonomy (NCBI): domain Eukaryota; kingdom Metazoa; phylum Arthropoda; class Insecta; order Neuroptera; family Chrysopidae; genus Nineta; species Nineta flava. Next base: position 13,313,378 of record OY986042.1, read on the forward strand.
GATTGACTACAGTAAATTTGTTATAATATACGTTTAGCTATATTTATGGGTTTTTGTGCTGTTATTTATTTTGTCTGGAATGCTTTTATATATATTATTTATGTATAGTACATTTGATGTTTATTTGTAAGTTTGTAACGATTGGAAATACTGACTGAAGAAACAAATTTTGTTATAGGAATTCATAAAATGCTCAAATTAAGATTACAAGCTGAAATGTCTTGAACGTGTTTTTTTTTTACGTAAATGTTGTAATGCTCAGGAACTTGTTGTGTTTTTTATCACACTTTTACAACATTTACTTCTTCACAAATACAAGCATGTGATATCAGTAAGTACTCATAATAGATATATACGGCTACATAGGCTAAGTTTTTCAAGAGAGTTGCAAATGCACTTACCCAAATGAGATTTAACATTTAAGAAATAGAAAATTCTATTTACCCATAAGTGACTTGTTGTTGAGTATTTCATTCGTAATGACGCACGAACTTGATGGCTTGCCAACGCGAGTGAGCGCCCTGTGAAATCTGCCAACTTTGAACCGTTGCTACTCTAAGGTGGGGGACCTTTCCGATCTAATACTGCCCCGTCCCTATTTCTATACCCCATAAGTTAAACCGTTTTAGTTATTTAATTATCACCTTTTTTAGAAAATTTCAATGCTCTCCTCCAACCTATTTATCCTTGTTTTGTTTAAAAATTGTATACTCATTACTACGAATGAATAGTACAACAAGAAACATCTCACTACGCTAGAATATGTACACTCCCGTTCATAAAAATTGAATCAGTAAATCTCATTCTAAGCGTATATATTACTAAATATATTATGTATTACATAACATGTACAGTAACACTTAGAATGTTTTAACTGGTTCAATTTTTATGAACAGGAGTGTACGGTAGAATTATTCTTTGTATTATGTGTATTGTTGATTGAACACTCTCTTTATATTGTTGACACGAGAACTTTAAAATTAAATTCCTTTCAAAACAATATATAAAATAAACCTCACCCATTTATTCATTTAGTTCTTGACATGTGTATGTGTGTGTGAGTTTGTACTCTAAGAAAATGATTTACTATGATTGTATTGCGCTGATCTACGGGAAAATAGAACCGTTATCAAACTAACTCTAGAGAAATTATAAAAAAACAAACAATCATTTTTCTCAGAGTAATGCAATACTTTTAATTTCCTTTAAAAATAACACTAGTCAATAGGAAAGTATATGGAAACTGACTTTTAAACAATGAACCAGAATATTTCTTCAAAGTAATCCTGAAAAACTAGACATAAGAAATATTTGGATACCTATGACTACAGTACTTGTTTCTCTGAGTTGCCTGGTAACTACCAACAAACTCATTATTCTTTGTTAGATATGCAGGCAAAATAAAAGTTTGGTTGAAATCCCAAATCATTGTCTTTATTTAATATTTAAAGGTTCCTACATTTTTGGCTATCCGGAGGGGAATCACTTACTTTTAAAAAAAGGGGTATATCACTGAAAATAAACTAGGGGTTTTCTACCGGTCCTTTAAGGACAAGGAATTTGTATGTAGACTAGAAATTGGTAGGTTGTACGCCTGCAGCCGACTTTGATAGGAACTATGCCGGTATTCCTTTGGAGTTTTTGATAGGAAACTGCAAAAAACCTTTACACGCATAGCCGGCTACTTTCGATCTTGTCCAAACGCCGACTAGTCGCCGTATAGTCGATTAACCGCCACATTAATTTTTTTAGTTAAATATAATTAAAAAACTGCCGCCATTTGGATCGAACCAGCAACCTCCGAGTCCAAGCAGAATGCCTTTCACAGCTCGACAACTCGGACGGTGTATTGAGTATTCATGTTTTTCTTTCACAATATCTATGTATTGCTTAAAACATGGCTATTCACAATTTCGCAAATACCGGTGAAAAATAAGTTCCAAGAGTGATTAACTGATTTTTCCAATTTGTCTAGTATTATAACAATAAATCAGCTTTGACATATAGCTGTGACATATTTAGATACGTGTAAGAAGAACTTAAAGATTTTGTTGAAGATGCGAAGACGATCTCCTGACTATAAACTTTACACTTCACAGTATCATCACACATTATTATTGTTTATTGTTAAGAAATCTATTGTATGTTCATATTAAATATTCATTAGGATTCATCTTCAAATGTCAGATCAGCACATTGTAAAATATGTTGGTATTAATTATATTATCACCTTCGTATATTGTTTAACGAAGCTACGATGACGTTGCATTAATAAATATTGCAATATTGTTAAGTGGTGGCTATCGTTAGTCTCCAAATTTGGTTTTAATCAATAAAATACTATTGATAACAATTCTGAAATTTGCTTTCGAAAGATATCATCATACATCGAGGAAGAAGAAGCTCTTTGTGCCGATTTAGTGTTTTTTTAAATTATTATTTCGGTGATCCAGGACATAACTGATGTTTATAAGACTGTCCACAAAAATTTTCTGGGAATTTTTTTCACTAGATTCATATTATTCGAGATTCCTCACTCGGGACGGCCTTCGGCTTATGCACACTAACAGAAATTTTCAAAATAGTAAAAGTATAATTTAGTAAAGTTTGTTTAGTATTACACGAAATTTACTCTTTTGCATTAATTTAAACCACCATATGTCATAAAAAATGAAAATGCATAGCATTTATTGAAAAATTGATCTTGAAAAAATCGTTTTTTGGTTTTTCTCGTTTTAAACAATATTTTTTCATACAAACAATATTTTTTTTTAATTTCATCGTTAAGTTGAAGTTTCAAAGAAAAAAATGAGCACTGGTAAAGTTAAAAATTCGAAATTTCACTAACCAAATTTTTGGTTTGAAAATTCGCTTGTTTAACACATAAAAATCTATATTTTCAATGTTTTTCATCGAAATCGAATCATTTTTGTTGCAGAAAAAAATTAAAAACGAAAAAACCGGTTTTTAGCGCTTTTCTCCATAAATTTGAGGTTATGTTGGAAATTGGTAAATACTAAAGTTGTAGATATTTTAATTATCTACAACTTTGACATTTAATTTTTTCCGGTAGGAGGTGTAAGCTAGCCGGAAATCGTAAAAATCACTATTTACGACTATTTGCCTATCCCCACTCCTCTTCCAGAACTTTATCCAAGTTCTCTTCATTTCTTTTCATTTACAAATAATTTATACTAAATTTTCCGACCAACCACATACTGTAAATAAATTTTATTCTCTCAAATATCTTTGGCCCTGGTCTATATATATGAGAGTCAGAAATTCTTGGTTTAAAAAAATTATTCATATTGCCAGGAATTACTTTTATCAGCGTAGAAATAGAGACAAACGTTAGTTCAAATAAACACTAAGAAATAAAAATAGGGCTCATTGTAAAAATTTGTGTGTTTATATAAAATTATTTCTATTGAACAAAACATGTTAAACATCCCCCTATTGAAATCCACCAACGATATCTGAATTCCAATATACCTACTTTATATTTTATGTCCGGAGTATTAACCAAAAAAATGCTTTAAACTTGATCAATCTTTAGTAGATTTTTTTTTTTGATTCCCTAATCCCTACTTACTCACCCCCATCACAAACAACAAACACAAACAATATGTGGATCGTATCTATACCAACTAAACCAAACTTAACCTATAAAAAAAATATTCTGTGTGACCACAATGCATGGTTGTTTCCTTGCCTATATTCATAGTAACAAAGGAACATTCTTGTTGTATAATTTTCGAATAAATCGTACAAAAATGTACGATCAGAGCAGCACAAAACAGGTATATAAAATATAAAGTCATTACCATAAAATTTCGTTTTTAACAGATTAAAAAGATAAAAAAATATTAACGGGGGTTTTTCATAAAAATGTGTGCAAATATATTGTGAGTAAATAGCAGCATAATATCTTTAATGTTTCTGCTATAACAGTTTTATGCAAAAAAAAAAACAGAAAATGTTCATATGTGCGAATCCTTAACGTAATCCTGTATTTAAATAAAATGTTAATGTTATTTCTCCCTCCATATACTATACTATAGTATACCAGGTGAGTCATATAAAGTTTTATGGGCTTCAATCAGGAGAAATTTTGGTCGTCTCCTAGAAAAGATTTTGTAAAATAAAATGAGTGCTATTTAAGGGGTTTCATCAAGTTGCTCTTAAATTCTTGTCTGCAACTACAGTCAGAACAAGTATTTTCAACATAGTTAACTAATTCACTATTTTTGGTTTTTACTGCGTTATCCACTAAAACTGCAAAAATCAATTAAATTTCCAATAGATAGCAACGTTTTCTATTTTAGATAGTAAAGAAAAACCAACTTTCTATTTTGGATAATATTTTTGAATTCGGATAATAGAAATGGTCTAATGTTTTGCATAATTTTAATTTCATCCTAGACGCGACACTTTCTGTCAATGCTAGTTTAAAAGCGTATTTTAGATATCAAAATTGAAATATTTGTACTCCTAATTGTATTGCTTCCAACGGTATATTTTTATATCTTTCAAGGAAACAATTAGAAATTGAGCTATTCTGTATTAAATGTCAATAATAATAATCAGAAAGAGGGGTTTTGCAAACGGTTTCCTAGCACCTAGACCAAAGGGTCCTCCGTATCCTCCTTGAGAAAAACTTGTCAGCCGAAGGCGAGACGCCTCTGGGTAAGAGGAGCAATTTTAAGCAGATTAAGCTATAGGATTCTGTCGAGGCCAGACGCCAAACAGAAGGCCCACGACTTCTCTGCCGGGATTGCTCCCAGGATTGATGGATCCAAAGTTTTGGACCCAAACATTCTATATCTAACACCCAGCATGCTTCTGCAGGTGCATATAACATGTATGTAGATTTCATCGTCCACCATACAAGCAAATGTGAATAAAAAATTACATTTATAGACACAGAAGTAGATGCTGATTTAGCACACAGTAATTAATATTGTTTATTTATTTATAGTAATGTAGTACACCCGGTATTTTGTAGCAGCGTGTAGTTATTAAACGATTTGGTTCGGTGATTTATTATTTTCGTAAATTATTTTATACTTTTAAATATTTTCCAAAGCTATTTAATTTTTTATCACATTTTTTGACACTTATCGAATGTTTTTGTGTCTCTTTTTTCCTTTCCCTTTATTTATTCATGTGCAATTTTTTTTTTCTACAAAATTTATTATTAAATAAAATTTCAGATTAATAAAAAAAAAAGGTACGAATTACCACGAGAAACTTAATCCTCTCACAGAATACGCACATAGAAAATTAGTTATTAAAATAAAAATGTATGAAATATAATATCGTGAAAACGATGGCAAGATCTCACATTTGCGGCATTTAAGATATTTACATTAGATTAGATTCGAGTCAGGAGTAAGTCTTATAAGAGCTTTTATACCGCGACCAATTTGATCTATTGTACCTCTTTTCCTTCAAAGGTGTTCCAGAAGTCCTATAGTCTTTCAAGTCAACACCTCGTTGATTTCATCTGGCTGGAGATCTGTTCATCCCAAATGATGGTATCTTTTGAGAGAGAAACTTCCGCATTCATACATAATGTGAATTCCACAGTCTTCCTCTTCATGACAAAATCTGCAGAGATCAGTCTCTTTGAGATTGACTTTGTGCAGATGTTTATTGAGTTTGCAGTGGCCAATAAGAAGGTCAGTAAGTACCCTCAATTGGTTTCTTTCTACAGTTGTAAACGCTCAGAAGCCTTTTTCCATGAGAAGCTTTTTATAAGAGTATTTGCATGATCTTGACCATGAGTATTTATCCAAAAACTTGTACCGCCCATTCTTTTATTTTATATTTTATTGTGCTTTTCGGCACTCCAAGAAACTTAGATATTTCAATTGAGATAGAGAGAGATAAATTTTGATTAAAAAACAAAAGTTTTGCTCTGAAAATTTGCGGTTGTTATCTACAAAGCTGAATTATTCGGCCTTTTTTCGTTACGGTTAATAAGTCGGTTAAACAGATAGCTTGTTTGAAGAGGCTGCCCTGGACGGGCTACACTTTGACCATAAAGTCCATTGTGATGTCTAAGGATGTGAGGATGTGAGTGGAGTGGAAGGAATTTTTGTGTATAGACTAGGAATTGGTAGGATATGCTGCTGCAGCCGACTCTAATAGGAACTATGCCGATATTCATCTGGAGTTCATGAAGGAAACTGCAGAAAACCTTCTCAAGCATAGCCGGTTACTTCGTTCTTGTCCATACGCCAACAGTTTTGTCAATTAACCGCTTTTTTTTTTATAATTGACAATCTCCCGATGTCGGGATTCGAACCCATAACCTCCCAGTTTCCAAGTAGGAATACTGCGCAGACATAATGCCTTAGATCGCATTGACTAAACTGTTGGCGTATGGATAAGAACGAAGGTAAATGACTATGCTTGTGAAGGTTTTCTGCAGTTTTCTTACACAAACTCAATATCAAAATAGTTCCTATTAAAGTCGGCTGCAGTCACACAACTTCCAAATTCCTTGCCCAATAGGAGTCGGTAATAAAGACCCACTTGCCTAGCTTTGCATTTCTCTCCATCTGGTTCTTATGGATTATTTTTTATTCAAAAAAAGAAAACTAGGAAACCCCAGTGCAACTGACACTAGACTATCTTACAAATACTCATATAAAGGGAGATGACATAGACATATTATCATCCTTAATAGTCCCATGTAATCTAATGATTGATATAATCGTTCCATATATGTTAATTAATTAATATTCAGTACAATTAACTAGAATTACATCATCAAAGAGATGAATGAATCCATAGTATATATTGTCACGTATATAGAACCAGGTACGATTGGTCGCTAAAGTTGGTATTAGGTTTTAATGACATAAACTGTGTAGTCCATAGTACATATATGAAGTAATATTGAAGATAGAACCATCTATTGAACTATTTGGCATTATGACTACAACAAGTCTCCATGTCACCCGATGGTGTGGCAAGATATCGTTTTTATTTTATTTCTTCATTACTTAAGGCCATTACACAATGAAAAAAATAAGGAATAAGATATAAGATATAAGAAATAGCACAGCGACCAAAACACAATGGGCGATAAGATACAATATTCAACCAATCACAGCGGTTGAATGCCAGCTGCTGGTGTATGCACAAATGTCAAAAACATAAGTCGGAGAGTCGATTGCGCATATCATCATGCGCATAACATTGTGATTGGCTGGGAATAAGAAATAAGGAATAGATATCCAACGCGACGGAAATTCTGTTGCTTTATCTTATTCCTTATTTTTGAAGTGTGAATTAATCAACGGTTCTGCCATCTGCTGGATTCCACTATTCCTTATATCTTATATCTTATTTCTTATATCTTATATCTTATATCTAGTTTTTTTAATTGTGTAATGGGCTTTACAATAAGTTTAAACGCGTGGCTTTTGTCTCACTGACATTGGCAGTTCGAAACGTCAATTGTTTTATATTTAAAATTTAAAATAATTTATTTCCAAAATTTTGTTAATGCCGGCATTTCTATAGAAATTATAAACTATATTAGAGATCAGTTCCGGCTATAACTTTAGAACGGTCCGAAAACGGTATAACTTTGGAAAGGTTTGGAATTTTGAAAAATTGTTTTTCTGTAGGGAAATCGTAAAGGAAATTTATCCAGGGTCTTGTTTTATCATCATTTCGCTATCTTATATTGTTTTTTCATACAATTTGGACAAATACACACACACTTCTGCCTGTCTTTTTTGACTAGTATACGTCATATTTAAATATTATACCCAATGTCACGCCTTCTATTAAGACGAATCTAACGACACCTTAAATGTTAAAATCCATCAAGACGTTTAGGCTACTTAGTGCTCGAAAAAAATAGCCGTACAAACATCCATACATACACTCGAAAAACATTACCCTCTTTTGAAGATGAAATACGTATTTCTGAAATTCAAAATTTGAAATTGAATTACGCGCCTTATGGCGCAGTCGGGGAAAAAAGATGAACATCGTTGATTGATAGACAAATATTTCTCTACTACTAAAAATTGTAAATGTCTGTTTATTTGTTTGTTTGCTTGTTCGAGCATCCCACAAAAACTACTGGACCGATTTTGATCTGAATTATTACCGAATCCGCGTATGTGTGACTTTCATTAAATTATTTTAAAAGCATAATTTACTTATTTTCTTTTATCTATGAAAGAAAGTAAATTTCCAAGAAGTGATCTTAAAAATTACATCTATTTGTAAAACAGTTTCAACATTAACACAAAATGATACTATATTTTCATATACAGGATTGTTATACAGTCTGTTTTCTAAAGCATTTCTAATAGGGAATCAATGTTAAATAAATAAATAAAATATTTACTATAAGACCATACATACATACACATACTTACAAACATCTGGCTGCTTGTAGTATGAGTTTGTAGATGTCATTTAAGAGTGGGGATTTAGTGATGCCCACTTAATTTATTATATTATTATTCATTATTCATTCCACTATTTTTATTTCTTTATGAAGCATTGTGTAGTTACTATAGTAAATAGTATTTAACATTGATTCTCTATTAGCAAAGCTTTCCAAAACAGGCGGTATATTATTTACTTCCGCTTCGTTCACTTTCAATTATTCAATTTCAAAACTATGGTCCACACATACGGAGGTCAATGGTCAAACATAACTGTAGGTACAGTATAGTTTTCCAACAAAGATATGTAATAAATTCATTGTTAATTGGTTGATTTTCATGTGAAACATTTATGAACACACACATAGATAGACGGAACATGTAATAAAAAAAGTATCTAAAAATGTTTCGAGTAAAAGTGTAATTTTTTTTACTGCTATCTCGAGTAAAACTTAATGATACGTATAATTTGTTAAATTGAGTTGAGATTTTGTTGTTGTTGTAGCTCTAGTGTTGGTTCAATGTTATAAAAACCTAACATTATATTATCTTAGTTAAATTATATTAAATTACTAAACATCAAGTGGTTTAATGTTTTGTAATATTATTATTGAAAGCGGATCTCTTTGATTATAAACATTTATCTAGTTTCTTGTACCTTTTTGTTGTTTTTTTTTTGGTAATGCGAATTAATGTATTCGATAAATAAAAGGGTGCATCCACTGACACCTTTAACATTTTTCGAAAATCTATAATAAAAAATAAATTTTAAATACAGATACTATAAATCACTATATTTCAGTAGGTCTAAAAGTTTCTTAAAGATAGTAGAACTAATCGACACTACCGGTTCGTAATTTGGTATTTGAGGCATTTTAGGTATTCAAAAGGTCAAATTCGTTAGGGGGTAAAATCGGACGTTGGGAAAAGGGAGTTTAAAGGGAAGGAGCAACACAAAATTGGTTATATCTCCCTTAATATTTGAAAAATAGAAAAATTTATCAGGAGTTAAGTTGTAAGTACTTAGTTTTACTGTAATTTTGTTTCGTATCATTTTTCTGTTACACTAATATTTACAGAAATATTTTCAATTAAAGGTTGAAAGTTAAAATTCTAAATATCTCTGTATACATTAAGAGTTTGGCAAAAATGATCGAGTTGTGAATTGTAGCAAACATGATTTTCTACAACTTTACTTCTTATACATTTTTCGATTGTTCTAATATTAAGAGAGATAATTTATATTTTGTGTTTTCTTCATTCTCTATGCCCCCATTTCCCCTTGACGTATGACATTTATTAATAGAATTGGCCTTGAAAATACTAAAATGATATCAGATATAACATTTCATTTTAATCAGACTTAAATTGTGACTAGACAGAGATTTATGTATTCTAAGGAAATTCGCTAAATTGACGCAGCTCCTGCGTAACTATATTTTATATTTTTTTCATTATATTTAATGTTATAAAAATAATATAATTACATTAAATTTGTTTTATAAAGTTTTGTAAAAAACATTTCTAAAATAAAATAGTAAAATCGATTTTACATTTAAAAAAACAAAAAACAAAATAGGAGCTTAATTTATCATTCTCAAGCTTTTATATAAATATGATATTATTAAAAAATATAATATGATATAACATCAGTAAAATTAAAAAGAAAAGTAATGCAACAACTAACTAGTTAATTGTTTGAATACCCAGTATATACTGAGTCGTATATCAATGTTTGAATTGTTAATATTTCTACCTATTAAATGTTTATAAAATATGAATTATTTGTAAATGTTTGATGTGTCACAATTTTTTTAACCCGACTTCAAAAAGGAGGATGGTTCTCAATTCGTCTGTATTTTTTTTTTAAAATATCTTATGACTTTAAAAATGGGTACATTTTTCCGTTTCCGAGGAACTTTGAGCACAAATTATGAGAAAACTATTAAGTTTATGAAAAAAATTTTCAAACAAAAGTTGTTTATTTTAAAAAGACAAAAATTTTTTGTTAACAATTTTTTTTCTACCTCTTACGGTTTCAAAGGTATAAAGTTTCCCTCCTGCCGGGGGGAAACTCGTTCCGATTTTACCCATTAACGAACTTGGCCTTACTTTTTTGCTCTAGAACACACACACAAATTTTCAGCTCGTTATCTCTTTTCGTTCTTTAGTTATCGTGCTCACAGACGGATGGACATGTGGAAATGGCCGAATTAGGCCATTTTATAAATACCTTTGTGAAGCATTTTTGTCAAGGATTAATATTTTCGAGCGTTACAAAGTCAGGATTACACTTAATATACCCTGTATATTAACATATACCGGGTATAAAAATGTATAAATACACGAGACTAGAGAACAATAATGCATTTGATTGTTACGATGTATATCACTGATAATGTTCCCAGATAGATATTATTTAATATCGATATCTATGTCTGTATGTCTGTCTGAACGTCCGTCCACGTCTAGTCTAATTTATGAAATCATTGTTTTATTTTTTTCTCATTGCCTCTATATACAGACTATACGGTATTATGTAATATTGAGGCTAATAATATTGAGTCAACACGTTTTAAGGACGTTTATTTGTTGCTATGCTAGAAAAATGAGTACTATCTTTACTAAAACTTATTTATTTACTAATCTTACAACGATTTATAACCTTTTTTTTATTTGTCCTATATATTTTAAAAGTATTGATTGTAAAATATCAGGAAATGCCAATTAGAAATTGATTTGGCTTGATGTGACAGATCTGACAATAAATAATATTGTATATTTTTTGTATGTATATTATATATTTTTTTTATGTGCGCTGTCGCTAAAAAAATGGTGGCAGAAACAAACCAAACAAAACAGTTTTAATTTTATTCAATAATTAATTTAAACGTTTGTCAACACATAAACAGCATATTTAAAAGAATATTTATAAACATTTTATTTATTATGGTGCCTACTTTAATAATTTAGTCATTTTAATTTTAAGTACAAAAACATTCTGTTCTCCATGAAACGCTGTGTTCAAAGTTTGATTTTTAGTAGATAATTACTCTTTGAAATGATTGTCGACAGGTTTTAAATTTTTGAGGGAGGGTAACTATGTAATTGAGCTATTCAAATCACTACAAAATTTCTATCTACTATCAGGCCTTATGTATGAACGTCCTTAAGGCTCTCTAAAGCCTCAAATATCACTTTTGAACATCGATCTGTGACGATGAATAGATGGACGGTTATGTATGTGTGTAAACACGGTATATCGAGAATGAAAAGAGTTTCAATTTTAGAAGAATTATAATTCCTTTCTCTGAAAAATCTCACGTAGTCTAGGTAGCTCCTACGTGCCGAATTTTTTTATTATTGAATATTGACTTCACACTTCATATTGAATAAATTAAAAAGAGATGGGAAAAAAAATTGGGCACGAACAATATACAGATGTAATCTATATAGAGGTTGTGAGGTTGCTCACACCTTATATGGTTTTTTTTTCTTCATATTATAAGAAATAAATTGAAAAGCACTATTCATAATTAATAATGAAAACGTACGTTCCTACTCCATAGATATTATAGATAACGTCTAAGTTGATTCATATTAAAAGTTATGTATTTATTCCGTTCGATAAAAAAAATAAGTACAGTGATTTCAAACAACATAATGTGAAATAAATGTCACATAAAAACCAATACATTTCTCATTGGTTGTTTTTGTTCATAGAAAATTGACTAACCTAATCTTACCGGATGTAGTTTTAGACATATAGTATACGTTGAGACGGAAATAAAAATCAATTAATTTATACTAGACTGTAGTAGTGCTATTACAATAAAAATTTTTATGTTTTCGGCTTTTCTATATATGTGGTAGTATTACATTAAAAACACTACCGTTTATTTACGACCTTTTATACAGCAATGTATTATCTAAAGCGTATCCTAGTTTTGCTAATTTTAAACATTTATCAAATTTCTTCAAAAAAATTCAATAGCTTCTACGGAAATTTTTACCTTTCCCGTAAACTTACGACTAACTGGGGCGAAATATGTTTCTTACACATTTTCTCAGTTTAGGAAAGTAATAGTAATCAATTTGGATAATAAAAATGATCAACCGATCTTCAAGTTTTCAGGTCATTAGAGTCTGTAAACAGCATTTTTCGTGCAATAAATCTTGCAACTCAAAAATGATATTGATTTCAGTCGAAGCGTATTATCGTGAATATAATCCGCATGAAATTTTATCTAATTCAGCCAAGTGGAAAGAGAGGCTGACACAAAGTTAGAAATGCTCAAAATACTAGTTAAATGGACAAAATTTTTGGTAAGTAAAGTTGTAGTAAATTTATTTTAATATCTTTTTGTTTGTATTTACTGACCATTTTTTCTGTAACTTCAATATTTCCTAAAATATATCCGATTTTAAGGTGCTAAAACAGTTAATATGACGAATAATTACGAATATTACTTTGCCACCATACTAACTGATCAATATTGTTATTATAAATAATGTTATGACGTTCAGAATGATTGATTGATTTTGAAAAAAAATACCGTGAAGTTGATCGTCTGTTTGTGTCCAACTCAGTAACAAACCATGAAACGATGAATTCATACTATCATTGAAATTGGAACTAATAGTTTGATGAATATATATATATATATATATATATATATATATATATATATATATATATATATATATATACTCTTTATTAACAGCAAACTATCACAATGTCATGCGTAATTTACAAATATAACCATACAATTGAATATTGTATAAAATTCAAGTTAAATTTTTCTTTTGCAAATAATTGTATTGGCTATAAAAGTTATAGAGACATTATGCAACAAAAAATTTCATAATAATATTTTTTGGAGTCATATAAACTAACGACCCCCCAATTACCTCCTCTATCATCTTTTAAAGGTTAAATATATCAGCGTTTCTCAATCAGCTTGTATATACAACGTGGGTGTTATTGATAGTATTCAATAATTAAAAACAACATCTCATATTACAATATATATCATATTTCTATTTCCTATTAACGAAAATAATAAAATTCGTCACGTTGGAGCCTGCACGCAAACTAGGTGAAAATTCTCAAAGGAAGGAACCGTACTAAATAAAAACTCAAGTAACCATGGCAATAGTTCAAATTTTTCTTTTATTTTATCATGAAAAAATTAAAATTGAAAATATGTCTGTAAATATATCAAATCTCTAGACTAAATCAAACAGGTTTTTAGAGTTTTTCATTTTTGACTGGATTACTCTATTATGAAGTATATCATGATTTTGCCATTATTATATAATTCCAGCCATTTAGTTATTATAAAAAGATAAAATGAAGACACTGTATGTACAATAATAATCTAAGAGTAAAATGAGGAAGAATTGTCTATATAACCACAAGTTATGTTTGCATGCAGACATTACTTAATTATACTTATTTTAGTTTAATATTTTAGATCAAATCAATAATATATTGTAAAAAACTGTGCACTCAAACATATGGTACGAATGTACCGTCAAATCTATATACAGGCTACGATAGATTGTTGTGAAGAAAATTTTGACAGGTTCTTCAAAACTTTACAAGTAATTAATTCAATAATAAAGAATATCCTGTCTGTTTTTGAGTAAAAAAATGTTAAAGTTACGATTTTTAAGAGATTTTTGTTGTTGGTTTAATGGACTCATCGGTAAAAACATGAATACAAAAATCTATATCTCCACAACCAGATAGACCAGTGTTATGAAAAACTGTCATAATATTTATCAAAGTCTTATAAATACCTGGACAAAATTTCATCTTGTGTTTTGTTTCTGAGATAATTAAATTTGATGATCGGAAAATGTTCTAAATCTAGTTACATTTTAAGTTATATTTATTTTTATCTAGTTTTATTTTTAGTTATATTTATTTTTATCTAGTTTTATCACCATGTAATTTTTTTGAAATACATAAAAACATATTTTTAATTATTAAAACTCTTCGAAAAAATGAAATATAGGATTTAAGTTTTAAACAATATATTTTTTACAAAAATGAAATTATTTGAAACGATTAATTGCAAAATTTTTAATTATTTAGAGATGGCAATGGATGAAGTAACAATGCATTTAGTATAGGGAAAACTCACCACCCCTACTTTCCCTCACCAGTTGCACAACAACCTTAATTTTATGGGTTACGGGCTAAATAGTACCGGGGCTTCGGGATTTATTTCAACCAATTTGCATCAAATGTTAGTGCTAAAATGAGTGAGGGAGTGCAAAAACAGCTAAGAACAAAAAATTTGCAACACTAAAAAAAATTAACACTTTTTTCAATCACAATACAAAACAATACTAATGCCACTTTCCATTAAGGTTACTGAAGACATAGTATGAATAAACTATTACTATATATACTATATACTTGTCTATATACTATATAGACAAAAATACCATTTAATTTTTAAGATTGTTACATCAATGATACAATTCAATGCAAACATAACCACTTTGAATTTGCTGAATATTTCGAGAAATTAAATCATGAAATTGGATTGTTAAAACTACATGTAAAAAACTTTTTTAATAACATGAAACAGCATACAAAAATTTTTTGTTATAATGCATGTTTTACGAACAAACAATTTTAATTATACTAATTTCAGAACAAATATTGTACTACATATATTTTTTAATTTTAATTTCTTTTATATATGCGACGTGTTTATAAGGTGCTCCACCAAAAATTACGACAACATATAAAACCATGACATAAACAACTAAGGCCCGTATTCATAGTTCGGTCTTAAGCGTGAGTTTACCTTAAGCATGATCTTATGACAGCGTTTAGATTCATAGACGCAATCTTGAGGCAAGCTTGAAAGTTTGATTTTAGCTACGATTTTCTCTAAGTCAGCATTTCAGTAGATTAAGACAACTTTAATAACTTTGCAGTGAAAAAAGTAGTGACGATAATTAATTTTTTATTATATATCGATAATATTGATATCGATTTTGATTCTGACGATGAAGGCATAATTCTACGTATTCCTAAACGCTACATTCGACATATACAATATTCTTTTCTAGATTCGCAAAAATCAGTATTAAAATTGGAATATTACCACTAATAGAACTCTGTTTATATGGTTATCAATCATTTTCATCCATTTTTTAACACTACGAGTATATAAAATTGTCCAACAAAAATGAAACGTCCTTTTAACACGCTTTTATTTGGTTGCCATGTAACAAAAATGTAATAAAATTTAGAGTTAAAAAAACAACAAAAAAAACATGCTTTTATTGAATGATATGAACTAGAAAATGTAAAATACCGCTTGGCCACTTTGACCGGTGACATTGTTGTTACATGACAACACCTAATAAAAGCGTGTTAAAAGTACGTTTAAGTTTTGTTGGGCATTTTATATATTTTTAGTGTTAAAAAATGGATGGAAATGTTTTAAAACCATACAAACAGATATAAACAGTAAAGTCATAATCATTAACAACAGTACAACTGGCTGTAAAAGTTATGTTTTTTTTTTTAAATTTTATAATTGATTTGTGCCTTATGCATTCTATTTTCGAAAAATTCAATTTTCCAATAAAAGTTGTTACTATATTTCTAATGAACAACTTTTATCCGAAACATTTTTTCCGAAAACCGAATCAATAAGGCACAAATATATTATACAAAAAAAAAATAACATCAACTTTTGCAGTCAATTGTACCTACATATAATATTACTTTATATTATATTCATATGTTTATGAGAATGTAAACGGTTTTATAATATGACCAAAAAAAAAAAAAACACTTTTATTAATTAAATACATGATGGTGTATGATGGTTACTTTGTATTTTAATTCCATCGCAGAATGTGCATGGTGTGTACCATCCACCTATTCAGACATATTATTTTACAATGGTCGTTTTGTAAAATTGTTGTCAAATAATTATAGTGATGGCAGTTGTTGTTGGTGTATGTAATTATTAAATTAAATTTATATTACTTAATTAAAAATGTGCACTAAAATTATGCAATATACATAGATATTTAATGTGTGCATAGAATTACGCTGTAGATACTACTGTGGGTGTGTATTAAATTTCATTCCTCACTTATATTTATATATATATATATATATATATATATATATATATATATATATATATATATATATATATAAACAAAACATCAATAATATTACATAAAGTAACACTTAGCATGTTTCAATTGGTTCAATATTTATGAACGGGAGTGTACATATGGCGTTAAAAGTCGTGCTATCATCTTCTCGGAATTTGGATTTAGATTTTCGGGACGATTACTATAACTCATCTATATTGGGAAGTCAATTATGATAAATTACCTATTTGTAATAACTCAATATCTAAATTCGTATCAAGTGTTCGAAATCAAGTAAATTAATCAATTCAAAACAAAAAAATTGAGGTTAAGCTGACAAATATATATCACAGAGGATTTAACAATAGGATACCACCATCCTCCTTCAGTGAGCAACATACAAGGATATGTTTGTAACACTAGATATTTTCTAGAGTAAAACAATTTAATCTGTAACATTAAACATATAACAAATTATTGTCATTGATGGTTAAAGGAAATAAAATAAAACGAGAAAAACAATCGACATACACACATACCTTTTTTACAAGTTTTGCCACCACGTCCTAATGGACATAAACATCGATGTGCACCAGGTACAGTATCATCAATTTCACACGCACCACCAATTCCACAATCTAAGGGACACGATGGTGGTGTTTCTGTGGTTGTCGTTGATGTTGTAATTTCAGTTGATGGTACTACTGATGACGTATCAATATTATTATGATTATTATTATTATTATTTTTGGTCGTTGTTATCGATAATGAATCAATACTTTCTTCATCGTCAATACTTTCTTCGTTATTATTCTTATTATTGAAGTGTATTTCATAATCAATTGAATTTGATTGTATTGCATGTTGTGAAGGATGATGATTATTATTATGGGAACGATGTGATGATTTATTTTTATTACTTCTGGACGGAGATTTTTGTAATTCTATTGGCGGCGATGACGATGTCATTACAACAATACTATCAATATTATTGTTATTTATGTATAGTGTTTCATTTGTTATGCTATTATTGGTGGTATCCAATGTGATGGATAATTGGGCGGAAAATGATGCACCTTTTTGATATAAGATATCTTCATCGCTTATATGTGCTCCATCTAGTGTTGGTGATGCTGTTGAATTGATTTCTGGAAATAGAAAGAAAAGTTATTAGATACGAAGTCATATATAGATTTAGTTTCTTTTTAAAAATAATTGCGAATTGTTTCAATCACTAGTAGTATGCTCCAAACATGCATATCATCTTTTGGGCTTCTTAAAGTAGTTGTCGTGCTTAGAATGTTCCTAATTTTTGCACACTTATTAAGAGTATTATTATACACTCATAATTTAAAATCGATTGACCGTTTCAAACTCGAGAAAAACTTAATTGAAGTTGAACATGGGAAGCAATGGAGACGACCCATTTTAAGCAGTGTTTCTACCAGTTTTTTTTATTTTTAATAAAAAAAACGATACTTAGGAATCTTTTAAAAAAATAGCTACAAAATATTGGATTTGTTTTGAGTATTAAAAAAAAAAACAACGAGAATTATTGACCGTCTCATTGTTTAGTTATAACAACGCAAAGTAAAGTTTTTTATAAATAAATATACGTGTCGGCATGCTGAACAGATACAACTTGGTAACATTTTACGTCAGTATACCTTAAATATATCAGGCAATATATGTAAATCAACAGTATATCAACTGGCGGAATATAAACGACGGTGCCGAATTGCAACTTATAAAAATGTAAGGTAATATTTGTATACAGTCTGTTTTCAAATGCATTTCTAATAAGGAATCAATGTTAAATAAATAAATAAAATATTTACTATAAAACCATACATCCATACACGTACTTACAAACATCTGGACTGCTTATGTTATGATGTTGGTTTGACGTCATTTAAGAGTAGGAATTTAGTGATTTATAATAATGCCCACATAATTTATAATATTATTATTCATTACATATGCACATACACACACTACTGACTACACAGTACCCTCACTATTTTTATTTCTTTATGAAGCATTGTGTAGTTATATAGTAAATAATATTTAACATTGATTCTCTATTGGCAAAGCTGTCCAAAACAGACGGTATACATATAGACAAGTATCGTATGTGTAACATGTCGATCGGTATAGTCTTGGACTAAAATTATGGCTTATACCCGAAATTTTATCTCTCTATATAAATAATGCTATTACGCCGAATATAATGCAATTTACGCCGAGAAATTATCAAATTCCAATTAACTTTTCGATTATATTACAAGCAACATAGTTCACTATAAAGATGATGAAAACTATATTCCATAAAATTACTTTCATTGACTTGTAAATTCCATAACAAAAACCAACAAAATAATATCTACAACAACACAAGCAAAACTTTATCTTGTGTTCACAAATATCTTGTGCTAGTTAATTTGTTAAATTATTGTTACTAATTATTATGAAGAAGTGAAATAATAATATAACTAAGAGACGACTATATTTTATACGTATATTTCGTAGTACTACGTCAGACGAGCATTTCCTAAAGTTAAATTAATATTTTGAGACGTTATACAGAATGACTACACCAAATTCAACCCGACATCCTATACTGCAGGCGATGGCATTATCAATTCGGCAAGATTTTAGTTTTTTCCAAGGGGACCCTTTGGAAAAATCGCTAAATTTGGAGAAAATTATTTTGCCCGAGATTTTGATAAAAACTTCGTTTTAAGCTAACTCGAACATATCGAAAGCGATGCTGTTGATTAAAATTCGATACGGTTAACGGTTTTCAAGATATCAAACTTATATTGCCAAATTTCAAAACTATATGAAATGAGAAGGGAAAATTTTGAAATGGGTTGATCGGACGTTAAAATGAACCTGATTTTCATACATTTTGGATCAAAATTACCCTAGAAAATGATTATTATTAAAATCGAGAGTAAAAATTTACTTCACTTTTTTCGCATTTTTCCAAGGGATTACCCCTTGAAAAAATCGCTAAATTTGGAGAAAATTATTTTGCCCCAGATTTTGATAAAAACTTCGTTTTAAGCTAACTCAGACCTAGCGAAAAGGATACTGTTGATTAAAATTCGATACGGTTAACGGTTTTCAAGATATCAGACTTTTAGTGATAAATTTCAAAACTGTATGAATTGAGAAGGGAAAATTTTGAAATAGGTTGATCGGACGTTAAAATGAACCTGATTTTCATACATTTTGGGTCAAAATTACCCTAGAAAATGATTATTATTAATATCGAGAGGAATAATTTACTTCCCTTTTTTCGCATTTTTTCCAAGGGGTACCCCTTGGAAAAATCGTTAAAAATGGAGAAAATTACTTTGCACCCTATTTTGATAAAAACTTCGTTTTAAGCTAATTGGAACCTATCGAAAACGATGCTGTTGATTAAAATACGATACGCTTACGGTTTTCAAGATATCAGACATATAGTGCTAAATTTCAAAACTGTATGAATTGAGAAGGGAAAATTTTGAAATGGGTTGGTCGGACGTTAAAATGAACCTAATTTTCATACTTTTTGAGTCAAAATTACGAGTGTTTAGGTACATCAAACGTCATTACAGATATGTTCAATTTTTGTTAATTTTGGATGTACTAATGTCTCCCATGTCCATAAGAATAAAATAAATGTATCTGGTGTTTTTGTCCAAATAAAAATTGTTACAAGTGAATGATTAATGACTTTTTCTATGTGATTTCGTTTTTGTAATCTTTTTTTGTTTGTTAATATTTACCGAGATAAATATTTCATTGTTACAATAAAATTAATTTTAAAGTGTGTGTATGTCATATGCGAGAACATTGCCTGCGTGTTTAAAAATATTTATTATGAATATTTATGATTTATCAAATAAACAATATTTATTGAATGGGAATATCTAATAATACGACTGTTTGTAATCTGGGTTCTAAATACACTACAGACTCCAAGTGGCCAAGTGGCCAAGTGGCCGAGTGGTCTTAGACATAATGTTTGAGACGTTATGTCTACTTGGAACTGGAAGTTTATAGGTTCGAATCTCGACATCGGCAGTTTGTCAATTATTAAGAAAAAAAAAAGGGGGGCGGTTAATTGACTAAACTGTCGGCTTAAGGATAAGAACGAAGTAGCCGGCTATACTTGTGATGATTTTCTGCAATTTCCTTCACGAACTCCAGATAAATATCGGCATAGTTCCCATCAGAGTGCAGCCGCATATCCTACCAATTCCTAGCCTACACACAAAAATTCCTTATCCACTTCACTCACATCCTCCAGACCAGCCGGTACAATCTATCTATATAACTACAGACTCAGGGTGTATTCGTTGTGGGCGCTTACATGTTTTTTTTTTGGTCTTTAATCTTTGTATACCATTAATAAATAAAAATTGATTAATAATTTTCGATTTTTGGTGACGGTCTGCACCAAATTAGCAACAAGTAACATCTCCTCGGAGAATAATTACAATTAGCTAATTCATACTGATGATGACTACTTTGTAGTCGAAATACGTATTTATAAAATACAAAAACATTTTGATCTAGGAAATTGGGGCAAAAATCGAAATTTATTTCGAATAATCCAAGAGTTCTTTTAAATATTATTTATAAAAATTGATTAAACAAATTTTTTTCAACACATAAAAACAAAACCATTGGCCGTTCGTAAAATAGAACTGCTAATGTTTTTATTTAAAAACAAATTATTTTTTACTTTTCGTATAAAAATAAAACCATTATTTCAAATTAAAATTTTATTCAATTTTTAAAATGTAATCGTAGAGATGCAATAAAAATAGAATCATCAAAAGAAATGCGTTCAGAACAATCGGTTACCTGAGTAAAATAACACTCGTTATTCTCGAGTGTTGTGTACCTACTAGTTATATTACCCAGATATTACATACAAATGCTAAAATACATTACGCATTTTATACATTGAGTAAATAGATAATGAAAACTCAACGAATTTCATTCCAATAATTGTTTTCAATTAATTATTTGATGATGTTATTAATTGAAACTGAGTTAAATAACAAACAAAATTTATAACAGAATTATTATGCGACAGAGATGATACATTAAATTTGATATTCATTTTATTATTTGAATATTTTATTTTTTGTTGCTTTTAGTTCATGTTTTAATTGATGTATTCAATTTTCATAATGATGTTGTAATTTTCTGAAAATTGGTATGTTGGTTTTTTGTTTTGAATATATATTCATAATATGTTGAATGAAAAAGAATCATGAACGGATCAACTGGAGGATCTTGACCATTGAAAACTAAATCAATTTTGTAACGTAATAACGTGTGTATCTCGACACCAAGTGGTTTTGAAGGAGGTGCAGAAATCTTTCGTGTAGTATATGTGACATGTATTGAGTAGAAGTTTTAGAATATCACATTCAGCAATGATAGGAGGCGAAATACCATTTATAAGTCGAGAAAAAAATTCCAAAAACAGTATGAAAACAAGTGATAACTAGTGGATGAACTATAAACACCGTCATCACTGGAAAAATACACCGCAACAAAAACTATTGGAATGTATCCAAGAGGCTGTACCTCGATGCAATCTAAACAGGATACAATTTCGAAAATATACCGGGCATTATCATCTACGAACCCACCCACCATGGATCTATTATGTGTAGACTGTACGGCGAGGAAGAAGGAACATCCCGCCACATTATATTTTATGTAGGCTGCAAACGCGGAACATTGTGCAGCAACATTGAACTCCGTCTGCAAAATATTTTGCCTACAGGCGTGCAACCAAAATTGGGAACATTACTTTATTACTCTTAAAAATTCAATCAGTTGTCATCTTGTCTCTATCTATCTCATTTAATTTGTAGTTTATTTATCTACTAGTTTATTTGTATGTATGTATCTCTACAAAATTGTATGTATCTGTAAAAATAATAAAGTATATAAAGTAATCATCAATCTATGTAAAAAAACATAAAAAAATATTAGGAAACATAAAATTTTAGATAATATGTTGCAAATATCGCTACACACGAGCAACTTTTACAGCAACATTAAACTCCTCCCACAAAATATCAAATGATTTTGATTTTTACAGCAACCAGATCAAGGACATGTAATTTTGTTCTGCAACAGCTATACAGACTAGCAACCTACTACCGACCATTCATTTGTCCTTAAAATGTTCCTGCACAGGTGTCACGTCTGTAGTCCTTATTAGTGCAAATCTCTCGATTACAGCAGGTACAATATATTCGGTGCATATCAACTCAAACTTATGAACCTTCAGGAAAACCTGTTAAGCAAGCTTCTGACTATTGTCAAAATATGAGATAAGCGAACCTCGTCAGACTGAAGTAGAAGTGGGAGCACAATGGACCAAAAAGTCAAAGTGCAATACTTTTCATACCCCGAAATTTATCTATCAAATGAATCAAATTGTAAGTTGAACAAGTGAAAATAACAACTAGTTGAGTTAATTGCTTCAATGTAAAAAAAATTAATAATTTAGTGACATTGACTGTTCTTTTTCCAAGGTGCCGTTTTGTTGAACCTCATATTTCAAAAAAAAATATAATCGTTGTTTTGTCAACAAGCTACGGTTGTGCCATTATTTTTTCAACGGATTTAATTTAGTGAAAATATAAAAATTGTTTGCATTTTTATATATAATAAAAAAAAATTGTTTTCCTTTCCAGACTAGACTACATTTTTCCACGCAAATATATAGACGGGATCTCAGAAGTACACGTAGTCCGGAGGCTAATGTACTTTTTTTCTCCGCAGCTACTATTAATATGGAAACTAAGCGATATATCCAAAGTATTGTAGGAGGCCTCTTTGGGACGTTGCATCTCTTTTCCCAAAAAAAAAAAAAATTAGGTGTAGGTGATGGGATGATATATATATATATATATAAGTTCATTATCTAAATCTAAATTACATTTCAGTCAAATTAAATACATATTTTGAACCGTTTATCTACGTTTCCATAAAGAAATTTGAGTAGAATATTACCGATTTCGGTGTAGTGGACTAAAATTCTATATCTCCCGAACCAGAAACTTTCCCCAAAAAATGCATACGATAATTTTTATTCAAAATTTAGTTTTTAATAACAACAATTTTGCGGCTAATCTTGGTACCTATGAAAGGGTTCATTTACACTCTGTTTGGGAACTTAATGGTCACTGCAGGCTCAAAAGGCATCTATCTCTTATGAAGATTGAGGACAATCTGCCCAAACTCCTTCTGGTAGAATGTGATTACAAAGCCAGAATGAGGCATTTAGCCTTAGGCTTAACCGAAATGGGGGAAAATGAGTAAAGTGGAACTATGTCCGGTCATACATGAAGAGGACGGGTAGGTTCGACAACTAACACCGAGCCAGAGGAAAGAAACCAGTTGTGGTACAGGATAGAAGGGGCTGAGAGGGTGGGCTCCTAAGGAGTCGGTAAAAAAGGCCTAGAAACCAGACACCGGTCTCCAGTCCTCTACTATGACTACCAGATATAAAACTCTGAGAAATAACTCCTCGGAGCTTGTGCAGCACCGTCCTACCGAGAGATGTTTAAGTGTTAAAATGGCCTTTTATCAAATATTTCGCAAACTATGACGTTTCTTTCGAACATGTTTGTGAACTGTTCGAACAAAACCGGGTGTCTCCTCAGGGACACAGAACAATACTTTATCCACAAAATATAAACAAACATTCAGTTTTTTAATACCAGTCACAAAATATCTCTTTTCGTTTTAGAAATAAACTTTCCAAAAACAAAACCCATATCAAGTGGCAATACTAAATCATTTTTAGTCAAGTTTAAATCACTTGCCTTCGGACTACCGGCCCACATCAACATAGGCAATGCGAGTAATGAAATATAAATTAGATATTTTAAAAATAATTTGATGTTTTATAAACATGCAACATTTGTCTTACCATATTATGGTAATCGGTATAACAACCAACTTATTTATAATAATGTGCGAGATATGCCTTTCATGCTATCATAAAAATAATCAAATGGATTTTGTGGTCCAAAAATAAATGTTTGAACATGTTACAACAAACCAGTCGAATTTGGCGACATGCAAATTTAATATTTATACTTTTTAATAACTACTATGTCATTGAAATTATTATAATTGCTTTAACTTTGATATAATGCAATCAATGTATATACCGTGTGTGTTTTAGCAACTGACGCTAAATGGGAAAACGAAGAAAATATAATATAGAAGAGCGTGCTTTGCAGTACTCTGTGTCAAAATTGATAAAACGGGACAGTTATGGAATTTATTCGAAGTCAGTCCGGTTGTTCTCGTGAGTGATAAAGAATATTGTAACGTTTTAGGGCGTAACTTGTATACGCACTAGGTACTTTTCATTAAAACCACGAGTAAAAATTTCAACAATTACAATTTATTGGATGGCAACAATGAAGTTAATTACAAACAAATAATGGTAAGAATCAATATTTGAAACAATGAACAATAACTAAACAAAAACACTCAAACAACAATTGCATTGAATCGCTTGTTATCTTTACCGTATCACATGTACAATCCAACTTGTTCTTCTTCAGTCGTCCGATTTCATTATATACCTAATAGATCTTTCTAGAGCAACATTCTCGAAATCGTCCATTACTCGAATGCATCAAATTTACACTGTAGACTACCAGGATGTTCTACAATTGCCAGTGGCGGTCTTTTCGCACTTCCGTTACAATATATATAGTGTCAAGATAATTAATATGACAGCCGTATTATTTTGTTATATATATGGCCCATGGATTGATATGAAATTCATAGAGAATAATAATGACCGATGTAAAATTCGTCACGTTAAAGAGAAATTAATGAATCAAAATTATAGCTCTTGAATTCTGTAGAAAATCCTGCAGAATAAAATGTATGCGAAAGAATCTGCATAAACAAATTTAGAAAATCTGTAAATTAAATTGAAAAAAAATGACGAAATCAGTTGATCGAACACTATCACGTTATCGACCCAGATAAGATCGCAGGGTCAACGTTGATTGATGAAGCACAATCGACAAGCAGATGCTGATTGGTCATTACATAGTATGGGCACATGAACTTAAAGGCATTCTAAGAGTCTTATAAATTGAAAGGTAAATTTAAAATTATTGGTAAACATTCACCGAATTCGCAGCGAGTCACTTGTCGGAGATTTATTACTAATTTATTGAAAGGTGACTAATTTGTATTCAAAATACGTATTTCAATCGTACTCATAACTTGTTAATCTAAGAATGTGGACAATTTTGAAGGTACATTTTTTTCTCCGGTGGATTTTTTACAAGACATATTAGTTCTTAACAAGTAATTAGATCTAAGGCGTTATGTCTGCGCAGTATGCCTACTTAGAAACTGGAAGGTTATGGGTTCAAATCCCGACATCGGCAGTTTGTCAATTATTAAGAAAAAAAAAGGGCGATTAATTAACTAAACTGTCGACGTATGGACAAAAATAAAGTAAGCGGCCATGCTTGAGAAGGTTTTCTGCAGTTTCCTACACGAACTCCAGATGAATATCAGCATAGTTTCTATCATAGTCAACTGCAGCCGCATATCCTACCAATTCCTAATCTATACACAAAAATTCCTTCCCCTTCGCTCACATCCTCAAATCCTTAGGCATCACAATGGACCTTATGGTCGAAGTGTTATAACACGTTCAGTGAAACGTAAGCATGTCATCGTGTGTTGTTCATTGAAAATGATTTAAATTGTAAATTACAATATTTTAATAATATAAATTTCAGAATAATTTAAGTGCAGTACATAATTTAAATGCAGCATACAGATTAGTTATATAAATTAATTGTGGAAAACACAACAATTAATTAATTGGTAATAATTACGTGAGTAATGATAATGAGTTATGATCGAAAGGTTTTGATAAAAGATAGATAATTCATTTTAGTATTCAAATACATGTAAATGCGTGCGGTACACTATACATAACGTATTCATAATAATTAATTGTGCCTGTATCGGTTGATTTAAATATGCTTTAATATTTAGAATTTTCAGATAACAAATAGTTGCAACCTTAATCGTTTTGCGTGTAAGATCATTAATTAAAAAAAAAAAACTTATAAAATAGTAGACAACAACCTTAGCGCAATCTTTGAAATCAATAGAGGACCAAAATGCGGTGACACTTTCAACAGTGTTGTTTTATATTGTGGTACACGGTGCTTATGGGGAACTAATTGAAAATGGTAACTTTTAAAAATCAAGACAGATCTGTGTACATACCGATGGTATACCTAGAATAGCAAGAGATATGTATCTAATGTTAGAAGCGGCAGAAAGCGAGACACTAAATTACGGGGTAGTTATAAATGGTAAGTAGAAAAGCATAATATACGCTAGTTGAATGAAAATTATTAATTAATATCGTCGTTTTTCGAAGTTATAATACAAAACGTCTTAGAATTTACAGTACCTAGCCTAAGCTTTACCTATAATACGTCATCTTATTAAATAAATACATCGAAATCTATAAACATTTTACACCGTTTCTTAAATGGAAAAATCATATAAAAAAAACCATTGATATCTAAAATTAACCTAAGTTGGACGGATAATCCTTCCCTAAAACTAGACCTTAAAGAAAATATTTACAATTTAGATTACACCGAATCAGTTGTAATCGACATCATGTGGCATGCGGTATCGTTTCCTGAAAAGCAACCTACGCGGGTCAAATTGGCCCAGTTCATTGATTTTCGGGAAAGGTTTTTTGCGGGATGATTGGAAATAGGATTTCGAAATGGTTTGGATGAACGTTTTGATTGTGAGGTGCCCAGTTTCTCTGTGGAGTGCTTCAGCCGGGTATATACGCTAGTTGATATTCAGTCACGAGTTAATAATAAGTAGACTCAAGTATTAACATCAGGGAATATGCCTTTGGAGGAGGAGCATAATTTTTATACCGCGGAACTAAATTAAGAGAATAAAATGAGTGAATTTGTGTAGTATACTTATGTAAACTTGGACCATACTAGCGGTAAATAAAAAACATGCTAGGAGTATTTGAAAGAAGAATATACAGCATAATTTTAAGGGCTATTAGAGGTGATTAGTGACATGTATTCTTAAACATGAAATAAGAAACAAAATGACTGGAGTGGGTATTAAAAATTGTATGAAATCGTTAAAAATAAGGTGGTGAAGGAACAAAGGCGGGTGTATAACAAATTTTGATCAGTAAAACTTCTGAACCGTCTAATCGGGTCTTAGAACCTGTTTATTGACAAAATTGTAGTTATCGTTTAAACGATTGAATCTATTTAGATATCGTATGAAAATTTGCATAGTGTGTTGGTGTCCGTTTTAGCCACATGGTTTTTAAAATACACCTTAAACTACAACTATAAATCGTTCTGTAAGTTAGTTACGAACACATAATTATTGATTTTACAATCAGATTATTGCATCTGATGGCAATATAATTTCATTAATAATACATATATAAATATACATATATATATATAGGGTGTCCTGGAAGTCACGAACACAATTGAAGGTATGGATAGAAAAGTGAATTCTGAGACTAAAAGACCTTTACCAATTTTTAATCAGACGTACAGGTAATTAGTTATAAATTAAAATAAGTAACCAATTAGAGGCGCCCAATAGCGAGTGTGAGTGAGTGTTTGTTAGTATGTTTGTGGGGAATGCATGTAAGGCAACCCAGTGCGCGTCTCTGATTGGTTACTTATTTTAATTTATAACTAATTACCTGTACGTCTGATTAAAAATTGGTAAAGAACTTTTCGTCTCAGAATTCAATTTTCTATCCATACCTTCAGTTGTGCTCGTGACTTTTGGGACACCGTATATATATATATATATATATATATATACCGTGTGTGTTGGCAAGCTTTTCCCATAGAGAATCAATGTTAAATATTATTTATTACGAGTTGTCCGTCTGGTTACTGTATGAAGTCAGTCAGTACACATATAATGGTTAAATATGTTCATTGAAATCTTAACTTTATTATATGAATCACAAAAACCCCACTCTTAAATGACAAACAAACAACCATACGCATACATGTGTATGGTTTATGACTGTACATGTGATGACTCTCATTACATGTGTACTGACTGACTTCATAGAGTAACCACACGGACAGTCAGTAATAAATAATATTTAACAATGATTCTCTATTGGAAAAGCTTGCCAACACACACTGTATATATATATCTGTATAATATGTTTGTGTGTTTCCCCCCACACATTCATTCACATTTGCCCAACACAATAAGTTCCATACACCCATATTGTTGCTGACATAGCAAACGAACGAACTAAACTAATAGCCACACACAATACACTATTAGGTTATTATACATATCATTCCAATGATTAAGTTGATGTGTTTATTATAGTGGATATATTATGTCGTAGGAATAGGTATAGGTATGACACATTCATTTTATGCGTTCGACCATAATTGATTGGGTAGGTAGGTGGGTGGATGTACCAACTCTAAATGTGGATTATACTACATAACTATATGATGTAGAAATTAGTTGATAAACTAAAAGTACACTCAGGCAGGTTTTTGACAAAATGGATGTTATTTTTGAAATGTTATATATTTATGGATGGTTTGGAGCTGTACTCTCTGTGGAACGTATTTATGTCTGTTGAACATAACTTTCTGACTCTAAAACTCCAAAAAGTATCTATTTATCCATGATATTTTGTGATGAATGGTTTGTTAGAAAACTATCCAGCCAGATGAAATCAATGAGGTGTCACCGAGGAATATCCTAACGTTTATCAAGACCATAGGACTGCTGGAACATCTTTGAAGGACAGAAGCTGAAGAATAGATCAAATTGGTTGCGGTACAAAAGCTCTTTATAAGACTCGATCCTGGGTCGAATCTTATCTAATCTAGATAATTATATTGCTGTTTTTAGTACATTTTTCGAAATAGGTTGGAAAATATCAGTTACTTATGGAAACATACTTATGGTAAATTTCAATTTATTCCCAATAAGCTAGAGACTTCAAACATAGCTCAGAACTGGATGACAATGCAAGGTCTGGAACAATGCATTGTCATCCAAACCGTTCCAAAGATATAGCCGTTTTCTAACGGTAATAACGTTTTCTGATGGCTACATCTAATTTAGAATAGTCAAGGAGACAGCTATCAAGTAATTTTAGAAATTTGGTGGAAACGTCGATAAATATTTGAAGTAGTGGAAGCGGTAGGAAATTACATTGAGGTGTTTACTCTTAAAAAAATAATTAAATAAAAATAAATTTTTAATTTACCACATTTTAAAACGGACTAAAAGTATAAAATAATTTTAATTTAAAAACGAAAAACGTTGGACGCATGCAATAGAGAATTGATGCATGCAGTTACTCTCAAGTTACTCTCTGCACTCCTTTTAAAATTAAAATTTTCGTCCGTTTTCCGCTAAATTAAAAATTCATTTCATGAAAAGATGTTATTACCGACAAATTTAAATCAACAATTGTATTTTTTATAGACTTAGATTTAGTTAAACATTTAGATTGCATTCGGCGGTGATCAGCTGTAATAGAAATGACTTTAGAATAGGCTGTGGAGTTACATCATTGAAACTTGTAGTAAACTAAATTTGTTGCATAAAATATTGAATAAAATAATGAAATTATGTTACTATAACGAGGTCTTTCCGTACAAAACAATCTATCTTAATTGGAATTTACATAACATAGTAGAAGGGAGAAACCCCAATGGTATGATAATTTTTTGTTTCAAGATTCTGCATATAATATAATTGTTATATGATTCGACTGTATAATAGAATTTAGGTGGCTTGATAAAATAGGTTAGTAGTTTTTTAATCCATTGGTATTAAAAATAAGTTATTACCATGGGTAGTTTTGTCTACATATTTTACAATGGCAATTGTAATAGCCTTGCTTTAAATCTATAGTAATTTTCAAATAAAGTGATTTTATAATATAAAAAAAGGGAGGTCGCAATTCGGCAATTCTTACAATGTACTGTCACTGGGCGCTGTATGCCCAATGGGCAAGCTACGTATTGCTTTGCGCCGTTTTTTTTTAAATTTCCTTTTCGATGCTGCCGTACTTCTCTAATTTTTATTTTCGATGGATCTCTTTGGCCGCGAGCTTTCCAATCAAATTCCATTTTCTGTAATTCCTAGTATATTTACGAGTCGTATGAGGCGAAACCTTCAATTTATTTGTAATTTTCAATTTAAAGCCGATTTTCACTTATATTTCAGCGAATATTTTTCATTGTCTCAATTTGCTATCTAGTGGTGCTCCACAAGCGTGGTGCTCTTCACAATTATTTATTGCCAAGCATTTTTTTTTTATTCCCCTCTTAAAATATATAATCAAAAAGTATAATCAGCCATGAACTTAAAAGTTTCGAAGCCAGTTTTAACTAATCAAAATTTGTTTTCTTTTCATAGTATTACAGGTATTATAGGTTAATTTATTATCATTATTGACTAATTGTTGAAATGTAGTCTGACGAAAGGCGCCATCTTGAAATATGACGTCATGAGTAACTTTACCAATACTAACAATGGATGGAGACACGTAAGTTTACAAAACTAATTAAAATATATGAGCAACTTTTGTTGGAAACTTTTTTTCATAGTCTGGAGTCTTTTAACCTTCTAGTCTTCATTTTAGCTCCAACATCTGTAATAATTGTAGATTGCAGAAGCATGTCTATGATTATACTACAAATGTATATTATACACTACAAGTTATTAATTAATTTATTTGTAGGTGAGTAAAAAGTAAAATAAACAATTCACACACAAATAATGAACTCAGTGTATAGATAGATATATTGTAGAGGCTACCCTG
Organism: Nineta flava; assembly: GCA_963920215.1. Lineage (NCBI taxonomy): Eukaryota > Metazoa > Arthropoda > Insecta > Neuroptera > Chrysopidae > Nineta > Nineta flava. The sequence continues at coordinate 13,344,866 of OY986042.1, forward strand.
GACGGGCTACACTTCGACCATAAGTTCCATTGTGATGCCTAAGGATTTGAAGATGTGAGCAAAGTGGAAGGAATTTTTGTGTATAGACTACGAATTGGTTGGATATGTGGCTGCAGCCGACTATGATAGGACCTATGCCGATACTCATGTGAAGTTCGTGAAGGAAACTGCAGAAAATCTTCTCAAGCATAGCCGGTTACTTCGTTCTTGTCCATACGCCGACAGTTTAGTCAATTAACCGCCCCATTTTTGCCGATGTCGGGATTCGGACCCATATCCTCCCAGTTTCCAAGTAAGCATACTGCGCAGACATAACGCCTTTGACCGCTCGGCAACTTGGACTGGTAACTCAGTGTATACAGGGTATTGTTATTAGTTGTTAACTGGTTACATATTTTGTGTTTTGTTTTTGTTTGTCAATTTACTATCCAGCCATACAAATGTTATCTCTATATTCAGAGCTTTTCAATGTAATTTTATAAAGTTGACTCGACATAGATTGATTTAGATTGTTGTGCCCGACGTAACCACAATAACCACACATGGTTTGAGAATACCTCACTCACATGAATAGAGTTGTAGTAGCAGTAAGTATATATAGATATACTTAGAATACTTACAATAGTGGTGGATAATGTAGAGTACTACACTATATATTTTATGTATATTGTGTATATTTAATGTTTATTATATCAGACCAAAAACAAAAAAAGTGAGAGAAACCAAGTTTTCGCATACAAAAACTGTTGATATCACAGCAAAAACAAAAATTTTCGTTATCAAAAGTAGTGAAATCTATGTAAGGACCAAGTTTTTTAGCAAAATATGGAAAACTATTGATATATATTTATTGTGTAAGTTTCTTGGGTGCAGGGTATTTCATATTTTACTTGGCAAGCGCTTTTTTTCTTTGTATATTAACAGTGTAATAAATTCTGACCATGCTTGCCAAGTAAAATATGAAATATCCTGCATCTGAGAAACTTACACAATAAATATACACCAAGCGTTTTCTCATTTATGTTAAAACGTGAAAAATAAAAAACTTTTTAACAAAAAATAGAACCGATGAAAGAAGAAAGTAACTGAAAAGCAAAAAATAAAAACTTTTAAACAAAAAATTAAACCTTCGAAAAGAGAAAGGAACTGAAAAGCAAAAAATAAAAAATAACCTTTTTAGTCTAAGTCAATGTAAATCATTTTGAGTCGGCGCCTAAAACAATTTCAGTCACATGATCATAGTAAACCAATCACAAGGAAGTAAGCCAATCACCCTATTATTACATCTAAAGTTACATATAAAATTGCATCGAAATAGACGGCAAGTCTATAATGTTATAACTGCATAGTTTCATCAAAAAATACTACTGCGCGTGCTCACCAAGTCATGCGGCATGAATAGTTTCTTGAAAAGTTACATGTGTAAAATAGGTCTTTTGCTATGAATATTTATTACACACCCAATATTTTAGGCTAGAACGAGAGACGACTGCTAATACAAAAATAAAATGTAGATATGAAATAATATATTATATGGAAACAACATGTACCTACTCGTATGTATGTACACAACAATATTTCAATTCTCCAGACAAATCTTTTTAATTTTAAGTTCAAGTTTTTGTATATCTACACAGATAATATAAAACAAACTACTTATTGATTCATTTTCAAAAGTTTCATAATTTAATAAAGAAAAACTATGTCTGTTTAAGTTCAAGTTTTTACCTTATTTTACCTTTCCAATGTAGATAGTAGGTATGTAGATTGTAGATTATTATTGTTTTGGTTCGATGTTCGAATAAAACTTTGAATGGTTTACTGTCATTTGGTAAATTTATCTGTTTATTGTTAACTATTTATTGTATTTTATTGTTTTCAACTTTCTGCAAAGATTCAGTTTTTTTTGTGTCTTTAAATTATTATTTTGTTTCTTTAATGTTTAGTCATTTTTTAAAGACATTGGATTGGATTATTATTTAGGTAGTTTGTCCGTAAACCCACTTTTCTGCAGAATGTAAAAAAAATTTTGAGTAGATGCTAAGAATAACCGTCCTCTTCAGAATTGCTAAATATGAAATTTTTGGTCCATCTAATAAAAGAGATATTCACTATCAAATTTGACACTTTTTACATAGGTTAAATGTACCAGTTGACGGAAAGATTTTTTTCAAAAACTTTCATGTATGGCATTAATAAAATATGTAATTTTTAGCTATTTGCGGCAAGTGGTATATGTCTCAGTAATCAGTTCAGTATCTACGTAAATTATGGAACATATCACTACTGATGTCACACCACAGACATTTTACGTATACCGTCAGTTTTGGAAAGCTTTACTAATAGAGAATCAATGTTAAATATTATTTACTATAATAACTACATAATGCTTCATAAAGAAATAAAAATAGTGGGGGTACTCTGTAGTCTGTAGTGTGTGTGTGAGTGTGCATATGTAATGAATAATAATATTATAAATTAAGTGGGCATCACTAAATCCTCACTCTTAAATGACATCAATCAAGCATCATACCACAAGCAGCCAGATGTTTTTAAGTATTTGTTTGTAAGTATGTGTTTGTATGTATGTGTTTAAAGTAAATATTTTATTTATTTATTTAACATTGATTCCCTATTTGAAATGCTTTTGAAAACAGACTGTATATGAGAATGTTTTATTTAAAACTGGACTGACACAGACATACTACCTTAAGGACGTTCGAAAGAGTCATTTTGCTAGGAAAGACGTAAGGGGGATATTAAGCGACTGGGCATGCCCGCAACCTTACAGATTTAATGCATACGTTGAAACTAGATTTAAATATTCTATATGGTTATTTGGTAAATAATATTACTCGTGAATTGTGACTCGTAATGTTTCATTTATTTTAAATAAAAATGTAAAATCTTGTGTTTTGCTTCTCTAAAATGATAAAATTACTTATATAATTCATTATTACTTTCCAAAATACATTTGAACATCATAATTGTTTATTTAACAACAATTTACATAGTTTTATAAAAACTTCTCTGCATTTTGAACTATGTTTTTATTCGATTATAAAGATTAAATTTGTAGTTTCTCCATAAGACTCAATGTTAATAGTATGATTTTCAATATCGAAAAAAAAGAAAAAATGCATTTGAACTCACATTCTGAAGCATACCAATGAATTCGTATTGACTTTTTTTATAACATATAGAACTTGTCTGCATTTTTTTTTCTTTTTCGAACTTGGTGTAATGTGACCTGCCTATATATATATATATATATATAGGTCGTTTAGCGATTCATTCAACATCAGATTTTTATAATAACAAGTTAATAGTCCTATGGTGTTTATTGAATGGATGGTATTGTAACCATTGATTGGCATATAGATTTCCAAAGGGAATAAATACCACTTTTTTCGATGTATGCAGATATGTCCAAATGTCACACTTCATTAGCTTGTAAAGTAAGTGGCATATCGATAGACTCATTATGTCGTTACATTTATTATTTGTTAAAATTCCTAAATATAAATATCCAACTATACATAATATGTATAGATTTAAATGTTCAGTTATTACATGATCAACATATACCTGCTAACTTAGCAGGTAATTTGTCTGAACATTAATAACATTCTTTGACATCAAATGGACGCATCTAGAGATTGGGATCGCACCCACGACCTCTGGTATACGTTTAGAAAATATAATGCATTTATAAGATTCAATTAAATTCTGTTCTATTAGTGGTAATATTTAATACAGATTTTGTCGAATCTAGACTTCTTTTCAAATTCGATGTCTGAATAAAAATCAAAAGGATCTTTAGGAATACGTATAATTATGTCTTCATCGTTAGAAACAAACTCGATATCAATATTATCATCAATACTGAAATTATGTAAATCCAAAAAATACATTTTCTTCACTACTTAATTCACGGTAAAAATATTGGTTGGTTGTCATAAGTCTACTAAAATGCTGACTTAAAGAAAATCCCCTTTTTTTAAATAAAGAGTAAGGGTGAGATAACATTTCAAAAACGTAGAGTTCTCTTTGATTATTTTAATAATCTTTATAAAAAGTGAGGTCTATAATAAGATTGTCTTATTTGAACTGTGAATACATCAACAGTTTTCAATTCTTAATATCGTCTTAAACTATGACTATGAATATTTATCCAACCACACATATCTTAGCTAATATCAAACTTTCAAGCTTGTATCAAGATTGCGTCCATGAATGCAAACGCTGACTTAAGGTCATTGATTAAGGTGAATTAAGACCGGACTATGAATACGGGCCCACATGTATACTATCTTTCCACTTTACTTTATCACGGTTGATTTTACTTTATATTTCTTCTATCGTAATGCATTATATCGTTTATTGCAATTTAACGATATGTGGGAGGATGCTGAATGATGATGATGATGTTGATTATTTTCAAAGAGTAACAAACGAAAAGTAAATAATAATATGTAATACTATGGATAGTATAGTAGCGAATGCTAGCAACATAGCACAGTAACATGTAGCAGAAGCGAGCAGTCTGTATGTAATTTTGACGTGAAATGAACACATAAAACTTTCATTTCCACATATGGTTATGACAACATAAACATTTTCTGTACGAATCTATATATAAATATATATATATATATATATATATATATATATATATATATATATATATATATATACATATATATATATATATACATATATATATATATACATATATATATATATATATATATATATATATATATATATATATATATATATTTATTTATTTATTTATAGTATTCTCCTCCTACTATAGGTATAGTTAGATGAGAATAGTGAACATACCTACAAACAACTGTGCCACCCTATCTAGTATACAGTGTGGCAGAGATTAGATTTGCAAGATAATTTGGAAACTTCAATGAAAAAGTTGTAAATATTAGATAAAATCAAATGATAATCAATGAGAACTCTAGTTTTTTTAAATAAAATTTCAAATTCGCCCTAATACCTCGATCAGTTTTTGTATTATAAATACGTATTTCGACTACAAAGTAGTCATCATCAGTATAAATTAGATAGTCGTAATTTACTCTTTGACAATTAGAAATAGATAGAAAATAGAGATCAATACACAAAAATAAAAAATAAACAAAATGAATTAAAATATAATAAATTTTATTGAAATTACTCTTGTTAAAATTGCTTTCATTAGATTTACTCTTGTTAAAATCACTATTATTAAAATTACTCTTATATTGTTTCAGGATATGATATTCATTGTTAATTTTGTGACAGTTTCACCAAATTTGACAAATGTAGATACAGTTCTTGTCTTTCAGAAGTTGGTTGGCCTTATTATATACTTCTATTGAATATCAGAACAAATCCATTTATTTAAAAAAAAATTTGAATCATACTGTGTATTCTGAAGAGAAATAGATTAATCAAAGACGAGAGAAAGTTTGTAATTTGTAACAGTAGATGACAGGCGTATATAGTGTATATATATATATATATATATATATATATATATATATATATATATATATATATATATATATATATATATATATATATATATATATATATATATATATATATATATATATATATATATATATATATATATATATATATATACGGATATATACATTTTTTTGAATATCAAAGTAATATCGTATAGCTAGATACAAGTCTACCTTTGATTATGATTTATGGAGTAAAACTAAAAAAAGAAGAAGATAATTAAAAAACTCATATAATATAAAAGTTATGAAAATGATATCGAGAGTAATACGATGATAGTTTTGTTCATTATTAAAATATTTTTTATCATCTATGCGAAGCCTATTCACAGTACTATCATAAACACGCGTATCATACTATTGAACAAATATCCAGTTATTCTGGGTTTAGGGATTTGTCTCTTCGCAATGGACAATTTTGATGGACGATGATAGCCGATAATTTTGATAATAGGCACCTGCGATATTATCATGCGCTGCTATAAAAATTCAGCTGTTGCACAATGTCATATTTTATTATTTCCTTGTTCTTATCAAAGTTATACTATCACAGATGATGTTCAACGAGAACTCAATTATTTACACTAACTCCGGCAAAAGAGTAATTCTCTTTAATCTATTTCTATTGTAAATTATTTTGCACTTTTTAGTTAACATTCCAATAAAAGCATGATTCTTTAGTATTATTAAACTCTAAATTTTATTTTTCATTCTTCATTATTATTCACACGAAAAAAGTAATGTGTCCAATTCTTACCAAAGAAAGTATATATGGAATATTGCATAGGAAATTTATGTGAAATAATAAATTTTTCCTAAATTTTAACAGTCAGAAATGCTATTTTTTTATAAAAATTTTGTTGATGGAATTTACATAGAAACTATAAACTATACCATCATACTATAAATTTTTATACCGTATGTTCGGAAAGCATTTCTAATAGAGAATCAATGTTAAATATTATTTACTATAATAACTACACCATGCTTCATAAAGAAATAAAAATAGTGGGAGTACCCTGTAGTGTGTGTTGTGTTGTGTACATAATGCTGGCTACACAGCCAGCCAGCATTGTGTACACAACACAATCACTTCAGAGTACCCCAGCATTATTTACGCGACACAACACAACACCCACACTACACTCTACGGAGTACTCCCACTATTTTTTATTTCTTTATGAAGCATTGTGTCGTTATTATAGTAAATAATATTTAACTTTGATTCTCTATTAGCAATGCTTTAGAAAAGATACGGTATATAAGTTAGAAATATGCAAATTTGTATTTTGGCTAGTAATCAATTTAAATTTTTAGTTTGTATTTTGTTTTAATATTATTATATTGTCATCGGTTCTTAATACGTCTGCAAAATTTCAGATTATTCAAACGCCTAAAAGTGGATAAAAACTCACTTAAAAAATTCCATTACATTCATACATACATAGATACATACAAGACAAGCTAATAAAAGCATGTTAAAAAAAATTTTTCAATTTATTTCATTTATAAATCATATTATTTTATAGATATATATCGAAATTTGACTGTATTATATGAACAAACTGAATGTTGTATAGTAGAACTGAACCTATTTACTTGACAGTTGATTGAAATTATTTCCTCTGGCACACGTTTAAATGATTTCATATGAAAATGAACGAACACTATTTTAGAACATAATTTTGAAACTTGTGATTTGCTTTGATACACATAACAACACAAGTGTACTCGTATGTGTGTATCACATGAGAGATTCCTAGAGTTGTGTTCAATGCATTTTAATATGCAGTATAAACTTTCAGAACTAATCGAATAACATGTGCGATTAAACTAATTATATGCAACAGAGTTTAAAGTTGTACTATACACCCCCCAGACTTTAAAACATTTTAAAACAAGTGAAATTAACAATTGAATTAATAACTTAAATACCCGCTATATACTGAGTTCACTATCTATGCTTGACCTATTGATGCACGTACCCATTTTGCGCATTCACGAACTGAAAATTACTTTTTAGCTCTCTAATACGAACACAATATCGTGCTTATTATGGTGGTCAACTTATGAATACCCACACCAAAAAGTTTGTTTTGCGATCAAATTTTTTTATCGTTACCAAGTCGGGACTAAACTAAATAAATCTATGTATTTTTATATACCGATATTATCTACTTAAGGTAGCTAATGGGCTAATGGGCATAATTATAGAATATTTCAAATATTTGCACACTCATTAAGGGGATTATTATACAGTAACACTCAAAATTTAAATCGATTGACCGTCTCAAACTTGAGAAAAACTTAATGGAAGTTCGAATAATTGGAGACGACCTATTTTAAGCAGTATTTCTACCGGTTTTTTATTTTTAATAAAAAAACGACGCTTAATAATCTTTTAAAAAAATAGCTATAAATTATTGGATTTGTTCTGTGTATTTAAAAAAAACAACTAGAATAATTGATCGTCTCATTGTTTAGTTATAACAACGCAAAGTGATACATTTTATAAATAAATATATGTGTCGGCATGCTAAACAGATACAACTTGACAACACTGTACATCACTATACGTTGTACTATTCGCGTGCATGTATGTAAACAAACAGTATATCAACTGGCGGAATATAAACGACCTTGCCAGTTTGGAACGATGTAACGTACCTCCCGGTACAGTCTTGGACTAAAATAATGACCTATTTTGTTATACATTTCTTCACTCTAACTAAACGCATTCGCTCCACAACTTTTTGACAATAATGTATCACGATAACTACCATAAGATCGAACAACCGAGTTTTGGTGCTGTTTGCATTTGTTTTTTTATACATTTAAAAAATATAACATGGAAAGAATACACAGCCAAAAGTAAATTAACTCAGCTGTTAAATTTATTATTTTAAGTTAGACTCTGTAAATTCATTCTTCCAACTTATTTAATTTCGTAGATTTTCCAGTCACACCCGTAAACACGATAACTCAAAGCGAAAAGAGATACCGATCTGAAATTTGTGTTCTAGAGTTAAATAGTAAGGTTAAGTTCGTGAATAGACCATCAAAATCAGAACATGTTTAGGTAAAATGGACAAAACTGCCTATCATTGAAACAATAAGAGATAGAACAAATATTTAAAGACAAAAAATGTTCCATTTTTTAAAATAAACAACTTTTATTTAGGTTTTTCCGTTTAGGCTTCAGAGCGTGCCAAAAAAATACATATATACACAAACATACATACACTGGAAAAAGATTACCCTCCTTCTGGGGTAGTCGGGTAAAATAAGATTAAATTTTTATAAACAGAGAAATTTTTTGTTACCCAAATAAGTTTCAATAGATTTGAATGACCGAAAAGTTATCGATCAAAGAATATAAGTAAAAACAGTTTCGAAAAACTCAATTTAAGTTTCTAGGGCCAATCGAAAGAAAGAAAATTATCTAAGAGGAAAATCACTTATTAAATACCAATTACATGAATTTAAAGAGACGTTTTCTTATAAAAATTAATTCAATATTGAAAAATAAACAAAAATAATTTCCGTTTTATATCATAATTTGTCTTTTGTGTGTCCAATTGCTCAACGTATTTTACACAAAGGAAAAAACCGGAAAAATTAGAAAGCTTATTTATTTTCCAATGACATACAGAAACATACATACACATACATACACATATACACTTAGTTGATATATTCACAAAATACGAATTTTTGTATAAAATGTTTTCCACACGTTTTGTTTGCCGTACGTACGTACAGTAAGGATAAATTTTTTCATAGCGGAAGTTTGGGCGGAAATAATTACATCCATTTGAATAGCTTTTTATTTTATTTTATACAATAATATACATCTGTATATTTTTTCTATTTAAACCGACGTAAAAAAAATTTAAATTAAAATTTAATTGTATGAAATACATGAAGTTTATTATGTATGGGATGATGATTTAAAACTTTGCTAACTGTGATTTTTTAAATAAATAAAATTTGGAGTTTAAAACAACTAAAACAGAAACATGCTTTCATTGTAATATGAACTAAAAAATGCAAAATAATTTAAAATTGAAAATAGAATATGGAGATTGAAAAATTAACTTTAATGTTAACAAAAGCATGCCGTGCTTTCTACTTACGTCTTCGTAATGGCTCTACTTTTATAAGAGTAAGTAGAGAGCACCCCATGCTTCTGTTTACATTAAAGTTAATTTTCTTGTCAATCTCTTTATTTTAAAACAACTAAAAAAAAACATGCTTTTATTGGAATATGAACTAAAAAATGCAACATAATTTAAAATGGAATATAGAGATTGACAACAAAATTAACTTTAATGTTAACAAAAGCATGCCGTGCTTTCTACTTACGTCTTCGTAATGGCTCTACTTTTATATGAGTAAATAGAGAGCACCCCAAGCTTTTGTTTACATGAAAGTTAATTTTGTTGTCAATCTCTTTATACTATTTCTATTTTAAATTATTTTGCATTTTTAAGTTCACATTCCGATAAAACCATTTTCTAGTTTTTTAAACTCTAAATTTTTGTTTTTGTTTTTAGTCTTAAAGCAAAATTATTTTTAGTGTTGTGGTTTCAATCTTCATTACTATTCCCATGCTAGTGATGGAATGAATCCAATTCTTATCAAAGAAGGTTTATATCGAATATAGCATAGGAAATTTAAGTCAAATATAATGTTTTAATACTTGGAAATGTCATTTTTTACTAAAATTTTGTTGATGACATTTTCATAGAAACTATAAACTAAACCAACACACTATAAATCGTTATATATAAGTTTAGAGATATGCAAATTTGTATTTTCGCTATTTATAAATTTAGTTAGATAGATAGATTGTAGAGGCTGCCCTTGACGCGCAACACTTCAACCATAAGGTTCATTGTGATGCCTAAGGATGAGAGGATGTGAGTGGAGTGGAAGGAATTTTTGTGTAAAGATTAGGAATTGGTAGGATACGCGGCTGCAGCCGACTATGATAGGACCTATGCCGATACTCATCTGGAGTTCGTGAAGGAACCTGCAGAAAACCTTCTCAAGCATAGCCGGTTACTTCGTTCTTGTCCATACGCCGACAGTTTAATCAATTAACCGCCCCTTTTTTTCTTAATAATTGAAAAACTGCCTTTATCGGGATTCGAACCCATAACCTCCCAGTTTCTCAGTAGGGATACTGCGCAGACATAACGCCTTATACCGCTCGGCCACTTGGACTGGTTTTAAAATGTTTAAGTTGTTGTTGTTGTTATTGTTTTTAAATTGTTTTAAATCTTATTGTATTGTCACCGGTTCTTAATACGACTGCAAAGTTTCAGATTAATCAGAAGTCCGGAAGTGGATGAAAACACACTTGAAAAATTCCATTACATTCATACATACATAGAGAGATTATAGATTTATATGCATACAAGTCAAGTCGTCCTTACTTTGTAACGGTTAGAAATATAACATAGAAAAAATCGTGGAGAGAATATTTTATAATACCGTAACATAAACCAAGTATATAAACATGGAATAATACGAATAGGATATACAATATGATGATAATGTTTCCACTATTTGACTTATTACGCATTAATACGCGTTTTTGTAAACGGTACTACAATTTTACATGTCAAATTTAACAACAAAGAAACTGTTTCATGCTTATATTAACTCTATTCATAGGCATATATACAACAGTAGCACACACCCACATATATTGATAGCATATTAACGGAGATAAATGAGATGAGGGCATATTGAAAAGAATATTTTCATTGTAATCAATTGCGAACGCAGGTTATAAAAATCATTTTTCTTTGTCATCTTGTCATATTTGATTCATATTTCATAAATTTATTGTAATCATAAGTTTATATCGAAATATTGGAAATTTATAAGAAAAATTTGACACGTTCCATTCATGAACTTTCTCATATAAGGAACTCATGTGTAAAATTGCATGCTTCTAGACACGCACCGGTTTAGGCTATGCCGATTGTCTGTAAGTGAGTTTGTAAATTTTTAGTCAGTCGATTTTTGGTGGACCACAATTTTAATTTTTTGATATTTCCAAAGTACTGTTTTCAACAAATTCAGAAAAATTACACTACAGAAAAATTAATTATCACAATCTGTATATAGCACGACAGTGCGTCGGAACAAGTTTGAGGGGGTCGGGCCTACGGGGGGGGGGGGGTAGCGTACGTGTTAATTAAAACTATAACTTTTTAAAGCTAAATGTGGTATATGTCAAGAAGCATTTCATGTAAACTAAGCTCCACATGACTAACGTTTCTCGATTGTAAATTAAAAACATATACTTTTAAGTTTTATATTTTTTGTTAATAATAAATGTTGCCGCGAAGAACGTTTGAGATAAAATATTTATGGCAGGCGCATCCACATTAATCAATGCTTTTTACGGAGCTTTTGCAGATGCGGCTGTTGCTTGTTTTGTTTAGCATTTCTGATTGTAAATTAATTACAACGTGTTTAGACATGTTATATTATATGGATGTTTTTCTATTTATTTCGACTGATCTTGAATAATCTATTTGACAAGTGAATCAACAATGCGAACACCGACGCAAAGTGTAATTTAGTCTTATTTTAAACTAGATGAGCATGTCCAAGATGAATCTCAGTGTAAAATATGCAATAAAACATATTCTCGTAAGAGCCGTGTGTATTCATGTACCTAAATTAAGTATCTCTTTAAAAAAAACTTGACATATAAATCCGCATCCACGGATATCAAAACGTAGCCGCATCCGCAACATCCCTGGTCTACATTTGGTTGCCACACACCATCTGTAGACCCATTTCCTATTGAACGATAAAATAACGAACGAACTTGACCTTTCAAATACCAAAAGTAGGTCAAGTACGTCGTTGACATATATTTACTAAAAAGATATTTTTAGATATTTTTCTGAAATTATCGAGTTTATGAAAATCAAGATTTATCGTTTTCTTGGCGACAGACAGCGAGGAAAGTTTTCTCTGGACATACGAGACAAGCTCACACTCGAGAATAACGAGATATTGTTGTCTTGTATCGTCTGGTGGTAACAATAGGTATAATAAAAAATTGTTTTTTAGTCAAACAACGCAAATTTTAATCAAGAATGAACTACAAAATTGAAATAGATTTAAACAAATATAACAAACTGCTGGGGAATAACGAAAACGAATACTTCTGTAAATATATTACCATACATACCATAATAAATGTTATTGGTGAACCGATATTGAACAGAATCATAGTCTACAGAAAAAATAAAAACCATAAACCAATATGGGCTTTCAATTGTCAAGGGTACCATGTCAGAGAAGAATATGCGATTGACTTCAAATATGTGTATAGTCTGCATTGTATGTTTGTATGTTGCAATGAGTTATGAATTTTTATACATACACTCTCGTTCATAATAATTTAACCAGTTGAAACATTCTGAAAATGTTATTGTATGTAATATATACGCATGTGTTTGTAATATATACGCTTAGAATATCATTTATTGGTGGTTCAATTTTTTTGAACGGGAGTGTACATTTCATACAAAATGTTTATTTACGTTAAAACGATACGCATTGAATTAACATTAGTAATAGTCGTGTACCCAGCACATAAATTCTAGGATCGAAAAAAACCATATTCGACCGATATTCTATCCATATAGTATCACAACAAAATGAGACATTAAGTCACATGGACAAAACGGAAAGATCGCTTTGACCTACAAATAGCCGGGTACAATATGTATTTTACCCAGAAATCCAGCTATAATGATAGGATTTCGATTGTATGTTTGAGCGCATTTCCTGAAAAGAAATAGAGCTATTGGTCTCGTACCAAAGTTCAAATTTTGCCAAAATTTCTTCAAATGTCCATCGATCCTACCTAGCAGATACCGAAAATCACCGTCACTAAATTATATATATATATATTTTTTTTCATATGAGCTAAAAAAACAAAAAAACAAAATTGTTTCAATCGATTGTTTCAAATGTTTTTCAAAGTTATGGCCAAAATCGACCGAAAAAAATTATTAATTTTAAATAATTATAAACTATTGCAATTTAATAAGTTGACAAAACTGTAGCTTCGAACATCTTCACAGTAGTACTCGATCAATCAAAAAACACTTGACTTCTATGTCACTAGACGTATATACAATACACATATAAAATTTCCAATTCGTCCCTTTACCCAGATAAGTTTTTTGTATTATAAATACGTATTTCGACTACAAAGCAGTCATCATCAGTATAAATTAGCTTGTCGTAATTTACTTTTTGACAATTAGAAAAGGATAGAAAGTCGAGATCAATAGACAAAAAAAAAATAAATAGAAAATTAACTAAAATAAAAAAAATAAAAATAAAATAAATTTTAAATTTTATTGAAATTACTTTTGTTAAAATATTTTTATTCATTTTGTTTAATTTTTGTGTGTATTTATTTCTATTTTCTATCTATTTCTAATTGTCAAAGAGTAAGTTACGACTAGCTAATTTATACTGATGATGACTACTTTGTAGTCGAAATACGTATTTATAATACAAATTTGAAATTTTATTTCAAAAACCTTCATTTCTCATTAACTATCATTTGATAATATAATATTTAATACACATTTAGCTATTATATTAGTATACAGTGTGTGTTGGCAAGCTTTTCCAATAGAGAATCAATGTTAAATATTATTTATTACTGACTGTCCGTGTGGTTACTGTATGAAGTCAGTCAGTATACATGTAATGAGAGTCATCACATGTATAGTCATCAACCATACACATGTATGCATATGGTTGTTTGTTTGTCATTAAAGAGTGAGGATTTTGTGATTCACATATTAAAGTAAAGAATTCAATGAACATATTTAACCATTACAAATGTACTGACTGACTTCATACAAGTAACCACACGGACCGCTAGTAATAAATAATATTTAACATTGATTCTCTATTGGAAAAGCTTGCTAACACACACGGTATACATATTACATATCATAAGTAAAGGCCATCTCACCGTAATACATTTTACTTAATTCTAAATTTCAAATATTCAATGATAATTGTATTCTTTTAGGAATAAATTTTTATCTAGCAGAGATTTAATTAACCACATTGTACATAAGGAAAAATATGTTTGAAATTCAGGAAATCTTATCAGACACAGATTCAAGGGTCAAATATTGCTCTTATTAATTATACATAAATATACGCAATTCTATTATTTGATATTCATTCAGTTTAAAGAAACTTGACATTTAATTAAAGTTGTCTGTTTAAATTTTATAATTCTACTAAGTAAAAATGTATATTAAATATTAAGTGATTAATTGTATTTAACACACCTTTCAAGTCATTGGTAATGTATCTTATTTTAGTTACTGCTGTCAAATATCTGTGTTGAGTTTGTCGAGAGAGTGTTTAGTCACAAAATAATATTACTGAAAACTTTTTAAGAAAATTATTAAAAATATGTGAAATCGTAAAGATCTTCGAAAGGTCATATTATTTTTCTGAACTTGTAGGCATAACACTCTTTGCAAATCCATCAGATTTTCATTAATATTTAACGACATTTTACTTATTTTACTTACAATTGATTTAAAGATAAACAAATTCCCCGCCATCAATTTATAAAAAGGAGCTGCTTCAACTTAGCGAATTTTCTTAGAATACATAAATCACTCTCTAGCGGTCACAATTTTAGTCTGATCAAAATTAAATATCGTATAAGACTTCCGATAAAATGAAAACTGTGACCGCTAGAGTGATTACAGACACACATATATATATATATATATATATATATATATATATATATATATATGTATATATATATGTATATATGTCCATAGATATATGTATATATAAATTTTACAGATGATGATTTTTGACACCTACTAGGTAGGATCGATGGACATTTGAAGAAATTTTTGCGAAATTTTGACTTCGGTACGGGACCAATAGCTCTATTTCGCTTCAGGAAATTCGCTAAAACATAATGTGTGCATTTTAGGTCTATCAAAAACTTTAGTTATACGTTTCTTTCTCTTAGGTCAAAAATTGTATGTAGAAGTGAGAATCAATGACAAAAAAACTTTTACTTATTACATTTAACCAACAATACGAACAATTATTTATTAGACATCGTTGAACCATCGTTAAAAATTTGGAGTTTTTCGAAAATCGATAACTTTCAAGTATAATTATTTCTTTTATTAGAACAGAAATATTTACTAATTTATCATTAGACGGTTATTAGGCCTCTGTATCGCAGGAATCAAAAGTTATGAAGCTCAAATTTAAAACGTATCAACATGACAGCTTTCATAGTTACCAAGATGTTTATTTAACCGTTAACACTTACTCATCATCAATATTTTAGGGTACTTCTAAGAAAAGTCTGAAAACTGGAAATTTACCTCCACGCCCCAACTAACGATCAGATTTAATAACACTTAATATACAAAAAAATAAACTTGCTAAGTAAATTATGAAATACCCTGCACCTGAGAAACTAACACACTACATATTAACATCATTTTCTCACTTTTGTTAAAAAATGTGGCGCTTACGTAGATTTTACTACTTTCGAACAAGAAAATTTTTGTTCTTACTTGGATTTCAATATTTTTTGTAAGCAAAAACTTATACCATCTCAAACTTTTGTTTTTGGTTCCATTATCTCGATTATCGTTTGGTATTAAGGATATGAATACGTACCTTCATTTAAAAAAATTTTATATTTTCTTTCTTATTCTAGATCAATATTAACCGAAGATGGGCATTCGCAGGACAACATTTTTAGACAATTACATTAAACGAATAATGTTTACTACAATTATCATTCAAACAATATTATCACAAATATTTTTAACTAGTGGATCGATTTTACCTGATTATTCTGAATCGAAATTAAATACAATATCAAATATTTCCGCAATTACATCTAAAAACGAACCGAAAATAATTTCCAAACATGCATTACTCACAAATCAAGAAATATTTTCAATTCTAAATCAATTCGATGAAATTGATAATGACTTAAAAACATTACAAACAGCATTTAGTTTACCTTCAAAGGAATCTAAATTACGACAAAGTAGATCCTTAGGCAATCGACCTGCATGTACAATTTCCAAAGATAAGTTAACAAATTTAAAAAATGAAATAGAAAACATACTTTCGCATGCCACGAGCAACAGTAATCCACACACCTGTACACTAAATCTAAATGATCCTGACAATTGCAACGAACTGACAAAAGTGATTCAATGTGGTATTCAACATTTGAAAAATGGATTTGTAGATGCAATCACGTCCGATAACGATTCTATTGAAGAAATTGTTAAATGGAAAAATGCATATGAAAGTCTACTGGATAAATATGAAAAACTGAGCGATGATTTAAAACAATCCGTATCGCAAGAATATCAACTGAAATTAGATAAATTACAAACTGATTTTCAAAATTTAGGTAAAAAATTGAACACAGCATTGGAACGTTTACAAACTGTTACAATCAATTTATGCATTTCGGAAATTATGCTCGGAAAAACCACTGAGGCTATTGAGCATTTTCAAGAATTAGATTCAATTTCAATATCTCGAATTATAAAGCAATCTTATAATTTTCAAAATAATAACGATGCATTAGAAAACTTTGAACATATTATTAATTTTATAAAAAAGCAACCAAAGATATCGGATGACGTAATTGCTTACGAAAGTTTGTACACGGAAATGGAATCAAAAAATGATTTAAATTCTTTAAAAGTTGTGCTATTGGATAATGGTATTCGGAAATCACCAGCGAAGGATAAACTACAAAGTGTACATACAAAAATTCAACATTATTTAAACAAGATCAAAGATTTATGGGCGGATATAATTTATTACAATCGTCAAGATTCAGAACTCAAAAACTTTGCTACAACTTATAATTTATATTTTAATGATATTTTAAGTGAAATTTTACAAAAGACCTTACAGAAAGAAAATGCCCTAACAGATAAATTTGATAATATTATCGAATTTATACGAGATTTACCGAAAATTGCACAGGATGCCATAGCGTTCACAACTTTATTTGACGAAATGAAAAGGCGGGACATGGTAAATAATCATAACGGAATAACCAAAATTGCGTACAGCGTCAAACAGGATATGGAAATGGAAAATTATAAAAATATAGATAATATATATAAGAATATGTTCGACATTTTAAAATCGACCATACCCTCTTGGGCTCGAATGCTTATCTGGAAGGGTGATAAATGTAAATTAAAGAATCGTAATTGGAATCAATATTTATACGCGGACGGTGCATATGAATATGATTCCGAACGCCGTAGAGTATTCTCCTGGCAAATAGGTATACCACAAGGGATTATGGAAGCAGAAAGTCAATGGAAATTTGAAACTGATGATCGTGGTAACTCTTTTATGATCAAGAATGTTCGTTGGAATGAATATTTATACGCGGCTTCAGATTATTTTGCATATAATAAACTTCGTCGTCAGATATTTACTTGGAGATCTGGAGCTCAAGTTATTCAAGGATCGTGGAAAATTACACCAACTGATGGTGGAAGTTATATAACTATTCAAAATACGAAAGAAAACGGTGAATATTTATATGTTGACGGTGCTTACGAATGGAATTCATTGAGACGTAGAGTGTTCACTTGGAGGGTAGGGAAACCCTTAGATGTAATGTTTCGAGAAAGCCAATGGGAATTATTATGTTAACAAAGTGAAATAAAGTCAATTTTAAAATAAAGTTGTATTCAAAGTATTCAATAAAGTATTGACAAAAAAATTAAATTTCTTATTTTTCCTTATAAAATTCCATTAAAAAATTCAATAATCTGCTTCAAGTTAGCGAATTTCCTTAGAATAAAAAATTCACTCTCTAGTGGTCACAATTTTAGTCTGATCAAAATGAAATGTCGTATATGATTTTAGTATTTGCAAGTCCAATTTTATTAATAAATGACATACGTCAAGAGGAATGGTGGGGGGGAGCATAAAGAAAGAAGAAAACACAAAATATAAAATATCTCTCTTAATATTAGAACAATCGAAAAACGCGTAAGGCATTAAGTTGTAGAAAATCAAATTTGCTACAATTCATCACCTCATCATTTTTGCTCAAACTCTAATGTGTACAGTGATATTAAGGAATTTAGTTTTCAATCTTAAACCGTCAATATTTCTGTAAATATCAGTGTAAAATAAAAAATGATAAACAAATCTACAGTAAAATTTAATACCTAAAACTTTACTTCTTATAAATTTTTCGATTATTCGAATATTAAGGGAGATATGTCAAATTTTGTATTTCCCCCTCCCTCTAAACCCCCCTTTCCCCTTGTCCGATTTTACCCATTAACGAACTTGACCTTTTGAATACCAAAAGCGCCTCAAATACCAAATTTCATTCCGATGAAATGAAAACTGTGACCGCTAGAGTGATTACAGACACATATATATATATATATATATATATATATATATATATATATATATATATGTCCATAGATATATATATATAAATTTTACAGATGGTGATTTTTGACATCTACTAGGTAGGATCGATGGACATTTGAAGAAATTTTTGCGAAATTTTGACTTCGGTACGGGACCAATAGCTCTATTTCCTTTCAGGAAATTCGCTAAAATCGAAAGAAACCTGCTTAAATCTGTCCAATAAAATTGTGTTATGCAAAAAAGAGTTAACCGGCAGGTGATTGGTTTTGAGATAATTGGCTTCAAAATCAGTAATATGATAGCTGATAAATGTAATACTACCTTAGAATTTTTATTTTACTACATTTTGAACAGCTGATTGGGTTTGAATCATTTTTGCACATTCTAGGCAACAACGTTTTCTCCCACTTGGGTGGGATAACTCTAATTTTCATATTTGTGGGTTGAACCCTTTTTGCACAACACCATCCAATTAATGTTTTCCAATAATTGTAAACAAACAAAATATTTACTTGGGAAATTTGTTAATAATATCCACTGAATGATAAACATATATCACAGTGTGACCTTGGAGTATATTTTACCAAACAAAAATTTTATTAACAACAATGGACATAAGGAAATAGAGATTTGTTAAATATTATGGGAATTTTATTAGAAATTGATTATAGCAAGGGTCAAATTTTGCTCTTATTAATTATACAGTGTGGCAATTTAAAAAGTTTCCAGCTAAATATTTTTTTTAAATATGCACTTTAGAAAAAAAATGTTACAAACTACCAGTTTCGCAGGAATTAAAGGAGTTATATTGCAATAACTTTTTTTTTGTTCCATGCATTCGTGCCACGTGGCATAATTTATCTTAGAAACCGTGCAAGATAGGGAAAATCTTTAAACGGAAAAACTGATTTTCTCATAAAAATAAACATTTTGTGTTTGAAACTTTTTTTCAAACTAAATGCATACATACCGTTTCATCAGCTTGGTTTCGTTGTTTCCGGATACAAATATATTGTAGAGGCGAGTTGCCAAAATCGTATTACCTAAGGCTGTTTTTACATGTGAAAGTTTTGATGAATGTTTTCAATCGTAATAAATGTATTTGATATAACTAGACTTACTTCTCTATATACATGCAGAAATATATCAATCGCATGTTTTGTTAATAGCTATAACTCTCGTCTTGCTAAATATTTCTTTCTTTGTCAACTACTTCAGTCACATGATCATAATAAACCAATCACAAGGATGTTGGATATAAACGTATCGTACACCCCCTATTCCTTCATCTGAAGTTACATACAAGATTTTTACCAAAATAGAAGCGAGTTTTTACCAAAATTGAAATAGATGATGGGTTATGTTTTTCATCCATTATATTTATTATCCTAACAGCATATTGTTCAGACCAATGACCAATGGCCTTACTTGAGCAGATAGTTTTTTTGAAAGCGTTACAATAAATACTATTTGTAATTAATTTTAATTGAACTAATAACACAATAGAACAGAATAAAATGGTGTTTGTTATGTCATGATTAAAATACTTTGTTCTTCATATATCTAGAGCACGGTAGTGCGCAAGGCCGAGTTTTAAGGGACACTTTGGACTTTCACT
This sequence comes from Nineta flava, assembly GCA_963920215.1. NCBI lineage: Eukaryota > Metazoa > Arthropoda > Insecta > Neuroptera > Chrysopidae > Nineta > Nineta flava. Next base: position 13,365,524 of record OY986042.1, read on the forward strand.
ACAGTGCTATATCTTATCGTTAATTTAGGCCCATTTTTTGGGTGCTGTATCTTTTGAACGGAAAGAGCTACAGGGTTGATATTTCGAATATAGATACTTTACGGAATTATAAGAACCAATGTTTTCAATCAACGTTAACGAATTAACCGTTAAAAAGTTATTTCACTTCAAAAATGCAAAATTCGTGGGAACGCCCTCAAAAACTTAAGTATTAGATATCAAAATTATGAGCTACTTCCAGATATGCTGTAAAGTTGATATTGGGCATGTAGATAGCTGTAGTACCCAAACCGACGGGAAAATTGCGAAAACTCGAAATTTGTATCGGAAAAGTGGAAAATTTAACATTTTTTATTTTTAAGACTAGTTTAACGCAAACTACCATGTAGAGAACGATATATCATATATACCTATTAATTTTTATACCATATAGAAATAGATATTGCAATTTGAATACAGCAGTATGCGTTGATTTTAAAAGTTATGCAACGGAAGCCTCGGAAAATTGGAAAAACATCCTCCAAAATTATGTTTTTCTGTTCTATTAATGCTATAAAGTTTGAATTTTCACTAATCGACCCGAAATAACGTCAAAATTAACAGAATATTTTGAAAAATTTCATTACCTACATCGCAACCACACCGAAAATGGGAAAAACATCCCTAAAACTTACCTCTTTACTTCTATTCATGATAGAAAGATCAGTTTTTTTCCATCACAACCCTTCGAACTTGGTAAAAATACCCCCAAAACCAACCTTTTTGTTCTATACATACAACAAGATTCAGTTTTTTGCAATCGACGCTTAATAGCTACAAATTAGGAAGTTATTTCGAAAAACTTAATATATTTTTTTGCAAACTCCCGAAAAATTGAAAAAACACCCCCCAAAATTACGTTTTTCAGTTCTATATATGATGAAATGATGGAATTTTGACCAATCGACCCGAAATAAAGTCAATTTAACAGAACACTTTGAAAAATTTTTTTACCTATAACGCAAACCTCCGAAAATGGGAAAAACACCCCTTAAACTGCCTTAAGGCATTTTGATCAGACTAAAAATATGACCGCTAGAGAGTGATTTATGCATTCTAAGGAAATTCGCTAAGTTGACGCAGCTCTTGCGTAACGAATTTTTAGCGAATTTCCTGAAAGGAAATAGAGCTATTGGTCCCGTACCGAAGTCAAAATTTCGCAAAAATTTCTTCAAATGTCCATCGATCCTACCTTGTAGATGTCAAAAATCACCATCTGTAAAATTTATATATATATATCTATGGACATATATATATATATATATATATATATACATATATATATATATATATACATATATATATATGTGTCTGTAATCACTCTAGCGGTCACAGTTTTCATTTTATCAGAATAAGATTTGGTATTTGAAGCGCTTTTGGTATTCAAAAGGCCAAGTTCGTTAATGGGTAAAATCGGATCAGGGGAAAGGGGGGTTTAGAGGGAGGGGGAAACACAAAATTTGACATATCTCCCTTAATATTCGAAAAATCGAAAATTTTATAAGAAGTAAAGTTGTAGGTATTAAGTTTTACTGTAATTTTGTTTCTTATCATTTTTTCTGTAACCCTAATATTTACAAAAATATTGACGGTTTAAGATTGAAAATTAAATTCCTCAATATCTCTGTACGCATTAGAGTTTGAGTAAAAATGATAAGGTGGTGAATTGTAGCAAACATGATTTTCTACAACTTTGTTTCTTACGCATTTTTCGATTGTTCTAATATTAAGAGAGAAATTTTATATTTTGTGTTTTCTTCTATCTTTATGCCCCCCTTTCCCCTTGACGTAAGTTATTTATTAATAAAATTGGCCATGCAAATACTAAAATCAGATACGACATTTCATTTTGATCAGACTAACATTGTGACCGCTAGTGAGTAGTTTATTTATTCCAAGGAAATTCGCTAAGTTGAAGCAGCTCCTGCGTAACGAATTTTTTTTTGTGAAGTGGAGCCAACGGGTCAAGTCATTTCTTCAAAGACTATAACGTTGATAATCAATTATCTGTAATAAACGATTAGTTTAGAAGTCATAATCGAAACAAATCAAATAACATCTTATATATACTAAATTTTATATAGTTATTTTAATAAAAAATATATCACTCTTATTTCACATTAATTTGTGGCGTTTTAATAAAAGGCCTATGATATATGATCGATAAATATTATTATCAATAATCCAATGTATAAAATTTATGCTTTCTTTTCAGTTTTCTTTGGCAATAACACAGCTTGAATATTTGGTAATATACCGCCTTGATCAATTCTTACAAATTATAACAATTTATTTAATTCTTTTCATCATTACGAATTGCTAATTGAAAATAAACTTGTTTATTTTTAAACTTGTTTACTTAAAAAAAGTTACATTGTAACAATACAATACAACAATCAATGTTTTCTATTTGGAGTATTAAAACATACTGTTATATTAAACTAGAAAATTTTTATTTAAATACTAAATGTCTATCTAATCAAAAAGGAGGCGGTAACCTTGTCAACAAATCAGATCGATATATGCTTCATATGTTATTTTAATTACAATTAAAGTTGTTAAATTTTCCGTTTGTAAGAAAGGTAAGTTTTCGAGAAAATCTTAATAAAATATTTGCTTCTTAATAAGTGATGATATGGGATAAAGGACCGAGCTATTTACAAAGTAAATAGATCCAGACTTCATATAATAGTTGCTCCTGAAAAAGTGATGATATACGAGAAAGGACCGAGCTATTAACATAAAGATAGGGTGCATAAAGATAGAAGAAAACACAAAATATAAAATATCTCTCTTAATATTAGAACAATCGAAAAATGCGTCAGAAACAAAGTTGTAGAAAATCATGTTTGCTACAATTCATCACCTTATCTTTTTTGCTCAAACTCTAATGCGTACAGAGATATTGAGGAATTTAATTTTCAATCTTAAACCGTCAATATTTTTGTAAATATTAGGGTTACAGAAAAAATGATAAGAAACAAAATTACAGTAAAACTTAATACCTACAACTTTACTTCTTATAAAATTTTCGATTTTTCGAATATTAAGGGAGATATGTCAAATTTTCTGGTTCCTCCTCCCTTTAAACCCCCCTTTCCCCTGGTCCGATTTTATCCATTAACGAACTTGATCTTTTGAATACCAAAAGCGCTTCAAATACCAAATCTCATTCCGATAGAATAAAAACTGTGACCGCTAGAGTGATTACAGACACATATATATATATATATATATATATGTATATATATATATATATATATGTCCATAGATATATATATATAAATTTTACAGATGGTGATTTTTGACATCTACAAGGTAGGATCGATGGACATTTGAAGAAATTTTTGCGAAATTTTGACTTCGGTACGGGACCAATAGCTCTATTTCCTTTCAGGAAATTCGCTAAAAGAGTAAAGTATCGCGAAGCGAAAGGAACGCATAGCATACGCGAAGCATATGCGAAGAGTAACAAAACGCTACGCGTTTTGTGCGAAGCCTTTGGCTTCGTATATTTAAGCCTTTCAAAAATTATTGATATCCGACCAAAAACATAAATGTAAGAAAGGGCCGAGTTTTCGGGAAAATCCTTAATGTAATAGTTCCTTCATAAAAAGTGATGATATGAAAGTAATGACCGAGCTATTTACAAAGTAAATAGCTCTAGACTTCATATAATAGTTGCTTCTTAAAAAGTGATGATATGGAAGAAAGGACCGAGCTATTTACAAAGTAAATAGCTCTAGACTTTATATAATAGTTGCTTGTTAAAAAGTGATGATATGGAAGAAAGGACCGAGCTATTTACAAAGGAAATAGCTCTAGACTTCAGATAATAGTTGCTCTTTGAAAAGTGATGATATCCCATTAAAGAGCCGAGCTATTTACAAAGTAAATAGCTCGGTAAACTATTAACTAAAAAAAATAATGAGGGTAAATTGATTAAATGTAAGAAAAAATTTGGTTTAAAATTATTTCATAAGTTTTCCCTTAGTATGTTTTTAAAATTTTATATAGCGCGGCAAGTTATTTTTTCTGATTTCCAATATTTTAAATCTTGCCGCGTTATAAAATTTTAAAAACATACTAAGGGAAAACTTATGAAATAATTTTAAACCAAATTTTTTCTTACATTTAATCAATTTACCCTCATTATTTTTTTTAGTTAATAGTTTACCGAGCTATTTACTTTGTAAATAGCTCGGCTCTTTAATGGGATATCATCACTTTTCAAAGAGCAACTATTATCTGAAGTCTAGAGCTATTTCCTTTGTAAATAGCTCGGTCCTTTCTTCCATATCATCACTTTTTAACAAGCAACTATTATATAAAGTCTAGAGCTATTTACTTTGTAAATAGCTCGGTCCTTTCTTCCATATCATCACTTTTTAAGAAGCAACTATTATATGAAGTCTAGAGCTATTTACTTTGTAAATAGCTCGGTCATTACTTTCATATCATCACTTTTTATGAAGGAACTATTACATTAAGGATTTTCCCGAAAACTCGGCCCTTTCTTACATTTATGTTTTTGGTCGGATATAAAATAATATTCATTTCATCATGTGAAAGATTAAAATTTTTGATTCAAAATAAAATAAATGAATAGAGAAATCTATTAGATAGATGTATAGATAGAATATAATTAAAACATATATATATATATATATATATATATATATATATATATATATATATATATATATATATATATATATATATATATATATATCTGAAAAATATCAAATCGAATGTAACTTTCGGCAAAATCCGTTTATTAAAATATTTATTTTATGTATTTAGTTTTATAGGGTGGCGCATAAGTAACATTATGATTTAATTAGTGAATACATTTTTTGATTACGTATTTTTTTTCTTTTTTCAGAATTAACTTTGAAAAACTTGGGAAATTTATGATGGAAAGACTCAAGCACAGAACAAAGAACTAAAGTTTTTCAATTTTATTTTGAAAGTCAGCATTCGAATATTGTTTCGAAATTTCTTTCATGTTCCGACAATTTATCGATGGGTTCAGCGTTTTCGACAACATTGGGCTCTCTGTGATCTTCCACGAGCTGGAAGACCTCGTGCAGTTAAGTCACGACCGTAACGTACTTATTGTAATATATTACATATATATAGCGTTTTTTTTTAAACTACACCCAATCTGGAAACAAAGTATGTATCTATCGCTGTCTATATACAGCGTACCATAATACGGTGTACTCTGTAACATTCAAACTCACAAACATTTGTAGAGTGCATGAATAAATCAAATTTTTGTCCATAGCCCAATTATTCTCTTAAAAACGCCGCGATTAGTAACATTGAGACGTATTAATCACCAAAATCAATGGCATATTATTTTAATGAATAACATCTCACTAGTTAAAAGCGTATTAACAAACAGATTTAATGACATTTTATCCTTATAAATCTATTAAATTTTAGTAGCATTTGGAATTTTATGTATCTTTAACACTTCATTAAGAAGATTTTATAACGTGGGTCTCATTACATTTACAGTAATAAATTATTCCATTACAGAACATCAAAATAGCCCAACAGATATAAAGCTACAAGTGTATGCTATTTTCAAGTGCTGGTGATGTTCTTTAAAGCTAATGAAGAGTAAACAACGTTCTGTCCTGACTAATAGCTACAGATACATACAGATTTAGAGTTTATTTTATATAGGCTCAACATTAATGGGAAGACTAACTTTGCAAGTCTCAAACCAATGAATCATATAAATAGATGTATATCCTGAAGATATTAATAATGAGCCTCCAGTATAGGAGCTAATTTGAATTGATATATAGGGTCTTTCAGTATGAGGTGCACTCCCGCAAGCTATAGATAGATATGCAAAAAAAACGAGTCTAAAAGTCTTATTTCATTCTATCATGTTAAATTGTCCTGACCGAAAAAAAAATCGCGTAAGTGAAAATCAAATTATCAGCCTTATTGTGAATTTTTATAGTAACTTTTTCATACATACCTTCGAACAAATAATATAAGTCGATTGCGATACACTTTTAACATAAATGTAGATCTTATACACCAACTCTACGTTATAGTATACGACAAATTGAGTTTTATATATCTACTATTTATTTATTTACTGTTCGAATAACCTTAATACAAATTTCAGTTTCGTTTAATGTAAGTTTTTATAGTCACATGCATGCATAGAAAACTCGTCTATCATTTATATAGTTTTATACATAGTTTAGTAGGTGATATAATATATCTCCACTATAGAGAACAATATTAAAAGTGATTCGTCTTTGCATATACCAAGTATAATCTTTCTCGTCTTCAGAAGATATACTACAATGTATACATTAAAGTATAAAATTGCATGATGCTTTAAGCGTAGTATTAAACGGTGTTGGCGTTTCTAAAATTAAACACAAACATTTTTATGTATTATACGACAGATTCTTTACTGTAATAAGCTACTGTGTCTAATAAGATCCACTTGTTTGCAAAATGACTATATAAAACATAAAATTGCGAAAATAAATGTCTAAATTTTGCATCGAATATTTGAGAAAAACCATCACAATTTAGTATGTTTCCATGAAAAAGTGATAAGTTTAAAAATCGCAATCGGTGTTTGTTTGGCGCCAACTCAAAATTATTCAGGTATTTACATTAGTGTAGGACTAAGTTAGACTAAAAAGTTACCTTTGTATTTTTTCCTTTTTTTTTTCGAAAGTTTAATTTGTTGTTACAAAGTTATGATTTTTTGCTTTTCAGTTACTTCGCCTCCATTTTTTGTTAAAAAGTTTTATGTCGACATAATTTTCGAAACGTTGACACTGTCTCTTACCAGATTATGTTAAGTTTATGCTACTTATACGGTATATGTAACGAGAGTTTTGTCGATCGTAAATTTTATTGAAATTATAATCTAGATACTCTTGAATAGATATTACAGATTAAATGAACATATGTTTCGTAGTTGTATACTATCGCATCCATGTTGTAAAATATAAAAATAATTTGTTTTCTTTTGACATTTATTAGGTTTTAGTTGAATGAAGAAGATATGGAAAACAAACTAACTTCTCCTAGTTTAATGCGGTAATTTTTTGTGTAATAAACAGTTTATTACTGTTTATAAATAAGAGAATTCAGATTTAATTACAATAATTACAATAAATTGATTTACCTGTTATACTTGCACAAAAATGCGTGGAACAAAAAATTTTTCAATGTCGTTTCTCTGTGGTAATGTGGAATAACAAATAAGTTTGATTATTTTAATTGTTTTTGTAAACACAGCTTCGATCCATACCCATTGACAGTATGGTTGCCGTATGGTAAAATATCCCTAAATTAATAAAATCATTAAGGACGCGCATGCATGAGGCTTGATAGTAAAAAAATTTTTTTTAGTGAATTGAATAGCTCAATTATATAGTTATCCTCCCTCAAAAATTTAAAACCTGTTGACGATCATTTCAAAGAGTTATTATCGATTAAAATAGAACTTTTATCACAGTGTCTACAAGATGATGTCTACGCGGTCTTTGCAAAGAATTTTACATACGTTACACCTTTTCCCATATAAGATTCAATTGGTTCACCAGTTAAAACTAAATGCACAAATACGCATGCATTAAATAAATCATAACGTTACTTATGCGCCACCCTGTATAATAGTTATACATGAAACAATTAATACAAATTACAAAATAATCTGTAAGTGACTGTATCAAACGAAATAAATAGTAACCCATGTCAAATGTGCCCAGGGGTCAGAACAATGCTTCATCCAAAGAATATGCACAAGTCGTCAAAAAAGACTGCAGTTACACAATTTTGATCGGAAATTTTCCATTATACTGTTTATTGTTTTACAATATATAAACTTATTATACCCGGTATATAATACTTACCAAGGTATACAAAGTTAAATTATTGATCGCAAAAAAAAAAATGTTGGTGGTCGTAAAATGATCTAATTTGTCAAAATTTAATGACAAAATTGGTTCCTCTTTTTAGAAATAAACAACTATTGTTTGAAACGTTTTTCATAAATTCAATATATACCGGGTATTTTGGCAATTAACTCAGTTAGTAGTTATTTTTACTTGTTACATATCGATTCATTTCAGTGGCGCACCATCGGAGGGACTCTCTAATTAATTAAACAACATGCAGTTCATGACTCCATTAATTATGATATTATAAGTAAACAATGTTTAAGTACATCATCATCTATTGTAAAAATGGATCCATTAGCAGCTATAATAATTACTGACACAACATTAAAAACACCTTAGGAAATGTTTGTATTTACAATATACATGTATAATAGGCGTCAAAAGTTGATGTTTTTAAATTTTTAAAAATTGATTTGTACCTTATTGATTCGGTTTTCGAAAAAAAGTTTCGAAAAAAAGTGGTTCATTAGAAATATAGTAACAACTTTTATTCGAAGTATTTTTTCGAAAACCGAATGAATACCGCACAAATCAATTATAAAATTTTTTTATACTAACATCAACTTTTGACGTCTATATTGTACACAACATAGTATTGTAGGTTATGTATACAAGTTTTTAAATAACTTTATATACAAGAGAAAATTGTGTTGTATACTGTTTAGTTGTGGTTGAGTGTAACTAACGTAATATAACCTTTTCAATTTCACCATTATAACTTGGTTGAATTAATGTATGTGGGGGGTTGTATGTAAAACCGGAGCACTAAACTACATAAACATCAAAACTGTTACACAAATAAGAAATTTATAATAAATGTTATCATTTTTCTTTTTTATACACTAAATTTGTTTTAGTTTTTTTTAAGTTACACTTCGTTTTTTCGATCAGAGTGTATTTTCAGTATGTAACGGAAATTGAGCGCGTCGATGTAACATAGGTTTCTATCCTGCTCTATTTTATAGCAATAGAATAGGGATACTCTATACCATTTAAAATTGACAATTTTCAAGAGAGTATGCAGTTTTGGAATAATTAAAAAAATAAAAACTACTTTCAAAAACCACTTGAGATATCGAAAAAATAATCGCTGATTCTTTCGTTATAAGACAAAAAATACCATAGAACCTATCTATGTACCACATCTCATAAAATTGGTGAGGCCTTACAAATTGTATGAGCCTGGCAAGTTAACATTGAATTTGAAAATAAGCAAAATAAGCAAAAACAATTCCCTGAAAAATACCTCTAATTGACCAAATAACACATTTACTAAGTTTTATGACGATAGCTCGCCTTCGATTTACATATAATATTAGTATTAAAAATCATATGTATAAATTTGCTTATATCCATCACAAGTTGCCTATCTAAACAAAGTGATAAAAATTCTTTATTTTGCTAAATATTAATTTCATTTTAAATTTTTTATTTAATTTTGACTTCGAAAAAATTTATCCCTCAATTGATTGGAAATGTAACAAAAGGGGTCAATTTTTCAATATGTTGTTCAATATGTTGATACATGCCTTTTTATTTATAACCAAGAGCCTAAACACCATTTTTCATACCGCTTTCTTAAAAACTGGCAGTTTGCGTCCTTTAAAGTTGATTTTTAAAACAATACTGGAAAAAGTTTTTAATAGTCAAAATAATTTTTTGTTTGTTTTAAACTTCAACCCTTTCTTAATGGATTCTTACATTACAAATGCCAGTAAAAATTTCCGAGATAACGTCATTCCTCAAATTGTAACAATAAATTGATTCTAAAGAAAATGCTGTAATTACATTCTTCAGTCATTCTTTCAAGTTAGACAGTGAAAATAGTGCCCAGTCTAAAATGCGCGCAATGTACGCAATGAATATGGAAGGGTGGTTAATGTATATACAATTATTATGAAATCAATGTAGATTATAATAGATAACGCTTTGGATAAATCAGATTCGCTTTAGGCTCCCCTGTGTTGTTACGTTACCCCATTTATGAGCAAATAATAATAGCTTTATCATCATTTTAATGATTTAGTTATCATATATTTTTAGAGTTAAGTGATCTGTGAAAAAGAGATTTTACAAAATATTTTTAACTGGAAAAGTAATTTAAATAAATGAGAATACTTTTTACTATGATTTATATCCGTCTATATATAGGTTGAAACTTACAAAAAGTCTACATATATGGATTCTGTTTTTTCAAAGAAAAAGAAGAAAACAATTTTGATACAGTTTTTCAAAATCTGAAACTGATTTAAGCCATTCTTTCAATCAAGTAACCATGATGATATATTATTTTTATATTCATTATATAGGGCATATTATTTAAATTTTGCAAATATCTCTGTTAATATTATAGTAACAAACTATAGCAGGTAAAGAATTAAACTAAAATTTATTTAAATTTCTTTATTTTACTTTTTATAGGTTTCTCCATTTTACTAATATTAAGAGAGATATTCGTCTAAGCCCCCCCCCCCCCCCGTTTCTCCTTGTCCGATTTTGAAAATGTGCCGAAATTTGAAAGAATGATATTGTTGAGGCTATTTTATAATGATTATCTTAACCTGTGTTTTATATATAAGTAATTATATCTAAGCAAGCAGTATTACACCAAAAAAATACACAATTCCATTTTTAAAATGATATAGGCAATCACTATTACACCATAACATTTTCTCCTAGCAAATATATTTTACCACCTATTGCTGTACAATAGAGCAGGATAGAAAATTTTGTAATATCGATCGACGCGCGCAACATCCGTTACACGCTAAAAAAACACTCTAATCGGATTCTCATAACGCGCCAATAGAAGTATAACTTAAAATATATATTACCAGTTCAAGTAGCCGAACGGTCTAAGGCGTTATCTCTGCGCAGTATGCATACTTAGAAAATGGAAGGTTATGGGTTCGAATCCCGACATCGGTTTGTCAAATATAAAAAAAAGGAGGGGGGCGGTTAATTGTCTAAAATGTCGGCGTATGGACAAGAACGAAGTAACCGGCTATGCTTGAGAAGGTTTTCTGCAGTTTCCTTCACGAACTCTAGATGATTATCGGCATAGTCCCCATCAGAGTCGGCTGCAGCCGCATATCCTACCAATTCCTAGTCTACTCACAAATTACTTCCAGTCCACTCACATCTTCACAGCCTTAGGCATCACAATGGAACTTATGGTCGAAGTTTAGCCCGTTCAGGGCAGCCTCTACAATCTATCTCTATCTCTAAAATACATATTTGTATATATAAAAGTTTCGGAGAATATTCATGTATAAAAGGTTTTGGTAAAAGTATCCCTATTCATATTTTTGACAAATATTCTACAACCAATATGATAATCCATTTTTTAATTAATTTTAACGACACAATTAACTTAATGAGCAACCATTATAGCATGTTTTGCATCACCGCTAACACTGCAATCCATTTAGAAATAATCTCCACCGCACGCACGCTGATAGCGATAAAGAAATAAAAATTTAAAACAGGGTGGTTTTTATTGAATATCACGAAACCAAAATAATTAAATTAAATTATTGTGGTTGAGTGGTTATATATTAAGCTCGATAGATATAACATTCAAGTGAAAATAACAACTAACTGAGTTTATTGCTTAAATACCTGGTATATATTGAATTTATGGAAAAAAGTTTCGAACAAATGTTGTTTATTGTTAAAAAAATTTTATCTTTAAATTATTATCCTACAGTTTCAATGATAATAAATAAAAATAAAGATAATAAAGATATAAACCGATTTGACCATTTTGCCCATACAACGTCCGATTTTGACTTTTTAGCTCTAGAACACACATACGAAATTTCAGATCGCTATCTCTTTTCGTTTTTGAGTTATCCTTATACTGACGGGCGGGAAACTATGCGGGAATGGACTAATTAGATCATTTTATGAACACTTATACCAAAGTTTTTTTTGCGAACAATATTTTCAGCCGTTACAAAGTCGGAGCTAAACTTAATATGCCCTGGTATATATTATATACCGGGTATAAAAATAAAATTTTGTGTGTGTTTTCGACTATGTGTTATGGGTATCCTTCGAACCGACCGCGACGTCTACAAAACTGGATCAATCCAGCTAAAAAATAATGTTCAGTAATTTTTAAATACTCACCAGTGATGCTTTATCTTGCCAGATTAAACACAGCTTAATTGTTTGAAATATTAAAAACAAAAAACTTTATTGGTCCATAGTTCTAGACATAAAGCCAACGGTAAACTTTAATTTTTTTATTCATTTACCGTAGTGGTCCCGTTGGACTAACCTTGTTTTGTCTCTCGGGACAAAATTTAACTTCTTTTAATCTGACATTTGTGTTATTTTGTTTATTTAAATAAGCCAGTTTGCCGTTATTATAGAACAAATACATATAAACACATACACAACACATACATATAATTGTATTTATATACAAATTAATGTAATTTTAAAAGAGAAAAAAATTTTAAACTATAATATTTCGAAAACAAAACGGCAAAACGCGATTTTTTTCAAAATTTATTTAAGAAATATTAAGACATACTTTCCTATTTTTGTTGTTGGAAAAATTGGTGTTCGGTTCAATATACCAAAACACGTGACAAGATTTCACCGCTTGATATGATTTTTAAATTTATATATCTTTGTATTCCTCCTCCTCTTAAGTGATTTTAAGTGACACAATTTTTATGGAATTATTAAATTCTTAGAATCTATTTCAATCAAGGATTTGTTTACTTGAATAAGTATCTTCAAGTAAACAAATTCTTGAATGAAAACAAGGATATCTTTCTCAGGGAATATTATTTTGACGAAAACATATTTACTTGTTTCAAGAAATTCCTTCTATCAGTGTATAGGGAATAATATTTCATTTCATTGCCATTTATCCTATAATATAAAATATCATTGATTTTTATAATTTTATTTTGCTTCAGTTCTACTGGTTAAAAATGATCAATTACTACACAAACAAACAAACGAATTGTGAACGAATCCATTTTTTTTTTTTAATGTTCAAAGTGGAAAATAAGAAAATTTTATTTTAATAATATTGAAAGGAAAAAAAACATACAATAGAAAAATAAATTTTAGAAAATAAAATAAGAGAGTATTCACAGACTTTGTGATAAATTTTCTCTACACAATTTGTAATTTAATATTTTTTTTCTTCGTCTTTATATCACATAAAATGAGTATATATACTGATGTATATAATAAGGTACCTACCTACCTACCTCTTTACCTATATATAATATAATAAGAATAGTAATTATTATTACACTTTTCTCCATTTACAAAAGAAATTATTCACAATTTAACATTATTTTATTATAATTTTACAATAATAAATATTCAGCAAATTTAAGAAATATAAAAGAAAAATTTTATATTATGGAAACTATTTAATGTTCTATTCATAATTTTCCATGATATATTACCCATCTTGTATGGTTACAATTTGGAAAGGTTACATTCATAAACTATATTAACCGTTACATTTCAAATTTTGCCCCAATTCCTTGAACATTTGTTTGTATTTTTATAAATACGTATTTCGACTACAATGTAGTCATCATCAGTATGAGTAAGCTAATCGAAACAATCTCTGGGATATGGATTCAGAGATATGTTGCTTGTTGCTAATTTGGTGCGAGTCTCACCTACAAAGTTATTACTTTTTGCTTTTCAGTTACTTTCTTCTTTTGTTGGTTCTAGTTTTTGTTAAAAAATTAATTTTATTTTGTGGTTTATAGTGTCATTAGAACTACATATGTAAGGCAAGTTTCAACAGAATTGGTTTACAGATGAAAATTCAGTGGTGAACAATCAACCATTTCCTATTTTTCAACCCTTAGGGTCGAAATTTTTTTTTCAAATTTATATGGTATCAATTTCGAAGTTACCCTATCAACTAAAAAATTATTTATCGAAATCGGACTACTCTGAAGAAAGTTATGCGGGGTAATACATACTAAAAATATAGGGGTTGACTTGACTCCTAAACTCCTTCTTTTTTTTCGTCGGTTAGAAAAACATTCCAACTGCGCAAAAATATTGAGTGCTTTCAAATAGTTTTTACAGGCAGAACATATATTACGATATTTTTCTTTAGTGGAAGCGCTGGGAAGTTTTATTTTTTATTTTTTTGTGGCTCAAAAATTGAATAGGATATACTATCCAACAAAAAAAGAATTATCAAAATCGGACTATATATATACAGGTCGAATTGAGTACGTCCTTCTTTCGTCGGTAAAAAACTCGTAATACAACCAAATCAAGTTCTTACCACAGCCACCAAAGACTAATTAGAATAATTATAGGCTTGCTATTTCTATACAGAACCAGGTACATTTTGAATTGGAAACATACCGTCAATAAATTTATTCGCTACAATAATTTTATTATTATTAATTGCTTATTATATTGTTTAGTTATCCTGTTATTTATTACAGAAAATATAGTTTTTGATACTCATGTAATTATAATACGTAACGTAACCATTGTGTCTGAACTTTTGTGTTTATTAATATAGGTAAAATATAAATAGAAAAGTTTTACTTACTAAATGTATGTTACGAAAGTAAATATTTTAATATACTATTATTATTATTATTATCATGTGTAGACAGCAGTTATTCACAACAACTATGTGTACAATTGGCCTTAAAAGTACAGGTCATTTTATACAATTCTACAATTGATTTGTGCCTGCTCATTTGAAATAAATTTTTGAATAAAAAATGTTACTATAATTATAATACAAAACTTTTACCCGAATCATTTTTTATCGAAAATCGAATCAATAGGGCACAAATTAATTATAAAATTTAAAAAAAAATGGCATCAACTTTTGTGACCAATTATCTCTTTAACAATGTAGAACTCGTAGGTTAATGTAGGTAAAATGTAGGTATTCATTCCTATCGGCTGTTTAATTTAGAATATTTTAAAAGGATATTTGTGAGTTGAAAATAACTATTTAATTCTAAATATGCTGTTTCCACTCTATTATTAAATATTAAGTATCTTAGCGACCGAGCTCTGTACACTCCCGTTCATAAAAACTGAATCAGTAAGTCACATTCCAAGCGTATATATTACTATAAGGTATAATGAATTAGTCCAAGTAGCCGAGCGGTCTAAGGCGTTATGTTTGTGCAGAATGCGTACTTGAAAACTGGGAGGCAATGCGTAATTGCTATGGATTCGAATCCCGACATCGGCAGTTTGCCAATTATTAAGAAAAAAAAAATAGGGTGGTTAATTGACTAAACTGTCGGCGTATGGACAAGAACGAATAAACCGGCTATGGTTGAGAAGGCTTTCTGCAATTTCCTTCACGAACTCCAGATGAATATCAGCATAGTTCCTATCATAGTCGGCTGTAGCCGCATATCCAACCAATTCCTAGTCTATACACAAAAACTCCTTCCACACCACTCACATCCTCGCATCCGTAGGCATGGACCTTATGGTCGAAGTGTTGCCCGGCCAGGACAGCCTCTACAATCTATCTATCTAAGGTATAATGAAGGTAATATCAGTATCACTTAGAATATTTCAACTGGTTCAATTTTTATGAACGGGACTGTACCCGACTGACCTATCTTGGAATAGATGTGAAACGTCCAGGTAGATCTATTTCTTACCCCAAAGTTTATATAGTCTCCTAATGATTCGGTAAGTAGATAATTTTTGTCGAGTTTACACACCACCAATATTCAATTGACTTACTAGCCTACTTTCGAAAAAGTTTCACATTGTTTGTTTGTAAAAAAACCAGAAAGTTAAAACTTGACTAGATCGTCGCCAATTTTGATCATAGAAAATTGGTTGAACCATTAAAATTTATCAAAAAATATGGGAAAAAATTATTAGAAGTCAGTTTTCGAGAAGAATTATTAGAAGTTTCATATAAAAGTTGTTTGAAAGAAAAATTTTATGACAAAAACTATTGATGTGTCTTCTCGCAATTACTACAAAACAAAAGTTATGCGAGATAAAAGTTGATAAAAGTTGATAAGAGGGTGGGGCAACCCCATGTCGGATTAGGACCTCGCCAGGGCAGTCTAGGTAACTGATTGAAAGCACTATATGTATGTAGGTACTATTTTTTCTGAAAGTTTCATCCCCTAATTCAATGGGTATGTTCTGCTTGGACAGCTTGGACTAAAGTATTATAATTTTCTCAAGATTGAAAATCATTATAATTTTCCAATGCTTCTACATATACTAACGCTTTCATTTCTGATTAAATTGCAAAAGTTTATTATTATATAACAATGTAATAATAAACCAAATTAATAAATAATATAAATTAAAAAAAAAATTAATTAAATATG
The DNA here is from genome assembly GCA_963920215.1 of Nineta flava. NCBI lineage: Eukaryota > Metazoa > Arthropoda > Insecta > Neuroptera > Chrysopidae > Nineta > Nineta flava. The sequence continues at coordinate 13,381,866 of OY986042.1, forward strand.
CAAATAAAAAATAAATTTAAAATAATATTTAGTATTTAGTTTATAATAAATGTCAGATAATTTACCACTTATTTACTGTATATATAAACAATATTTCTAGTTAAAAATATACTTATTTTCTACACTGTATATGTCGGCAAAATATTGATATGTCAATTCTTACAATGGCTAGTCAAAACATTTTCGCATAGCCAATACGTTCCGCATATAGTGACAAATGTTGTTTAATTTGATGTGTAAACCTACCACAAGTGAATCTGTTGTTTTTAGCTTGTATATGTTTAAAATAATAGGATCAGACTATCGCCAATCTATTGGGGATTCACCCTTCATTGGAAACATTTTTACAAGTTTCTAGGGGTTCCACTCAATAATATGTTATATGTTATAAAATGAATATCTCACAAAAACTAATCGAATGAGCTACATTTAAAAAATAAGCCGTTTTTGAGAGGCTGTTTTCGTGAAAGAATGAAAGATCATTCGAGAGTAAAGACCCTAGAAATTTTGGTTCCCGAATATCCTGTACAAAGAAATTTTAATCGGGATGTTTTTTAGCTATGTTCGATGAAATTCCGTTTAAAGATCATTCTATCTTTTCCTAGTTGGTGTAGGGATTTTTAAGAAGCGCTGGAAAGTTATAAATTATATTTCAAATTCACTAATTAAATATCTTCCGTACGCTTTCCGCCACAAAATCAATTTGAATGTTTGTCTCTCTACCTGTGACAACATATCTCCCAATCGAATGAACCGATTCTTATAGGGTTTTACTCGAAAAGGTTCTTAGTTGTTTGATGATTTTTCACTGTGTCGAGGGTTTCTTTTGTATAAAATAAAATTATAATTGAATTTTACGAGTATAGTTAAACTTATTGTAAACAGAAGTACCCAATGTGGTTTACTACATTACAGAAATTGACGGATTTCATTCTTGGAAGCTATAAGAATACTCTGTATGCAAGTAGAATATTTTATGGTAATTATATATTTGCTCGTACGGTTTTTAAGTGGAAAATATAAATTATGTATATAGATATTGATCGTTTTCACTACTATTTTAATTATATCATATAATGAAGGAAAAACGTCACGCCATGATATTAAATATGTATACACACATACATATACATATAATCAAATGTATCTCTGTATTCGAAGTATTACGCCCATAACTCACAAAAGTTCTGTACACAACACAGTTCACAATAGGTAGGAAGAAGGTAGCTTTTATTCTTATAAAAAAATACCATATTATATTTACATTATGTTACAGTTCAATTCTTGTTTGTTTTCAAGGATCTGTGTGTTTAGTTAATTTATTGGTCTATGGTCTTATTAATTTATTAGTCTATGTTCGTCTAGTCACTTATTAGATGTTTTGTAAAAATAACATTAGTGTTTGACATCGTATACATGTTACTGTTAATATATAATCATAAAAATCTTTATTAGTTGTTTATTCAACAATATCCTTACATATTATAAAATATATAGTCCCCCAGCCGCGTCTGTGCGCGGTTAACTCAAAAACTACCGAACGGATTCCCATAAGGTTTTTACCAATGAACGGAGTGATTCATGAGGAAGGTTTAGGCGTATAATTCATTGAGGTTTTGTGTAAATTGACTGAAATATGACGATGATAGTTGAAGAAGTTGGAAAAAATCGTGTCGACTGGGAGCTTTACTGGCGTGCGCCGGGGCACACCAGTGTCTTAATAAATTTTGTTTCACTATTTCATGTTGTTTTAAATTCGGCTACCATTTATCAGATAAAAAACAAAAAATGCACTTTACCCTTGATCGATTCTGGTCATTAACGAACTTTGAAATATCAAAAGCATATCAGATACGAAATCATGTTTATATATATATATATGTTTGTAGCCACTCTAGTGGTCACGGATCGGCATGTACATAAACAAAATAACAGTTAATTAAGATCCATTTCCAAAAGAGAATTGATGTGTTTATTCTGAGAAAGCTCGCTTAGTTGACGCAGCTCCTGCGTAACGAATTTTATTACTAGTTTAGGACTATTTAAATATATTTAATTTGTAGGTACACTGTATATCCATTGTTAAAATGGTTTATCGGTTATGTGATACTAACGAAGATGACTAGTCTTTATTTAATGTTACATTTAACTAATATGTCTGAATATTAATAACATTTCTCGACACAAATGTTTGATAAGAAGAATCATACATTTCTTTTTTTATTCAAATAATAATTTTTTTTTTTTTACAAAAATAACATATTCATTTTGCACTTTCGGGACTAAAATGACAACTTTACTCCCTCCAAATAGGTACTAAAGTAGTACTTTTTTTTACTTAAAATCTACTTTTTCTCCCATGGGAGAAAAGGCCATTGGCTGTGGACACACGATAACTCAAGAACGAAATGAGATAACGAGCTTAAATTTTGTTTGTGTGTTCAAGAGCAAAAAAGCGAGTTCGTGAATTGGCAAAATCGGACCATGTTTGCGCAAAATGGGCAATAAAGGTCCTTTTTTAATAATAAACTACTTTTGTAATAAACTTTTTTGCATAAATTCAGTATATACCGGGTATTTAAGCAGTTAACTCAGTTAGTTGTTATTTTCACTTGTTTTTATCTGTCATTAAAATTATCTAAAAATTAAATGATTCGACAAATTTCTCGCAGCAACGATTGTGTAATGTCGACATAGTATTTTTATATGAGCTATAATATGTGAACTATAAATGAACTATAAACGGACTATATAATTTCTACTTTGTATTTTATGGTACTACAATGAATATAAAATAATATTATTTATCATTTGATGGTGTTTTTCTTTTTTTTAAATGAAATGTATATTATACTCGTGAGTTCTATGAGTACAGTCACTGAGAACGATAAACGAGAGACTCCTTTCGTTGATTCAAGGGATGAACTTACAATTGGCCACAAAAGTGAATGTCATTTTTTTTAAATTTGTGCCTGATTCATTTGGTTTTCGAAAAATATTTTCGAATAAAATTAGTTACTATATTTCTACTGAACAATTTTTATACGAAGTATTTTTTCGAAAACCGAATCAACCGAGTCACAAATCAATTATAAAATTCGAAAAACTAACATCAACTTTTGACACTTATTGTACATACGAGTATTATACAATTTAAAAGGTATTATACCAAAGGACATAATACTATGTGAAATGGCGGTTTGGTAGTTTTATAAAGTATATAATTATATCGTTTAGATATGTGTTAGATGTGTTAGTAGCGAGTGATATAATTTTCACCGCAATTGTACCTACATATAATAGGTTTGAATATCCTCTGTTCTGACAAAAATCATCACATTTGTATATAACACTTAATATATAAAGAAATAATCTGACCAGTACTTGTCAAGTAAAATATGAAAACTCTGCACCTGAGAATAATAATAATAATTAGAAAGAGGGGTACCGCAAATGGGACCAGTCCAAGTAGCCGCGGTTATGTCTACGCAGTATGCAGTACTTGGAAACTGGGAGGTTATGGGTTCGAACCCCGACATCGGCAGTTTGTCAATTATATAAAAAAAAGGGCGGTTAATTGACTAAACTGTCGGCGTATGGACAAGAACGAAGTAACCGGTTATGCTTGAGAAGGTTTTATGCAGTTTTCTTCACGAAGTCCTGATGAATATCGGCCAAGTTCCTATCATAGTCGGCTGCAGCCGCATATCCTACCAATTCCTAGTCTACTAACAAATTTCTTCCACTCCATCCTCACATCCTAAGGCATCACAATGGACTTTATGGTCGACGTGTAGCCCGTCGAGGGCAGCCTTTACAATCTACCTCAACCTCTACCGCAGATGGGTCCCTAACACCTAGACCAAGGGGTCCTCTGTGCCCTCCTTGAGAACAACCTGTCACCCGAAGGCAGGACGTCTCCGGGTAAGAGGTGCAATTTGAAGCAGAGGCTATAGGATTCTGTTGAGGCCAGACGCCACACAGAAGACCCACAACATCTCCGCTGGAATGGCTCCCAGGATTGATGGATTCAACGTTTCGGACCCAAACATTCCTGCAGACACCCTGCAGGTTTCTGCAGGCACAAATAACATGTATACAGGCTTCACCGTCCTCCCTACAAGTGGGATCATCAAAGATCCCCAAGTTATGAAGGTGGTAGTTCAATCGACAGTGTCCTGTTAAAAGCCCCACCACCCTTCTCAACGGCATTCTATGAGTATCAACCGAGCAAAGTCGAATGACCTAGCTGTGCTTATGCACAACTTAGCCTATCGCTTGCCCCGCGCAAAGTCCCAGTAATCGATATGAACTTGTCGCAGCCACCCCTTCATACGATAAATTACGGAGCATCTTGCTATGGTAATGACAGGCTCAGGTGAAAGTGCCATTTGAGATGACCCCTCTCGTGCCAACGAGTCCGCTACTTAACGCCAGATTGATCCGGTACCCAGATCAATCTGACTGTGTTATTCATTGTCAGGTGGTTCAGTTCCTCGAAGCATGCATAGACTATTCGAGCAAGCTCTAAAAATAAATGAAGTTTATTTTTTTTCAAGTATATGAACTTTATGTGAGTAATTTGTGTCAAATTTAATGTACTCTTATAAGATTATTGCCATTATATATTATATTGATAGTTCAAACCTAGTGTATTGAATATAATGGTTCTTCGATGTATTCTTTTGTTCGATAAGTGTTTATTTTCGTTCAATCATGACTATTAACATACATATTGATTTCAAAGAAACCACTTGAACCTTATAGTGATGCTTGATGCATGCACCTTTCTAAGTTTGTGTACATAAATGGTCACTATATTCATCTTGTTTCAAGATCACTCATTGAATCAGGTTTTTTTATTTCGCAATAGTTCGTAAATAGCTAACCCATTTGTAATCTTCGAGCTAATACCAGGCAGACATTCATTGTCTATTAGAGTTGCCTCAGATGAAATGGGAATTGTTAGAGACGTTTGCTTAGAAAGCTGAATAAAGAGTTTTTTTTTTTGTGGAGTAAACAACATACTTCTAAGTTACATCTAAATTTCGTACCTAAAATCCCTTGTTTCCATGAGCGTAGAGATTGGGAGGAGTTGGAATTATGAAAATTCCCATATTTTAGGTCCGTGAATTGATGTGACCAAATTTTTATATACGGGTTGTTTTGTTCATAAAAATGTATCACTATACCAAATTTATCAAAATCGTGCCATCCGTTCTAAATAAGAACTGCAACATTAAGAACGTACAGCGCCCACACGGCGCAACTTTAGCTCAATCTTGGGAAAAATTTAGCTCAATCGTCTTGTTTAAGCCATAGAATATGTCGTAAAGCGTTGTAAATACCTTTTAGGGCTCTCTGTATATTATGTAATACAGATAACTCCCTAATATGTTTACCTTTTTGTTAAAATTTGTACATTTTTGTTATTATAATATATACAGAGTGATCTGAAAAAAACAAACAAAAAAGTTTGATAATGTTTTTCGATTTGCCGCTTAATTTTTGAGATATAATTAATTAAACATTAATAAATTCAACCATTTTGTGGGTGTCGCTACATTTATTGAGACCTCTGATTGTCACTACTCTAGCATGGCCGCCCTACTCCACTACTGTGGCTCCTCCTAACACTCTGCGTTCTGTAATTGGTGGAGTTGTATAGCGACAGCCAAAAATGCAAATGTTATTAGTTGAATTTATTATTAATGTTTAATTAATTATACCTCAAAAACTAAGCGTCAAATCGAAAAACTTTATTAGACTTTTTTGTTTTTTTTTTCCAGCTCTTCACCGACGTATAGTTTTCTTAAATGAATTTCAGAACATTCTGTATAAATAAATATATATTCTGATGAAGGAACTGTAGTGTTACCGAAACTATAGTCAAAATGAAATTGATGTTACGATAATCTCCAATTTTTTAAATAATTATAATGGATTTTCGTCAAGTAATAAGTCGTTATTTCATGCATCTTGAGTCACCTTGTGTACATGCACCCTATCCTCCTCCTATTTTCATATATACAAAAGACTTTCCTGAAGAATGGTGTTCATCCTTTGTTAATTACTTAATAATTATTGTTTGTAGTGGTACTCATAACGTCTCTGTCACATTAATATAATAGAAAATTGTATGAAAGAGAAACAAAAGTTGAACAGTGTTAGGCTATTAGGTATCATCCCTCTGTTAACCCAGTATAATATTTTAATAAAAAAAAAATCTATCTTCAAGATCATGATCGCAATTCTGACTGACGGAAATTTTATATAAACTTTTGTCCTACCATTATAATACTTGTGACATATTTAATAATTTTAAATTTATATAAAATGATTTGAAAATGAAACGGAGACAGAATGTCACATTGGTTCTTCTACCCAGTTTAGTGTAGATGTTTTTATCAATCCGTTTTGCTAACTAAATGAGACGATATAAGAAAGAGCAGCAAAATTTCTAAATGGTTAGAAACATGAGTGTGAATTTCTAGATAAATTTAAGATTGTTGTGAAGAAAATTTATTTTAATGACAGGTTCTTCAAAATTTTACAGCTTAGTATTTCAATATCCTGTCAAAATTTGAAGTTGATCCTGTTTTTACCTCGTCGGTAAAAACATGAATACAAAAATCTATATCTCGACAACCTGATATGCCAGTGTTATGAAAAACTCGTCATAATATTTATCAAAGTCTTATACCTGGAGTTTGTGAAAGGAAACTTCAGAATACCTTCACAAGCATAGCCGGTTACTTCGCTTCTTGTCCTACCTAATTCCTACCACCAAAACAGTCCTAATTCGATAATAGTAATTTCAAAATTTTTCCAAATTTTCTAAAAATAAATTTTCTTCTATATACAGACGTATGTCTGTAGAAATTGGAATGGCGTTTAAATCAGATTTTTTTCCAAAGATATTGTTCATGGTGTGTGCTATTAAATCTCCATATAAATTGCAACTTATACTTTGAACATAATACGATAGAAAACTTCGTATATTATGTAGAGTAACATTTATAACATATGTTCACACAGATATATCTACGTCACTTAGATATATAATCAGCGAACGTTAAGCTTATAAATTTACATATAGAAATAAAATGTTGTCTTCAAACATGTGCATCATAGTACTCACCATCATACCATAATGTCACGAAAATTTTCGTATTATGTCATAAAGGTGAATGGTTTAAGATTGTAACATTATTAAGGGCATAAAAAAAGGGGTCGTATTTGTATAAAATGAAACAATTGATTTTGCTATTGCTTAGTAAGCTTAGTAAAAAATGAAGTACAATCAAAGGGGTCTCCATATTATCTGAGTTCTTCTTGTCGTTATTTACAAGCTTTTATTTTTGAACGTGCAATGTATGTATGTATGTTCGGGTCAAATCTCCAAGCAGGCTGAATTAGAATCACTTCCTCTTATCCTACGGAGTTGAATTTATACATGTTGGTTCAGTTTCGATGACAATGCATTTTTATGATAAGCATGACAAGAATCGACAGGGGAAAAGGGGGTTCAGAGGGAGGGGGAAACACAAAATTTGGTATATCTCTCTTAATTAGTGAAAAAATCGAAAAACACATAAGAAGTAAAGTTGTAGAAAATTAGTTTTAGTATAAAAAACTTGTTTAAAAAAATAAATAATACATTTAAATATTGATACATGCTACATACATTAGCCCGTTTTTGAACATATAACATCAGATGTAATTATTTATGCGATAGTGATGAAATAGATAATGCTTCTATTTTGACGATTTATTTCATGAAATCTTATATGTAACGTATAGAATAGTATGTACAATATATTTATATCTTACTTCCTTGTGATTGGTATACTCTGATCATGTGACTGAACTGGTTGGCAAAGAATGAAATAATAAACAAGACGAGAGTTATGTAGCTGTTCACAACATGCGATTGATATATTTCAAGTTAATTTCGTCATGTGCAAAGTAATGTAAATCAAATATTCTATCAAAAAACCTTCTCAAAACTTTCATGTGAAAAAATGGGCTTATATATTATGTAGTAAATGTATTTTTATACCTGGTATTTAATATATACCATAAGGTATATTAAGTTTAGTTCCGACGGCTGAAAATATTAATGGCAGAAAAAAAAAGAATTAAAATGTCCTTTATTTAAAAATAAACAACTTTTGTTATAAACTTTTTTACATAAATTCAGTATATACCGGATATTTAAGCACCTAACTGAGTTAGTTGTTATTTTTACTAGTTTGAAATGATTCTTACAAATTTGTCACTTCAATATGATCTCAGAGGAAAGAATAAAACATCACACAATCGATATAGTTTTACATATTATATAGATTAGGTATGATATCACATACCATTCATTTCACTATTGTGACTGATATAATCGTAGACAACATACGTTTGTCTATTTAATAGTTCAGTGTATTTATATCTATCTTTCTAACTATCTATACATCGATCTTACTTTACAATCCGTTGGAAAAGGAAAATTTATTGTTGCTTTATAAAAATATCATTCTTTATCGTTCGGGATCAGTACTTTAACGGTTATACAAACGATATACATATCCAAGGTTACTATGAAAAAAATATTAGATAACAGAAACCAGAAAAATGTAAAATAAGAAACTTTGTATTAAATGCTGTAATCTTCGAGAGGAGTTTTGACCATTTTGCGCAAAACATGGTCCGATTTTGCTCGTTCAAAAACTTGATCTGATTTTTTAGGTCTAAAACACATATACGAAATTTCAGTAAGCTATATCTTTTCGTTTTTGAGTTATGGGGTTTAACACCGAATTTTTTTTTCCGTGATAAATATTTCCAACCGTTACAAAGTCGGATTTAAACTTAATTTTCCGGGTAAAAAAATATATTGTATCAGATGACGATAGTCTCCTAGTAATGTAACTTTTATAAAAGATAACGAACACAAATTACTTTGTACAATTTTCTTATTGGATATCAAATTGTACGGTAGTTAGTGAGACCAAGTTTAAGCATAAACGCAACAAATGTATTATGCTTTGCACGAAGGATTACAGCCGGTTTTTAGGCCTCTGCATCTCAGTCACCAAAAAAAGCTTTGAAGCACAAATTTAAACAGAAGCATAAGAGGTTTTAAGCTAAAACAACCCCAAAAAATCTTAAAACCGGAAATTTCTTCCCCGGCATCGAAAACGATAAGAGATGGAAGAAAAGTTTAAAGACAAAAATGTTCCTTTTCTAAAAACAAACTACCAATGATTGCAACTTTTTTTCATAAAATTTATAGATTTGTCATCGTTCAAAAATTTATTTTTAGATGGCCTACGTGTTGTATCTCTGTAAGTTTTTAGGCCTTCCTACTCACCTTCTTTGTGTATTGTTCATTTCAATTTGTCGAACAGTGCGTATATTATTTATCTGATAAGAACTAAGTATTAAAACTTGTTAAATTCAATTATTTTTCTATGGAAAATATTTTATTCAATAAATCTCGTTTAATTAAAACATGATGTTCATTTTATAAAAAGTATTAATGTATTGTAAAATTGTATCGTTTAACCACAACCATTAATATTATAAATTAAAATTAAAATCGATTACCCATCATAATTGCAATAAAAAATTCATTTCATGAATTCCAATCAATCATCCATCAATCATTTTGGTATTTAGTGTCGATTTATTAATATAAAGGTTATTCCAAAAACGGGGTCACATTTTAATATTTTAATAATACTAATTTTTATACCCGGTATATCTAAATAAACAAGGCTCTATTAAGTTTAGTCCCGATTTTGAAACACTTGAAAATATTGATCGCAGACATTAATGTTTGGAATAGGTGTTCATAAAATGGACCCATTCGGCTGTTATCCGTCCGTTCGTCTGTCCATGAACATGATACAACGAAAAGAGATTACGATAAATTTTTTGTGTGTGTTCCAGAGCGAAAAAGGTCAAGTCAAGTTGGTAAATGGGCAAAATCGGACCATGTTTTGGCAAAATAGGAAAAACTGTTTAACGTTGAAACCGTAAGAGATAGAAGAAAAATTAAAAGACATAAAATGTTACGAACATTGGTTTGAAACTTATTTTCATAAATTCAGTATACACCGGGTATTTCATTAATTGACTCAGTTAGATGTTATTTTCACTTGTTTATTTGATGAATGATAATATTTTTTCTTTATTAGAAAATATCTTAAAAGTAAAGATATTTTGTATTTATGATACAAAATATCAGATAAATGAGCGTCAGGCCTTGACCGTCCATTTTCATCATTTGGAAATTATTACTGAGAAATTTCGACAATGATATGTCGAATTTAGTTTTGTTGGACATCCTCTATTATTTGTGATGTATTGATGTACAAATAGCGTTAAAAGTCGATCTATCATTTTAAAATTGTATAATTGATTTATGCCTTATATATTCCGTTTTCGAAAAATGCTTCAAATAAAAATTTTTATTCGAAACATTTTTCCGAAATCCGAATAAATAAGTACTGTTCTATCAACGATTTAATTCGGGGGAAACAAGGGGCAATTACATGAATAATAAATCTGATATTATGTCTATTTAAACCTTCCAGCCAGGAGACCAACTAACCAACATTATCGGAATGATTCCAAAATATGATAGATATTTTAACTGGATAAACAGTTATGTGGACAATTGATATATTAAAAATCATATTTATTTGACATATGAAATGCATAAAAATAGAATCATTCATGATCAAAATCAGATTTATGTATGATGTGTAACGTCTGGAAATATAATTTGTTCAATGTATCAAATATTAAAGAGACATTTAAAACAGTTTTCATCATATACAATGTATATAGGATGTTTGTCCACCAATGGAAGAATCTGAAAACGGAAAGTTTTTGATTTGAAACATTTATCGCAGCGGGTTAGAAAGTTTGGCAATGGCCTGGCGAAATTTGCTCGCTACGCGATCAACAAGTTGTTCATGGGTGATACTATATAAAACAAATCACATTTAAAAATATGCTCATAGATGGCGATATATATACAAGTTCAAAAACTCATTCATAGGTGGCAATGCACATTTTTTATACAAAATAGTTAATAATAATAATAGTTTAAGTAACTGGTTGAAAGAATTGAGCCGTCTCAATTTTGAAGAAATTATTTAATTTTTAATTTTTTGTTAATAAATTAATATGTATTTTTTAAATAAACAATAATTTTTTTGTTTAAAATAAATCTGAATATTTAATTTTTAATTTTACCATATTTTTTTATTATGCCACATTTATTTCCATTAACAAAACATGCTTTCATGAATAATTTCTATACAAAATAGTTTCGATGTTTCACATCTGCCAGACGTTTTTTGTTTCGTTTTGGCTAACCTCATTCAGCCAGGTCCGTCTAGTGTTACAAGCACCGCATGTGGAAATCGACCTCTGACTAATTATAAACAATCTTTTCAAACCAAATTTTCGTACAAAATATATTTCCATTTATCAGACTATAAAATTTCGGAAATACGATTTTTTCTTCAGACAAAGTTGTAACATTTTATCTGCAAACACAATTGTGTTTACGAAACTATATAGTTTCGGTGAAAAATTAAAATCCTAAAATTTTTTTGTTTTTTGCGGCCAAAAGTTACTCCGCGGTAGCCCGTGTCAGAATTTTTGGTTTTTACATGTTTGTAAAATTGACTGCTGAAAAGTTCATGTTCATTTTTTTAAAGTTTATAATTGATTTGAACCTTATTGATTCGGTTTTCGGAAAAATACTTCGTATAACAGTTGTTCATTAGCAATATAGTAACAACTTTTATTCGAAAACTGAATAAGGCCAAACCAAAATTTAAAAAAATAACATCAACTTCTCCAGCTAATTGTACCCATGTATACAAGTTAAAAAAATAAAGTAAATAATAGCTTTTACCCCACCTATTGCAATATACCCCCTTGTTTCAATCATCTACTAATTGATGTACCAGACAAAAATAGTTATTTTCCCATGAGTCACTCTGTATAAAATTTGTGTACACACAAGAGTTGTTTCAGAAATAATACTAAAAACTCTCATATGCATTTGATAAATGTATGAATGAATATATAGATGTTATGTATGATAGAGCATTTAATCAGGATTGTACTGAGAGCTCAATATGTGAAATTTTACATAACTATATCGTCATTGTGAACAATGACATTCTAGCTGAAAGCATTTAAAAAAAAAACTTTTCCATCATATTATCTAACGCAGTAGTTTGGAAGGACAAGTTTGAGTATACTATTCTACGACGTTCGTACTACGAAGTATTGTAAGGCTTTTTCAGCTCTCTGATCCATTATTCGATCGAGCTGAAATTTTTCAAAGGTACCCATTTCTCAAGATAGTAGACGAATTCATGATTGAATTCAAAAATATTCCCTGAAAGTGTGGCGGCTGGCTTGCCACACATTACCAAAGCTATAGAGATCGTCGTAGTAATGGAGGTCAAGCTTGATTTCATATCACTTAGCATATTGATGGGCATACTGAAGACTCACGAAAGAACTGGGCAGATGATTTTGGGCCAAAGGGATCAAATACACCAATGAGTAAGCTCCCCAAAATCTTTGAGGTTGAATTACTGGCTATTAAAATATGTACCCGGTTAAACCTAGATAGGATCTATCATAATCACGACAAAGTGATCCTTTCTGATAGTCAAGCGGTTGGTCATCAACGCACTTAGCCTTGTGAGAGTCTATGTGCTCAAAGATGTGTGAGAGTGTCTAAACTTAACAGTATATGCTAGAATAATTGCGCTACTGGGTACCTGCAAATGTGAAAACAGAAGATAATGAAGTGCTCTGGCTAGAAACGGAGCATCGACGTCCCTTACAGAGCCACACCTATATTGTGGACTAAGTGGTCACTTTTTTTTAGAGAAAATCAGCAACGAGGAAGATGCTATTACGGAGGAACCTTTCGGCGCTGGGGAAGTCAAAGATTTTTCTTAGAAATTTTAACCGTTAAAGATACAAAAACTGCATTGTCAAAAATAGACTGCGTCCGAGGTAATTATAACTTTGGGGATACCTTAGGAAGCTAGACTTATAACATAAGGGAAATTTCAGATTTTATTTCTATCAAATAGAAACTCCAGAATACCTCCTAATCGACTACGATACCCCATACAAGGTTATAAAGTGTCTAAGATGTAATTCCTACAGGGTTGGATAAGGTGCTTTAAGTCGAAACTCTTCTATAGTAGGAACCAGGTTATCACTCTTACATCCACACTCATTAGTTAGTTATGAAATTTTGATCAGTAAACATAGGTTTCCACTTAAAAGTGGATTTTATCCTACCAAAAACGTTAAAAAAAAGGATATTTATAATATGAACTTGGTCTTTTTTATACGTAAGTTTTTGATGCCATCATTTGTATTACAGTAATGAAAAAAGGTTTGAAAACATTTATAAAAATCTCTCATTACTTTTAGTATCGTTAATTTAACAAGGGCAATTAAAGTGGACACAATGTGGCGAATTCAAAACGAAATAGGTGCAAAACAAGTCCTTATAACTAGCATAGATACTATCCCGATACCTAATATGATGGATTTGAATTCGCCTGATCAGTTGAACCATTCTAAGTGTTACTATCTATAATATTATACATATTATTATAATCAGTAATATATACGCTTAGATACGACTCATTGTTTTAAATACATTTCATTTGAGTGTACATTAAGCGTCAAAAGTTTATGTTAGTTTATAAAATTTACAAATCTACGGATTTGTGCCTTGTAAAAAATTCTTCGGATGAATTTTGTTCATTATAAATATAGAAACAACTTTTATTCGAAAACCCGAAAGAATAAGGCACAAATCAATCAAAATTTAAAAAAATAACACCTTTTTTTGTCGCCTAGGTGGGCGTAGACGGCTCTCTGGAGCCGCGGGGCTACCCATAAGAAAGTGAGAGTAAGTAAGCAAGGTACGTTTTGAAGTAAGACGGAACGATGATTCAATACAGGGTGCCTATTAGGTCCTACAGGGTGGCCTGCATCATTATTAATATATAATTTTTTGGCGGACGATGATTCAAAATAATTATTTTTAAAAACAGCAATTACGCGATCGCGTTCTGCTGTTTCTATTTCGAATTTATCAAACTCGGCAGAATGCTTCGCGGTATAATGACGTTGGAAATTACTTCTTTTTACAAAAATAATCGTTTTACCACAAAATAGACAAATTACCTCTTTATCAGTTTTGTTAAATATACCAAAACGATGCTCAAACTCGTTGATGCCAAAAAATATCCTCCTTTTCTTCGCAGATGACGCTGCACCACCAGTGCTGAACTTATCCAAGACTACTTGCGATGTATTCTCCATTATTAAAATCATTACTATTATTTTTTTTTGAAAATAGCACGAATAGTACGTACAAAACGCGATAACTCAAAACCGAAAAGAGATAACGAGCTGAAATTTCGTATGTGTGTTCTAGAGCTAAAAAGTAAGTTCGTGAATGGGCAAAATTGGACCATGTTAGGGCAAAACTGCCTATCTTTTAAACCATCAGAGATAGAACAAAAATTTAAAAAGAAAAAGTATTTCGTTTTTTAATCTAAACAACTTTTGTTTGAAACATTTTTTCATAAATTCAGTATATACCGAGTATTTAAGCAATACATTTATTTTTATTGCGATATTTAGTTGTTGTACATCAGCTACCAAATCTATGCCAAAGTTTATTTATGAACTATAATAACAAATCATTCTGTATATTAAATACATTAAATAATTTTCAACTGATAGAAGTTGCAGTTAATGCAAATAGTTTAATTTCCGGTCTATCGAATACATCAATGAAATATAATCTGTATACTCAACACGTATTGTAGAAATTTTCAATAATAATAAATCTCTATATGAAAATTAAAGACATACAATGTGTGATAATATAATATTTACAACATTACTACACACCGATAGATAACTAAATTGTCTACGCTTTAATGATCATACGTTGCACAATCATAATGCATACACGTATTTAGTCGTATATATACCTACTAGTACGGTTGCATGCTTACAAAAATATAATTATTGCATTAAGTTTCCCCTTTATCGACTTAAAAGCAGCTTTTGGTTGAAGCAATTTTTTTCTAAAATGCATATTTTAAAAATATTTTGATGAAAACTTCTCAAATGGAACACCCCGTATATGTAGAATCAGATATAGTTTTTCGTTTTAGAATAAACCGTGTTTTAAAAGTGTAAATAGTTTTGACTTGTAAGATGTGATTTAAACTTAATACATTTCCGAAACCAATAACAACTTTAAAATTTAAAATTCGCCCCCTTTACTTAGATCAGTTTTTTGTATTATAAATACGTATTTCGACTACAATGTAGTCATCATCAGTATAAATTAGCTAGTCGTACTTTACTCTTTGACAATTAGAAATAGATAGAAAGTCGAGATCAATAGACAAAAATAAAAATAAATAGAAAATTAACTAAATTAAAATAGAAATATTAACTAAATTAGAGTTCTCACTAATTATCATTCGATAATATAATGAATAACAACTTTAACAAAAAAACAAGTGAAAATAACAACTAACTGGGTTAATTTCTTAAATACTCGGTATATACTGAATTTATGAAAAAAAGTTTCATAAATTAATTATTTTTAAAAAAAGGAGATTTTTGTTCTATCTCAGAATGTTTGAAAATTTTGTCCATTTTGCTCAAAAATGATCCGATTTTGCCCATTGACGAACTTGACCTTATTTTTTAGCTCAAGAACACATAAACAAAATTTCAGTTCGTTATCCCTTTTCGCTTTGGAATTTTCGTGTTCAAGTCGGAACTAAACTTAAAATACCCTAGTATATATAATACCAGGTATAAAAAGTCGGAACAAAACTTAATATACCATGGCATATTTACATATACCGTGTATAATTAAAATATTTTTATTCAAAATATAATTACGATAATGGCAATGATTGCTGTAAATCAAATACCTTTAGCTTACTAGATATTTTGAAATACAATCGACCCTACCCTTTCATATTACTAAATTGTCCTGATGTCATACCGTCATTTCATTTTGATAACACATCCTATTTTAAAGAATGATGTTTAATACTTATTTGTTTTCATTGCTTTAACCAAAAGTGCAAACATTCAATTTTATTTGTCGCTTAGCTTCCGTCCTATATTGTGGAGCTGTGTACAAAGGCGCAGCATTGCACTCTGCACACACTATACGATGGATACACACCACTCAGCCGACAGACACTGCTGCCATCATAATGAACTCGTTATAACATTATGTTGTGTACTATGTGGATGGAGAACTTATTAACCATAACAGTAGAAATGTGATTTCACGTGTGATTTAGTGATGACTTTAAAAGATAAACGGCAGAATATAATCACATTTTATAAGGTACTATGGAAGCATTTTGTTATGAGACTAACACACATTCAAATATCTGAAAATATTCACAGCAGCGATGGTATGAATGAAATCTGCAAGTCGTCATTATGTCTAAAGAAACACCCACAGTATAAGTGTATCTGTTGTGGACGCTTACACGTTGTCAGCACTATCAAGCGTTGTTCGTAGAGTTCGTCTTGGTGCTGTGTATGCTAACAAAGAGCGCTAATGGCTTAGTTCCATGCTTAGTTCTCTATCGAGCTAAGGCAACAAAAGCGGCAGCGCTAAATCATATTAACTTCCAAAACGAACACTGTATAAGCGTTTGTTTATTAGAAAAAACCTACATTACCGCAATTTTTTTTCAAATAGCCAATTTAGGGTATTTTGGTTTGATTCTGGGATTCTTTTGAAGTCACTTAAACAAATATTTCATATTCCAAAACGAACGGCGTTTTCAAGACTAGAGTAAGCGTTCATCAGCCAATAAGAACGCCCATAAATCACTTATTAGCATGATCCGATCACCCTGAAAATATATGCACCCTGTATTGAACTATGGCAACATCGATTAACAAATTGTCGCTTTGTGGAAGATAGTACGGCGACCTCACTGCAGTATCTTCTATTCGGCACATTCTACTTCAGTTGTTATTTAAAGACAGTACGCTATTTAAGCTACTTTATTGAAAATAGACTTAACAGTTTCTTATTTCTTTTAAACCTGGTCTATATTTCCCACAAACACTTCAGTCAGGTTTTAGTTTTATCTTATCATATCGTTTTACCTGTCGAAAACGTCGCACGCCGCCAGTTTTGTCCCTGCGTCATTTAAATTGTTTCTCTAATGAGGAAGGGTCAGAACAACACTCTTCTGCCGTAATGAGTGTGCATTAATTTGCAGTAATTACGCCCAAGTCAATTCATTGTCGACACTAGGCAAGATCAAGGCAAGGTCGATTAGATCATATGTGACCGAAAGTATCGCAAATAAACTTGGTAAACGGTTACACGGTTTTATCCGTTTGTTTGACTAATATAGTCTATTACCACATCTATGAAGCCATTCTTCTCACTTACTTCTAACTGTCGTATGACTTTGGTAAGTTGCAAAGATTGATTCAATTGTAAGAATATCGAATTCTACATTCAACTATCGTTGTTAACCAAGATTTTTTACCACAGTTGTTAACATACACGAAATCGAAAACAATAGATAAATTGCAATTTGGATTTAACTTCTTTATATTTTATTGATTATAGTTTTTGTAGAGCTACATTCGTAGAGTAATTGTTTTCTTTTGATATCTACTTAACATATCGTGAATACGCTTACAAGATTTCTACGTCACATAGTCGGATATAGATTTATAATTTTTTAACACAAATATTCATTTTATTAATTCATTTGCATATGACGGAAGAGGTCATTCGAGATTCGACTGAAATGGATAGTTTATTACAGGGGCTGTATCAGATCAAGTTTTTTTAGGAATTATTGTGTTTACTAGACATTCAAGACTTCGCGGATTTTCTGTAAGGATTTTCATCATATAATATCTCTATTACTGAAATACTTCACTATAAAGTCTGATAAAAGTATGTTGACTATTTCTCCTTTCCATGCCGTACAAATGGGGTCAATAAATTATATTAAAACTAATAAGAAATTTTCCTATTTGGTAGAGACAATATAGATAGCATTTTTCGTTTTAAAGGTATTTAAGCCATAGAATAGTCTTCAACCACACGAATTAATGGACGGCTGTCTAATCGATGAGGAATTACCACATATTATTCGATGCCTAAACAAGTGTTGAAAGTGTCTTTCGGTATCATTACCTCTACATAGTATATTGAAATAGATATAAACAAGTCTTGCATGTCACTTGCAAATCCATATTGTTACAATGGAATTATTTAAGTGACGTTGTAGGAAATGAAAAAAAAAGGACAAAATAAAATAATTATAATTTAAATTGATTAATAGCTAAAATATAAATTTGAATAACTCTAACTTTATATTAACGATTTATAGTGTGATAGTAGTTTCTATGGAAATGCCATCAACATTCCCAACTGTTAAAATTTAGAAAAAAATATTTATTTGACAAAAACTGTCTATACCAAATATTCGACTTAACTTTCTTTGGTAAAACTTGGATTCATTCGTAGGAATAATAATGAAGAATGAAACTATACAACACAAAAAATAATTTTGTTTTAATACTAAAAACAACTAAAGACTAAAAAAACATGCTTTTATTGGAATTGGAACTAAAAAATTCAAAATAATTTAAAATAGAATATAGAGATTGACAACAAAATTACTTTGATGTAATAAACAAAAGCATGGGATGCTCTCTACGTATGTCTTCATAATGGCTCTAACATTTACAAGATTAAGTAGAGAGCACCCCATGCTTTTGTTTTCATTGAAATTAGTTTTATTATCAATCTCTATACTCTAATTCTGTTTTACATTTTTTTTTGCATTGTTTAGTTCGTATTCCAATTCAAGCATATTTTTTAAAACTCGAATGATTACTAATTTTAAAATTGTCGCAAAGGAAACTTAATATTATATGTTTTGAATTCATTTCTATGAAAAAATTCGATTAGTCTACGTAGCTTCTACGTGTTGAATGCTTTTTTCTTATGTAGTAAAGACTACATGAAGAATTTTTGCGTATCTTATAATCCATTTTGCCCGTCCATTCCCTACGTAACATTGTTTTTGTTCATATGTGTTCGTATGTTGTTATATGTGAATTTAGATGAACATGAGGTTTTTACTTCATATATTAGATTACACTGTTGGACCACACTAGGTGAGGTAGTTTGCAATATATTTTGAATTAAATTACAAATGGGATGCTGTGTCGACACAACAAAGTATTCTACTCTCTGAATGTATATGTTGTTTGTTGTATGCATATATTTAGTATACATCTAAACACATTATATAATATGCATTTTACATTATATATAATAATAATACAACAAATATCTTATTTTAATATAAAGGATGGGAATAAAGTTAAAAAAAATCCCGGATGGCCCAAATATATATATATTTTTATATACACAATATCAAAAAATCAGCTTTCTCGGTTCACTTGCATAAATATAATGACTAGACTATAAGGTAATAATAAATATTAAAATTATAAATAAATTTAAAGACAACTGTAGATACGTATAAATAAATATCATAATGCAAGAATCATAATGAATTTTTGTTCCTTAATACATATTTGCCTAGTACTCCACACCGTATATTTATTGTCCATCGGTGCCCTGGTTCCCCGATTTGATTTATTTATGCGCACATTGTTTTGACTGCATTGATGTTTTCATATCTGTGAGTCAACCACGAATCTTCATTTAGTTTCAGTATATCGATTTCTATTGGATGTTGTTGAAGGATGCGAGAATCGTAGAAGGAAATGGAGGTGTGTGCTATTATCCACCTGGTTCGACACATCCTATATATATATATATATATATATATATATATATATATATATATATAAATATATATTTATATATATATATTTATATATATATATATATATATATATATATATATATATATATATATATTTATTTATTTTAAATTTATGTTACTGTTTACTTGTTATAAAACATACACTCTGTAGTTGCAGGTAAATTAAGGAATAAGAAGAAGAAGAAGAAGATACTATTCGAAATAAACACATTAATTACATTTGTAAACTCTAAACTCAACAACATTCTATAAATACGATGATGATATATTTATATTAAATATATAATATAATTATTAATTATATTATATACGTAACCCGTTTATCATCAATATATGTATATATAATATGTATATATATATATATGTATACCACCATACAATATAATATAATAAGAATACAACATATATATTATTATATTATCCAACGCAGGGTCGGCACTCTGTAATAATACTTATACTAACTTGCATAAATACCAGGTATATACTGCATTTATGTAAAAAAGTTTATAATCAAAGTTGTATATTTTTACAAAAACATACAATTTTTGTCTTTACATATTATTGTTATATCTATTACGGTTTCTAAGTTTGGCAGTTTACAACATCAGATACAAATAATTTTTCTCAAACTTTTGAGATTTATAGAAAAAATACGAAAAAAATTTTGTTATCAATTTTAATAAAAAAAATTCATTTTCTAGAGTAATTTTAACCCAAACGGCACGAAAATAAGGTTCATTTTAACGTCCGACCAACACATTTTAAAATATTTGCTTCTCAATTCATACAGTTTTGAATTTTAGCAGTTTAAGTCTGATATCTTGAAAACCGTTAATCGTATCGTATTTTAACCAAGAGCATCGTTTTCGCTAGGTTTAAATTAGCTTAAAACGAAATTATTATCAAAATCAAGGACATAAAATTTTGTCCAATTTTTGCGATTATTTTAAGGGACTTACCCCTTGGAAGAAATGCGAAAAAGTGAAGAAAATTTTTGTTCTCGATTTTAATAATAATCATTTTCTATGGTGATTTTGACCCAACAGTACGAAAATCAGGTTCATTTTAACGTCCGACCAACACATTTCAAAATATTTGCTTCTCAATTCAATCAGTGTTGAATTTTAGCACTATGAGTCTGATATCATGAAAACCGTTAATCGTATCGTATTTTAACCAACAGCATCGTTTTCGCTAGGTTTAAATTAGCTTAAAACGAAATTATTATCAAAATCGGGGACATAAAATTTTCTCCAATTTTTGCGATTATTTTAAGAGTTACCCCTTGGAAGAAATGCGTAAAAGTGAAGAAATTTTTGTTCTTGATTTTAATAATAATCATTTTCAAGAGTAATTTTGACCCAAATGGTACGAAAATCAGGTTCATTTTAACGTCTGACCAAAATTTTCATTTCTTAATTCATTCAGTTTTGAATTAAGATATGTTTTTCTCAAATCAATTATCCCAAAATCAATTATCTTAATTTTTCTATATAATGTCTCAACTCGAATTCAACAAAAATTCATTTAATTACTCGAAAATTAAGATTGGACTGAAATTTTAAATACTACACAAACAGGCCATTGGTAAAAAAAGAAGGTATTTATGGTCCCAAAACGTATAGACTCGGGGAAAAGTAAAAAACGATTTGTACATTGAACAACACGTATTGTGTTGTAGTTTATATATAGAGGAGATAAAACACAATTGCATTAAGCTAGGGTTGAAGGTACACCTTAAGGTACTAATGAGGTACGAGATCTAACACTCTCCTTGATCTGATCCTGTACTCGAACACATCAACTATAATATACATAGCATATATAAAATACATGAATAAAATAATGTATAGAAAATATTACAATATAATTGAGAATGGGATACGATACGATCCCGAAGTATAAATTATAATATTTATTATTCAATTTTGTACTTTGTAAAGTGTAATTTATTTCTGGAAAATTTTATTTATATTAAAGTAAATTGATAATGACATTTCGGTGATGGTGTTAATAATCAACAACAATTAAATCCTAAAAATAATATGGGAAATGAATTAGGAAAATTTTATTGATAAGTAATTTTTATTATAGTATTGTTTCGTTATTTGATTAATAAATTGTTCATTTCCTTTTAAAATTTATTAAAATTTGTTGTTTTTGCATATTTTATTTCGTGTTAAGAAAATTTAAAGTTAAATACGATATTTAACGATAAGTGATGATTACAATCGACTTATGTACACTTTGCCTATAGATGATTTGTGCCTTATTTATTCAGTTTTCGAAATATACGTTAGTAAAATTTAAATAAAAGACAATTTGGGATTTCAACCAAACATTTATTTCACCTGAATATTTTATACTCATACATAAGTTTGTTGATCTATACGAGGTAACTCAGGGAAATGTACTCATAGGTATCTCTTTACGCTTGATATATACACCCGAGAGCCGTTTGGACACTTGTCGCAACGTCTAAATCATGTCGATATGATTTAATTACATTTCCATTCAATTAAGAAGTGTATTTAATAATTACAAAATTACTTTACTTAAAGATGCTGAGTGCTACTGATCTACCCACACTGCCAACTTCCCATTTAGTGCCCTTAAAAACTAGAGATCAGTATATTTAGAAATTTTTATCCAATTTTTGAAGTGAATGTTTTATTATACACATATGATAATACATTCATATTGTTATGCAATATATATACACTCGAACTTAGATAAGTGAGAGCTCAAGGGACCGCGATATCTTTTCCGTTTATGGAGGTCTCTCACTAACCCGAGTTCCTAGCTTATAGAGAGGTTAATAAACGATATAACCTCAGATATCTGAGCCTCCACGACTCTCTCTTATAGAGGCTTCTATTTTTCACTCATAGAGATTTTAGAGACTAAAAATGACGGGACCAACCAATTACTCTCATTTATAGAGTTTTCTCGCTTACCCACTTCTCACTAACTCAGATTTGACTGAATATATATATATATATATATATATATATATATATATATATATATGTATATATACATATATATATATATATATAAGTAATAATATATATAAATATATATAAAAGTGTTAATTTAAAAATGTATTTTTTATTTAATTATTTTTTTAAGTATTGCATGGCCTTATTTCATAAATATAATGATCGTTGTTTTATAAAGGCACATCCTACAAAGAATAAGGCCTTATTACATACGTATATATTCTACTCAGCTGAAGCTACTATATACAGTGTAAGTAGTAATCTAAAATAAGATTAACGTGAAAATGTTATCTACATTGTATATATTTTAATATACAGTGTGTAATAGTAACTAAAATTTACTATTTAACGCGTGGTGAAGTACGCCAGGTACATTAGCTCTCGCATTATTCCGGCATTGGAGTTTTTAGGCTCGTTGGATTAATATAATTCCGATACATAAATATGTATGATACGAAATCTTTAATTATTTTGTAATATTCAATATATTTATATATGGTACACGAATATTTGGTTTACGAAAAAATGTTTAGTGCAAAAGTTGTTTCTTATAAAAATAATAGAAAGATTTGTTCGAAAACAGAATATTTTTTCGAAAACCGAATTTATAGAGCACAAATTAATTGACTGTACAAGTTATGTATACCATTTTCTTAAAACAATATATGCGTTACATTATCAAATATTAAGTATTACATCCTGTAGAAGTAATGCTATTTCGTATTCTATTTTAATCTTAAAAAAACAACAACAACAACAATACAACAAGGTATACGTTTTAAATGTCAAGTCAATATAAATTGGATTGACTTACATTACGATTTAAATTACATACAAGTTTTCATTATACTTACGTGCTACACCTAATTGTATTATTTGTTTCGGTTTTATATATATATATATATATATATATATATGTATATATATATATATATATATATATATATATGTATATATATATATATATATACGTATATATATATATATATATATATATATATATATATATGTGTGTGTGTGTGTATACTTTATCGTATATATTGTGTTTAACTAAAGGGAGTTTGAGAAACATGAAAGAAGTGACAATATTCAAAGTA
The DNA here is from genome assembly GCA_963920215.1 of Nineta flava. NCBI lineage: Eukaryota > Metazoa > Arthropoda > Insecta > Neuroptera > Chrysopidae > Nineta > Nineta flava. Next base: position 13,405,926 of record OY986042.1, read on the forward strand.
TTTAAAAGAAATCCCAAATACTTGTCACAGAGTATACAATCATCAAATTCGTCATCCACTGAGCTGTATCTGTAGCAGATGCATGTAGGATAGTCATCAACCTTTTCGACTTCCTAATCATTAAAATCATATCAAACTATTTTTATTTTGTATACTTTTATATTAATAATAAATTACACGAAATACTTAAAGCACATCAAATGTTTTAAAATTAAACGTTTAAGATGTTTAAATTATAATAAACACCATTTTAGCGTTTACTTGTTAAATACAAAACTACAAGCAATTAAACTCTGTAAGTGTTTTAAAATAAATTTGATTTGGTTTGTACATTTGAATTTTGACTAAGAAAACATTTGCAGTGGTTTAAAATTCAGTCGATGTTTTTTGGAAAAAGTTTGGAAATCAAAAGGTTAGTTTTTCGCTATTGGTACTAATATAAGTACACAAAAATTATTTATCCGATTTTTTCCACGGTTATGTACATATAGCCTTTTTTGTTTTAGGAGACTTAAACTAATGTTTTTTTGAATATTTGCATCGGTTTCCAGATGGGTATATTGCCGGGGGGACATTTTCAATAGATCCTAAACATGCAATTACAATTTAATCGGCGCATTTTGAATGAAAAATAAATTAAGTAAACAACATTAGTTTTATTTATCAATTAACAATAATATATTGGATAAATAAATTGGAAATAGAAAATTCTACAATGTATAGAATATAATAGTTAACATTATAATTGATAATATTACACGCTACATTTGAAAGTACAATATGCACTTCATTTGTAAAAATATAGTACCATACATTTAAGGGAGTTGGGTCAGTACATTTAAGGGAATAATATGCATTTTTGTTTCCCAGTAAACTTTCTACACGGTATAAAATTTATCTGTTTTTCAGGGCTCTGAGCCACATTTGGTGATTCTATATGTCTTCTATTTTAGACAGAGAATGAATCACCTCGGTGTGATGGTGTTTCTGTCCCCGACATCTTTCTCAGAGACTATTTAACGTGAATGATTAAAATTTGATATAGTTATAATATGCATTTGCCCAAATAATAACCTACATAAAGCTTAAAATACCAAATTTTTAGAAGAATCAATTTTGGTGGTTCAAAAATATTGCGAGTGCGACTGCTCTATCCATACTATCAACTTCCCATTCAGTGCCCTGGAAAACTAGAATCTACTTATAACTCGAAAATTCGGATAACAGAAATTCTTAGTAGTTTTTTGGTAAAATAAAATCGGTAAAACTGCCCATCTTTGAAACAGTAAAAGGTAGCACAAAAATATAAAGACAAAAAATGTTCCTCCTTTAAAAATATACAACTTATGTTTGAAACTAATTTTCATTAATTCAGTATATACCGTTTATTGAAGCAATTAACTCAGTTAGTTGTTATTTTCACTTGTTTTTGTTATAATGGTTCGTTGTGAACATAATTTATGAATAGAAAAATAAATTTTAATGGAATGCACTTAAACATACAGTTATTATTCTTGACTTGAACCATTTATTTTACACACAGTTAACAGTAAATTATATCGACGTTACGAGTTACCACCCTCGTAAAGAGTATATAAATTTATTTTTAGATGTTTTCTGTTCAATTAAAAAAGAGAACTTCGAAATAAAATTAATTTCAAATGTAAACGGCACAATAAATTAAGTATAAAACAAAGTAAAATAATTAAAAGTTTTCAAAAGTCAGTACACGTTAAGGACGTTGTATACCGTACAGTCATGTTCAATACAGTACGTTCATTCAGGAAAACTATACCACGGTGTAAAGCTGCAAAAAACAAACAAAAAAGTCTAGTAAAGTTTTTCGATTTGACGATTAGTTTTTGAGATATAATTAATTAAACATTAAAAAATTCAACCAATCACATTTGTATTTTTTAATTTTTGCGGGTGTCGCTACACTTATTGGGAACTCTGATTCTCGCTACTTTTGCATGCTCTACTGTGGCCGTCCTACTCCACTAATGTGGCCCCATCTCTTTACACTATGCGCTCTGTGATGGTGGAGTAGGGCGGCCACCGTAGAGCATGCTAGAGTAGCGATAATCAGAGTTGTCAATAAGTGTAAGGATACCCAAATGCAAATGTGATTGGTTAGATTTATTATTAATGGTTAATTAATTATATCTCAAAAACTAAGCGTCAAATCGAAAAAGTTAATTAAACTTTTTTGTTTGTTTTTTTCAGATCTACACCGTGGTATAGTTTTCTTGTATGAATTTCAGAACACCTGTTATTTGAATATAGCATAAGGAATTTATGTCAAACAATAATTTTTTCCAAAATTTTAACAGTTAGAAATGTCGATACCATTTTCATAAAAACTAAACTTCACCATCAAAGCTAAAAGAAGCATGTCAAAAATGTTTCTGGCAATTGTATGCGATTCCAATCAAACGACTTGGAATGATTCGAAATATAATGCTACTCTTTATTGATCAGAGTAAAATTCCACTTAAACATTTTTTATTTGAAAATAAAAGTAAAAACATTTGTCACACAACACAAATGAATAAAAAAACAACCCCCCCCCCCCCCAGAAAACGAAAACGTCCATCTGTAAAGAAAAAAACAAACTTAATTCATTTATTATTTGCGAACATAACAAACAAATAAAAAATTATTGTTTGTATTTGAAGTGAAAAAAAAAGGGAGTCCAGGTGTTGGTGGTATGATGTTTGTTGTTGACTCGAAATGGTCGGGTGGTATAATATAGTGTAGTAGGTAGGGATATTATTTTCAACAGAGAAAAAAAACTTTTATTTTTTATGTTCCGGCTGTTCAAAAGCTCAAAGATCTACACGAAACGAAAGTAATAAAAAATAAAATCATAATAATATTATTATTTTATACAGATCATCGAGTTCAAATATAATTTAAAATTTCTCTCTATCAAATCTACTATACCAGAGGTGGGCACAGACAGCTCGTCTGAGCCTTACGGGCTCTCCATAAGCTGGGTGAGAGTAAGTAGAGAAGGTATGTTTTGAAGCAAGACGGAACGATGTTTCAATACAGGTTGTCCTACCGATTATTATATAGTATAATAGCCCAATAATTATATAGTATAGTCTATAGTATAGTCAATATTTTATTTTTTTTGAAAAACAAATTATGCGAAAAATAATTTCCACTACTACAAAAAGTACTTTTCACTTTTTCAATTCAAAGTAGACTAACTCGAAGAACTCAAATTCCCACTATGTAAAATTTAACTTAATTCATCAAATTCCCATGACACTATACTGAGCATACTCCATACGAAGAAAAAATAATTAAATCAGGTAAATAATTCTTTATTAGTTCTCGGATATGAATAGTAAAATATTTAGACAAATTATTTGGAATTTCCAAAACTATATTTCTATTTAAATTATCCTTTGCAAAAATTTCCCTCTTTTATTACAATGGTCCAGCGGTAAACTTAAAGGTTCAAAAGATTTATATATATTTTTTATATATTTTTATTTTATTCATACACAAATATGATATATACTAAAAAGGTACATTTTATGACCCAAATTACCAGCCCAAAGTTCCAGAGTATGTATTGAATGATTGTATGTATTATTTACTTTGTATAATAGTGACCATAAAAAAGATTTGGTATTATTATATTTTTTTCAGAAAATGTTATAATTAAAAAAGAAAATATTAATAATTGGTAGGTTACCCTGTATTAACTCTATCTCTCTTCCCTACCTCTCACTCAGAGCTTGGCGGAATCAACTCTTGCCCACCTCTGTACTATACTACTTCTGTAAAAATGTAGTCGAGTGTTATTGCTACTGTTGTTGTTGCACGTTACAAACAATCTCTGTTACAGCGCACAGGAACGTAATCAACCACGCAATCACTGCACGAATGCATTCTCAACGATAATTTGAGTTTTTGAGAGGGATGGATATTTTTGAATATTCAATGGAGGTGTTGTTTTTTTTTATAACCGGTATATAATATATACCAGTGGATATTTCCACCACACCACAACGGACCCATGCAGACTGTGTGGCGAGAGGAAAAAACATCCAGCCACATCAAATTTAACTGCGAATAGTAGATAGTATATTCAGTGAATCGCACCCCGAATATATAAACCTTCAGGAAAACCTCTGGCTCCTGGCTATTGTCAGAATATGGGAGAAGGGAACCTCGTTAGACTGAAGTATAAAGAGGAGCAACCAGTCCAAGTGGCCGAGTGGTCTAAGGCGTTATGTCTGCGCAGTATGCCAACTTGGAAACTGGGAGGTTATGGGTTTGAATCCCGACATCGGCAGTTTGTCAATTATTAAGAAAAAAAGGGGGCTGGTTAATTGACTAAACTGTCGACGTATGGGCAAGAACGAAGTAACTGGCTATGCTTGAGAAGGTTTTCTGCAGTTTCCTTCACGAACTCCAGATGAATATCGGCATAGTTCCTATCATAGTCGGCTGCAGCCGCACATCCTACCGATTTCTAGTATATACATAAAAATTCCTTCCACTCCACTCACATCCGCACATCCTTAGGCATCACAATGTACCTTATGGTCGAAGTGTAGCCCGTCCAAGGAAGTCTCTACAATCTATCTGTCTATAAGAAGGGGCACGCTGAGTTAATTGCTTAAATTCTCGGTATATAATGAATTTATGGAAAAAAAAGTTTCTCTCAAAAGTTGTTTCTTTTTAAAATAGGAACATTTTAAAATTTTTATTCTACCTCTTTCGGTTTCAAAGATACGCCCACACATTTTGCCAATTTTGAACTTGACCTTACTTTTTAGCATTAGAACACACATATAAAATTTAAGCTCTCAATCTCTTTTCGTTTTTGAGTTATCGTGTTGACGGGCGAAATGACAAACACATTTGCGGAAATCGACTAATTAGGTTATTTTATAAACAATTATACGATAATTATTATTCTGCGATCAATATTTTTAACCAGTACTAAGTCGGAACTATACTTAATATACCCTTATATACTGGGTATAAAAATAAAATTTAACGCAATCCAAGCCTGTTAGACATTTTTTTTGTACATTGCCTCATACAGTACAATACAGCAGTTTGAACAGTGATTTTTTTTTTGTATAAAAAATTAAATAAATGAAAAATATATTATTTGTAACGATCAACATATATATATATATATATATATATATATATATATATATATATATTGGAAATGAAACTTTTTTTCTTCAATGCTTTAATTCGATGAAAATGACGACTGTTATGTATTTATGTTTTGAAGAAAAAACTTTTATGGTTGGGGGGCGGATCTTGTCTCGGCGGATGTTTTGTACACTGATATTAACCATTCTAAACATTATATAATTTTTAATAGGCTTTTATTAACACGAGTTGCATATATCAGGAGTGGCCAAACATTTTTATACGTAAGATCTATTTTTTATCTATTTTTTATTAAAATGTGTCGACTTGTACTATTTGTTCGAAGGTACTTATGAAAATATTGTTATAAGCATGCACAGTATGTCTGATAATTTGATTTTAAGATTTCTCTTTTGCGATTTTTTTGGGTCAGCAAAATTTATCACTACTCTTATTAACAGCTCGCGGGAGTGCATCTGGTACTGAAACACCCTATATAAACACCTAGAACATAACTATTGAACGGGTCAAAATTAATTTAAATTAGATACAGATGAAGACTGAAATAAAAGCAAACGACAGAAATTTTAGTCAAACTTTTGTATATTCGTAGTTGACTAAATACAATCCTTTTTTAATAACCCAGTACTTTTTGTGTGTGTGTGTGTGGAATATATATACACTCCAGTTCAATAAAATTGAACCGACCTGAACCGAATAAGTTTCTCACAATTTTGATTATTCTTGTAGTAAATGATTTTGACAGATACAACATTTTATTTTATTTTTTTACGTACAAGAGAGATATAACACTTTACATGTATTTACAATACATATTCTTACTCCATCACTGACTTGTTTACATAAATAAAAAATATAAAACTTCCATTTCTTTTTTCACATTTAAAAATATATACTACTTATCTTTGTTTATAAATAAATAATATACAGATAGTTACAAAAGTGAGGAGTTTTATGAAATGTAAGAAAATTGACATTTCAGATTGATTCAAATTTATTGAACGGTAGTGTACATATTCACATTTACAGTAAAAATATTTTAAAGATTTAGTCGCGAATCAGTAGCAACTAACATATATTTAAACTTTTACCAAGAATGTGTGATTTATTAGAAGTAATATAAGTTGAGCTGTCTACTATTACCAGATAAAATATAGTGAACTAAAAAGAATATTTCCAACTTATAAAACTCAATATACAGTATGAACCACACAATTGGATGGTGTTATGCAAAAATTGTTCAACCCTCAAAACATGAAAATTACAGTTATCCAACTCAAATGGGCGAAATCGTTGTTCCCTACAATGTGCAATTATTATTCAAACCCAATCAGCCGTTCAAAACCTTTTAAAATAAAAATTCCAAGGTACTATTACATTTATCAGATATCATATTATTGATTTTGAAACTAATTATCTCAAAACCAACCACCTGTGGTTAACTTTTTTTGCATAACACCATACAATTATCGATGGTTGCACAAATACGTTATGCAGAAAATCACACAATTTATCGCTTATCACTTTCATAGTAAAAAAAGGAAATTATCTTTCCAACAGAATAATTTTTAACTTTTAATTGTAGATTTTTTAGTGTCCTGCGCATCAAAACCGATTGTATCGATTAATAATTAACAACAGAAAAAAAAAACATATAAACATACTAGGAAAATTAAAAACCTTTTTTTGAAATTGGTTAATATACTAAAACCTTCCCATAAGTAAATAGATTACACCAGAGAAAGAATCATATAAATAAATCGGTCCGGTTTTTTTTGAAAAAGACGCGTAAATAACCTTCAAACATAATACTAGGGATATTCAGAACCGTCCAATTTTTAAGTCGGTTAATAAAACTATAAATCTTTTTTAATTAAATTAATTTTATTTCTCCTATTTTGCCAAAGCCTTCCACCAAATTTGTACTAACAAAATAATTTGATTTCTCATCTTTTACCACCAAATCTATAATATATCTTATATCTTTTTTTGTGGCATACTTTCGCAGGTAATTTGTGGCAAAACTATTCAATTTATGAAAAAAACCATAAATTTATACTAAAAAAAAAGAAGAAATATTTGTCTATAAACTTATCGTCTTCGTCTCACGGTTTTACGAGATGTTCCCCCAGCAGTATAGTGTATATGGACCGATTTTGCCTTCGGTTCTACCGAAGAACCCAATCTAGTAGACTATATCAGAAATTTTTGCACGTGATAGTATTCTTTATTATCTGATTAATAGAAAAACTTTATATCTTTCAATAATGATATTTTTAATAGGATATTGGGACACTTAGCCTAACTACCGTACTATCATAGCCTAAGATCCTCATTTGAACACACACAAAGAATGTCAAATTATTAAATAATTTTAACTTGAGTACTTCAACCTTTTGAATAAAATGATATAAGTAGATAAGTTATTTTTTTCTTAAATATAATTTTGTTCAAGTTTTTAACCACTTCTAATGGCATTATATATATCTATATACATATATATATATATAAAGATTTGTATAAAAAAGTTTGGTGGTAAATAAAGAATGACAGTTATTTATACTTCCTTGCCAACCAACTCTGAATCTAATTTCACTGGAGCATATAATATACTAAATATTATATTATTGATTGACATGAATCATCTTTTTTTTTTTTGAAATCAAAAAACTTTCTGCTTAAAAAATTATTTTAGTAAACAATATAAATTGCCTGAAAGTCTTTGAAAAGTCACAGTAACACGCTTTTATTTGCTTGGCCTATAACCTGAACAACTATGTAAGCAAATTTTTCACTCACATATTTAATTTTCGTATTGATTTAAAAGTCTGCAAGTATAGGTAAATGAATTTTGTGGACCTACGAATTTCGTGGAAGTGTTAATAAAATATCTAAAGTTCAATACAGTATTCTTAGTCTTAAATTAAAATTTACATTTAAAAAAAAATTCGTTACGCAGGAGCTGCGTCAACTTAGCGAATTTCCTTAGAATACATAAATATCTTTAGTCATAATTTAAGTCTGATCAAAATGAAATGTCGTATCTGATATCATTTTAGTATTTTCAAGGCCAATTTTATTAATAAATGGCATACGTCAAGAGGAAAGGAGGCATAAAGTTAGAAGAAAACACAAAATATTGAACATGTAAGTAGCTTCCAGAAAATTTCGACACCGTATTCCAAAATTTTATAATTAAAAAGTTGGGCGTCTTGTCAAAACAAAGCTCCTTACGAAGTACAAGCTTGATACTCATCCTGAAAAACCTTTTGGTCTCTCGGACCATTATAATGAGCAATAAATAATCTATGGCTTCGGCTTCCATAGCAAGAACGTGTAATTGTATACACGGAAATAATAAGCATCAACTTTTCATGAAATGTCTAGGATTTTCGTGAAAAAAGTATTTCACAATGAAATTACGATATAAAGTATGGAAGACACCAGTCCAAGTAGCCGAGCGGTCTAAGGCGTTATGTGTGCGCAGTATTTGGAAACTGGTAGGTTATGGATTCGAATCCCGACATCGGCAGTTTATCAATTATTAGGGAAAAAATAAGGAGGTGGTTAATTGACTAAACTGTCGGCGTATGGACAAGAACGAAGTAACCGGCTATGCTTGAGAAGGTTTTCTGCAGTTTCCTTCACGATCTCCAGATGAATATCGGCATAGTTCCTATCATAGTCGGCTGCAGCGGCACATCCTACCAATTCCTAATTTATACACAAAATTCCTTGTTCTCCACTCATATCCACATATCCTTAGACATCACAATGGACATCACAATAGGCATCATCATTATGGTCGAAGTCTACAATCTATCTATCTATCTAAGGAAGATTATGTTTGACACAATGCGTCGAAGTATGATAGGCTTTTCACGAAACGCCTAGACAATCTTCATGTTCACACAATACACCGACGTTTCATGAAATACCTAAGATGTTCGTGAAAAAAACAGATTTCTCAAGGAGAACACGACATATACAATTAATTAGATCTATCCCCCCCACCCCGTGCCATTTTCCAGCAAAGTAACATAAAAAACATTATATTATCTACACATCTTAAAATTCATAAAACTTTCTCTTACAAAAAATTGACAAAAACAACGAACTATCAAAGTGAGTTCTAACAGTTTATTTGTGTAAACAAAATGAAAATTTTACAACTAATTAAAAAATTAACTGCAATAAAAAAATTTTTCATTTTATTTGTGAGGGTGAAGATAAGAATCTAATTAATTTTTTTTTTTTTTGTACACACCGTTTTTACTTTGTCTTCTTCCATTCTGTGCATCATTTCGTAGCTGGTGGTGGTAACTATATGGCTTCTATACCCACGTAGTTCACCATGATATGGTTGAAGACGATTATACAGGTAGAGAAGATAAGAGCCAACGTTTATCCTAATTTAATCCAACTCAAAGCTGTTGGATAGAACTACATCTTAATGTTAATTAATAATTACATAGGTCAACACTGTTTTTCTTTCTGAGAAAAATTTGAATAAAATCATGAATCGAGATAATAAGGTATAAATTGAAGGAAATTTATCACAATTGCGAATTTTTCAGTTGAGGGGTTAATTTTGGGGGTTGAAATGGATATCAAATTTTTTGTTTTGTTTTAAGATAATTGTGTGGGATGTTAATTAAAACATATTGAGTGTCAATTGTCATTAACAATTTAATACAAAGGATCAAAATTCATGCTACACTGAACATTAATAATTTGTCTAATTATTTAACTAGTCGGTGACTGAGAAAACTAGATGATAAAAAAAAACGAGCATACGCGGGTTTTGGATCGAAATCAGGCAGCACATAAAATCTTATTTTTCATGGGAACGAACTCTACTAAAAAAAATCTACAAAAGATAATTCAAGTAAAATCCCAATTCAGGTGGAGTATTTTTGCCTTAACGCTTGTTGTGGGAAACTCTACTCATGCTTTTCTTTCACGAGATATCGTGTTCACAAGCACATACACAAACCACTTGCCAAAAACAGTATTTTAGGTATCAGAGGAATGCAAAACATAATACAGAAAATATAGCCCCTGCATTATCTGTATTATTTATATATATATATATATATATATATATATATATATATATATATATATATATATATATATATATATATATATATATATATATATATTATATCTATACAGGGTGTCCCGTAAGTAGTCGAGTTCCATAAGAGGGTAGGTAGAGGGTACGATTTTGGAAGGAAAAGTCCTGAGACATTTTTTATTAGACGCAACGTTTATTAATTATTTATTAATTAAGGAAACTAGGTTGAAACCAAAGTTGCAAAACGTGCATTTTTTTTTGACAATTCATTTTTGATTTAATTATCAATTTTTGGAAAAATGTATTGCTTCAATTTTTCAAATTATTAATTCCTTGAAAAGTGCATTCATGAAATTTTTTTATTTTTTGAAAAATGTAATAAATAAATTGTTTTAATAATAAATTTAAAAAAAAATGCGCAAATTAAATTCGTTAAATTATAAAGTTTTTCAAAAGTGCATTAATAAAATTATTTTATTGATTAATTTATTTCATAATGGAATAATTAAGTTTTTAGAAAATCGCAAAACATCTCCATAAAACAAAGATCCCACCCGTTAAATTATACTTTCCTGTTTCTGTGGATACGAGCGACAGATAAAATTCATAGTAGCTTTGGGGCACATAGATACTAGCTTTACATAAATACTATCTATTCTTTGGTTTCAACCTAGCTTCCTTAATTAACTAATAATTAATTAACGGTGCGTCTAATAAAAAAATGTCTCAGGACTTGTCGTTCCAAAATCGTACTCTCTACCTACCCTCTTATATAACTCGACTACTTACGGGACATCCTGTATATGTTATTGTAGTATATTTATAGAGGTAAAATTTAAAATAATGCGTTGATACAATATTAACTCATAAAGAACTTTAAAATGGTTCAGAAAGCTTCATATACTATCAACTTCAAAAGTAGAGTTAAGTTTTACTGTTGATTTGTTCCAAATCTCAGTTACCCCAAAAAAAGTTTACATCAAAAGTCTTTGGCTACTTTTAAAATGCAAATTTTACTAGAAAAATTTTTTTCGAACACAAAATAATTCGGTACATATTGACTACAAAACCTGTGAAAAATGAACGCTACTTTTGGAGTTGATTGTATATACGCACCGTATAAAAACAAACGTAGCTATTATTCTTTCATTATATAATGTAACAAGGACTATTACACGCTCTCTGGGTATTAACAGTTCCGATGTTCGGACGAAAATCAACTAACCTACCTCTCATTGTGGTGAAGATATACAGAGTGCTCAATATTTAGTTATGGAGATATATATTTTGGAAGAAACTTTCAATAGCTTGCCCTATGTAAGCGAATTTAAATCTGCCAAAGCTGTTTTATTCCACTGGAATCCACTCATCTGAGTGAACTCTAAACGGTGCCACCATCTAAATGAAGATCTTGGGAAAGTATGAGAAAATAAAATTATTTTTAGGAAGTTTGATGAAAGCATTTTGTAAAATATAGGTAATTAAACTAATTTTTTTAATCTTCAAAACAAATTAATCATTTCAACAGTACAAACATTTGGTGCTCAAAATGGAGGCTACTTGGAAAGTATTCCGGGAGTTTTGAAATTTGGTATTTTTATAAATTTTGACGTGTTATTTTCGAATTTTCAATTGGCCAGCTCGTATATTTGCCACTCGCGCCACCATATACAAACCAACTCACATCTACATTAACATGCATATTTCGTATATTTACGAAAAATATATCATTTGTCTATACGGTCTATCTCAGCTGGAGATCCTTCTACCAAACCTGATTCATTAGTACAACTTATCGTACTGAGAAATGATAAGAACTGAGAAATTAATCATCATTTTCGATGTCGCACCTTCCCATTCAAAACTGCGATCCACTACCCCAACATTCTCATTCAGTTTGTTTTTTTGTACACTGCTGAGATAACAGGAGCGAAACAGAAACAGACGTACTTGCGCGATTGTAATATTTTGTATATAAATTATCGATGAAAAACAGCATTTCAGAAATAACTTGAGTTCGTACTGATGATTTTTCGGTTGCGTTATCACCGAAACGAAACAACATTTCTTAAGAAGTTGTAGCGGTGTCGCTTCATCATTAAATTAATATTATAATTTTGTTCTTAATTTTTTATTGGTTGCATTTCAACTATAACTTCCCTCTATTATTACGGTTGCTGTGAATGTTAACAACCTTGGTAATTTACATATAAAAATAATAACATTTCATAAATCAAATTAATAAAGATCAATTATATCTTTTATATATATTTATTATATACTTTACAAAGTCAACTAAATACGGAAAATTCGCTGTGTATCCACTGGGTTGAATGCTTTAAGAGTGAAGTAGATCTAGATCAACAATATTTCTACTTTTTATCATTTTTAACGATTGAAACGTGAGTCCACTAAGTTATGAAACACTCGTTATGCAAACGATACTATAAAATTTTCCTTTTCAGATAGATTGTTTGTAGTACCTTTTTATGTAATTTATATACATGAAGGATTCATTGTTTGGAACCCTTTAAAAATATGAAAATACTTTTGAATGGAATATTAAAACATTAACATGCGAATAAGATTGGATGACTTTAACTAACAATAAATGTTTGTGTTAACTAACAATAAATGTTTTAAAATATAATAATAATACTAACATTTTTTTTTATTACAACAAAAAAAAAATATAAAAAATAATTAACACATATTATTTTATATACAGAGAGAGAGAGAGAGATGGATGGTGGATGTTTGTGACTTTCTTTTTTTTTTATATTGTATAATTTTCTCACATAATTATATTTGCAAAAAAATCTTTCATCATTACTAAGGGCCATAGAATTTTATTCAAACATTAATATATATTATACTAGCTGTTTCCCGCGCGACTTCGTACGCATTTAAATCAAAGCTAAATACTCTAAAAAGCTAAGAACTGGTTTCTGTGGAAATGATAAAATCAACAAAAATTTTAACCCACTCCAAAAAAAAAGAAGGAGATTTCTATGAGGAGATTCTATGTTCGACTGTATGTATTTTTTTTAATGTTCACTCCCATCAAGATTCTATATTGAGACAATGTATATATATATATATATATATATATATATATATATATATATTTATATATATATATATTGATTATTTTATTGTTTTTGAAATTTGCATAAATTATATGCATGCATAATTAAATTGTTTTGCCAAAACTAAAAGCAGTAAAATAACCAGATAAGGATGTTAAGGTAGGTTATATCTTGAACCGATAATAGTTACGACCCCTAGTCTAACGAATAATTCATGATTTTCAATCGTGTCACCTTAAATCATTATTTAACAGCAGAACGAATAGCTAATATATCCAAATAGTTTGTTCACAATTTTTGTTGAACCACGTAGCTATCGGCCCAATATTATAATCAATATGCCACAAAATCAATATGATAACTTGGAAGGAATCAAATGTAATTTTTCATTTATTTACTAATCACATGTTTTCATGAGTTCGGATACATAAACCATGCCATATTGAAAGCAGAAGTTAGTCAGTGATCAATTACAAAGAATTTAGGGGTTCCCACATAAGTTGACCTTTGAATGGCTGTTTGCTAATTGATTTAAAGCTAACAACCTTAATTCAAGCTTCTCACCACTATTATCTTCTAATTGGACCTTCCAACGATCTATATATAAATGACCTGTATATTAACAATAAGTATATTCATTTTATGGGTCAAAATGACTCCCACAGATCGTTAGAGGGCTAAAGCTTAGAATGAACGCGTCTTAAAATGGTTTTATTTTGAAAATATAGCCATAACAAAACTAGTTAAATAAAAGTAAAATAAATAAAGGATTTTTAAAAGAAAATGCTACCTTATTTTAATTTTAATAATAGCGTAGAGATTTTCTATATATATATATATAATATTAATACACACATTCATTTGTGTGTCCTTAACGTATGCATCTCATGTACTAAAACTAGACTATAAAACATATAGCAGTTAGTAATTATAACAAAAAAATATAAAACACAACTTATAAACAAAAAAAAAACAACAAACCGATATGATGTTAAGAAGTGGAAGGGAGAGATGTGTGAAAGGTTGGTGAAAGAGAGATGAATAAAATGCAATGTACTTTGATTGTACGTTGTAGTAATATGTGCATTAAAATAAAAGAAGCAGAATATTTCTATTTTACAAATCTAATCTGAACGCCACGCGACCTCCATATACAAACTACATAGCTATATTTGAATATAGAATGAATGGCTTTTTTAGAAATAAGATTACGTTGTAATTAAAAACAACGAAGCGAATTTCCAAAGAATCTTAAAATTTTATTCCTATTTAAATTGACAACGACTACTCAAAGTAATTCAAACCAAAACCGAGTTATTTAATTGAAAAAAAAGTCCGAAAATTTAGTGTATTTCAGGCCAGCAAACTTCTGTAGATATTTTTCCTACAAGCACGTTGTATTCAAATCTGTATCTTTACAGTTAGATCATCTGCTATATCAGTCCACATAATAAAATTTCCAAATGTGTGATCAAGTATTTTGGTGCTTTTGCAGCACAGAACGATATGTCCTACAAATTTAAAAATTTGCTTCTGAACTCCGAACATATACTAAAAGAAACAAGTGAAAATAACAACTAACTGAGTTAATTGCTTAAATACCCCATATATACTTAATTTATGAATTTATGAAAAGTTGTTTGATTTTCAAAAAGGAAAATTTTTTGTCCATACATTTTTGTTCTATCTCTCACGGTTTTAAAGATAAGCAGTTTTGCACATTTTGTCCAAACATGTTCCAATATTGCCCATTCACGAACATGACTTTTTAGCTTTAGAATACTTACGCTAAGTTCGCTATCTCTTTTCGTTATTGACTTATCGTGTTGACGGATGAACTGGTATTCCCCACATTTGTGAAAATGGACTAATTAGGTCATTTTATGAACACCTGTACCAAATTTTTTTCTGCGATCAATATTTTCAACCGTTACAAAAACGAAACTAAACCTATTATACCTTAGTATATATCATATACCGGGGTATAAAAACAAATGAATGCCCGAAAATGCGTGGTATGACCATCCATTTACCTACTCTGCCAAATGCACAAAATAATTTAAAAATAATTGCACAAAATAGTTTTTAATTTTGAAATCAGGGCACTAAAAACGTGTAAACATCGATTTTCGACATTAAATACATAATTTCAAAAATACAAAAGTCTGTATACACAGACGTAAAAAGCAAAAACGTAAAAACCTTTAAAAACAAAAGCATATCTATAGTAAGTATATATATATAGTAAGTATTATTATAGTTTTATTTAACGTACCGTAGCAACTATAACCATCTTGATGTAGTTCGTAACCCTCTTTACAATCACATTCGTACATGCCATCGTGTATTTCGTAGCATAGTTGTTCACATGGACTACCATGTCCACAACGACCTGTAAATAATAATAAAAAAATACGATTTTATATTTTCAATACACAAAGCACTGCACATAACATATAGAACACACTTGAGGGGATTATATACAGTCTGTTGTCAAAAGCATTTCTAATAGTAAATAAATAAATAAAATATTTACTATAAAACCATTCATACTTGTATGCATACAAATACTTACTAACTTACTTATAGTATGATGTTTGTTTGATGTCATTTAAGAGTGGGGATTTAATGATGTCCACTTAATTTAAAATAGTATTATGCATTTTGTATGCACACATACACCACTGACTACAGAGTACCCCCACTATTTTTTTTCTTTATGAAGCATTGTGTAATTATTATAGTAAATAATATTTAACATAGATTCTTTATTAGCAAAGCTGTCTAAAACAGACGGTATAGTAGTTTTTTTAGTATATTGTTTTGATATTTCGTTCTTCATTTACATTATTTTTATTCTTCATTCTCTATTATCCTTCATTCTGTTCACCTCTTTACAAAAAATAGTAGAAATATGAAGGAAGTATATCCACTTAAAATTATTAATTATGTAACCCAACAAAATTTTTAATCTTTTTCAAGTTTTAGGTACCTATGTACGAACACTGAAGCTTCAAAAAGATGAAGCCTTGATTTTTTTGTTTACATGTAGGTGAAGTGTATACATATAAATCAATTATAAAAGTTTCATTACCATCTTTTTTCTTTATTCATCGAACCGCGGGAACCGGTGTTTTTTTTTCAAATGTTTTTTTAATTAAAATGATTATTTAATTACGTATTTGAATTGTTAAAATTATTGTTTATTTTAAATAAAATAAAATGATTGTTATTTTAAATAAATGATTTTTTCCAAGAACGTCCTTAAACCCATCCCATTCGTTTGGTTGTTAATAGATAGCTTTTTTTTTATGTGAATTTCGATTATTAGAATTTTCGATTATCTGAACCTCTCCTGACAACATTACTTCGGATAATCGACGCTCTACTGCTATTCTACAGTATGGAAACGCTATAGGTTAAATGAAACATGATTTCCCTTTGTATACCATATCTACATAATATCTGCAGGAAGTGTAACCAAATATACATCACTAATTAGTGAATAACAAGGGGGGGGGGGGTTAAAGGGGTCTTGAATTAATTATTTTATGTTAATGCATTGTGAGTTTTAATGCATTGCTCTTATAGAGAAACCCATATTTTTACACATATTTTGACATATTTTGATAATTTTCACTTGGAATAAAATAAGACGAATAAAAAAAAAACCACGCAATAGAAAATAGAAATATTAATAAAGAGATTGATCCAATAAAATTCCGGTATGACGGGGGTCTAAACAAAATGATATTTAAGATTTATGCCGGCGGTAGCTTACTTACCCGAAATCTCAGGTTTTTACCTTAAATATCTCTTTTCTTAAGCCCGATATGATGGGTCTACCCGAATATACTATATAAGATTTTGAAGAATTTTTCTCGTACATCATTAAGTCAAATTAAAAAACTAAAAATCGTCTATAATAACATTTCGAGTTTAAAAGAACTAAGAAAACACGATTTTATTGGAATATGAACTAAAAAGTGCATAATTTAAAATAGAAATACAATATTGCAAGAGATTGACAACAAAGTTAACTTTAATGTAAACAAAAGCATGGGGTGCTCTCTACTTACTCTTGTAAAACTTAATCCAATATGAAGACGTAAGTAGAGAGCACCCCTACCCCTACTTTTGTTCTCTTTATTATATTCTATACTAAAAAATATTGCGTTTTTTAGTTCATATTCCAACAAAAGCATGTTTGTTTAGTTTTTTTTTAATTCTAAATTTAAATTTTTGTTTTTAGTCTTACATTATTGTTCCCACGAGTGATGGAATGAATCCAAATCTTCCCAAAGAAATTATATATCGCATATAGCATAGGAAATTTATGTCAAACAAATATTTTTTTCTAAATTTTAAAAGTTCGAAATATTATGTTTTTATCACTTTTTATTAAAATTTTGCTTTTGACATTTCTATAGAAACTAAAATAAACTATACCATCACACTAGAAATCGTTATATATTAGTTAGAGATATGCAAATTTGTATTTTGGCTATTAATATATTTTATTTTTTTAAATATTATTGTATTGTCACCGGTTCTTAATACGCCTACAAAAATATCAGATTTTTAAAACGTCCAGAAGTGGGTGATAACTCACTTACAAAATTCCATTACATTCATACATAGATACATACAGGTCAAGCTAATAATAGCACACATATTAAAATGGCAAGAATTTATAAATTTTAATTCTAAAATTTGTCCCAATTCTTAGATCAATTCTTTATATTTTCAAAATACGTATTTCGACAACAATGTAGTCATAATCAATATGAATCAGCTAATCGTAACCATATCCGAGATATTTCAGCGTTTATAAGTAACTATTTATAAGAAAATTTTTTGTTGTTTTCGTTGGTTATTTTTCAAATGATGACATTTTTGTTTTTGTTTTAAAAATGATATAGTTGTTGTTCTCAGATGAGTAAGGATTATGTACAAAGCTCTCACAAAATTTAATGATAAATGATATCAATGTCTGTTGTATATATTTACTATATACATTTCGTCAATTTATCATATTATATTATTGTTACGGAAAATACTTTTATTTTCTGTTCATTTGTTGTTTCTATTGTCTCTACTATGGACCACAAAAGTAGCGTTCAAACAAAAACGAATGATTTACATCAAAAAAATTTCTAAGATCCATTTTTGAGGTAAATCGAAAAAAAAATTCGTTACGCAGGAGATGCGTCAACTTAGCGAATTTCCTTAGAATACATAAATATCGCTAGTCACAATTTAAGTCTGATCAAAATGAAATGTCGTATCTGATATCATTTTATTATTTTCAAGGCCAATTTTATTAATAAATGGCATACGTCAAGGGGAAAGGGGGCATAAAGTTAGGACACAAAATATAAAATATCTCTCTTAATATTGGAACAATCAAAAAATGTATAACGAGTAAAGTTGTAGAAAATCAAGTTTGCTATAATTCATTACCTTATCATTTTTTCCAAACTCTAATGTGAACAGAGATATTTAGAATTTTAACTTTCAATCTTTAATTGTAAATATTTCTATAAATATTAGTGCAACAGAAAATTGGTAAGAAACAAAATTACAGTAAAACTTAGTATCTACAACTTAACTCGTGATAAACTTTTCGATTTTTCAAATATTAACGGAGATATACCAACTTTTGTGTTTTCCCTTCCCTCTAAACCCCCCTTTCCGGTCAAAACCATTATTTTGTTTCAAAAACGCTTCCTTGGAGAAATATTTTGGTGCATTGTTTAAAATGAGAAGACATCCTGTATAATGGTTGAAAAAATGACTTGCAATTGAAACACTTGCGTACCCTAAAAATCGAAAGCGTAAGTAAAACAATGAGAGAACTAACTGAAAAACATAAAAAAATTTACCTGCTTGTTAAAAGTTTAATATTAAAAATTATAAAAATGAAAACCATAACTCTTTTATGAGTGATATTTTATAGTCTTGTATAAAAAAAAAAAAATGAAATGTATAATAATAAATAAATAAATGCAGAAACAATAAAACAAAAACTCAAAACACACAAAAAAATATATATAAATCTCAAAATTTACATATAATACAAACATATGAAACACAAGCAAACAGATGTCGTATACACCGGGTGTATTTTATGCCATGGTATTTGAATTCAATAATATAATAAGTAGTACATCGAAATCTAAATGTTTGTCGTCATTTTTGACTACGAATAACTAACTAATGCCAAAGTTTGTAAATTATTATTTATAAATATAATCCGTATAAAAAAAAAGTTTCCGATTTTAACCTGCGACATCAAGTGGACGGGTGTCATGTGCTTGGCGTGTGTGTCTGTAATTGTATGTCCTAAATTTGTATACCCCTTATGTATACAATGTATACACAATGTACCACTCCAAGTGGCATAGCGGTCTAAGGCGTTATGTCTGCGGATATGCGGCGAAAATGGACGAATTATATCAGTTTATGAACACCTATACCAAACATTTTTTTTGTGATCAATATTTTCCACTGTTACAAAGTCGGAACTAAACATATATACTTTTATATATCATACATATCATATATACTTATATACTGGGTATAATAATAAGTTTTATGACTGTTGTAAAAATGTTTTTATAGTATTGAATTTCGAAGTGAAAAAAAAGCATGCATGTATAATGAAACGAATTAAATTAAGCCGTACATAAAAGACTCATGGAGATGGTACAATTGGCTGCAGAAGTTGATGTTATTATATTTTTACCGGCGAAAGAAGGAGGTAATCAATTCATTATCGACGAAAGAAGGAGGTACTCAATTAAACCTATATATATTTTTTTAATGTATGATCACGCATAACTTTTTACAGAGTAGTCCGATTTTGATAATTCTTTTTTGTTGAATAGGGCATGCTCCAAAGTTGGTCCCATATAAATTTGAAAAACAAATTTCAAATTTTATCCATAAAAGAATAAAAAATAAGACTTCCCAGCGCTTCCACTAAAGATAAATATCATAAATATAATAATATACGTTCTGTGTGTAGAAAACTATTTGAACACTCAATATCTTTACGCAGTTTGAATGTTTTTTTAACCGACGAAAAAAACCCAGGAGGTTCTCAAGTCAGCCCCTATAGTTTTTTTTAATGTATTATGACGCTTCACTTTTTACATAGTAATCCGATTCGAAAATTCTTTTTTTATTGGATAGGGTACTTCGAAATTGGTACCATATAAATTTTTAAAAAAAATTTCGCCTCTAAGGGTTGAAAAATAGGGGATGGTTGATTGTTCACCACTGAATTTTCATCTGTGAACCGATTCTGTTGAAACTTGACACATATATGTAGTTCTAATGACACAAAAATTAAAAAAAAAAAAAATATCTAAATAATTTCGAGTCCTACATTACTCTAGGATTTTTCCTTTCTTTTTTCGAATTTTTAATTTTTTGTTACAAAGTTATTATTTTTTGGTTTTTTTGCAAAAATCGTAGCAATAAGGCACAAATCTATTATACAATTTTAAAAAATAACATCAACTTTTGCAGTCAATTGTACAAAAAAATAAAGAGGAAAAAGTTTATGGTTAAATAAAGTTACCTATTATAAAAAAACACTATACAATAAATCACATCCAGCCTGGAAATGAGTGATAGAAAAATGTGCTCAGACCCAAGCTCGTCTCTGAACGTCAAGAGAGTGAAAGTTTGAGTTTTTATAACATGCTCTAACATAACGAGAATTATCAGGAAGGGCATACAGACAGCGGCTAAATATTTAACAGTTCACATTTGACATAAATGTAATAAAAAATGAGTGTTTTTGATGATACATAAACGAAGTAGGTACTTGAAACAGAATGGAAACAAGTTTGCAATGATAATTACGCAAATATCATTGCATGAGTCTTTATATTTTTTACGAATCAAAACTTTTGACTTCTTGCACGATGGAAACTCGTGCAATAAAAGTATTGAGTTACACAACAATATAGGACTGATTCCGCTAAGCATTGTATTCATAGCTAAAGCGAGATCCAGTGCCTATAGACTGTCTTGCAATAATAATTGGATTTAAAACAATCAGGTTGGGAGCATCAATCATCTTAGATCCTGTTTTTGAAATGGGCACAGATATGCTACCCAAAATATACTCCTTTTCAAAACCTTACACTGTAGTCTGTGAAAGGGACATGTAGACGGAAGGAGAACCACCCTATCTCAAGAAAGGAATCTTCTGGTATACAGACGGATCCAAAACTGACGAAGGGGCCGAGGCGAGAATCTATGGTGAGTGACCTAAACTAAACATAAACCTCAACTTGAGGAAATATGCCACAGTGTTTCAAGCAGAAGTCTACGCCATACTGGCTTGCGTCCGCGAGTTTCCATAGTTACTGACAATCAAAGTTGACATTTCAAAATTGCAACAAAATTTTCATAAAATTATTGTATAGTTATTTTTTAGAAGTATAGTTTCTGTAGAAATGATAAAATCAACGAAAAATTTAACCCACTACAATAAAAAGAAGGAGATTCTATGTTCGACTAGCAGAGATGTCAAAGGGATGCCCCCGGGCCGTAACAATACGGCCCGCGATCGCAATGTGTGACAGACAGAAGAATCATGACTTCACTCGATTCCTCTACGGAAGTTTTAAAATGCGCACACTACAACATTTATAAGTAATTTCAAGGGCAGCGCAAGAGTTTGAATAACTACCCGCAATTAAAAAAAGCATGCAGCACGCATTCTGTGCATGTTTGGTAGCATCTATTTATGTGAGTAGATGTTTTCCGTCATGAAAATAAATAAGAACAAACATCGCACAGGACTTACGAATGATCATCTCCAATCAATTCTTAAAATAATTACAACGAATATGATACCTGACATCAATGAGCTTGTCGAAAACAAGAGAAGTCAGGTATCTGGATCCTCGAGCTCAAAATAATTACCCTCTTTTATAACTTTGGTATGATTTTTAACAACCGTATATTATATACTATATAATTAAGTAAATAAAATGTTATAATAATTCAGTACATTTTTTCTTATTTGAATCTGGCCCGCCTACACATTCTAAATTTAATATATGGCTCTCTGCAAAATTGAGTTTGACACCCCTGGACTAGATGTATTTCTTTTTTAATGTTCACCCCCTTCAAGATTATTTTTTGATACAAAAGATAGCCTATGTCCTTCCCCTTCCCCTTCATATAATCTATCTCCTTGTCAAATTTCATTACGATCGGTTTAGCCTTTAGACGTGAAGAGGTGGCAAACAAACAGAGTTACTTTCACATTTATATACGACTCCCAAAAAAAAAAAAAATCGATAAAATTTTAAGAATCGGCTAATTTTTAATGAACATGACTGCACCGACCAAACGTTCTTATAATCACAAAAGCGACATTTTCTATCGATATTTAATACATAATTAATATTAAAAGTATGGAAACATTATATCACCATCGCAACCAGCTTATCGATAATCAGGTTCATGAAAGTTTATCTATCACAATCTAAAGTTTTAATATTATAAACGTAAGGGTTCATGGCTATCACCTATAATCCTTTCTTTTAAAAACTACAGAATGTTCACAAATACAATGTGATAATCCATCCCTCTATAGAAGATATATTCGGATTGTATGATAACCCAAATAGTTACCCTATCGAATCAAATATTTAGGTATATAAATTTGACTATGATTAATTTAATTTACCTGTTTGTTTTATACTATAGAACTTTATAAAATAGTCAGGAGAATAGATGTTCACAAACTAATTAAACTCACACAACTCAACTCCGAGAAATTGCGTAATTGATTTTATCATTATGAAGCACACGCTATTTTTAACCCGACTGGTTTAACCCGAAAGGCGGATGGTTTTCAATTCGTCTGTATTTTGGTTTTTTTGTTATTTTTGCTTTTTTTTAATGTTTGTTACCTGAGAACTCCGTCATTTATGAACCGATTTTGAATTTTTATTTTTTGTTTTAAAGGGTTTGATTTCCGATTGGTCTCATTGTCACCAAATCGCATTCTGAAAAAGGGATCCACTGGAAATCGAGGGAAACGCTCATTTTATATGTGATCACCGATTTCTGCGAAAATTTTTTGTTTGTTTGAAAGGGTATTCTCATTCATAATGGAAAAATAAGAAAGTTTTGTAAAAACCGGCTTCAAATAAAAAAATTTTTTACAAAAAAATCCGACCCCAAAAAAAAAATTTTTACAAAAAAAAAACAAAATGCATGTAAAAAAAAAAAAACTGAAAATCTGTTATAAAAAAAATGCACTAAAAATTAGTAGGTCTACCAATATTCAGACAAATAAAATCAGTTATAGAACTTCAAAGTCACTAAAAAGCGAGAAATAAAAAAAATTATGAAAAAGTGGAAACCCGACTTCAAAATCAAATATTCTAAAACAAAAAACGGTTTAAAAAGTAAAAAAACTAATTGCATATTCTTGGGTCAATTTTAGTTCACCTAAGCAAAAATTTTTAAATATATATGTACAATTATTGTTATTTTTGGAGGCGGTGTCCAAAAGTTATGTGAATTTCTCTATGCTGACACTCCGGTTCGACTCCGGCGAGCCGTCGGCGCCCACCTCTGAATTCTACCTGAAAAAAAATTAACTCACCCGATAGGTATCGATATCCGATTTAAATAATTTCTTGCATTTTATTAATGACCTTTATTCCCTTGACTATATTGTTGTCAATACAAAAACACATTATTATGTAAAATATATTTTTATTTATAAAACAAGCTATGAAAAGTTAAACAACAAGGGTATTGTAACACCTATAGGGACCGATCAGAAACCATACAGGGCAGTATACTAGCCGACAAAAAGGAAACCGAATTACTTAATCATATATAAAGTATAAACTTCCCTACAGGCAAAAGGTTATTACTATATCCGGGTATGCGAGGTTTTTTTAAAAATTGTTTCACTTACTATGCTTTTCACAAATCTGCTAAAAAATAGTGTTCGATTCTGAAGACCTCAAAACATGGTAAAAATTATAATTTCGATATTCAGGCCGATTACGATAATTTCCCTACTCATGGCAGGTTAATAAAATGTGGTAACACTGGTTGTTAGTTAAGGATGTACGAGCACTGAAGCTTTAAAAAGATTAAGGCTTGATTTTTAACCCGACTTCAAAAAGGAGGATGGTTCACAATTCGTCTGTTTTTTTTTTGTTTAAATGTAGTTGAGTGCATATAAATCAATTATAAAAGCTCGAATTAATTATTTAATGTTAAAGTTCGAGCTTTAATGCTCAAGGAATTACTCTCTAGATCTAAGACGCTTTAATCGAGATTTAAAATAATTATAAATGCTGTAATGCTGTATAAACAATATTTTAAATTTTGTACACAAATCATTACCTTACCAATCGATTGATTAGTAATATTGACACAAATATAGAACAATAATGAATATTATTGGCTAATTAGTGATGTATATTTGGTTACACTTCCTGCAGATATTATGTAGATATGGTATACAAAGGGAAATCATGTTTCATTTAACCTATAGCGTTTCATATAGTAGTATAGTAGTGATGCCGAAGGATGTGAAGATGTGAGTGGAGTGGAAGGAATTTTTGTGTATAGACTAGGAATTGGTAGGATAGGCGGCTGCACCCGACTATGGTAGGAACTATGCCGATATTCATCTGGAGTTCGTGCAAGGAAACTGCAGAAAACCTTCTCAAGCATAGCCGGTTACTTCGTTCTTGTCCATGTGCGACAGATTAGTTCATTGAACACCCCTTTTTTTTTCTTAATAATTGACAAACTGCCGTTAACAAAGCAGTTTTTGAGAAATAATTAGGGATAGCTCCCCTCATAGAAGTTCATGGAAAAAATTATTTTATTATTCGGTTAAATTTCTTTAAAATAACAATAATTTTAACAATATAAGTAAGTAAGTAGATTAATTAAAATTACATTTGAAAACAAAAATAACTGGTTCCGTTAATTGAACGTTCGGATAATCGACGCTCCGCTTAATACAATTAAACAAAAAATATTGTTCGCAGAAAAAACAATTGTGGTAAAGGTGATCATACAATAACTAAATTAGTTCGCAGGTTCATTCTTCATTATTATTCCCACGAGTGATAGAATGAATCCAATTTCTTACCAAAGAAAGTTTATATCGAATATAGCATAGGAAATTTATACCAAATAGTTATTTTTTTCTAAATTTTAACAGTTGGAAATGTCATTTTTTTATTAAAATTTGTTGATGGCATTTGTATAGAAACTATAAACTATACCATCATACTAGAAATCGTTTTATATAAGTTAGAGATATGCAAATTTCTGAAGTGGAAGTGGGTGAAAACTCTATTAAAAAATTCCCATTCATAGATACATACAAGTCAAGCTAATAAAAGCTGGTTAAAATATAATTATGTGTACAATAATCAGATATAATAGAAAGCAACTTTACTTATAGCGAAATAACATTTCCATAGAAATTTTCACACAAATCTATGAAAGTAAAAACACTTTTATAATTCAATAAATTTACATTTCAGATGAAATATAGAAAATTATATAATATTATTTATAATCTAGATTCTATATTTCTCAAAAATTTTCAAAACGTTTTAATGATTTATTCATTTACCGGTTTTTGTATATGTTACTAGTAAAGCCCGAATTCTGGATAATGCTAAGTTTAGCCGGATAAAGCTAGGTGTATCAAATGTTTTTGGATAAAGTTGATTTGAAACATAAAATATGATCAGTTTCAGGCTTTATCCGTCTAAACTTAGCATTATCCAAATCTCTCTGAATAAAGCTTGGAACGCCTTTTAGTGCGGGGCCCAAAAACACGCAAACCCGACCAACTCGGGGTATGACCGATGCAGTGAAAGATTGTAGTACTCGGTTGTAATAGTTACCATATATAATTTCAATAATTTTTGAAACTATATCTAAAATATATAGAACGCCTTTTAGTGCGTGGCCCAAAAACACTCAAATCCGACTCGGGGTATGACCGATGTATAATATTAACCGTTGGAAAGTATAAATCATTGTTTATCTTTTCTAATCGACAAATCTCAACTTTATCCAGTGGTGTTTGGCAAATGCTAGTATTAACCGGCTAATGCCCGAAATTCATCATTTTTGTTAACTTTATACAGCTGTTTGGGATACAACTAAGTTTAGCCCGCTACACCTAGCTTTAGCCAATATTGGGCTTTACCCGTAACATATATAATAATCACATTCATCATGTATCAATTTAAATTCACATACACCAACTATTTATGTCAAAATGCGTTTAACATTTTAATAGTTTTAACGTTTTGTGAATCAATTTCCATTGAAATGCAAACATTGCCCCAGATGGAACGTGTATGATATGTCAATACACCGAGAGTTGAAGTTTACTCTCCAAAATTGTGCAGACTTTATATATTTCAAATTATAGATTTATTATTTTGTAAATAAAATGAAAATATGAATACAACAATACTCATATTTGAAACAACGAAATATACAAATATTTAGATTAATTCATTTATATTATACTACATAGCAGGGATTTTGTTGATGCGAAATTTTTGTGATAATTTAAGGCTCATATCCGAGGATGCGGATTTAATTTAGGTACATGCATAAAGGAAAAAGATGGTAATAACTTTTTATACCTGTATATTATATATTTAATATTTGTTTATTTGTGTATACTTTAAGCGTCAACATAACGATGTTTGTCCAAATTCTTTTCGGTTACGTATGACAAACTGTAAAAGACTTTAGCGTATACTCCGACAAATTTCATTGTCATTGAATTTTTAATTAAATTAAATACTGACATGAAAAAATTAACTCGTCAACCAGGAATCGAACCTCGGGCCTCTGGATATCTAGTCCAGTATGCTTCCGCTACACCAAAGACGACTGTGACGTAATAGCCAACTTTTTCATATTATTCTTATTTTTTATTTATTTAGACAGTATTACATCTGTTGAAGTTATTTATTTATTTAATAATTGATTATATTTGTGTATATTTAAGCGTCAACATAACGATGTTTGTCCAAATTCCTTTCGGTTACGTATGACAAACTGTAGAAGACTTTAGCGTATAGATTGCGATAAAAAAGAAACAAAACGGCGACATGTGTCTATTAATAATTTTCAAGAAACAATTTATTATTAACAGTTTCTACATATACATAACCTTTTTGTAATAAACTAATATATTAGTGACTATTGTATAATTTTCTTCAAGACGACAAGAGGACACAAAGCCATACATATACACACACAAAAGGATAGAAACTGCAAATTGGTACTCATAAATATTTCGACCCTCTATTGTTTAGCATCCCCAATAGACGTGTCGCGCGTATAAAAAAAAGGAAAAAGACTTTTCTTTTTTAGTTGTCTACAGACGACATTCATGTTACAATGAATTTTCTTATCACAATATCTTATTTATGGAAGAAAAAAAGAAAAAAAATTAAAATTGGTATCGTACATTAAAATGTTCTTTCTGAAAATATGAGAGGACTACGAAAAGCATGTTTTTTATCCACATTTTAATGAAACATTTAAATGAATTTATTATACTTAGAAGAAGTACTAACGATATGATCATATTATTGTGTTGCGAGATGCAGATATATCCTTTTGATCACACTTGTAAATTGGTTCTCATAGTTTGATACATTACATTAGGTACTGGTGCTTAATAAGGCCTACTTTTTGCAAAATAACTAATAAAACATAAAATTGCGCCATAAACAAAAATATATAGCATGTTTAATAAACATTGATTACTTAAACATCGGATATTTGAGAAAAATCATCACAATTGATCCATGAAAAAATGATTGTGGGCCTTATTAGGAGCCAGATTTCGCAATAAGGCCCATTAAAAACTTTGTCAAACCAAAGTGATCAATATAATTCACTAAATTATCTTTAAAACAAATATTTTCTTCTAAAATTTCATATATTTCGCACAACAATTGAGCCGAAAATAGGTTGAGCCTTGTTAGGTCTATTAAAAATATAAACTGCCTTAAAACAAAGATTATCATTATATTTTAAAATATTTTCATTTCTTTGTTACTGTTTACTTGTTTTTTGAAATATTTAAAAAAATATGGATATCGGTATGTTATTTTTAATTGCAATCCACCCTATGGGTCGTTATTTGGTGTCTTAGCAAAAAACTCTCGAACTTTGGTAACAAAAGGAACTAAATTGGATAAATGAACTAAGAAAATGTTTTTGTTTGCATGGTATATCAAAGGCTTACTTTAATTTAACTGATCTTAAGACATAAACTTTGAATACAACCTTATTACATCATAACTGTCCAATTGTGATGACAGCAGAATGGAATCAATAAAAAAAAGTAAATTGAATTTATACAATGGTGTATGATTTAAATGAAAATACTTCTATTATCGTATATAAATATGAAAAACGTTACATTATCAAGGTCACTAAGACTTTTTGTAAACAACCAGATAAATTGAAATAAATGGAATGTAGGTAGGTATATCGAGCATTATTATATTCCAATGTTTCTACATATACGTTACTATACACTCAGTGCTATACAAATTCGTGCAAAATTGTAAATTTTCAGTATACATATATATATATATATATATATATATATATATATATATATATATATATATATATATATATATATATATATATAAATATACATATAGCAAGAAAAAGGAAGAGACAAACAGTTGTGAATAAAAAATGAATAAAAAATATATAAATAATCTCAGTAGAGAAAATATTGGAAAATTCATAATATTCAAATTTAAATGACGTATATAAAAATAAAAGATATATTTTTATATTATTTCTCACTGTCATTATTGTATTATTTTCTGACAAAGGTTTTTGTTCGCAATTCCCTACTAACTTGTTTATAGGAAAATCTTATGTGATTTCTTATATATATTGTATTCGAAATTGTGTACACGTCTATGACATTCTGTAATATAGAAAATATTAGAGAAACACTCCAATATGTTATATATATATATATATATATATATATATATGATAGAACAATTTTTGTCTTTAAGTTCACAATTGATGAAAAGGTTTAACGATTTTACACTATTTAACACACGGTGAAATGAAAGGTTTAATCAAAACATAAATAAGTGTCTATCAAAAAAACATTTTTTTAAACAAGCTTCTTATATAGTAAAACTAATTTTCTACAACTTTACTTCTTATATGTTTTTCGATTTTTTCAATATTAAGAGAGATATACCAAATTTTGTCTTTCTCTGGGATATCTCTGAATCCATATCCCAGAGATAGTTACGATTAGCAAATTCATACTGATGATGACTACATTGTAGTCGAAATACGTATTTATAAATATATGTATATATGTATATTTATAAATATATGTATATGTCGAAATACGTATTTGTATATATATATGTATATATATATATATATATATATATATATATATATATATATATATATATATATATATATATATATATATATATATATACCGTACGTTTAGTTTACATCTTCGCATAGCAGATCTCATTAAGCAATGTGTATGAGAAGGAGGTCTTATAGGTTTGTTTTGATACTGAAGTCTGAACAACAGAACAAATCATAACAACTGATCTGTTCACTTAAAAAAATCCCACTCACCAAGCGTCATCTAACTGAATGCGTATCGTACGACACATACAACACAAAACAGTTTAACTCTAAGCAAGAAAACAAAAATATAAGACCTCCTTCTCATACACATTGCTTAAAGTACACATATGTACTCTCACATACTCGTGGGAGATCTGCTATGGGAATATGTAAACTAAACAACCGGTATATCTATATATATATATATATATATATATATATATATGTATATATATATATATATATATATATATATATATATATACAAAGGAATAAATATCTGAGTTTATAGTAAAACCATTGTGTATGGTATAGAATATTGTCTTCTATATGTTTTCGTCGTAAACATAAGCATGTATTATATTTTGGTACATATTTAGTATTCAATTGGGATTAGTTGTTACCATGGTAACCCCAAGTAGGAACCCCAAAATATATTTCATAATATAGTGTGTATAAAGTTCACAAAATAAATAGTGTAGGCGTACAAAAAACAGTCAATTTGTTTTTATAAAAAAAAGTAAAAAAAGTAAGACTAAATAAAAAACAAATAAAATAACAACTAACTGAGCTAATTGCTTAAATATCCTGTACATCCTGAATTAATGAAAAAACCATCTTACAAAAGTTGTTTATTTTTAAAAAAGAGACATTTTATGTCATTTAATAATTTATCAAGAATGGTTAGTTTTGACCATTTTGCCAAAAAAAAAGGTCGGATTTTGATCATTCACTAGAACATTCTCTAGAACACACACAAAATTTATCGTTATCTCTTTTCGTTTTTGAGTTATCATGTTGACGGACGGACGGACAGTCGGATATGCGGAATCGAAAATCGTCGGATATCGAAAATGGACTAATAAGATCATTTTATGATCACCTATACCCTAATGTTTTTTCCTCGATCATTATTTTAAACCATTATATATTTCGAAGCAGAAGTCGAAGATTAAGTCAGTATTAAGTCGAAGCAGAAAGAATAGACTGAAAGACACAGAATGAAGCACACAGAACATTTAAGAAAATTACGTTACAAGTCTGATGTACATCGTACTCAGCCATGTATAAGATGAGCTTTTAAATAAATGTTTTCAATTATTTACTATTTACAATATCATTGATCACGATTGTAAATCATTACAAATCGATGAGAAATGGAGTAAGAATATCGTCAAAATTAAAGAAAAATTTATTGTCACTGATTTCGAAAAGACTTCTTTTGAAGCTAATTTGGATCCAGCAAAAAACGATGCTGTTAGTTAAAATACGATACGATTAACGGTTTTCAAAATATCAGGCCCCATGGTGCTAAAATTCAAAACTGTTTTAATTGAGAAACGAAAATTTTGAAATCTGTTGGTCGGACATTAAAATTAACCCGATTTTCGTACTGCTCGGGTCAAAATTACCCTAAAAAATGATTATACTTAACATCGAGAACAAAAAAGAAATCGCCAACATTTGTTTGCCTCCAATTTTGATATAAACTTATTAAACTTATTTGATATAAACTCGTATTGTAGTTATATTTTGATATAACTACGATACGATTAATGGTTTTCAGGATATCAGATTAATTACTTTTAATACGAAAATTATATGGGCTCTAAATCATCTCACTGGAGGACAAAATAACTGCAAATAAAACTTAAAGCAAATAAGGGTAAAAAAAACCCACTAACTTTACTAACTGATTTATAAACTGTTTAACCGATTAATAAATGGCCAAAAAAAATAGTTCTAAGGCTAAATTTATTTGACCAACTCCAAAAATATCTACAAAATTCTAAAACCTAAGGTCAACGATATATCACACTATACAACGAAAGTACATGAGGTTCAGATCAAAAAAAAGACCTACTTATTCCACTCATTTTTCAACATGTTTCAATAATTATATTTAATTGAAACTTAACCTAATAAAAATCTTAATTAAGCTCTCATTCTAAAATCACATAAAAATATTTCTTATATGTCGTTACTTATATATAATTCAAAAATGGATAACTAGACACAACTTCTTGTTACATTCTGTAAAAGTCAACATTCAAACAAAGATCAACAAAAAAAAAAAGATATTACTTTCGGAAAAAAGCAAACATCAGAATAATTATTCTTTCATTATTTTGAATAAAATACACATTAAACATTCGTATTTCAAATAATATAGTTAATATTAAATTACAACAATTAGTAACAAAGTCTAACAAAATGTACAGGGTGGCTCATACATATCTGTCTGGTTTCGAGCAACGCTCCGGGACGTGATGCAGGTGATATAATGTAACATATGTGTGTATCTGTAGTTTTTGATATCGATAATGGTTTAAAAATTGTTTATAATCAGATCAGCATTTTTTCAATGTCATTCTACGTCCACGACTCTATTCGACCCATGCAAATCTCTGGTATACAGCTTGTTTTTTTAAAATATACTCAATCTGGAATACTGTATAGTGTATCTATCGCTGTCTACATGTATTGTACCATGATATGGTTTACTTTGTCACACTTCAGTATTGTCAACAATCAGTATTGTATAATAACATAAATAACTATTATATTAAACTTATCACTCTCTAACCACAATCATTTATATATAGTTGCATCTTACTCGTGCATGTATACATCGTCGTTATTGTCCGTCGTCCATCGTGTGAGTGTAACACCATATCATGACATACTATACGTAGATAGTGATAGATACACTACACACTGTTGCTATTGGATCTATTTTAATTTACGTAGTGTATATCATTATGGATTATATACTGAGTGTATTGCATGAACTGTTTATTTCAGTAATTACACAAACAAATGTAAAAAAATAGGACAGATTTATAATATATAAAGCAAAATGTAAGCAAAGGGTTCTGTAATCTAAAAAAGTAACAGATGTTTGAGTTGAAATTGTGACAAAATTGTTTTATGAAAAAAAGCTTGAATAAATGTAGTAATTGGAAAAATTAATGAACATCTGTACAAAAAACTTTTCGAAACACAAGATTTAACTTAAAATATATTAAAAATATATTAAAACGAACGAAATAGGTTAAACGCACAAATTAATGAACTGAATGTAAACAAAAGTAAAGTTTAATAAGTTTGTAAAATTATCTAAGTAAAATAAATTATATAAATAATTTTATACATTAAAATGGTGGGTCATTATTATATTGATTTAATTGATGTTGTTACAGTTTGTTGCGAGATTAAAATTAAAATTACTTCTATCAACTCAGGCGCAGATCCAGCCTTCAATTTTCAGGGCCACCTGAAAATCGGCCAAGTGCGAGTCGGAGTATGAACTCACGCATGATCATCGATATAGTGCATTCCTACAAAGGAGATTTTTATAAAATATATGACGCCCTGACCAAGATTTTGTACAATGTATAGTTTCACGTGGACAAGCCCTGGGGCGAAACTAATAAATTAATAAACCTGTAAATTAATAAAACCTGTAACTCTGTCACTACTTTTCAATTTTCGTAGATAATTTCGTACAATTTGTAAACGTTCAATGTTGAGTCTTCGACGAACGATAATATGTGACCCTCTCCAAAGTTTTACTCTAGAACCGTGCCTGTTAGATCTCAGTACATTTCTTGGTTGTTGAAAAAGTAGAAAATAAAGATTTACTAAATCAAGATCCAATAATATTTAGTCATAGTTGATATGAATCGATCGTTTTTATTTCATATAGAGAAAATAATTTTTTATATTTATTGTATAATATGTCAACGAAAGAATTAAAAAAGCAATTAGTTAATTTAAAATGAATCCAAGCGTTAAGTTCATATACTGATTTAAAAGTAATCGAAATCATTATTTAGTATTATATTATAAATATACACATAATATATATATATATATATATATATATATATATATATATATATATATATATATACATATAAATATACACATAATATATATATATATATATATATATATGTCGGATATTTATTGTGCGCTTACATTTATAAGTACAAAGAAACTATTTTTAAGAAAAGGTTTATTTTATTACAGTATGTCCGACATAAAGGAACCTGCAGACATAGAGGTCCGGAAATTAGATATTATCAATACTTATATATTCTTAGAATAAAATAAATTGTCTAAAAGTGCAATAAAGAATAATTGCTTTAAGATTATCAATTAACACAGTAAGTAAGGGTTCGGTCGAAGGGAGCACGTGCGGCTCTCTACTTAGACGCAAATTGTACGGTACGGATGTTAAAAAAAAACCTATTTGTGTGAAATACCAGAGATGGTACATAAAATATAATGGAGTAATAGAATGACCCCTTTCCAATATTTTTTACAAACATCAAGGAAGGGGGAGAGTTTCAAAAAGGAAGCAGGACAGTTAGTTCTGAGAGGACAGCACCCGAGTACAGACCGTATCGTGCAGTTGCGTATTAGTATCAACTGAACTCTGCTGAAAGTTACATGAAAATAGCATCACACTTAAATAGTGTTTGGATTGTTGGTAGCCCTTTTGGACTAGTATAATTAATTATGTTTATTGATGAGATAACCGTGGTATGGCATTTGTTAGTATTATTCGTGTTGTATCTGTATTGCTAACTGGAGCCAACTTACTGTGTCGTAGGTTGAACTAATTGTAATTACTGATTGTGAAAGTGCGGGACACCGGGTATTATTGTAGACTAGTGCGTGTTTGTGAAAATGCATTTTTCAGTGTGCTATTGGAAAATTGGTAAGTGTTTGTATTTTATAAAAACAACAAAGCCTGACAACATATATACTGGTTCAAACGACCATAATCCCAATTATACATTTCCGACATCAGAAGTGGGATCAGTGCCTGGTATATCATTGCAAGATAAACATGAGAAAATACGCCAAAAGTAATATATGTTCTAACAAAAGAACTCGTATCAATTATCTTTGATTCTAATTACCCTATTAAGTTCCATACTGACGCTAGCTATAATGGGTTTAGGGCTATGTTAAGGCAAAAGATCGAAGTAAAGATCATTCTTATGAACTATAAACTTTTCGACATTATTTACACGGGGCGGAAATTTGTGGTCATTACAGATTGTAACTCATTAAAAGTATCTCAAAATATAGCAAATTTAAATGATCAAGTCCACAGATAATGGGCTTTCTTGTAGTCCTTTACTTTTGAAATTATATATCGTGCGGGTAAACGAATGACTCTTGTAGATTTCCTTTGACGAAATCCATATATATATATATATATATATATATATATATATATATATATATATATATATATATATATATACATATATATATATATATATATATAAGTGTGTCTGAGTACTTGAACATAAATAATTTTATCAGAGATTGGACGTTATACTTAAATCTATATATCCATTAAATAAATTAGTTATACGAGTACATTTCAAATCTACTGTATTTACAAAAACCAGGGACAGTCTAGCATAAGTTTATATGTATATAGTGGTCTCAGGACATTTTTAGCGAATTGTTGAAGAAAATGTAGCCTCTCTAATATGCCCTCTCCTTGGGTGGGGTTGGTTGATATTATGAGTTGGTTGATTTACAATTGTTTATTTTTAAAAAAAGAATATGTTTTTACTTTGAATTTTTCTTTTACAGTTTTAAAGTAAGATATTTCCGCTCATTGTACCTAACTCGACAGATTGATAATGCTATAACGCCCCCTCCCTTAAAATCAATATTCGAGTCCATAGGGATCGATTTTTATATATATATTATAGATTAATTCAATCGTTCGTCAACTCCATTTTTTTACTGCAAATATATAATCTGCATATTTCAAAGAAAATTTATAAACAATATTTAATATGGTGCCTATTTTAATCATATAGTTATTATAATTTTAAGTACATAAAAAATTATGTTCTCCATAAGAGGCTGTATTAAAAGTTTGATTTTTAATCGATAATTACTCTTTGAAATGATCGAGGTTTTTTTAATTTTTGAGTGAGGATAACTACGTAATTGAGCTGATCAATTCACTAAAGAAAAATTTTCATCTAATATCAAACCTCATGCATGAACGTCCTTAAACGTTAATGATACTAATATACAATAGCATTGAATAAACATTGAGTATTTTTCTCCCAAATATACACTTGGCCACTAAAGTTAATGTCAATTTTTTGTTTTTATAATTGATTTGTGCCTTATTCATTTAGTTTTTTCATCAACTTGTGTGGTCCATAGTACAATATTATTTAAATTTCGTACAAGAAAAATACTATTCTTCTTTAGAGTTAAGAGTATTATTCAAACAGCAACAAGCATTCAACCAGTCTACATATTTAGATGACTTTTCATTCGTTATATATATATATATATATATATATATATATATATATATATATATATATATATATATATAAGGTTTCTCATTCATCATAAAAGAGTAAAAAAAATATCGTTGGTTATTATTAAATGTTTTAAAAGAAAGGGGTTGGTTTGGTTAGGTTGGTTTCTGATCTCTACAAACATTTCTTCTCTTTTTTTTTCATCTACCCTTAAGCAGTCAGTGCTTTGAAAGAAAACGATAAGAGGAGTTTTCGTTTCGTTTTGTTTTTTTTACTTTTCAGTGTTGATGTACTTTTTATGTTTGGAAAAAAATACATATTTTATGAATCGTTTCGGTTGTTTGAAGGATTTGTAGCTGAAAATCATCTACAAATCTAAAAGCACGACAGTTTGAATAGATTTTTTCAAGACGGGATTTTTAACTTCCTGTTTCAACAAACAAGAGAGCTAAGATACTGGTGCCTAATAAAGTCCACTTTTTGGAAAATGAGTATAAAAATGTGAAATGGCGTGATAAACAAAAATAATTATAAATTTACATTGATTATTTATGCACCCGATATTTGAGTAAAATCATCAGAATTTATGATTTTTCGATGAAAAAATAATCATTTTTAAAACGTCGATTGTGGGCCTTATTAGGAACTGGGTCTGACATTAAGGTCCATTAAAAAACTTTGTCACATCAAATTTATCAATATAATTCACTAAATAATCATTAAAATAAATATTTTCTTCTTTAATATGAAAGTACATCGCAAATCAATTCAGCAAAAAATAGACTGCTGGGGCTTAAAAATACAAACTGCGTTAAAACATGAAAATTTTTATTTTTATTTTGAAATATCTTCATTTTTCTATTACTGTTTACTTATTTTTTACTAATTATTTTTAAAAAAATATCGAAATCAGAGTTTTCTTTTTAATTACATACCGCCGAAAAAAATCTCGAACCTTGCTAATAGAAGAAACTAAACTGTCTAAATGAACTAAGAAACTGTTTTTGTTTGCATGGAATATAAAAACTTCCATTCATTCATCTTACCATTAATTTAAAAAAACATCAAAGCGAAAGTTTATTTAAATTAACTAACAAAAAATGTTGAACTTAATACTATTAATACGGCTTGGGTCTTCTTAGGGTACAATCAAGTGGGCCTTATTACGGCCCACTAAAAAGTCGTAAAAAAACAAATGAAGAAAGAGATCAATAGGATCCCCCTTACTTCCAATTCTGAAAAGCTTCGATATTAAGATCCAATGGTAAATCAAAAAGGAAAAACACCCCTTTATTCACCAAAAATTCCAAAAAAGTGATCCTTCAATATTATAAACAGAATTCCTTATTGACACATCACTGATAAACACGGATTTGCTAACCACAAACGCATTCGTCTAAAAATAGTTCCAGGTTAGAGGATAATATCTAAGTGTAACCTATAACTCAAAAAGTATCTTACTTCGATTACCATTAAACTAGTTTTTCTAACAAAATAAGAGCATTTACGAAAAATTCATACATTCAAGTTAATTTTAAGTTAATCCGACTCCGTATCTTCAAGTACCAAATAACTAGTTACAAAAAAAAAAAACGTTTACATCAACAACACTCTTATATAGATGTGTTTTGTCTCACACTTAATCGACAGTTTTTTGTTCCCTCTGTTTTAATTAAAATTGATAATTGAAAAATAAAATATCTTTACTGAATAACAAATGGGCTTTATGGGTGGATACTTATAACATTTTCATAAGATGAAATGAAAAAAAAAAGAACTTTTATAAATGATTTTAATGTACTGAGAAGGCATATTTTTCATATAATTTTTAATGAATAATAATGTTAAAACATATAAAAGAATTTGCTTTTTTGTTTTATTTTCTTCTCGTTTATGTTGCCGTCAAATTTATATTATCACCAAAAAAAAAAAAACGCACAGTGAAAGACATGTTGAATGTATTTTAAAACTATGCTCCTGCGCGTTAAAATTTTTGAACACCTCTACGGCAGCTTTTCATTCATTTCAGTTATTTGCAGTCTATCTCCGTCTGCTTCTTTCCTTTTTTCAGAGAATCTCATTAAGGTAGTTATCGTGATACAATATTGTCAACAAGTTGAGGAGCGTATGCCTATAGTGGGAGTAATGGAACGTATAGCCTAATAAGCCATAATTATAGTCCAATACTGTACCGGTAGATACATTACACATACGATACTTATCTAAACGTATGTACAAATACTACCTAACATTTTTATAAATTGTAATCCGGCCACGAAGTTTATATTCCGCTAGTTGATATACTGTTTGTTTACATACACTCCCGTTCAATAAAATTAAACCGACCTGAATCGAATCAGTCTCTCACAATTTTGATTACTCTTGTAGTAAATGTTTTTGACAGATACAACATTTTATTTTATTTGTATACGTAAAAGGGAGATATAACATTTAACATTTATTTACATTACATATTCTTACTTTATCACTGACTGTTTACATAAATAACAAATATACTACTTATCTTTGGCTTATAAATAAATAGTATACAGAGTTTTACAAAAGTGAGGAGTTTTATGAAATGTAAGAAAAATAACATTTCAGGTTGGTTCAATTTTATTGAACGGGAGTGTACATGTACTCGAATAGTACAACGTATAGTGACGTACAGTATTGTCAAGTTGTATCTGTTCAGCATGCCGACACATATATTTATTTATAAAATGGTTCATTTTACGTTGTTATAACTTAACAATGAGACGGTCAATTATTCTCGTTGTTTTTTTTTTAAATGCGCAAAACAAATCCAATAATTTATGACTATTTTTTTTAAAGATTTTTAAGTGTTTTATTAAAAATAAAAAAACTGGTAGAAATACTGCTTAAAATGGGTAGTCTCCAATTATTCGAACTTCAATTAAGTTTTTCTCGAGTTTGAGACGGTTAATCGATTTTAAATTTTAAGTCTGAGTGTATAATAATACCCTTAATAAGTGTGGAATAATTTGGAACATAATAAGGCACAAATGAATTATAAAATTTAAAAAAATGACATCAACTTGTATGG
This sequence comes from Nineta flava, assembly GCA_963920215.1. Taxonomy (NCBI): domain Eukaryota; kingdom Metazoa; phylum Arthropoda; class Insecta; order Neuroptera; family Chrysopidae; genus Nineta; species Nineta flava. Next base: position 13,445,337 of record OY986042.1, read on the forward strand.
TACATATTGTTGACACATATTTTTGTTCATGCTGTATAAATACTCATGGTAACCAGTTCAAGTGGCCGACCGGTCTAAGGCATTATGCCAGCGCAGTATGCCTACTGAAAACTGGGAGGTTATGGGTTTGAATACCAACATCGGCAGTTTTCCAATTATTAAGAAAAAAAAGGGGGCGCTTAATCGACTAAACTGTCGGCGTATAGACAAGAACGAAGTAACCGGCTATGCTTGAGAAGGTTTTCTGCAGTTCTGCCTTCACGAACTCCTGATGAATATCGACATAGTTCATATCATAGTCGGCTGCAGCTGCATATCCTACCAATTCCTAGTCTATACACAAAAATTCCTTCCACTCACATCCTCACATCCTTAGGCATCACAATGGACCTTATTGTCGAAGTGTAACCCGTCCAGGACATCCTCCACAATCTATCTATCTATGTTACATATTACATGCATATAACACAACCTAGTAAAAGCACCTGAATGAATTTATAACCTTATCCTAAATTCATATTCATGTCCTACATAAAAGTTGAAAAAACACCTGTTATTCTCAAACCCTTGCGGGTAAGACCATTTATTATTGCATACAAAATTTCTACAAAATTTTTCTAAATGTTGACATAAATATAAACATTTGGATTGGTACAAATAAAAATAATATACAGCATCCTACGGCTTCAACAGATGCGCATCCTGATTATATTATAATATATTTTGAATATACACATTCTCATATACCTATAAATGAAAATATATTGTACATGATCGGTTTTGAAAATAAACCTCAAGGGTTACAATTTTATTACATTTAATAGGCATCATTTGAGGTAAGCCGGCGATAGAGAGTATATCTTACTGGTACGGTACCACCAATGGAGAGTTTGGTAGTACCTTATGCAAATAGACAAATATTATTATAATTGGTGCATACTTCGTTCGTATATAGATGTTATTATAATACTGTATGTAGGTATGTTTATGTATATATACTGGCTATTTGCCAGAATAATTTCAAAACCAATATATGGCTATACACCAAGTACTATAATATATATTCAAATAATTTTCATATTATCATAGAAAAAGAATTTTCGGTTGAATATCCGATGTTCCTCTTTCATATCTGAGAAACTGTAAGACTTAGCTTAGGAATATTAAATTTCATATGAGTATAAGAACGATACTGTTGCCCAACAAGGCCCGGCTTCTATTAATAGTTTAAAATTTATATAAAGATTATTAAAATAATCAAAGAGAACTCTAGGTTTTTTGAAATTAAATTTCGAATTTTGCCCCAATTCGTAGAACAATTTTATGTAATACGTATTTCGACTACAAGATAGTCATCATCAGTATGAATTAGCTAATAGTAACTGTCTCTGGGATATGTTGTTTTTTGCTAATTTGGTGCGTGTCTCACAATAATATTAAAAAGTTTTGTCTTTTAAATGATCTGATTGAGGTAGTACTTGAAGGATTATTTGAGTTGACTGACCAATTAAGCCCATTAAAACCAACCCATTTATTGGCGGTATCCTTTTCTGCTCATGCGGTGTTGTTATTGGCACAAAGGTGGGGGCGTTGATCGAAGCTAGCCTTGTAATAAGGTATTAAATTTTTAATATAGTTTAATTTTATTAAATCAGAATTTGGAATTGGCCCATTGTCTAAATTCATTATCTGTTTTCTTAATTTGTATATATGTGGATACTTTCGTATGCATCTAATTCTGTGAAGTTTTGTCCCTGTTATAAATTTAACCTTTTTTATTAATTGATTTAAATAAATTTTCGCTTTAATAGCATATGTTATACATTAATCGTCAGATAAATTAAAGTAAGCTTCTAATATTCCATGCATTCCATGCTCCTAGTATTCATTTTAGCACCTTCTGTTACCAAAGTTCGAGATTTTTTCTCAAGACTGTAAATGAGATCTAAGGTGGTTTATGATTAAAAATGAAATACTGATTTCGTTTCTTTTTTTTTACAAAATATTTAGTAAACAATGAGTATAATACAAAGAAATGAGGATATATTTTTAATAAAATGATACTTTTTTATTTTAATGCTGTTTGATAACTGTGAATTATATTGATAACTGTGATTTGATCTTTGATTTGATTTGACAAAGCTTTGATTTGACAAAAGGCCCACAATCGAGGTTTTTAAAATTATAATTTTTTTTATGGAAACATAATAAACTGTGATGATTTTCCTCAAATATTAGATGAATAAATAATCAATGTTTACTAAATTTCTCTTTTTCGCACAAATCTCTTTTTCGTAACAAAACCAATAGCTACATTTCCATCAAAATCGAACATAGTAAACTCGTTTAAGAAGCGTTTCTAGAAAAATCTTGTGATTTAATTTTATGAACATACATAAAGTTTTGGTCAAAACCATTAACTTTTTCAACCAGTTTTCTGTCTCACATGAATTTATAAACATTTGATAAAAGTTTAGGCACAATAACTGTAACCATTTAAATCTAAAGATAATTTTTATTTTCGTATTTACATATAAAGTTGTAAAATATAATTTGCCATCTCTATATTTAAATATAATAATGTTTTATATTGCTTGTGTATATAAAAAGTATGATAATTTTTATACATTATTAGCTGTGTGCCAATCGGAAAAAAATTTGTATTTTCGAGTTTTTTTGTTCTAAGGTACTGTCGTCCAACAAAGCTTGGGTCTTAATAAAGCCTAGTCATGAAATGTTGTTATTGTAATTGTTGAATTTATTCGAAATATCCAACATATAAGCAGAACCATCAATAGACAAAAATGCAACACTCTAGTCCAGTGATTCTCAACCACTTTGCCGTGGCACTTTTGTGTGCCACCAAATTTTAGAAATGTATATAGTAAAGTATTAACCAACATAAAAACGAAAAAAAGATCGAGACTGTTAAATGTAGAAGGCGATATGAGAGTAGTTGTCATTATTACGACCAAATAGAAGTAAAAGTATTTTTATTATTAACTCTAATGAATCCCTTAATAAATGTACTGTTGTTTTTGTAGTACATATTATTTTATTTTACTTTTTATTGAAATCGTCAAAAGTTTGCCGCTTCAAAAAAAATGTTGTATAGATAGGAAATCCGTGTTTATCAGTGATGTATCAATAAGACACTCATGTTTATAAATTTTTGGTGAATAAAGTGGTGTTTTTTGTTTGTTATTTCTAATGGATCTTAATATTTAAGCTTTCATCATTCACGCAAGAGGGATCCTATTGATTTCTTTCTTCATTTGTTTTTTAACGACATTTTTGCCATCGCCCTTAAAAAGATAAACTTGATTTTTTCCAAAGAAGCCCGGGGCCTTATTAAGATATTAAGAGTACTAAGTTTAACATTTTTTCTTAATTAATTTCAATAAACTCTCGCTTTAATGCTTGCTTTCTACCTTAAAGATAAAATTCATTAAACGTTTTTCTTAAACTAAAATTGAAAATGCTCGAAAAACAGAATTTCACCCCTCAAAAATTTTGTTTTTTTGAAACTTTTCAGTGCAAATTAGTTTGCTGTTTATAACAAACCTTTATCGTACCCAAATAAGATATAATAATCAATACACCTTATTATTAATAAAATGGTATTTTTTCTTTAAATAAAATTAAAATTTCTAGGAAAACTTTTAATTTCAATTAAAAGTTCAAATTCTGGGAACCTCGTCGTCAATACAAACTGGATATGATATTAGAAGTTCACATCGAACCTCTTTGTCATGCTCAAAAATTATAATTAACAAATACAAGATTTCTTTTTTTCTACCTTTGTATGTAGTGAGCAATAAAATAATTTTTGATTTGATACTTCATTTAAAATTTTAATTTAAAATATTTTCTTTTATGTTTCTCAAACACAACGATCGCACTCTTTATTTAAGTATTGTGTCAAAGCAGCACCACTAACCTACCTATATAGAATAATCATATAACCCAGTGATTCTCAAACTTTTTTTTGTTTCGGCACACTTTTAATGATTTCAAAATTTGACGGCACATAAAGACAAAGATAAGTTTAAAAGTTGTTTACTTCTCTATAATACACTGTGTAAAATAGTTTATGAAAATAATTTTGAATGTAAAATAGAATAATATGTACTACAAAAACAACAGTACGTTTATTAAGGGATCAATTACAAGTTAATAATAAGAATACTTTTAATGAAAAATTTGAGCTCGATGTTTTTCGATAATTTCATTTATATTTGGTCGTAAAAATGACAATGCTACTCTCATATCGTCTTCTACATTTAACAGTCTAGATATTTTTTTCGTTCGTTTTTACTAATACTTTACTATATACATTTCTAAACTTTGGCGGCACAGAAAAGTGCCGCGGCACATTGATTGAGACTCACTGATATAACCTATACTAGATACACTTTGTTAGCCAAATTACGAAAATATGTTAATGAAGATTTTATGTTTATTCAAAGCGTATTCAAGGGAGTGTAGCGTATTTTTACGTATTTTGTGTATCGAGTGTTTCAAAAAAATTTACTTCTAATATGCATTTTGTACATTCACTAACCGAAACGTCACACTTATCTAAGCAATCTCAGATTCGCGGATGATATTGTTCTTTTCGCAAGCTCCCCACAAGAACTAGAAGGAATGATGAGTGATTTGAATAAAACCCGCAAGATGGGAGGTCAAAACAAAGGTCATGAAAACAAAGGTCATGTCAAACTCGCTGAAGCTTACTGGAAAGGCTCATGTCTATCTTACTGGACAATAAAATAGTGGAATACGTTAGCGAGTACATTTACCTGGGACGGATCATATCAATCAAGGACAGACAGGCGCAAGAAACCCACAGAAAAAAAAGTGGGCAGACGAAATAAGCAAGATATTTGATAGCTTCTGGACAAGATGCAAAGAACAAAACCGAATGGAGAGAAATGGTGGAATAGATCTAGGAATGGAACATTTCATGCTAATATGGGGAAACAAGCCAAAGGAAATCGGGATCAAACTGAGATGATTCAAACCAATATTCCTCTTCACAGAGGGAGGTCTCTGCTTTAAAAACTCGTGTAAAACTTACTTGAATTCGAATAATTAACATGGGGAGCAATGGAGACTCGAATCTTTAAAAAAAATAGCGATAAATTATTGGATTTGTTATGCATATTGTAAAAAAACGAGACTTATTGTTTAATTAACAACGTAAAGTGAAGCGTTTTATAAATGAATATACGTGTCGGCATTCTGAACAGATACAACTAGGTAGTATTTGTTTACCGGTACAGTCTTGGACAAAATTATGACTTACTACGCTATACGGTCCTTCACTCTTACCATATGCATACGCTCCACAACTTTTAACCATATTGTACCACGATAACTACCATCAAGGGATGAATATTATTGACAATATTTGACAAATTATCGTCGGATTGTAGTTGAAAAGGATGTAGAAAATGTCTCCCAACGAAATTTTTAGGACATCCGATATATGTATAAAAATAGAACGCCCTTTTTTACCATGATTACTTTTAAGTATATTAGAAAATAGGGGATCGTATATGAATATTAAATAACACTTATTATTTAACCTTATTTGACTTTCATTTTCACAAAACACAGCATATTATGTAATCCTACCTCGATATATTTATATATATATATATATATATATATATATATATATATATATATATATATATATATATATATATATATATATATATATATATATATATATATATACATATATATATAAAAGGGTGCATTAAGAAAACATTTTTTTTAAGCTTTGTAGTGTTAAAAGTTAAACAAAAATTGTTAAGTATAAAAAAACAGATCCTTAAACATCAGATCTCATTCCTACTTTTTTCCGTTTTTTTAAACCAAATATTTAAAAAATTATATTTTCAAAGTGCAGATTTTTTTTAGGAAATTAAAATCTCTACAAAAAATGTTTTCTTTGAAAATCTCACAGAATATAAGTTATGAACCTTTAAACTATAATAAATAGTACAGACAATTTTCAGGAATAAAACCTTTTTTGTACCACAAATTAAGAATAATTATTTTTATTGCAATTGCAATATATTATTCAGTGATATTAAATAATTTGTAAAAGATACAGCTTCTGTTGTTCATCTTTAGTTCTGAATTCATTAAGTTTATCAATTAAAGCGATCCTACGCTCAGCAATGTCATGCGCAACTCAACTATGCACAATGCACATACATTGAGCTATCAATGCATGCATATTTTTCAACTTACTATAGTTTCATCACTTATTTCCTGTTAGATTTACGAAAAAAACCGTATTTAACTTCCTATAAGACTCGATTTAAAAAAAAATATATGTAATTAAAATGGGAAAATGATTATTCGTTGAGCTCGTTGAAGTGGGAATGACGTTTCAAGCTAGAAGACATTTTTTTTACACCTAAATTTTTTAGTAACTTTTAAGGGAAATCATAAGGGAAAATTTTTCTTTTAAATCACCCTAATATGTATATATTTATGTATGTATGTGAATAGAGGGGTATGAAAAGGTTATTGTCTATTTTAGTATAATATAATTGGTATTATATTTCAATTATAAAACATTATAAACAATTTTTTTCAGTACTTATGTTTGTATGACTGTTTGTTTGTCCTTTAACATGATGATTCACACCACCCTAAGTGTTTTTCATAAGTGTCTGGTATAATTTTTTTGCCCATCTTAACACAATTGACATTTATTGTGTATGTTTTATCCTATTTTCATATTATTCGAATGTTGGTATTTATTCTATTTTATGAAAAAAAAATTCACAAAAAAAGTTAATTAATTGAAATACGTGACTATATTTCAATAGTTTATTATACTCTGTATCAGAGATGTTGCGGATATTCGCATCTGCATCCGCAATCGCGGAACTTAGTTCGCATTTATTTTAGTATCCGCAATAAGCTGCTTTTGGTGGATGCGGGTGTTGCTTAATTTGTTAACCCGACTTCAAAAAGGCGGATGGTTCTCAATTCGTCTGTATTTTTTTTTTTTAATGTGTGTCACCTCAGAACTCCGTCATTTATGAACCGATTTTGATTTTGTTTCTTTGTTTTAGAGGGTTTGGTTTCCCATTGGTCCCATTGTCACCAAATCGCATTCTGATGAGGGGATCCCCGGGAAATCGAGGAAAATCCTCATTTTACATGTGATAACCGATTTCTGCGAATTTTTTTTTTTTTTGAAAGGGTATACTCATTCATAATGGGAAAATAAGAAAATTTTTTTAAAAACCGACTTCAAAAAATTTTTTATAAAAAAAAACCGACCCCAAAAAAAAAAATTTTTACAAAAAAAAACCAAATGCTTGTAAAACAAATTATTGTTATTTTTGGAGGCGGTGTCCAAAAGTTATGTGAATTTCTCTATGCTGACACCACCTCCAAAAATAACAATAATTGTACATATATATTTAAAAATTTTTGCTTAGGTGAACTAAAATTGGCACAAGAATATGCAAATATTTTTTACTTTTTAACCCGACTTCAAAAAAGGAGGATGGTTCTCAATTCGTCGTATTTTTTTTTATTTTTTTTATTTTTTTATTTATTTTTTTATTTTTTATTTTTTTTTTTTATGTGTGTCACCTCAGAACTCCGACATTTATGAACCGATTTTGAATTTTTGGTCCCATTGGTCCCATTGGCACCAAATCGCATTCTGATGAGGGGATCCCCGGAAAATCGAGGAAAATTCTCATTTTGTCATATGTGATAACCGATTTCTGCGAAATTTTTTTTTTTTTTTTGAAGGGGTATACTCATTCATAATGGGAAAATAAGAAATTTTTTTTAAAAACCGACTTCAAAAAATTTTTTTACAAAAAAAAAACCGACCCCAAAAAAAAAAATTTTTACAAAAAAAAAACAAAATGCATGTAAATAAAATTGAAAATCTGTTATAAAAAAATGCTCTTAAAATTAAAAAAAAAAAAAAAAAACGGGTAAAAAAAAATGTGATAAAAAAATTCACTAAAAATTAGTAAGCCGTTTAGTAGGTCTACCCATATTTAGACAAATAAAACTAGTTATAGAACTTCAAAGTCACTAAAAAGCGAGAAATAATCCATATTTTGACAAAATGGAAACCCGACTTCAAAAATAAAATATTCTATAACAAAAAATGCACTAAAAAGTAAAAAAATAATTGCATATTCTTGTGCCAATTTTAGTTCACCTAAGCAAAAATTTTTTAATATATATGTACTATTATTGTTATTTTTGGAGGCGGTGTCCAAAAATTATGTGAATTTCTCTATGCTGACACCGCCTCCAAAAATAACAATAATTGTACATATATATTTAAAAATTTTTGCTTAGGTGAACTAAAATTGGCACAAGAATATGCAATTATTTTTTTACTTTTTAGTGCATCTTTTGTTATAGAATACTTGATTTTTAAAGTCGGGTTTCTATTTTGTCAAAATTGGTTTTATTTAGCATTTCTCATTGTAAATAAATTACGACGTATAAAATAAAGATTATTAAAATAATCAAAGATAACTCTAGCTTTTTTGAAATTACTTTTCAAATTTCTAGTACATTTATTTGTGTTTTATAAATACTTATTTCGACTATAATGTAGTCATCATCAGTATGAATTAGCTAATGGTAACTATCTCTAGGATATGGATTCAGAGATATGTTGCTTGTTGCTAATTTGGTGCGTGTCTCACAATGATATTAAAAAAGTTCTCTCTTTCATACGAATTGACTGAGGGTATGATCAGACCTGAGGATTATTTGAGTTGACTGACTAACGGATTAGGTGTGTGAAGAGACCCACCTATTTATTGACGGTATCCTTTTGTAACTATGCGGCGTTGTTTTTGTCACTAAAGTGAGGGTATCGAAGCTAACCTCTAAAAATCTAATACCTGAATATCAAGGTTAGCTTGTGCACAACGTGTTCAGGCTTGTATTTATATGAATGTTTATTTTATTTATTTCAACAATTTACATTATTGTTTGAGTGTTTCGCCGTGAATAATCTATTTGACAAGTAAACCAACAATGTCACCACCGACGCCATGAGTGATTTAGTCGTATGAGCATGTCCGAGATAAATCTCTGTGAAAAATATGCAATAAAACATACTCTCACAAAGGCCGTACAAACATGTCTTCATCAGGAATCATTTAAAATTGATGCACCCGGAGCAGTTTAACCGGCTTAGCGCGAGATTAATCTATGAATCTCTTCGAAACAAAACCTGAAAAGGCAGCGACATTGCTCCTTATTAAATATAATGCAAACATTTACTATACAGGTACTAAAACCCTCCAATTGATAGGGCGAGGAAATTTGAGTCTGTGCGCGACAACTGTAGGGTTAACTGAAATAAGAAGGGTACATGATATATAACGGCAAATTTTTTAAAAGTATTTTTTTGCATTCTAATCATTTATTTTCTTTTACTATTTTCACTTTTATGGCCATTTGGTCGATTGAATAAGTTGGATTTTTAATAGATGTCCATTGAAAAACCATTAATCAAAAACGTATAAATTAGAATTTTTTGTGGTTGGCTTTTTATAAATGTTGAACCATTTACTAATACGCCTTAATGTTTTTTTGTTCATTTTGATAAAGTGGATCTCATTGTTTTAAATAAGTGACTCGATAATTTTATTTAATGTCTAAGCTATTTAATATAAAAGTGTTTAGAACGATGGTTGGTTATGCGTCAGCACACCGATTATACAGGATGTCAAGCAAAAACGACTTCGCATCAAATGTGATACCGCGAGAAAATACGAGATGAGAGTAGCTCCACTCTTGTATTGTTCTGACTTGTATAAGTTTTCTATCCTCTTTCGTCTCGCCTCGTTTTTACAATTGAAATTCGCTTCTTCTATATTTTGTCAATAGTCAGGTTTTTGTCAATAGCTTCTCTGGTTTTCCTGAAGGTTCATATATTCGGGGTGAGATGCACCGAATATCTTGAATCGGCTGTAACAGAGAGATTCGCAATTAAAGATGATATGGTTGGATGTTTCCTCCATCTTGTCACACAGTCCTGGAGTCCTATTGTGTGCAGATACTTTGATAGATGATCCGGTCCGGTCCGGTAATGAATCCGGTAACCTTTCGAATTTGTATTTTGTTCAGGTTGAGTGCGTCTAGAGACAGTCTCGTATATTTTCCCAGTGACTACGGTGTTTAACATACATCCACTTGTTGATCACATATTTACATACTATCTTTGGAATTCCTAAAATAGACTCTGGGCCTTTGAAGAATATTCCGATTCCATTCCTCGCTAAGTTATCTGATTCTTCGTTTCCTTCGAAACCACTGTGACCTAGTGTTCATATCAATTTAACATTGTTCCGATTTTCCACCTCCAGTAATTCGTCTAGGTCAGTGGTTCCCAACCTTTTTCAGCTGGCTGCCCAGCTTTCTTTATCGGAATACCTTCACGATCTATCGGTCCATGGTGGAGTAATAAACCTTATTCGTATCGTATCTTATGTATATAAGCCCCAGATGCCAAAAATCAAGAACCAAGAAAACAATCAAAACACAATTCGATATATTTCGGTTTTTCTTATCTTTTCTGATGGTTTATTCGATGGTTTCTGATAGTTTTAGGATACCGGTTAGGAACCGCTGCTGTAGGCTATCCTTGACTACCCCTAAGGTGACATTTGTAGACAAGGCTTAACTCGTGGTGTCAGAAGTTGACACATATTTTTGTTCATGCTGTATAAATACGCACGGTAACATGTGCGAATACACTCATAAATTGATATAATAAATACATAAAGGACAAACATAATTTCATGGAACTATAAAAAAAAAAACTGTAGAAGGAGGAAGAAATCTAATCGTATACATCAGCACAAGTCACTAAAATGCCATGTTTTCCTCTTCACATGATAAAGTTGTAATATAACGTCAGCAGAAAATACCGCAAGATAGATGATACCTACCTAACCAATACCAGAACCGTCTGGTATGTTGGTCGTGTATTGTGTGTCATACACTATTTTTCAATTTAATTACACCAGAATAAGACCTCTTTATTATTGTTATAATTATTTTACCCATTATTAATATAATATTAACATTGAACAGATCACATGTTTTTTGTAAAACATTAACAGGATGTGAGGTTCGATCTTGGTATTTTTACAAAAATGGTGAACTAATAGGGAATATGCATGAAAATTTTTTTTCACTTGAATTGAAGCATGTTTACTTGAAAAATATCAAGGCAAAATTACTTTTTAAATAACTTTAAAAATAAGCGAGATATGAATGATTGAAATTCCCGATTAGACAAAGAGGGTGATAGCCCTCTTGATATGTTATGTGACGTCATATTACACTTTCACCATTTAAAATACACGTAAAACTCCGTTTTTAGTATTTTTGCAAGAAAGAGACAGATAATAATCTTTAAAAGCTTATAGCTTCCTTCATATTTGTCGGATTTTAATTTCGTTTTTAAATATTATTACAGTATTAACAGTATTTTCATATTCTGAAAATAAATGTGAAAAAAAATTTTCATGCATATTCCCTATTGTGTTTTTTTTTGAAAATTTACCGTCCATTCATCGATTATTAGTATGGTTGCCTTACGGTTATGTTATACCAACGGATTTGATTAGTGTTTACATTTAAGTAATATGCCTGACTATTGATAGTTTTTGGAACATCAATACTTCGTATGAAAAATCGTACAAATCATTGTGGGAATCGAGATCACAACTTCTGGCTGTCTGCAACATAAAAATTTATCCATGAAAGAACATCAATCACATTTTTCGTACAAAATAACGTAACGTACATAATATCGAGAGGAGATCAAAAGGGAGCAAGCCACCAACAGAGTCACACTTGGGAAGAACTCTCCAGGGCTCAGGCAGGCCACGAATCTTCTCGGGAATTATAACCGCAAAAGATTCAAAACCTACATTGGCCTAAACAAAAATAGGCTGAGGATTCTGACAAGGTTTTTTACGGAACATTGCCGAATCAGGGGACACTTTAGGAAGCTAGGCATGGAAAATTAGGGCACCTGTAGGTTTTGTGAAGAAATGGAAGAAATTTCTAATCGACTGTGATGCCATTATACACAAAATGATAAAATAATGTCTGGGAGTCTATCATGGAAGAATCCTTTTGGGCTCAGGCAGGCTAAGAATCTTCTCGGGAGAATTATAACCGCAAAAGATTCGAAACCTACATTGGCCTGAGCAAATATAGACTGAGGATTCTGACAAGGTTTATTACGTGACATTGCCGACTCAGGAGACACTTTAGGAAGGTAGGCTTGGGAAATAGACTCATACACAAAATAATAAAATAATGTCTAGGTATCAGATTCGTGCAAGGGAGCTACAATACCTAGACCCAATCCAGACCCGGTACTTCCTGAAGGAAAGAGGTAGACGAGGTACTCTAAGACGAGACTAATCTTCGTTAGGCACCCTGATGGGGCAGCATAATAGATTTTATAGATCGTAGTGCACCAAATTTCCCCCATTATCGTTCATTCATACAGTTTCAGTAACTGTCTGGATGATCCATTAGAAAACATCGGAACACCGGCTTTTACCGACCCCAACTCGTTTAGTTGCCCGTTTATACACAAAATCTTAATTGTCTTGTATATAAAACTTTATATATTTATCATAATTTACCTCACCATCAGATACCCTAAATAAATGTTGTAAATAAACTGACATCTAACATCTTGTCGTACCCTGGTTAACGTGCTGCGAGATACAATATAACCTCACTTTGTTTTACATTAAATCAATACGATGATGATGAAAGGTACAGATCTCCAATGTACATTACTGTCCTGTTTAATATCCTCAAATGTCAGTATATACAACAACAACTTCTCATATTTAACAAAGGATTTTGATTAATAGTTGATTTATGGAGACGAATTCATCATGTTCTCATTATACATATAATATAATATTCCAACACATACACATAGGGCAGGGTAGGGTGGTGCATTGAAAAACAATAATAATGCTATTCGGAAGAGTCTATTTTAGACTAAAGTGAACTGATGAAAATTCGTTACGCAGGAGCTGCATCAACTTAGCGAATTTCTTTAGAATACATAAATCACTCTCTAGCGGTCATAATTTTAGTGTGATTAAAATAAAATATAATATCTGATATGACTTTAGTATTTGCAAAAATTAAATTTATTAATAGCCCAAAAAAAAAACGGTATAACGCTTATAGTTTATAGTTACTATGGAAACGACAATCAAAATTTTTTACAATTAAATATATTTTATATATTCATGTCAAACAAACACAAAATATTCAATATCTCTTTTAATATTAGAATAATCGAAAAATGTATAAGGAGTAAAGTTGTAGAAAATCAAGTTTGCTACAATTCATTACCAGATAATTTTTCTTAAACTCTAATGTGAACAGAGATATTTAGAATTTTAACTTTCAATCATTAATTGTAAATATTTCTGTAAATATTAGTGTAACAGAAAAATGATAAGAAACAAAATTACAGTAAAACTTCGTAGCTACAACTTAACTCCTGATAAATGTTTCGATTTTTCAAATATTAAGGGAGATAGTCAAATTTTGTGTTTTCCCCTCCCTCTAAACCCCCTTTCTCCTCGTCCGATTTTACCCATTAACGAACTTGACCTTTAGAATACCAAAAGCGACTCAAATACCTAATTTCATTCCAATCGGAATAAAACTATGACCGCTAGAGAGTCCACAGATATTTAAAAAAAGTACATATGTATATATATATATATATACAAATTTTAGCGATAGTGATTTTTAACATCTAATAGGTAGGATCGATAGACATTTGAAGAAATTTTTACGAAATTCCAACATTGGTGGAAAAACAATAGCTGCATTTCCTTTGGAAGAAATTCGCTAAAAAACATAGTCGTGGTTTTTTCTCATCAGTTTTCCATGATATCGTCTAAGCATTTTGCAGGTGAAGCGGAGAGCGTGGGTGGGTGGGGGGTTATCAAACGTGTAAAGTTTTGATAAAAAAAAACCGATCAAACATTGTTCTGAAAATTGGTGTAGTTATACATATTGAAAATAAAAATTGAAAGAAAATGTTCCCAGAAGCGTAGGTTGAGGCCCAACCGCTTCCAGAAGCGGTAAAGTGGTTAACTTTGAGTTGAAATTGGACTCATAAAACATAGTTCTGCAAATTTGTTTACTGCAAGTTTACGATACAATTAAACTTTTCCATAAATTTGCAAACGTCAAAAGTGAGGCTAAATGACCAAACTGTTCGATCAGTTTTTTTTAATCCAAACTACACGTCTGACCCCCCACCCGTGCCCTCCGCCCCACCTGAGACTTCTGCAAAATGCGGCTCTTGCTTTGACGATATCATGGGAAATTTATGAGAAAAAATCACGACGATGATTTATCAGCTCGCTTTTATGTAGCCAGCTCTTAGACCATTTGATTGAGATACGGATTCTAATTATTAACAAACAAAAATTACGTTTTGCCGAGTGCGTGCGATTTCGATAAGGAATAATTTTGAAATGTGTTGGTCGGGCATAAAACTGAATCGGGTTTTCGTACAGTTTGGGTCAAAATTACCCTAGAAAATGATTATTATTAAAATCGATAACAATTATTTTCTTCACTTTTTTCGCATTTTTCCCAAGGGGTACCCCTTAAAAAAACTGCAAAAATTGGAGAATATTTTTTTGTGCCCGATTTTGATATAAACTTTGTTTTAAACTAATTTGAACCTAGCGAAAACGATGCTGATTGTTAAAATATGATATGACTGACGGTTTTCAAGATATCAGAACCATAGTGCTCAATTTCAAAACTGTATGAATTGAGAAGGAAAAATTTTGAAATGTTTTGGTCGGGCGTAAAAATTAATCTGATTTTCGTACTGTTAGGGTCAAAATTACCCTAGAAAATGATTATTATTAAAATCGATAACAATAATTTTCTTCATTTTTTTCGCATTTTTTCCAAGGGGTACCCCTTAAAAAAATTGCAAAAATTGGAGAATATTTTTGTGTGCCGGATTTTGATATAAACTTTGTTTTAAACTAATTTGGACCTAGCGAAAACGATTCTGATAGTTAAAATACGATACGACTGACGGTTTTCAAGATATCAGAACCATAGTGCTAAATTTCAAAACTGTATGCATTGAAAAGGAAAAATTTTGAAATGTGTTGGTCAGGCATAAAAATGAATCTGATTTTCGTACAGTTTGGGTCAAAATTACCCTAGAAAATAATAATTATTAAAATCGATAACAATAATTTTCTTCACTTTTTTCGCATTTTTTCCAAGGGGTACCCCTTAAAAAAATTGCAAAAATTGGAAAAAATTTTATGTCCCCGATTTGGATAGTAGCTTCGTTTTAAGCTTATTTGAACCTAGCAAAAACGATGCTGTTGCTTAAAATTCGATACGATTAATGGTTTTCAAGATATCAGATCCATATTGCTAAAATTCCAAACTGTATGAATTGAGAAGCGACAATTTTGAACTTTGTTGGTCTGACGTTAAAATGAGCCTGATTTTCGTACTTTTTGACAATAATCATTTTCGTTAGAAAATGATTATTATTAAAATATTAAAATTTTCTTCACTTTTTTCTAATTTTTTCCAATGACTCTATTTAATATCTATTGTGACATGTTTTGATTTTTGTAATCATTTTCAAACAGTTTTAAAATGATCACCAAAGTTGAAACATGTTACAATAGATATTTAATAAAGCAGATTTGCATATTTTTCAGTCCCAGATTTTTAAATAATGGATTATATTCAGAATTAAATTGTCCACGTTATAATATGCAAGCTCTTATTATAGGCAAGTGTGCGTCACGTCGAATAATATTACAAAAGAGAATAAATAACAATTAATTTCGTTAAAAACAATACATAAAATTTATACCATATATAGGAACCAAAATTCTTGGAATTGATGATAATACACGTTCATACGTAACATTATACCTATATTGACACAATCGGATGAAATCGAAAAAAACAACTGGTGTGAACGACACACAACGTCTATATACAGTCCACGTTGTATTTATTAGTGAATTTTCGAAGAAGGTTTTTATCCATTTCCAACGATTTCGCAAAAATTTCTACAAATGTGCATCGATCCTCTGGCTATGGTCATTTCCGATGATTTTTTCCACGTCACAATACTATACCCATGTCAAACTCCAGTACGGTTACCAAGACGCAAGTGTATGAAAGGAAAAGCTTATACTATATAGTCAAATGTAGGGTACAGATGAGGAACATTGTGCAGCAACATTGAACTCCGCCTACAAAATATTTTCTGTACAGACGTGCAACCAAAATTACGGAACATAAAATTATTATTTTATTATTTTATGACGCTAGTCAAAAAAATTCAATCATTTCTCATCTTGTCTCTATCTATCTCATTTAATGTGTATAGTTTATTTATATGTATGAATCTCTAGTAAAACTAGTGTTGGGATAATATCTACACAACTAATACAGTATATAATGTAAATTGTAGTGTAAATTGTAATAAAATATTAGGAAAGCATAAAACTTTAGATAATATGATCAATTTGCACAGGAATATTTAACTCCTCCTACAAAATATCAAATAATTTTGATTTTTACTGCAACCATTCAAGGGCATGTTTTTTGTTGCTGCAACAGCTATACACATTTGCAACTTAGTATGTTGCTGCACAATGTTGCTGCTCAATGTTCCCTGTCTGTATGCCACTTTAGACGTCATTGAATATTATTAATGTAAAAATTGGACTTAAAAGTAATAATCGAAAAAAATCGAGTCATCAAGCAAATCATAAATGGTGTAACGGTTAGCACTCTGGGTTCGAAATCTAGAGGTCCAAGGTTCCATTCCTAACAGATGAGTTCTTTTTATACCCGGTATATAATATATACCAGGGTATATTAAGTTTAGTTTCGAATTTGTAACGGCTGCCCGCCTATGAACACGATAACTCAAAAACGAAAATAGATATCGAGCTGAAATCTATTCAATTCTATACATGTTTTAGAGGTGAAGAGTAAGGTCAAGTTCGTGAATGAACAAAATCAGACCATGTTTGGGCAAAATAGGCAAAACTGACTAGCGTTGAAACCGTAAGAAATAGAACAAAAATTTAAAGATAAAAAATCTTCCTTTTTTAAAAACAAACAACTTTTGTTTGAAACTTTTTTTTATAAATTCAGTACATACCGGGTATTTAAGCAATAAACTCAGTTAATTGTTATTTTCACTTGTTTCATATTAATATTAATTAATAAATTACAAAAGTCAACAGCGATTTTTCAGAAAGAACACGGATATTCTCTTTCAATTATATATTCTAAATTATAGTCTGTATATAGAGGTAAAAATCAATATATTGTAATTAATACGCATATTGTTACTTCGTCGATAGCCAATAAAGTGTAGGCGAAATCCTTTAAATCCTTTAAATATTTCAAATGTTAAAGAGTTTTATTGTTTAAACGTTTTTATGTGCTACATCAAAAGGTAGTACATTCGTAAACACACTTTTCTGCAGAATGTAGTACAATTTTGAGGCGATGTTAAGAATAATCGCCCCCTTGAGCAGGGCCGTGCCTGGGTATATGGCCGCCTGCGTGCCAGTCTGTATGGCCGCCCCCAGGATAACATTAAAAAAAACTACTTTAATTTTTAATGTTTATTATTTTACACAGGGCATCAAACCGGGAAAAAAATCAGTTTTTGGTTAACCGAAATCGAGAACGAAAAAAAATATTGGTTTTGTTCCCAAAACCGGTTTCTGAAAAGAAAAACCGGCTAAAAACCGGTTTTATGAGATTTATATGTTTGGATGAAATTTAAGAAAAAAAAATGCACAAAATAAACATTTTTTTATTTAAAATTTAAACAAAAATAATAACATGAAAAAAATTATGGTATTGGTTTTATAATCACAGACAAAATTATCAAACATAAAGAACAAGGAATAACCCTTAAATCTATACTAACATATTAGGATAACAAAGCTCAGTGGCCAATGGCAGATCTGGGCTGACTTGCAACTTGGGAGGTATACAAAATAGAATTAATTTACTTACTTTAATAATAACATGAAAAAAAGTAATTATGGTATTGGTATTATAATCACAGACAAAATTATCAAACATAAAGAACATAGGAATACGATAATTTAAAATCCTAGGTGTCGCTCAGTGACAATTTAAAATTATTTGATTTTAAAAAATCAAATCTTACGTATTATTTATTGATATTGAAAATAGTAAAGGTTTTTGGTTAATTAACCGGTTTCATAAAATTATTTCGGTTAGGTTACCGGCTAATTAGGGAAATCTTTCAATCTTTCAATTATCGCGATTGAAAGTGAAATTGCTGAATCTTCACGAAGCAATTATTAAATAAAGTACATATTAAAAGTTAATCCTACGGGATTTTTTACTGACAAAATCGTCAATTGCTTCGTGAATATTTAAAGATTCAGCAATTTCACTTTCAATCGCGATAATTGAAAGATTGCTCAAAATTTGCTCAAAATTTCCCGGGCCCAAAAAGTGAAAGTCTACCCAAATTTTACATTTTTTGTGTATTACCTTTTTCAGTCTTTGTCGAGTAAATAAACTTTTTATTAAATTTAACCACACGAACACACAACTAAAAGTTTTCAGGAATTAAGCAATTTATTTTTATTCGTTAAATTAAAGACTTTAATAATATCGGATCACACACAGGACACAAATAACGATTTATCCTCGCTAGTCTATAGACTAATACGACTAATAAGACGAATAAGACCGCTTACGCGACGCCGGTCAATTGAAAAAACTATTTCGGCTCGTCGCTCGTGCAATGTTCGAAAAAATTCGGATTCGCTGCATGACTAGGTATATAAATACTACAACGACCTAATCAGTTTTTATACATTTCTTATTTCTGAGAAACTCTTTTTAGATAGATTAGATTAGAGAAACTGTTTTTACTTCGTATCTTAATGAAAACAAACCGATTGTATTTTTGCCCAGTAAACAACTTGTAACGATTTGGCCGCCTCTTAATTTCGGCCGCCTGCGTGCGGTGCACGTAATGAACGCCCGTCAGGCACGGCCCTGCCCTTGAGAATTGCTAAATTTGAAATTTTTTGCTCATCTAATAAAAGTGATATTCACTATCAAAGTTGGAACGTTTGATAGAAAGTGACACATTTTTAATCATAAATTAAAAACTTTTCTGTTGATTTTTTTCAAAAACAACTTATTGATACATAAATTTATGACGAATTTTTTCGACCCAAGAAAACGGGTTTTGCCCTATTTGTTGAAAATATTAGCATTAATAAAATATGGAATTTTTAGCTATTCTCGGCAAGTGGTTTATGTATGTATACAATGTCTCAATATTCGGTTGAGTGTCTACGTAAATTATGGAACACATCACTACTGATCTCACAGACATTTTACATATACATGAGAATATTTTTTTAGACTGGACTGTCACGAACATACCACCTTAAGCGGACAAAAATTTATATGAATATGAGTATAAACTACATTTATGATTAAATATGTATTGGACGTAAAAAACATATTAAGACGTAAAAAACGTATTAGACTTGAAGAAGTCGACATGTATTAGACGTAAGTAACACGATGCTTACATCCAGCCATATTATCTTTGACTGCGAACTTCTAGGTTACAGCAGATACCGGATATTCGGTGCATCTCTACCCGAATATATGAACCTTCAGGAACCTGGCTATTTCCCACTTATGGGAGAAGCGAATCTCGTCGGAATGAAGTAGAAAGGGGAGCACAATGGACCGACCAAAAAGTCGAAGTGCTATACTTTTTAGACCCGAAGATGTATCTATCTATCTATCTAACATGATGCTTATAGAGTCAACCATACCTGAAAGTACATATAAAATGTCGAATTCAGTTCTTGCGGACTTCAGTTCTTGAAGACTTCGAAATAAAGAAAAAACGAGGGGTTAAATTTAATGTTTTTAATACTTTTTGGAAAAGGTTTCTAATACGGAAAAGCCTCAAATAAGAATTTTTTCGGTAATCAATCGCACTACAATATTTTAGTTTTGCTTTAACGGTAGTTGAGTTTTCCTTCATCGAAAATACTAATAGGGAATATGCATGAAAATTTTTTTTCACTTGAATTGAAGCATGTTTACTTGACAAATATCAAGGTAAAATTACTTTTTAAATAACTTTAAAAATAAGCGAGATATGAATGATTGAAATTCCCGATTAGACAAAGAGGATGATAGCCCTCTTGATATGTTATGTGACGTCATATTACACTTTCACCATTTAAAATACACTCCGTTTTTAGTATTTTTGCAAGAAAGAGACAGATAATAATCTTTAAAAGCTTATAGTTTCCTTGATATTTGTCGGATTTTAATTTCGTTTTTAAATATTATTACAGTATTAACAGTATTTTCATATTCTGAAAATAAATGTGAAAAAGAATTTTCATGCATATTCCCTATTTAGGCTTATTTTTTTGATTCTCGAAGGTAGTTGTAGTAGATCAGAATTTCGCACATAAAAATCTTAAAGTTAAGCAAATCAAAGGTTAAAATGTCATGCAGAAAATTGCAAAATATTTATATTCGTGGTTTGTGGTTTCCGATATCAATTTCCGGCAGGAAATAGAGTGCATCCAAATAAAATACTTCTGTATAATACAAAACCACAGTATGAAAATTTTATAAATAGGATATATGCGGTATGCAAATAAACAAACACACAGATAAGGAGAACCTTTTATTTTTGCATTGATGCAAAATTAAGGGGTAATGCCAGTACTTTACAGACTAAATATATTTTACACAAAACATAAAACTATAAGGGTCGCTTCACACTATAGTGCCGATCACAGTTCGTTCTCGGTCTGTTAATAGTAAGCGGTAACATACGCTTCAGTGGGTAATAGCTGACTGGATCGGGAACAGAGAGTATTCACACTATCATTCACATGCCGTTAGAAGTTCGATCTCACTCAAAAATATTTTTATTCTTCGTGACTGGAGTATGATTGGACCGAGACTTTGACTGATAGTATGAATGCAAAAATCGCACACATTGTTTCTTAACTTGATAATATTTTACCAGACCAAAATCGGACCGAGAACGAACCGTGATCGGCACTATAGTATGGATCGACCCTAAATGTCTTTACCTCGAAATCACATTTTTTTAAGAAACAACCAGACACATAGCTTCAACAGAGTTTAATCGTTTCACTTGGATTCTTATACAACTAAATTACCCGGAAAAGTAGGTAAAGATTTAACGGCATGTTGTATACTTGTTTTTTATAAACAATTTTGTCGTCCAAAACTAAATTTTCATTTGAACGTGAGCCATTTTTACAAAATGCACCATTTTTTTATTTTCTAGACAAACTAAACAGATGGTTTATCCGACAAGCTGAACACTATTCTCAAGAAAAGGTTTTGCTAAGCTTAAACAAATACTGGCAAATAGATTATGCGAACCACGCATGGGTCGCACTTAGAAATTTAACACTCCAAGAGACAAATCCAATCTACGGCTGGTTTTTTAGTAATAACCGACCAAAGTTTCCGTTTTTATGTAATATTTGAGTGGCATAACCCCTTAATTATTTTCAAACCCTATTTTTATATTCGATTTTCACTATAAAAGAGTAACAATATCTGGGTAAATCATCAGTACTTCTCGTGATTTCCACCAAAGAAATCATTGTTGTGACATAAATCTAGCTCCAGAAAAGCATGTAAGTTTACCAAAAAAAAAATTTTTAAGACTTGTAATAAAATAAATTTTTTGTTTATAGTTCTCAAAATGAATAGACAAGAGGCAGAAAATTTAAAATTGTTTTTCGATCGACCGACTGAACCGCTATTCGTGCCGAAAGGTGATCGAAAAGCAACATTTAAAATTCCCGATAATTATTTATCAAATCGATATCAACCACTTGGAACGAGTTTGCAAAATCGATTTGGTGGAGAGGCTGCCGAACAAATTAATGTCAATAAAATTAAATTACCCGACACCCGTGCATTTGAAGCACTGGAACGACGTGAGCCGTTCTCATTATTCATACCATTCCATCGCAATTTAGCGGCACAACTAATCAATCTGATGATGGGTATGAAAAGTGTTGCAGATTTAACATCTTTATGTTGTTATATTCGTGATCGAATTAATCCATTCCTGTTTAACTACGCTTTGAGCGTTGCTATGTTACATCGTCCTGATACACAAGGTACTGATATACCAAATTTTGCGGAAACGTTTCCAGAAAAGTTTATTGATAGTCGAATATTTGGTAAAGCACGTGAAGAGGCTAACATAGTTCCAGATGGATCAAGGGTAAGTAAATTTTCTACAAATTATTTTATGGGATATACATCGAAGAGTTTTTTCAGATACCAATTGAACTTCCTCGCGATTATACGGCAAGTAATTTGGAACCAGAAAATCGTATAGCATATTTTCGAGAAGATTTGGGTGTTAATTTACATCATTGGCATTGGCATTTGGTATATCCATTCGAAGGACGTCGTGATATCGTTGCAAAAGACAGGCGTGGTGAACTCTTTTATTACATGCATCAACAAACGATTGCCAGATACAATGCTGAACGTTTATGCAACAAATTAGGTCGCGTTGAGCGTTTAGTCGACTTGAAACAACCAATGAAAGAAGCATATTTCTCAAAATTAGATAGTTTAGTATCAAGCCGAGCATGGCCAACACGAAGTGCTAATATGGTGTGCAAAGATTTAAATCGCCCCGCTAATAGGCTGAAGCAAGACCTAGACGATATGACTCGTTGGGCTGATCGAATTCATGAAGCCATTAATTCGGGATTTGTTCGTATGGTAAGACGTTATAAAAAAATTTTATTTAAAACTAATTTTTAATCAGAATGTTCTTTGTAGCCAGATGGCTCACAACAAGTACTTAGTGCCCCTAATGGATTTGACGAAGGTATTGATTTGCTTGGTAACTTAGTTGAAGCCAGCAGTTTGTCACCAAATATCCCATACTATGGTGATTTACACAATTTGGGTCACATATTCATTGGATACGTTCATGATCCCGATCATAGATATTTAGAAAGTTTTGCGCCAATGGGTGATAATGCAATTAATATGCGTGATCCAATATTTTATCGTTGGCATGCATACATTGATGATATTTTCCATAAATATAAATCCACAATTCCAAGATACACAGTACAACAATTGGAATATCAACCAGTTCGAATTTCTGGTGTGAATATTGATGTAACTGGTGGACCAAGTAACACACTGCAAACATTCTGGCAACAGAGTGATCTAGATTTGTCACGTGGTATGGATTTCACTCCACGGGGTCCTGTTCGAGTTAGGTTTACTCATCTTCAACATTCTAATTTCACTTATCGGTAAGATTTACAAACATTGTTCAATATTAAGATTAATTAATTAAATTAATTTCCATTAAGCATTCAAGCAAACAATTCCTCTGGAGGCCCAATTCGTGGAACTTGTCGTATATTTTTGGCTCCAAATAATGATGAACGTGGTGTTCCAATTCCATTCACCGAACATCGTAAATTTTTCATTGAAATGGATCGATTTATTGTTCCGTGTAAGTTTTAATACGTCATTCAAAAAAATCAAATTTTGCTAATCATTTTGACTTACACAGTGAACCCGGGAACCAATGAAATTGTTCGTGAATCAACTATGTCATCAGTTACAATACCATTTGAACGTACGTTCCGTAACTTGGACTTAAATCGTCCACCAGGTGGTGATCAATTGGAACAATTTAATTATTGTGGTTGCGGATGGCCCCAGCATATGTTAATACCAAAGGGTACACCAGAAGGTTATCCATGCACTTTATTCGTTATGATTTCAAATATTGCTGACGATCTGGTTGAACAAGATCTATCCGGACCATGTTCAGATTCGTCCAGTTATTGTGGAATCAAAGATCGATTATATCCGGATCGTCGTTCAATGGGATATCCGTTTGATCGTGAACCACGCAATGGTGTCAACACATTACGTGAATTCCTTACACCGAATATGGCAACACAGAATGTCAGCATTCGATTCACGGATCGTACTGTGGTTCGTGGATCTCGTTAATTTGCCTGCAATTTTTGATTGGGATAACAATGACGACTTGCGAATTTTACTTTTTAGTATTATTGTATTATCCATAAATTTCTAAATAAAAAACCATTTATTTTTCCTTCAAATAAACTTTCATTTTGAACGTCCCAGGTAAATATTTCTGAATCTTAAAAACCAAAATTGTAATCATAAGATTAATTAAGATTAGTTCAAATTTTAGATTTAAACATGTGAAAATAACAACTAACTGAGTTAATTGCTTAAACACCCGGTACATTCTGAATTTATGTAAAAAAGTTTACAACAAAAGTTGTTTATTTTTAAAAAATGTACATTTTTTGTCTTTAAATTTTTGTTCTATTTCTCACGATTTAAAAGATAATTAGTTTTGCCCATTTTGCCCAAACATGGTCTGATTTTGCCAATTCAAACTTGACTCGAACTAGAACTTACTTTTTAGCTCTAAAATACACATACAAAATTTCAGCTCGCTATCTCTTTTCGTTTTTGAGGTATCGTGTCCACAGACTTGCGTAAATAAAACACCTATTCCAAAAATTTCTGCCTGCGATCAAAATTTTCAAGCGTTACAATGTCGGGACTAAACTTAATATACCCTTGTATATTTACACACCCGGGTATAAAACTCAAGAGCGTCGTGTAGTTTGTCAAATTAAAGGTTCTTGAGCCATGAATTCAATAGTATATATGATGTATTTTTTCTTTATTTGTTTAAATATTTATCGGACGCTTAAAAATTTCTGCCCTCATCACCAAAAGGATTGTTCAAAAAATCTGAAAAAAATATTAACATTGAAAAATAGTTGTAGATTAATGAAAAATACCAAGATTTGTAGAAAACATCAGTATATAGTGGGTTGCCTAATATCTAGAGCACGGTAGAGCGCCAGGCCGAATTTAAGAGGGTTTGGCCTTGTGTGCTTAGAGCCAATATCCACCTCTTGTATCAAAAAAGTTACAAAAATATTGAAAAACTAAATATTCAAAATTAATCACGTGAACACTAACTGTGAAAGTACAAAGGTATGCACTTGAAGAATATTTATTTTTTAATAGTATACCGTATAATGAAACTTTGTGATTAGTATTCTACGTTATAATATTTGAATTGTATTTATTTAAATTTTCCACGTATCGAATTTTAAAAGTATGAGAAGAAAATAATGATCAGTTGATACATTTTCCAATGAAAATATTTACATAAATGAATATTCAACATTGAACTTGTTTGATATAAAAATTATCCAGTTATTTAATAAAATTTCCAGTATTTTATTTTACGAAATACCTATTCAACATACTATGGACCACAAAAGTTGATGTCAGTTTTAAAAATTGTATAATTGACTTGTGCCTTATTGATTCGGTTTTCGAAAAAATGCTTCGGATATATTCATCGGTTCCAAGAGTAAATTACGACTAGCTAATTTATACTGATGATGACTACTTTGTAGTCGAAATACGTATTTATAATACAAAAATTGATCTAGGTATTGGGGCGAATTTGAAATTTTATTTCAAAAACTTATTTCTTATTAATTATGATTTGATAATGTAATAGAAATATAGTAACAACTGTTATTCGGAATTTCGAAAACCGAATAAATAAAGCACAAATCAACTATAAAATTTAAAAAAAAATGACATCAACTTTTGTGGCCAAGTGTACATAATGCCTACCTTCATACAAACATAGATATTCAGAGATTGGTATTGTGATAGTGAGTTATTATATATTATATACAATATAAAAGTAAACAATTTATATTATACTACATCGATTGATAATATCACAGGCACATCTTGTCACTGGTATGATTGATGATTACTTAATTCTATCATCATTAAATGATACTAAATGTAACAGCAGTGATTGCTCTGGTTTTTTTAACCTCTATTTATTATTGTTTTAGCCGACACTCGGTGTTAAAATGACTTAAAGAAATCCGTTTTTATGGGAGGTACCTAGAAAAAGAACAATAAATTCACCATTTTCTATTATTTATCTGCAAATAAGAGTAGTAAAGGAAGTAAGTCAAGAGATGTTAGTAGATATGTTCGAGTACCGTAATATTATATAGATATGTCTGAGTATTTTAAACATTGTCTCATTTCTGATCTCCAAAGAACTAATGAACAGAATGTAATGAGATGAATTCCGAGTACTTTAAACGATATTGTGCTTCTTCAACCGAATATACCATGTAAAGGTCTCAACATCGAGCATCTCTTAAGGCCATTACACAATGAAGAAAATAAGTTATAAGAGATAAGAAATAGCACAGAGATCAAAACACAATGTGCGATTGGCTACAATATTTAACCAATCACAGCGGTTGAATGCCAGCTGCTGGTGTGTGCACAAATGTCAAAAACATAACCTAATTATTAGCGCAATCCATTTATGCATTGACCCGTTAATGTTTAAAAAAATTTATTTTACAGATATATTATTAATAATTTAATTTTACAGATTATTGGCAACTTGAGATCAGGTGTTCTCTGTGGCATTGGCATATCGGGTAGGAGAATCGACTACGCATAACATTGCGAGCCAATCCTGTGATTGGCTGACCGCGATGGAAATTCCGTTGCTATTTCTTATTTGTTATTCCTTATTTTTGAATTGTGAATTGATCAACGGTTCTGCCATCTGCTGGATTCGGCTATTCCTTGTTCTTTATTTCTTATTCCTTATATCCTATTCCTTACTTCTTATCTCTTATACCTTATTTTTTTCATTGTGTAATGGCCTTTAGTGATATTTTATTTGTAGACGACTTCTAATCGTTTAATGAGCAAAGTCGTCGTTTTATTATAATAGCATTCATTACCATCACAATTATAGCGTGTGGTTTTTGATATATGGAGCACACTGTACACAGTTTTGTTGCCAGGGATAAAAACTAGAGGTAGGTAATAATAATAATAATAATCATTTTTTAGATGAATAAAATACCATGAAAATGTCAATAAAAATATAATAGATTATTAAAAATGATAAAAAGAAAAGGAAAGAAAAGCAAAGCAAAAAAAAAACACGTTGTCACTTCAATAAGACGTTAACAACATGTTCAATATATAGATAAATGTTATAAAATCTTATTTATTTTTTAATGGATTTTTATTGTAATTTACACTAAAAAAAAAAACAGTTCTGCACATCCCAAGAGTTCATTGAAAGTTGATTATTTTATGTAAAATACAGTATGTACAATTAGTTTGCAAAAGTTGATGTCATTTTCTAAACTTTTATAGTTGATTTGTGTCTTATTCATTCGGTTTTCGGAAAAAAATTATCGAATAAATGTTGTTACTATATTTCTAATGAACAACTCTTATACGAATCATTTTTTCAAAAACAGAATCAATAAGGCACATATCAATTAAAAAATTTTTTTTATATGATATGAACTTACGACGCCATATTGTACTACACATTGTAACATATGAGTAAAGTTTGTACTTATAACTGTATAGAGATTTACATCTTAGAATAAATCACTGGGTAATAACAGTTACTGTCCTTGTATATAATTACAATAAAGATTTTAAAGGTTTTAGCTAGTTTTCAACGAAAATGTAAAAACTACTTGAAATATTCATCAAACCTACCTAGTAGATAACGAAAATTATAATCACTAATATATATATATATATATATATATATATATATATATATATATATATATATATATATATATATATATATATATATGGGCCCTCAGCTTTTGAGTTCCTGGCTACTCGTTTCCAATTACAAGTTCTCTTTGGTCTTTCTCGACTAACTTCATTCAATTGGTCCTGGACCTCCGTCTCCTTCTCTTTCCAATATTTCAATTGGCCAATACCTGCCTTGTCGCTCTTTCTAACGGAAATTTAAATACATGATCGAACCATCTCAATCATGATTCAATTCAACAATTCGTAAATTTTATTGTTTGTTCTTCTCTCCCAGAAGTTTGTCCTCCTCTCCGTCCTGCGTCCAAATATTTTTCCCTTTACTTTCCGTTCTCATATATTAAAGGCATCTCTTTCTTTTTGATACAGTTTCCTTAACTAACTACACTACATCACCACTGTTGGGCGTTTTATCGATTTGTAAACCCTGAGCTTTGTGTTTGTGGACATGTTTTTTCTCAGTGTTCCAACGCTTCTTGATCCTTTAGCAAGACTTTCCCAGATTTCTGAAGTTTTGCCACACAAAGTACATATAGAAACACCCATATAGTTATAGCTCTCCATTTTCTCGCAAATTAGCAAACCGTCCTATCGTGCATTGTTACTTTGAACTTGTTACTATGCGTTGCAACACTTGAATTGTTTCTGATCAGGTGTTTATTGATTCTTAAATTTTTGTTCATTAGGTTAGATTAGGTTGTAGCGGCACGAACCTAAGGTTAGGCTGTAGCGGCTGTCCTGGACGGGACACACTTAGACCATAAGTTGCATTGTGATACCTAGAGATGTGAATGGAGGACAAGGAATTTGGTATAGACTAGGAATTGGTAGGTTGGGTGGCTGCAGCCGACTCTGATAAGAACTATGCCGATAATAATCTGGAAGTCATGAAGGAAACTTCAGAAAGCTTCACAAACATAGCCGATTACTTCGTTCTTGTCCATACGCCGACAATTTAATCAATTAACCGCCCTTTTTTTTCTTAATAATTAACAAACTGCCGATATCGCGATTCGAACCCATCACGTCCCAGTCCCAAGTAGAGCGCCTTAACAAGCGCGGCTACTTGGCCAGTTTTGTTCATTAATCTTTAATAAAATGTATCCGAAATTCCTATATCGTTACAAAAACATTAGCTATAGCATCGAAAAGATTTACAATTGGTCATAAATTTTAAAATTCCAATTTGAAAAACAAATTAACATAATCACTTTGTTTTTGTTTTATTTGTATGTTATGTAATTGATTGCTTATAATTTTGTTTTTTTTATTGCTTTTCTATTTTATGTTTTGTATACACAATAATTTGAACATACTACATAAACTATATACACTCCCGTTCATAAAAATTGAACCATTTAAAACATTCTAATTGTTACTATATGTAAAATAATACATATATGTAGTAATATATACGGATAGAATGTGACTTACTGGTTCAATTTTTATAAACGGGAGTGTACTAGGTATACATATGCATTGATTGACAACAAATTTACTGAATGTGATTAATTTTGTTATTGATTTTATAAATTAAAATGCTTGTTCATGTATTTTTTTTAAGTTTCATATAATAGAACTTCAATGGATGTTTCAAAAACATGTTGTCGAACTTTTTTTTTTATATGTGACGAGCAATTCGATTTTGTTTATTTAAAAACAAATTTAAAACTGTGCTGGTTACCCAAACATTACCATGTTATGAGCGATATCAGCTAGTCCACCAAATCTATGCAAATGATATCGTTTATCGTTTATCGTTTATGAGGTAAAATTTTTTCCATAGATTAGAGTATGCTACCGCGAAAATCGAATTAGTACTGTTGTTATTGTTTTCGTCAAAATGATTTTAAAAAATCATAATTTTTTTTAGTTTTTGTCTTTTTTGCGAATTTTTTAAGAAAATGTTGTAATTAATATACATTCAGGATGTGTCCGGAT
The DNA here is from genome assembly GCA_963920215.1 of Nineta flava. Lineage (NCBI taxonomy): Eukaryota > Metazoa > Arthropoda > Insecta > Neuroptera > Chrysopidae > Nineta > Nineta flava. Next base: position 13,475,175 of record OY986042.1, read on the forward strand.
TTTTATCCGGAAAAATAAATTTTCGATAGATCTGAGAAAAATTCATATGAACTCAGGAGAAAAGTTTATATGAACTTGGATGTCTCCGACATACGCCAATAGAAACCAGCAATTATAAAATTTTTGATAACGCAACGGAAATGAAAAAAATATTGCCAATAGAAGTGCCAATAGAAGTTAATTTTACAAAATATTAAGAAAGATAATCTATATGTAGAGTTCTTCTTCTCCATTCCCTTTGAGTCCCCCTTCCATTTGATCGAATCTATCCAGTCACGAACTGATCGAGTCACGAACCTTAATAATTAAAGATAATTAAAATCTATTGTCAAAAGAGAAGTGATGACAAATTTCACTAACTCTGATTCTAATGTAAATAATGGATTTAATTCCACTCTTTCAAGCTCATTGGTTTTAGATACAATGTATAATTTTTCAATTGTAGTTTTTCATTACTAAATCATTTTATTAAACTTTTGTGTATTAATCGTAGTGTTGACCTTATTTAATATAATTTTAATAAATTATTTAAAGAGAAGTATAACTTTTTACGTCCGTACATAAGTACCTATACACGCTTTTTTCCCCATAATCTTGATGGTTTTTCCACAATTACATCTCAAACATATATAACTACTTCATTATAAAAACATATGTGTGTATATAGCGCAGTTTCCTTCACGAGCTCTAGATGAATATCGGCATAGTGCCTATCATAGTCGGCTGCAGCCGCATATCCTACGAATTCCTAGTCCATACACAAAAAATCCTTCCACTCACATTCTCACATCCATAGGCATCACAATGGACCTTATGGTCGATGTGTAGGCAGTCTAGGGCGTCCTCTACAATCTATCTATCTACGGGTGTTAAAGTAAAATAAACAGCGTTGATAATTAACTTGTAAAGGTAGATGTTTGTTATATTAAATAATTATTATTTAAATAAATAATAAATATATATAAAAGATATAATTGATCTTTATTAATTTGTTTTATGAAATGTTATTATTTTTATATGTAAATTACCAAGGTTGTTAACATTCACAGCAACCGTGATAATAGAGGGAAGTTATAGTTGGGAAATGCAACCAATAAAAAAATGAAGAACAAAATTATAATAATAATTTAATGATGAAGCGACACCGCTACATACTATATAACCCAGTATATACAGGGTTTGGAATTCACTCAGTTAGTTGTTATATTTGTTTGTTTTTTTAACAGTGTTACAATTATATCTGATATAAATTTCTTTAGACATAAACTATTTAAACAAAATTAAGTTTTTGATGTATTGATTGCTTTTCTTTACGAATTGAAGTTGAAAAATGTGTTTTGGTAAATGAGAATGTCTAAATATATAAATTAAATGGATGTGTAATTAAATTTAACGGCATTTGAAAAACTTTTTTTTTTCCACTAATACGACGGATTTTTTTTACTTTATTTATGTGTATATAAACATGGTGTTTCAAAATTTAATTGACAGGCCATAATTCTTTGTCTTTATATATCAAGATGAAAAAAAAAACCATGATAGTATATAGAGTTTGGGAAGATTAACGAAAAGGTTCGATTTTAATTTTTTTTTTTTAATAATAAAAATGAACTCTTGTTTTCGAAGGTCAGCACGTTTTTCTTCAATCGGAAAAGTTGTTTTTGACCTCTATATACAGGCTATAAAGTCGTATGTAAATACTGTCCGAAATCGTTGTAATATTCTTAAAAGATTATTTCGTAAGACTTGTGTTTTGATTTGGTATTTTTTGTGAATTTGGACAGATACACAATTTGGTTGGACAGCAAATTAGCAACGAGTATCTTCGACTCAATATCTCGGAGATACGATTAACTAATTCATACTGAAGAAGACTACTTTGTAGGCGAAATAAATATTTATAAAATAGTAATGATTGATCTAGAAAATGGGACTATTTGGCATTGATGGCTATTCTTAGCCATCAGTAAGTTCTATTTACCATTGCGGTAACATCTCTACCGGAAGTGGAACTACTTGTATTGAGTGCGAAGGACGCGTGCGGTTCGATTAATAACCATTCTGTTTTGTCATATTTATCACGATATACCTCAAGATAATTAAAGAGAGCTCTTGAATTTTGAAATTAAGTACAGAGAATTTTCCCAATTTCGACCACAAAGTATGAATAAACTATTGTCTAGGAAAATGTGCTACTCGAGAGACGAAAGACACGAGGCGCGAGACGAGAATAAGTCTGCGAGAGGCAACACGAACATGAACTGTTAAAACGAGACGAGATGAGACTGTAGCGGTGTCGCTTCATCATTAAATTATTATTATAATTTTGTTCTTCATTTTTTATCTGTTGTATTTCAACTATAACTTCCCTCTATTATCACGGTTGCTGTGAATGTTAACTACCTTGGTAATAGAAAAATGGATGTTAACAACCTTGGCAAGACCATAGAAAACTAATACAAGTCAATGCAATACAAGAGACATTCTATTCTTGTATCGTCTCGTCTTGCGGCATCAGTACACATAAAATTACGTGTACTAATATAGTAGTCGCTACTAATATAATAACGACTAGCTAATTCATACTGATGATGATTTGTTTGCAGTCGAAGTAATACAAAACACACCAGTCCAAACCGAGCGGTCTAAGACGTTATGTCTGCGCAGTATACCTATTTGGAAACTGGGAGCTTATGGGTTCGAATCCCGGTAGTTTGTCAATTATTAAGAAGAAAAAAAAGGGACGGTAAATTGAGTAGATCGTCGGCGTATAGACAAGGACGAAGTAACTGGCTATGCTTGAGAAGGTTTTCTGCAGTTTCCTTCACGAACTCCAGATGAATATCGGCATAGTTCCTATCATAGTCGGCTGCAGCTGCATATCCTACCAATTCCTAGTCTATATACAAAAATTCCTTCCTCTCCACTCACATCATCACATCTTTAGGCATCACAATGGACCTTATGTGGACCTTATAATGGACCTCTACAATATATCTATCTATCTAATATAAAACACAAATAACTGTTCTAGGACTGGGCACATTTTTGAAATTCAATTTTCCCCTCGTTTAAAGAACTTTAAGTTCGTGGAAATGTTGATACTCTCGGTACACAGCATATGAAAACATGCACACGAATGCGATTGGAAAAAGTTTAATGTAATTATATTTATAGTAATTAAATAAGTGTTTCAATAGAAAACAGTCGTGTGTTGTCGTGTCGTTTAGTTTGTACATGCATACGTATGCGGGCGGGATGGTTGGAGACGATATATATTGTAATGAATGTAAAAAGTTTTATATGTTTGCTTGCTTGCTTGCGTCCCAACTGACAAAAGTTTAACCATATTTTTATTCGAACAGTTTTTCGCCAAAAAATAAATGAAAAAGAAATATAATTTTTATTTTGTCAGTAAAGTGAAGATTTACAATTGTTGTACGACGAGCTTTTATTTAATATTGTTTATGATAACAAAAAGACCATGTAGATATACTCGGTAGGCATGTGATATTACATCAGATATCCTTACTTATGGTTTCCAATCCCTGCACTAAGGATAATAATGATTTTCTTAGGAAGTTAGGTATAGCTGTATGCTTATAGTTTTCCATCGCTTGACCAATCCCACTAATCATACGGGTTATGTAAACATATATCGTCAAATAATTGTATTTTTAAACCCAGTATACGTAAATATTAAGTTTAGTCCCGACTTGGTAACTAGGTATTCATAAACTTACCTAATTCGGCCATTTCCGCATGTCCGTCTGTCTGTCTGTGAACACGATAAATCAAGAACGAAAAGAGATAACGAGCTGAAATTTTTTGTGTGTGTTCTAGAGCAAAATAATGATGTCAAGTTAATGGGCAAAATCGGACCATGTTTGGGCACAATGGGCAAAACTGTCTATCTTTAAAACCGTAAGAGATAAAACAAAACTTTAAAAACAAAAAATCTTCTTCTCTTTAAAATAAACAAGTTTTATTTGAAATATTTTTGCATATACTCAGTATATACTGGGTATTAAAACAACTGTCTGTCTGTGAACACGATAAATCAAGAACGAAAAGAGATAACGAGCTGAAATTTTTTGTGTGTGTTCTAGAGCAAAATAATGATGTCAAGTTAATGGGCAAAATCGGACCATGTTTGGGCACAATGGGCAAAACTGTCTATCTTTAAAACCGTAAGAGATAAAACAAAACTTTAAAAACAAAAAATCTTCTTCTCTTTAAAATAAACAACTTTTGTTTGAAATATTTTTCCATATACTCAGTATATACTGGGTATTAAAACAATTAACTCAGTTAGTTGTTGCATTACTTGTTTAATAGTTATACTGTTAATAGGATCTAATAAAGATTATTATTATTATGATTATGATACTCCAAACGAATAGGATATATTTGATCTATTTAAGGATCTCTTCAAAATCTTAATACATTCATAAGTCCACAATAAAGATAATTATTTTTTGTCGTAAATTAAAATTAAAATTCAATTTAAGCCCGTCATGCCGGGCCTACAAAAAAGATATTTAAGAAACAAACCTAAGATTTCGGGTAATTAAGCTACCGTCGACAGAAATAAAATTTACCCGAAATTTTACTTGTTTTCTTAAATATATTTGTTAGGCCCGCCATGCCGAAATTTTATTAGATCAATCTCTTGATTAATATTTCTATTTTCTATTGCGTAGTATTTTTTTATTCCAATCTTTCACTCTCATTTTATTCCAAGTGAAAATTATCAAAATGTGTTAAAACTCGAATGCATTAAAACTCGAACTTTAAAACTAAATAATTAATTCAAGACCCCCGTAACCCCCTGTAACTTTTATAATTGATTTATATGCACTTATACTACATGTAAAAAAAACAAGCCTTAATCTGTTTGAAGCTCCAGTGTTCGTGCATCCTTAATTAATATATTTACCTACTATGAAACATGCATTCATACATGTTCGGCTATTATCGAATCGTTATACATTGGAAGCGTCATGATCGGAAGCGTCATTTTTGAACACTAACCTGAAACAAAATCAAAACATAATATATTAGATTTATAGGGCAAGAGCAAAGAAAGGTGATAAAAAAACTTCTAAACAAATATTATATGTCAGACAAAAAACATAAGAAAATCGAAAAGCCAAGAACTTAAAATGTTCAGCAAGTTACCTATTTTGCTTAGACAGCAAACAAATTTTTCATCAATTTTAACTTATTTTCCTTTTGATATTTTAATAACGCTTCTATTCCAATTTTGTGGCATATTTTCTAATTCTGTTATGAGTTAGTCTACACGGAGTATGGGCAAATAAAGTAAATAAGGGAAAATAAGGTTAAAACTACATTGGGAGCTTTAGCCGGATTGTATTTGAACTTGTGGCATTTATTCACTTAAATAAATGACATTTGTATATGCGAGATGTTATAATACTTAACTACTATGTTATATATTAGATTATCAAATGATAATAGGGAATATGCATGCAAATTTTTGTTCACATTTATTTTCAGAATATGAACATACCGTTAATACTGTAATAATATTTAAAAACGAAATTAAAATCCGACAAATATCAAGGAAGCTATAAGCTTTTAAAGATTATTATCTGTCTCTTTCTTGCAAAACGGAGTTTTACGTGTATTTTAAAAGGTGATAGCGTATTATGACGTCACATGTCATGTCAAGAGGGCTATCACCTTCTTTGTCTAATCGGGAATTTCAATCATTCATATCTCGCTTATTTTTAAAGTTATTTAAAAAGTAATTTTACCTTGATATTTGTCAAGTAAACATGCTTCAATTCAAGTGAAAAAAAATTTTCATGCATATTCCCTATTAATAAGAACTCTAGGTAATTAAATTTCAAATTCGCCCCAATACCTAGATCAGTTTTTGTGTTATAAATACGTATTTCGGCTACAAAGTAGTAATCATCAGTACTCTTTGACAATTAGAAATAGATAGAAAATAGAGATCAATAGACAAAACTAAAAATAAAATTAACATAATAAAATAAAATATAATAAATTTTATTAAAATTACTCTAGTGAAAATTCCTTTCATTCGATTTACTATTGTCAACATCACCCTTATTAAAATGACTCTTATATAGTCTAAGGATATGTTATTCATTGCTAATTTCATGACAGTTTTACCGAATTTCACCAGGTGTGAAACTGTCACCAAATTAGCAACGAATAACATATCCTGAGACAATATAAGAGTAATTTTAATAAAAGTGATGATAACATCACGTAGCTCTAATTGCTAAAGATCAAATTACGATTAGCTAATTTATACTGATGGTGGCTACTTTGTAGTCGAAATACGTATTTATTATACAAAAACTGATCTAGGTATTAGGGCGAATTTGAAATTTTACTATGTTATAATTCGTAAACACTTGGCCACAAAAGTTGATGTCATTTTTTTAAATATTTTACTTGATTTGTGCCTTATTCATTCGATTTTCGAAATAAATTTTCGAATAAAAGTTGTAACTATATATAAAATCAACTTTTATCCAAAGCATTTTTTCGAAACCCGAATAAATAAGACACAAATCAATAAAAATTTTTTGAAATGATAGCTTGACTTTTGATGCTGCCTGTACATACACACAAACATAAGATAGGCGAATGAAAATTACTTTACCATTATTGTTATTTCATGTTACTGATTTAATATTTAACAAATCTCAATTATATTATCTAGGTATTATTATTATCATTATATATAAGAGTTGAGATAGAGAGTGATTTACCAAGTTGTATAATAAGATAAAAGCTAAGAAGATCATTGTAGTAAATTTTAAATGATTTAACCATGTGACAGACGTTGTTGATTCCAGGGAAGTTTTAAATAAAATAAATTGTATCAGATCAGCTTCTTTACTTATATCATTACTGACTCCATTATCAAATGAATGTTGTTATTTGTTTAAGGAATTTGTTTAAGGATGTACGAGCACTGTATATAGTCCATTTATAAAATTCTTCAAAATCTTATATATAGTACATTCATAAAAGTCCACAATAAAGTTTATTATGAGGGACCGTCAAACCGGGCCAAAAAAAAAGATAAGAAAAAAAAACTGAGATACCGTCCACAGAAATAAAGTTTACCCGAAATCTCAGTTGTTTTCTTAAATATCTTTTTTTAGGCCCGTCATACCGGAAATTTATTGAATCAATCTCTTTATTAATATTTCTATTTTATTCCAAAACAAAAATATGTTCACCGTTCAAAGTTCTATTTTTTGGCACTTGAAAAAAAAAATCGTGAAGAGAGTGAATGAATAAAATTTAGGACGTATTCACTTTCTTGTACTCATGCGCCAATATTTCCTAGACTAATAATTCCATTAAGCTTGGATTCATTCAAATAGAAACATAACAAGGTAATTGCAAGCAATTTGTTTTTTTTTTTCAATTATATTTACATTTTATGTTTGAAAAAAAAAAAGTTTAAAATACAAATTATAATTCACCCGTAATCAAATTAAACAATCATAATTAAAAACGTTGTTGTTGAACTAACTGCTCGAAACAACTTTGTACATAATATAAATGAATTATATATAGACTGTGTTGGAAAGCTTTTCCAATAAAGAATCAATGTTAAATATTATTTATTACTGGCAGGCCGTCTGGTTACTGTACGGAGTCTATTAGTACACATATAATGAGTGCACACTCTTAAATGAGTCAGTACACACAATACACACAGTCAATGAGTCAGTACACACTCTTAAATGACAAACAAACTGCCATATGCATATGAAATGACTCTCATTGCATGTGTACTGACTGACTCCGCACAGTAACCACACGGCCTGCCAGTCATAAATAATATTTAACATTGATTCTGTATTGGAAAAGCATTCCAACACAGTCTGTATATAAATTAATTGTTTACCTTGTTGCTACTCCACTAAATTCATTGAATAAACAATATAATATTCATTTATTTATTTATTTATTAACTATGTATAATTAATTATAAACAATTATTTTTTCAACCCACACATATTTTTAAAAAAAATCAATTATATTCCAAATAATCGGATGAGGAGAACAACTATCACGCAATCTGTATAAATTCGTGGTTTGTATATAGAAAATTCCGTTTGAAAAAAGAGATTTTACAGCATTGCAGTTATAGATACAAATGTATCTATATATAGAGGTTATGTAACAGGTTCATATCGGATGCCAATTCCACATATCTTTAAGGTAGTTTGGTGTTCGCAATCCAGAATGAATATGTTATATATTTTACAATTGATTAAACACAAATAATTAAGTAAAAAATAAATTTTTAAATTACTACCACGTTTTTTAAACGGACTAAAAAGTATAAAATAGTTTTAATTTTAAAACAAAAAACGTGGGGTGCATGCAATGATACTAGTAACAAGTGTAGTCTATGAATGCTTCGAGGAACTGAACCACCTGAACCACCTGGCACTGAATAACACAGTCAGGCGGATTTGGGTTCCGGGCCACTCTGGCGTTAAAGAGAACGAAGCAGGGGACTCGTTGGCACGAGAGGGATCGTCACAAACGCCCCTTTCACCAGAGCCTGTCAATCCCACAGCAAGATGCTCCGTAATTTGCCGAATCAAGAGTGGTTACAAGCCCATCTTGATCCTGGACTTTGCGCAGGGTGTGCGACAGGCCACGCTGTGTTTAACTACAGCTAGGCCATTCAACTGTGCTCGGTTGAAACTTAATAGAATACAGTTGAGAAAGGTGGTGGGCTTCTTGGTAGAACACTGTCGTTTGAACTACCACCTTCATAACTTGAGGATCTCTGAATATCCCACTTGTAGAGCCTGTATGGAGTACCATGGAAACTCCATACATGTTATTTTCACCTGCAGAAACCTGCAGGGTATCAGGTAGAAAATGTTTGGGTCCGAAAGTAATCCCGGCGGAGAAGTTGTGGGCCTTATGTGCGGCGTCTGGCCTCAACAGGATCCTATAGCTTCATATGCTTACAATAACCCCTCTTATTCGGAGACGTATTGCCTTCGGGTGACAGGTTGTTCTCAAGGAGGGCACAGAGGACACCTTGGTCTAGATGCTAGGGACCCATTTACGGTACCCCTCTTTCTAATTATTATTATTAAGGAGTGTAGAGAGTATCTGTCGTTGATAAAACAGTTTAGGCTACGGAGAGAGCCAGAGAAATAGGCGTACATACATACATAGACACATATGTTCACTCGGAAAACATTACCCTCTTTCTGGGACAGTCGGTTAAAGTGATGGTGAATAGTGTAAAAATCGGGAAACGAAGAAAATTGTTTAACTTTATTCAGATATGAAGTTGTCACCATAGATTCTACCATTTTAGTTAAAGCTATTACGACAAAAGCAGTATCAATGTCCATGTTTCACAAATGTTTCACAACGTCATTGATTTTTGGCTTGGACGCGTAACATTACTGCAAACATGTATTCGCATAGACATGACACCATGTTGATTAAATGTTGGCAGCAATATTTTGTTTCCCGGTGTTGTTACCTGGATATTGAAGACCGAGATTTAGTGTATAGTATACTTATTACCACAAGGCTATATCGCATTCACAAGTATAACAAAATTTTATGAAATATCAATTCCACATCAATTACATTGTTGTTGAATTCATTGATTATAATTAATTAATTAACAATATAAACGATATTGATGTTGACCACCACCCTTTAAAAAGGTATTTGTGGGTAGATACAGATACACCATACATAATAATATTTGATTAGTTATCAAATATACGCATGATTTACATTTTACCATACATACATCTATACAATAATTAATGAGTTAATAATCCAATCAAATAAGGATTCAATCTCGGAATACGAGTTAAATGGTAATATTGCATGGACCTATTTATTACCATTTTAAATACTAGCTCAAAAGTCTCATATAATCATGAGTGTACCTTAAATACTGATATGAAAAAATTAACTGGTCAACCAGGAATCGAACTTGGAGCCTCTGCTCCAGGTTCCACCTAGTCCAGCGTGCTAATCGCTACACCAAAGACGATTTTGACGTAAGAACCAGCCTTTTCATATCATTCTTATTTTTGACAGTATTACTTCTGTCGAAATTATTATTCATATATGTACAGTGTGTTTTTTAAACTACACCCAATCTGGAAACACTGTATGTATATCTATCGCTGTCTATATGCATTGTACTATGATATGTTTTGCTTTGTTACACATTAAAACCGGAGGCGGGTGAGTATGCCGTTAAAGAATACAACCAAATACTTACAAAGCATCCAACACTATAATACAAAGTATTATGCTAATAACTGTCTTAGATCAGTTTCTGGTGGGGAGACGTATACAGCTGAGTGCTGTTCAAGTGTAACAAAGAACGTTATATTATGGCCTACTGTGCATAGACAGTGGTAGATGCACTGCACAATGTTGCTATTGGGTCTATGTTAATTTACATAGTGTATATTTATTTGTCCAATACCATTAAGGTTACGTAAGACAATGTGTCTTTAGATATTCAAGGGAAAACGTTGCTAAAGTCGGGTTTTTACAAATATCTCGATTCCTATGTGTCAAGCATAAAATTTTCTATAATTTATTCGCCCGATCACTTTTTCGGTTTACCAACCGTTTTTGAGATATCGTGCGGAGAATGGGAATTTATTGAATACTGAAAAAATCTGATGAGAAGTGCCATTTCTTCTATACCACTAGACAATAGCCTGTGCATAGAGGTTGGTTACCGTTCACACCATATATTATACCTCGTATGTTACATTTAAAGTAAATCCAATCAATTATAATCAACGATGTTCTTTAATTGTATTATTCAATTAACTTTATTCTGACAATGAATCAGTCATACGATATGTTGAATGGAATGCAACGTTTGTATTTAACGTTCGGAATTCAACGAACGTTGTCCTAAAATTGAAACTATTTTACAATAAAGTTTGAATGCTTACGAAAATATGTTTGGTTTGATAATATTGGATTAGGGATAAACGAGAATATTGTATCCAAAAGGAATGGTTACCTCAACTATTATATAGTTGACCTGATTCAATAGTATGATAATATAGTCCAGTTCGAATTAATCAAAAAAATCGATTTTGCTAAAATTTAACATTTATTTGCTTGCATGCTTAACACTATTTTCTTCAGCTACCGATTATAACCGTCCCATGGGAAAAGAGGTTAAAAAATAGAAAGTAATAACTATATTTTCAGTACCAGAGCAGGTTTATCAATATTTACATTTAATATACAAAGTTTACGAGCTCATCAAAATGATAAAGGGGATCGTAATTCGAATATTCTTCTTTTATCAGAAGCATGGAGTAATAATGATGAAGATATTCGTGTGCCAAATGTCAACTGTATAGTAAAATTTTTTTTGTCTAGCTTGCGGCGTTCTAGTTCTTTTATGCATTCTACAAAAAATATTAATTATCAAAAATCTTACGCTAATCATACCTTTCCTTTAAAAAAAATTTTAGAGATCCTATATTAAAGTTACTCATGACGTCATATCCCAAGATGGCGGCTTAAATCAGGCTATATTTCAACAATTTGATATACCTATACACACAAATTTTTAGTAGTAAAAATGCCTTTGAAATTTTTAAGTTTGGATGAAATTGTTTCATTCGTGGACATTATGTTACCGTAATTTCATGGCAGAGTAGGCCTTTCTAGATCTTTTTTACCGAACCCTAAAGGACAAGGAATTTTTATGTAGACTAGTAATTGTGTGACTGCAACTGACTTTGATAGGACCTATACCGATATTAATCTGGAGTTTGTGGAACGAAATTTCAGAATATCATCATAGCCGGGTACTTTCAAACTTGTTCATATGCCGACAATTTAGTCAATTAACCGTCCCATTTTTGTTCAATTATTTAAATTGACAAACTGCCAGTGTTGGGAATCGAACACGAAACCTCTCAGTTCTGAATCAAGCGCCTGAACAAGTGCACCACACGGCCTCGAAAAATAGAAGCTGAATTTCGATTGGACCTAGACTAATATGTGTGTAATGATGATAGTTATTCCATTAATAGATACTTATAATATCTCTATATCAAATACATAAAATTAAATTGGTTTGGTTTATCTTCTAATAATAATGAAATTTAAATTTTATCACAAACATGAAAATGTGTGCACAATGAATATGTTATTAAAACAATCAATTATAAAGTTGTATTAGATTTGGAGAATAGTATACTATACACTATACTATTAACTAAAGAATAACCTTTTTCTATAGATATATATGGTGTTCTGAAATTCATTCAGGAAAACTATACCACGGTATAGAGCTGCAAAAAACAAACAAAAAAGTATTATAATTTTTTTCGATTTAACATTAATAAATTCAACCATTTTGTGGGTGTCGCTACACTTATTATTATTATTACACTTATATATCGCCCCACCTCCTTACACTATGCACTCTGTGTTTGGTGGAGTAGGGCGGCCATAGTTAATCATGCTAGAGTAGCGACAATGAGAGTTCTCAATAAGTGTAGCGACACCCGCAAAAATTCAAAAATGCATATGTGATTTGTTGAATTTATTATTCATGTTTAATTAATTATATTTCAAAAACTAAACGTCAAATCGCAAACTTTATTAAAATTTTTTGTGTGTTGTTTGCAGCTTTACACCGGGATATAGTTTTCCTGAATGAATTTCAGCCACCCTGTATATATATGGCTATAGAAAAGGTTATTCTTTAGTTAATTTGCAATAAATTTTATCCTATTTTACCGTAATTGAGTGATTTTCAGGTTGTTAACTTCTTAAACAATTTTCTTACGTTCTACCAACAAAGACAGTTAATAATAAATAATATGTAATCCGAGAAAATAATTCCTGGATAATAAGTTTTTTGAATAGCTTATGAGTACGTGACTATTATAAACATACATAGCCTCGAATTACACTAGGTGGAATTAAAAGCCCAAGACGTAAATTTTAAAACGTATTATACACCTGGCATTAATATTACAGAAAAATTGCCATCCCTTTAAAAGTTCCCTAAAATGGTCCCATATGTTACCAATTATACATATGGTATATACTATATTCCAATGAGATTTTTGATTACCATGAAAACGTCCAATGAAAATGATATTTGAACAATGCACAAATTCGTATATGATTCGTAAACATAATCCTGATTAAACAACAGTTGTAATCCTTCCTGAATAAACAACATAATTATTTGCTAAATTAAGACATCCGTTGTACAATTGTGGCTACAAAAGTTGTGTTGTTTTTACCTTATTGATTCGGTTTTCAAAAAAAATGTTTCAGATAAAAGTTGTTCATTAGAAATATAGTAACAACTTTTATTCTATTATTTATTTCGAAAACTGAATGATTGAGGCAGCCTTTTGCAGCCTTTAATACTTAAAGTTCTACAAAATCCAATATACAGTAGAACCCCTCATATCCGACCTCGGAATAACCTCCTCCTCGGGATAACCGACCTAAGGGTGACGGCGTGACATTAGACTTGAATGTCTAGACTTAAATGGTGACTCATCTGCTCTACGTTTTGTTTTCCTATCACAAGCTCCAGTTTCGTTCTGATTGTTGGTGCGGAATATGCTTTGATGACATACAAGTTAGTTAATAGGCCTATAAAACTTTTTCAAGTTACATATAATAATGGCGTCTCAAAAACGTAAGCGTTTTTGTATTTCTCTTCAACAAAAACTGGATGCGCTACAACGTTTGAACCATGGTGTGTCATTTGCTAAATTAGCTATTGAGCTGGGAGTTGGAGTGGCCACAGTAAAAGACTGGAAAAAAACCCGTAAAGACCTGGAATCGTAATCAATGACAGTTGAAACAGAAGATGCGTTGAAAAATTGAAAAATGCTAAAAAAAACTTAAACTGGAACTCGTTCATGATGCGTTATGGGTTCGGTTCTGCCAGGAAAGACGTAAGAGAACACCGTTATCAGGCCCATATGAAAAGTTGGGAGGTGAGTTAGAAAAATTTACCCATACATAACTTTTTCAAATAAGGTACATACTTTTTTATTAATTACCTATTAATTAGTTATTAACCTACAGTATTAATGTAACTATTTTTATATAAATAAAACTAATTTTTCTACCTGTGAAAAGACGTTTTCTTGCTCCTCACAATATTCGATGTGCCGACGTCCCGTTAGGGTCGGATATAAGGGATTCTACTGTAGTGCATTCATAAAACTTTATAAAAATCCACAATGAACGCCAACATGGATATAGTTGATTTTTCAAATAGTTTTCTGACCCGTAAATAAATAATTGTTTCCATAATTCTAAATTCATAAATAATTTATTGTAGCAGTGAAGTGTAACTTGATGTGGCGCAAGACTTCTTTTAATTATTCCAATCAATAATCAACGTCACATACATATAAATATGTATAAGCATATTTAATATGCATATAGTACAGGATGTTTAGAAATACAGATTAGTGAAATTTTTTTAAATTTAAATTATTTAATAAAAAAAGTATTTGAAATTTTCTTAAAATCACTTAATAGAAAAAGGAACACAGTTCCTTCTTTAGGCATAAAAATGAAATGATTTCATTGTAATTTCTGAAGAAGGACCTGTGTTGAAATACAGATTAGTGAAATTTTTTTAAATTTAAATTATTTAATAAAAAAAGTATTTGAAATTTTCTTAAAATCACTTAATAGAAAAAGGAACACAGTTCCTTCTTTAGGCATAAAAATGAAATGATTTCATTGTAATTTCTGAAGAAGGACCTGTGTTGAAATACAGATTAGTGAAATTTTTTTAAATTTAAATTATTTAATAAAAAATATATTTGAAATTTTCGTAAAATCACATTATTTTGACTAGATTCGGATTTTTATTTCTGAAGAAGGAACTGTGCTCCGAACCTAGTCAAGAAAAAGTGATTTTACGAAAATTCACTGCCAAATATTTTATGGCACTGTGCCGAATATTTTTTATAAACATATAAATCACCTCGACATATTTATATAAATATACTTTGAATATACACCAATAATAACAAGTTATCGGTAAATCGTATCCAATTTATGTCGTCTACTATTTAGTTATTTACATTTCAATATTATTGACCCAATTTCCAACTATTAGATCTGCTTATACAAGTTTACTACCCTGTTCGAATTAGACTAATTTTTTATATACGTCAATAGAGTTGTGCTAACATCTAAATTATGCATTATGGTTATTCAGAAAATTCATAGACTGTAGGATTCTGAATAATCTGGTCCGTAGCAACGAAGTATTCATAAATGTATTTTCTATTGATATTGTAGGAATATAACTTGTTACAATGCTGTAAGGTCAACCGGGCTTTGGACATGTAGCGGTGTTGCTTCATCATTAAATTATTATTATAATTTTGTTCTTCATTTTTTCTTTGTTGCATTTCAACTATAACTTCCCTCTATTATCACGGTTGTTGTGAATGTTAACAACCTTGGTAATTTACATATAAAAATAATAACATTTCATAAATCAAATTAATAAAGATCAGTTATATCTTTTATACCAGCCAAGTAGCCGAGTGGTTTAAGGAGTCATGTCTGCGCAGTACTTGGAAACTGGGAGGTTATGGGTTCGAATCCCGACATCGGCAGTTTGTCAATTATAAAAATTAAAAAAAAAAGGGGCGGTTGATTGACTAAACTGTCGGCGTATGGACAAGAACGAAGTAACCGGCTATGATTGAGAAGATTTTCTGCAGTTTCCTTCACGAACTCCAGATGAATATCGGTATAGTTCCTATCATAGTCGGCTGCAGTCGCATACACTACCAATTTCTAGTCTATACACAACCACTCACATCCTCACATCCTTAGGTATCACAATGCACCTTATGGGTCCAGGGCAGCCTCTACAATCTATCTACCTAAACACCCGTCGACACGAGTGGAGTGACTTCTGCTCGCCGACACTTTGTCACCGGCATGTTGGCGATACCAACATGTCGACGAGTTTGAAGCATTCTTAGTAAATTTACATGAGATTACGCGTTCACCGACATCGTTGTCATTGTCATACCGGTGTCGTGTCGGCCAGTGTGAAACGTCTATTATTTAAAATTTTATTCATCTGGCATTAATATTACAGGAAAATTGCCATCCCTTTAAAAGTTCCCTAAAATGGTACATATGTTACCAATTATACATATGGTATATACTATATTCCAATGAGATTTTTGATTACCATGAAAACGTCCAATGAAAATGATATTTGAACAATGCACAAATTCGTATATGATTCGTAAACATAATCCTGATTAAACAACAGTTGTAATCCTTCCTGAATAAACAACATAATTATTTGCTAAATTAAGACATCCGTTGTACAATTGTGGCTACAAAAGTTGTGTTGTTTTTACCTTATTGATTCGGTTTTCAAAAAAAATGTTTCAGATAAAAGTTGTTCATTAGAAATATAGTAACAACTTTTATTCTATTATTTATTTCGAAAACTGAATGATTGAGGCAGCCTTTTGCAGCCTTTAATACTTAGAGTTCTACAAAATCCAATATACAGTAGAACCCCTCATATCCGATCTCGGAATAACCTCCTCCTCGGGATAACCGACCTAAGGGTGACGGCGTGACATTAGACTTGAATGCCTAGACTTAAATGGTGACTCATCTGCTCTACGTTTTGTTTTCCCATCACAAGCTCCAGTTTCGTTCTGATTGTTGGTGCGGAATATGCTTTGATAACATACAAGTTAATTAATAGGCCTATAAAACTTTTTCAAGTTACATATAATAATGGCGTCTCAAAAACGTAAGCGTTTTTGTATTTCAAACGTAAGCGTTTTTTGAACCATGGTGTGTCATTTGCTAAATTAGCTATTGAGCTGAGAGTTGGAGTGGCCACAGTAAAAGACTGGAAAAAAACCCGTAAAGACCTGGAATCGTAATCAATGACAGTTGAAACAGAAGATGCGTTGAAAAATTGAAAAATGCTAAAAAAAACTTAAACTGGAACTCGTTCATGATGCGTTATGGGTTCGGTTCTGCCAGGAAAGACGTAAGAGAACACCGTTATCAGGCCCATATGAAAAGTTGGGAGGTGAGTTAGAAAAATTTACCCATACATAACTTTTTCAAATAAGGTACATACTTTTTTATTAATTACCTATTAATTAGTTATTAACCTACAGTATTAATGTAACTATTTTTATATAAATAAAACTAATTTTTCTACCTGTGAAAAGACGTTTTCTTGCTCCTCACAATATTCGATGTGCCGACGTCCCGTTAGGGTCGGATATAAGGGATTCTACTGTAGTGCATTCATAAAACTTTATAAAAATCCACAATGAACTCCAACATGGATATAGTTGATTTTTCAAATAGTTTTCTGTCCCGTAAATAAATAATTGTTTCCATAATTCTAAATTCATAAATAATTTATTGTAGCAGTGAAGTGTAACTTGATGTGGCGCAAGACTTCTTTTAATTATTCCAATCAATAATCAACGTCACATACATATAAATATGTATAAGCATATTTACTATGCATATAGTACAGGATGTTTAGAAATATAGATTAGTGAAATTTTTTTAAATTTAAATTATTTAATAAAAAAAGTATTTGAAATTTTCGTAAAATCACTTAATAGAACAAGGAGCACAGTTCCATCTTCAGGCATAAAAATGAAATGATTTCATTTTTATTTCTGAAGAAGGAACTGTGTTGAAATACAGATTAGTAAAATTTTTGTAAATTTAAATTATTTAATAAAAAATATATTTAAAATTTTCGTAAAATCACATTATTTTGACTAGTTTCGGATTTTTATTTCTGAAGAAGGAACTGTGTTCCGAACCTAGTGAAGATAAAGTGATTTTACGAAAATTCACTGCCAAATATTTTATGGCACTGTGTCGAATATTTTTTATAAACATATAAATCACCTCGACATATTTATATAAATATACTTTGAATATACACCAATAATAACAAGTTATCGGTAAATCGTATCCAATTTATGTCGTCTACTATTTAGTTATTTACATTTCAATATTATTGACCCAATTTCCAACTATTAGATCTGCTTATACAAGTTTACTACCCTGTTCGAATTAGACTAATTTTTTATATACGTCAATAGAGTTGTGCATACATCTAAATTATGCATTATGGTTATTCAGAAAATTCATAGACTGTAGGATTCTGAATAACCTGGTCCATAGCAACGAAGTATTCAAAAAATGTATTTTCTATTGATATTGTAGGAATATAACTTGGTACAATGCTGTATGGTCAACCGGGCTGTTTGGACATGTAGCGGTGTCGCTTCATCATTAAATTATTATTATAATTTTGTTCTTAATTTTTTCTTTGTTGCATTTCAACTATAACTTCCCTCTATTATCACGGTTGTTGTGAATGTTAACAACCTTGGTAATTTACATATAAAAATAATAACATTTCATAAATCAAATTAATAAAGATCAGTTATATCTTTTATACCAGCCAAGTAGCCGAGTGGTTTAAGGAGTCATGTCTGCGCAGTACTTGGAAACTGGGAGGTTATGGGTTCGAATCCCGACATCGGCAGTTTGTCAATTATAAAAATTAAAAAAAAAAGGGGCGGTTGATTGACTAAACTGTCGGCGTATGGACAAGAACGAAGTAACCGGCTATGATTGAGAAGATTTTCTGCAGTTTCCTTCACGAACTCCAGATGAATATCGGTATAGTTCCTATCATAGTCGGCTGCAGTCGCATACACTACCAATTTCTAGTCTATACACAACCACTCACATCCTCACATCCTTAGGTATCACAATGCACCTTATGGGTCCAGGGCAGCCTCTACAATCTATCTACCTAAACACCCGTCGACACGAGTGGAGTGACTTCTGCTCGCCGACACTTTGTCACCGGCATGTTGGCGATACCAACATGTCGACGAGTTTGAAGCATTCTTAGTAAATTTACATGAGATTACGCGTTCACCGACATCGTTGTCATTGTCATACCGGTGTCGTGTCGGCCAGTGTGAAACGTCTATTCTGGCATTACGATCTTGTTGTCAATTGCGAATTATTGATAATATTTTATGAACACAAAAAAAAAGTGTGAATTAAACCAAATCAAATTTTGTAAATTGAATGATTGACATTTTATGTATTCAATTTTATGAATGAAACACAAATTGAAATAAGCTATGGGTAGCAATTTGTATATTATTAGTTAGCTACATCGAAATATCGCATCGGTACATACCTACCTACATATTACGTGATTTATTTAAAGTTAACATGTTATGATTGAATTTTGAGTTTCCGTAATCGTTCGCTGAATAAATTCGTTTGTTTACTCATTCAAAAGTAGACATGTAGATTTAGTTTATTGCACGTAAAATTCATACTTCTTAAGTGTTATTTATTGTATAAGCTATTTTGTTTAAGTACCTTTATACAGAAAATTTATCGAATACAAAAATAAAAATTTTTTCCAATCAGTAAAATATTATCTTTTGTAAAAATGTTTCAAAAAATAGCTAAAGTTACGATAAAGATAATACATAGTTTTTTTTTTCAAATTGTGTGTTCATACAAATAATTCTCACTTTATACCATCGTGTTTGATACCATAAATAAAACGAAAAAAAACTATACCCAAGAATCATGACAAGAAATATTGTCACGTATACAAAGATATTCCTTAATCTGAGCGAACATGTCATATCAGATTTAATGAAACATGGAGATAGAAAAAGTATATCTATATATATATAGTGTTCTGAAATTCATTCGAAAAAACTATACCACGGTGTAGAGCTTCAAAAAACAAACAAAAAAGTTTAATAAAGTTTTTCGATTTGGCGATATAATGAATTAAAGAGATATAATCAATTAAACATTAATAAATTCAACCAATCACAGAGCGAATAGTGTAAGAAGGCGTGGCTTCAGCACTAGAGCGAGGTGCTATACCTTTTAAAGACTCGAAGGCGGCAAGAGACCCCGTCTCCTTACACTATGCGTTCTGCGATTGGTTGAATTTATCAATGTTTAATTAATTATATCTTAAAAAATAAGCGTCAAATCGAAAAACTTTATTAAACTTTTTTGTTTGTTTTTTGCAGCACTACACCGTGGTTACATTTCTTGAATGGATTTCCTTGAATAATAATCGATCGACACTTGTGAAAGATGTTATATTTCAGCTATTTTATACCTTTGTGTTCACGTTGAATGCAACAAGGTATTTTATTTTGCTTAGTTTTTGGCAAAAAGTAAGAAAAATTAAACAATAATTTCAAGCTTCAACAAGTAAAAAACCACTACTTTTCTGACTATCGTCAACTTCCGTCCTCAACAACTCTTTTTTTTGTGCTTTTTAAATTTGATTTTTTTGATAAATTATTTGCAATAAAAAGCTCTCCCTCACTATTATATATATATTTATATATATATATATATATATATATATATATATATATATAAATTTTTATTTCTACTTTTGAAAGAAAAATGAAAAATCATCATATGTCTTTTTTTCATGTTGAACATAATATTTATTTATTTTCTCACATAAGTTTACAGTGAATAATTCATAAATATGCGAACATTTCATGTTTTGCATTTTAAAAGCATATTCTGTAGTACAAAGATATGGATCAATGTAAGCCTTATTACGATCTGGATGCATTTGTAGAATCACTAAAGTATTGACACATTTCGTAATCCCTTTGATATTGTTGATTTTGTTTTCTATTTGAAATAACAATGGTAGTGTTATTAGTCTCAACCATTTAGGTTTCAATTTGGATCTATTATTACTAAATATTTACATATCGATTAACAGGATACAAACACAAATCACAATGATGTGATTCGGATTGTTAGAAAGTAATTGCTTTAAAATGGAATTTTATCAGAAAAAAGAAGCAAATGACACATCAGAAAATGCTGACAACCCCACAAATCAACCGTACGAGATAGCAGAAAGGTTTCAACACCTTTTGTGTGCAAATTTTTCATAAAACTGAACAGATTATTTTTGCCACAATTTCATCTCTAGCACATGTACTCCAGTCAGTAGCGGATTAAAACCGGGGAGAAAAGTTACCACTTCAATATTTCTCTTAGAGTAATCATTTCCAGACTGCAGACTCATATATAGAATTAATCTCAGTTTTTAACAAAGTCATTTTTCCAACCATACTACTTGACCGAATTATTAAGTTGTGGTACTCAATCGACACAGAATTAAATGTTTTTTATTTGGTTATGCTATGACTTTTTCGCTAGGATACACCATCTAGGAGTGTTAGGTGCAAAATCTAAAAAAGCAAAAAAATTCCCATGTTTTTTGATCGAATTAATAAGTTTTGGTACTCAATCGACACAGAATTCAATGCACCATCTAGGAGTTATAGATGAAAGTCAAAAAAAGCCCAAAAATTCCCCGGTTTCTTGGCTGCCAAAATTTTTCATGTTTGTATCCATATATAGAAGTTAAAAAAAGTACTACACCACCTTCTGCATCATAAAATCCAGTCACATTATCTTTGACTCCGAAACTCTGGTTTACAGCAGATACAAGATATTCGGTTCATCTCACCCCGAATATATGAACCTTCAGGAAATTCTGATCAGCAAGCCCCTGGCTATTGCCAAGATATAAGAGAAGCGAATCTCGTCAGACTGAGGTGGAAGCGCTAGCTCAATAGGCCATAAGGTCGAAGCGTTTCCCACCGAAGCCCTTACCTAGGTGGTTCCGCAACCTGACTACCTACATGCAAAAGAGTTCTTACACGGAGAAGGAAGACATCGTCGAAGACTGTTTAGATCAAACACCAAAGAACGATATTTGTTTGTCTCCTGGCTATTGCCAAGATATGCGAGAAGTGAATCTCATCAGACTGAGATGGAAAGGGGAGCACAAAAGTCCATATGGTCGAAGTGCAGTACTTCTTATACCCCAAGATTTTTGGAGGCGGTGACCAAAAGTTATGTGAATTTCTCTATGCTGACACCGCCTCAAAAATAACAATAATTGCACATATATATTTAAAAATTTGTGCATAGGTGAACTAAAATTTGCGCAAGAATATGCAATTATTTTTTTACTTTTTAGTGCAATTTTTTGTTATAGAATATTTGATTTTTTAATTCGGATTTCCATTTTGTCAAAATAGGTTTTACTTATATCATGCAATAGAATTTACGAAAGTCATACATAAGATTATTTCGAAAATTGTTCAATAACGTATAGAAAATAGAACCGTAATAAAGATTGGCATATTTGATTTTTCTTTCTTTTTTTTTTGGTACTTTTACCTTTAGAAAAATGTCAAATTACATACAATATGTGGACATGATATACTCACACTCTGTGTCAGCAGGTAAGTAGCCTGTATTTAATGTTACAGTTATAGAGTAGAACCATAAATATACTGTAAATAAAAAGAAAACTATCCAGGAGCCGGAGAAAAGCAAGCAAGCAAGCCGTACAGGTAATGAATTATATTGAAATCCGTATGGAACGGATATATAACTTGACACATCTGTGTGTAAATGTTTGTTAGAGAATAAAAACCCACATCAAAAAATCATTCTACTAATATATCTCTATTTTTTTTCGTCTTATATTATTTTTATGTAATGTAATTTTTCATATTTATTTTAAAAAAATTTCTATAATTTTTTTTTCTTTTACAATATGGTTGAGCTGTCCAACATTTTTGTAGTTCTACAATCAACTTCTTTCTATGAAGAAAAATCATTGTGATCTGCCAATACGCAAGGGAAAAGAGTTATCTATACATATAAAATTACATATCCGGATTGACTCACTGTCTGACTCATCATCGCCCAGCCCAAACTATTGGAGCTAGAGACCTAAAATTTGGAAGATTTTCTATTTTTTTGAGATATGAAAATTGTTATTTAGGTTATACACGATAGATAGATAGATTATAAAGGCTGCCCTGGGTGGGCTACACTTCGATCATAAGGTCCATTGGGATGCCTAAGGATGTGAGGATGTGGAGTGGAGTGGAAGCAATTTTTGTGTATAGACTAGGAATGGGTAGGATATGCGGCCGACTATGAAGGAAACTGCAGAAAATCTTCTCAAGCATAGCCGGTTACTTCGTTCTTGTCCGACAGTTTAGTCAATTAACCGCCCCTTTTTTTTCTTCATAATTGACAAACTGCCGATGTCGGGATTCAAACCCGTCGGGTTTCCAATTAGGCATACTGCGCAGACATAGCGGATTAGACCGCTCGGCCACTTGGACTGGTCTACACGATTACAACACTTTATTTAAGAAATTTATTTTGACTATAGTTTGAGAACTATAGATTATCATGTATTTTGAGACTTAAAAAAAAAACGGGATCCAAATACAAACTTTCATCCTCCGATTTTATCCGATATTCTTGTTTCGTCTGGTTGGAATAAATCTGGAGCTACCAAACTTTTGAACTATCCGGTTTATATACGTGTCAGCAAATGTATCTGCACGCGTTCTAAAAGCCACAATTTCAGTCTGATGAGAATGAAATTTGATATGTGGCGTGTGCTATTTGTATTTGAAAGGCAAAGTTGTTAATTGGTACGAGGCAAGGGGGGGGGGGGCTTATTAGGAGGATGAAACATACAATATTGAATATCTCTCTTAATATTAGTAAGTTGGAGACATTTTTAATGAGAAAAATTGTTGTAAATAAACTACTACAATTCAATCCCCCGGCCACATTTTCTGTAACTATAATATTTTACAGAAATATTTGCAATTTAAATGCAATACCCATAATAATGAATATTACAATCATGTATCACCATGGTTACTTGAGTTTCTTTACAACCGTAAATGAATTTTCTGGAAAGGATGACGTAAATCAGTTTAATTTTGATAAACTGTATCAAAATTGCTAAAAATTAGTTTTGTTTACATCTTTCTCTAAGCCTCCCCTCCTATCCCCTTGTCCGATTCTTCTCCTTAACGCACTTGGCCTCTCAAGTACCAAAAGCCATACACATGTATAGTGGTTACAATGTTAGTCAAAAATTTAATCCAGATATTTATGTCCGAAAGAAGCCATGTAGTCGCGCTTGTTAAGGCACTCTATACTTCAAACTGGAAGAATGCGAGTTCAAATCCCGGCGGGGCCAGTTTGTCAATTATAATTAATGCGGCGGAAAATTGACTAAACTGTCGGCGTATGGACAAGAACGGAGTAACCGGCTATGCTTGTGAAGGTTTTCTGCAGTTTCCCTTCACGGCCTCCAGATTAATATCGGCATAGTTCCTATCAAAGTCGGCTGCAGCCGGCCGCTGAACCTACCAATTTCTAGTCTGCACACAAATTCCTTGTCCTCCATCCAGATGATTAAAAATGTATGGTTATAAAATTAATAAAGGGTAAAAAAAAATGATGTGGATGGCCTCTATTATAGACCGCAGAGTCTCAGAAACGGAGGTTAAACCCCATTATTTATTCAACTTATCGGAATTCGATAAGTTGACGCAGATCCAACGTACCGAATTATTTTCTTTTTACATTGATAAGAATTCAAATAATCTTCTAAGATCTTTAAAATGTTTGTTTGTTATTTAAATACATGAACCGTTTTCCGTTAAATGATTGAACATTTATTAGCACACAATATTTACATAACATTTCCGTAATTACTTTAAATATCCTCCGTACACTCTATCTAGAATAAGTAATACTGTTCAATAAACAATGTCGTATCTATTGATGATTGTATGTACAGAAAATTAAACGAAAAAAGAAAAAGAATATCATTATTCCTTTTACTTTGTGTAAAAACATCTGCCCTGTCATTTGCATGTTTCTGTTTTTTCAAACAACTTGTATCAAGATAATATTTTTACAAACATACCGACTACCGATTGTCTAAAAATAAATTCATTATGCAGCAGAAACATAAAATAATATTATTATTTTTTACTGCAAATCAATATATACGTTTATACTTTCATTTCCCTTACCAAATTGCAGTTTTTCGTATTTTTAGTGGTCTGGAAAGTTTCCAAATGATGACGTTGATGTATATTTTTGTTAATTTTTTTTGTTGTTGTTCATACCGTAGGCGTTAAAACATATATTTACTGTACATATCGGTATTATAAGTTGAGTCCCAAGTGTAATGGTTAAACATTGATCGGAGAAACCAAAATTTTGTTATGGATGTCCATAAAATTATTTAATTTGTGTCCTTACGTGTATCACCACATCTCACAGTCATGCCAGTCAACACACTAACTCAAAAAAAGCTTATTTATTGGTACTACTTAATGTTGTAAAAAAAATGCCATCCGATCCTGATGGCCAGTTTTTGAGAAACATCCCTTCGAAGTCGCCAAAAAAACATTTTTTTCGAATTTTTTAAACAAAAATCGAAAAAAAATTGTTTAAATTGGATGGCATTCGAAATTTAAGCTCTAATAAGTGCAAGAAGTTGTGTGACACCACCCGGTTTTGATAAAATTCACCCTGAGTTTCGCTTAATCGGTAAGGAGTTTCAAGAATTATATGCAACGTATGACATTATTTCATAACGATGTTTGGGATGTTTATAGGTGATGTTTTTCACACAATTTAAGCTCTAATAAGTGCAAGGTTATTAGAGCTTAAATTTCGAATGCTATCTGATTTAAACAATTTAAAATTTTTTTTCGATTTTTGTTTAAAAAATTCGAAAAAAAAGGTTTTTTGGCGACATTGAAGGGATATTTTTCAGAAACTGCCCATTAAGGTCGGATGGCATTTTTTACAACATATAGTGGTACCAACAAATAAGCTTACCAATTTTGGGGCGATTGCCTCATAACTTTTTTTTTCTAAATTCACGAGTGCGAAAACGCGTGTTTCTAAATTTGCGCGTGTTTCGGATGGCAAAAAAATGTTATTATATAAATAGGGTATAAACTTCAAAGCAACCGCATTTTCATATGGTTGCCTCGTCAAAAAATTTTATTTTCGGACGCTACGGGGAGATTCAGTATCACTTCAATACCCAGATTACCATCCGGTTGCTTCTCCTTCCAAATTTGACGTGCCATTGCCTTGAATATTACAGGTTATACGGATTTTAATGGCAATATTGCAACTAAATTTTGTTTCATCCGTAATATACAAATATATTGACTAGTTACATATATGGTATAAAACGATCTTGTATAAAACTATAAAAGTTTAAAACGTTTAACTTAAAACGACAGGTGCTTTGAACATCGAAACGACCGAATGTTATTTTACATTATGTATATGTATGTATGTATATATTATATATGTATATATAGACTATGTATGGGTATTTATGCATGCTAAATTAGTAGAGTATACAGCACATATTATGAACCAATGACGACACCACATCCAGGCTATAGAGAAGCTAGTCAGGGGAATAAAGGTAAAAACTATGGTTTCTGAAGACCAACCAATAGGTTCAATCGCTATTGAACATGTACATGTTATTTTTTTTATCGATTGCAAAAGAACGGGCTATGTGTCAAAAAAAGTACATATGTGTATATGTATATATATATAATATATACATATATACATATATATATATATATATACATATATATATATGTATATATATATATATATATATATATATATATATATATATATATATATATATATATATATAAATGCATTTTGTATATATATATTTGTATATATAAAATTTGTATATATATATATATATATATATATATATATATAGAAATTTTAGCGATAGTGATATTTAACATCTAATAGGTAGGATCGATGGACATTTGAAGAAATTTTTACGAAATTCCAACATTGGTGCAAAAACAATAGCTGCATTTCCTTTGGAGGAAATTCGGTAATAAAGTCGATAAGATGCTTATGTATTAATAAAATATTAAGTAGATGATATTTTATGTGTGTGTTTCAAGACGGTCAACAACAAGTATATGTATAATAGACAAAGATAACTATACTCCATTTAGCAATTTATATATGTCCTATCTTTGTCGTATACATTTTTTTGTGCCTGAATGTATAACTGTCTGCATTATGCTATTATAACAACGTATATTGTTGCTATATTTATATATTATATTTGTTTCGTACACAATAGACTATTATTTTGAAATTTCTACAATG
Organism: Nineta flava; assembly: GCA_963920215.1. NCBI lineage: Eukaryota > Metazoa > Arthropoda > Insecta > Neuroptera > Chrysopidae > Nineta > Nineta flava. The sequence goes on from OY986042.1 coordinate 13,502,391, forward strand.
ATGAATGAACCTTTGTATTAAATTGTTTATATATATATATATAGATAAGAGCCAGAATAATTTACAGTTGCCTAAGTAGTTTTCACTTCGATCATACGGTTTGTCTTTAATATCTGAAGGAACAAAATAACACCTGTTTGTTAGCGATTTAAGCACTGAGATGGGATTTATTAATGGCACAACTTCATTCACCTGACTATGAGTGGAGTACATATACAGGTAGGTAGGTATATTCGTTGGTATAGTATGAAAACTAGTAAAGTGCATTTGCCTTTATATAGTATTGAATGGACTACACACAACGGCGTCGGGTGCATTGACTGTGTATATGACTGTGAGGTGTCTGCATTATTACAATAAATTTTTTTTATCAAAAGGAATAAATAATCATGGCTGGATGAACTTTTACAATACAGGATGGTTTTGTTTGTTCTTGATTTCTGTCTCGTAAAATGGATTGGTCTATCGAAATCGTTTTATGTTTATTTATTAATTAAATACTGAATAGATTTGTTAACAAATAAAATAATCATATTTTGTTTCGGTTTTAATTGAACTTTTCGCATAGCTTTGATATGTTTTGCATTCTAAAGGTTTGCGCTTCTGAAATGATGGTTACTTGCTTAAAGTTTAAAAACTAACACAATACTGATGAGGGCGTTAAGATTATCCTCTCGTGTGAAATGGAAGACTTTTCACATGTCGCAACCGAAACTATGTATTTACAGATGCTCTCCAATATAGGAAAAGAGGAAAAGCTCGCATCCAAGCTTGGAATTGAATCTCAAAACATTTTCATCGAAATTTTCGTCATATTACACTATCAACATCACAAGTATTGTTTTTGGAGCTTGATCATAAATTTATATAAGAGGAAAACGTACTGAGGACGTATTTAACGCGGCAAAACAGTAAGGGCACAACCAGATATTATCAAATTGAGTACCCTAAAAACCATTAAAATAAACGTTTTTCATAATCCAAAAGTAGAGTATATGATATTTTACCTGTGGGTAACTGAAAAGTATTGCACTTTGACCTTATGGTCCCTTTTACTGTTGAGGTTCAGTCTGATGAGATTCATTTCTCCCATAAATTTTAATATCTGGTATGTAATATATACCACGGTATATTAACTTAGTTCCGTTTTTGTAACGGTTGAAAATATTGACCACAGAAAAAAAATTTTGGTATAGTTGTTCATAAAATGACCTAATTAGTCCATTTCCACAAATGTGTCTATCTGTCCGTCCGCACGTCAACACGATAACTCAAAAACGTAAAGAGTTAGCGAGCTGAAATTGTGTATGTGTATTCTAAAGCTAAAAAGTAAGGTCAAGTTCGTGAAAGTGCAAAATCATATTATATTTGGGCAAAATGGACAAAACTGTATATCTTTTAAACCGTAAGAGATAGAACAAAAATTCAAAGACAAAAAATATTCTTCTTTCAAAAACAAAAAACTTTTGTAAGAAACTTTTTTTCATAAACTCAGTATATACCAAGTAATTAAGAAATTTACTTAGTTAAATAGCCATGAATTACCTACTGTCCGATCTCGCCTGGCTTCTTTTTCTCCAAAATTAATCCCTACATATATAAAATGTACGGAGTGGATAAAACCTCTATATACATGCATTGAGACTGTGAGACGTTTGTTCCAACGATGTTTATAGCAAGTTTCATTAAATACTGTAATTTGCATAGCAAAATTTCCAAAAGCAAAAAGATTACCTATGTTGAAATACTTTTCGAACAATGGATTTACAGTTAGTTGTAAATAAAATCAACCCTTTGTATTAGCTTTATGAATTATATTATACAAAGCACATACAAGCATACATAGATTCATCCATTTTAAAATATGTCGCCAACGTTAATTCATACTACTAGCTAACTAGCTAACAGTACTAATATATATAACTATAATACTAAACTAAAATATTAAGTGCATTATAATCCAAAAACAAAGTAAATGGAAACAGACAGTTCCAGTTAACTGTTTAGCAACAGCAGTAGTATAATATGTTGTTCTATATAGCAGAGGTGGGCTCAGACAGCTCGTCTGAGCCTTACGGGCTCTCCATAAGCTGGGTGAGAGTAAGTATAGAAGGTATGTTTTGAAGCAAGACGGAACGATGTTTCAATACAGGTTGTCCTACCGATTACTACCCAATAATTTATTCAATCAATTTAGAAATAGTTTTATAAAATTGTTTATTGTTTATTGTTTAAATATTTTTTACAGTATGGAGAGATACACAAAAAACATAATAATAATAATAACAATAATAATAATAATAACAATAATAATAATAATAATAATAATAATAATAATAATAATAATAATAATAATAATAATAATAATAATAATAATAATAATAATAATAATAATAATAATAATAATAATAATAATAATAATAATAATAATAATAATAATAATAATAATAATAATAATAATAATAATAATAATAATAATAATAATAATAATAATAATAATAATAATAATAATAATAATAATAATAATAATAATAATAATAATAATAATAATAATAATAATAATAATAATAATAATAATAATAATAATAATAATAATAATAATAATAATAATAATAATAATAATAATAATAATAATAATAATAATAATAATAATAATAATAATAATAATAATAATAATAATAATAATAATAATAATAATAATAATAATAATAATAATAATAATAATAATAATAATAATAATAATAATAATAATAATAATAATAATAATAATAATAATAATAATAATAATAATAATAATAATAATAATAATAATAATAATAATAATAATAATAATAATAATAATAATAATAATAATAATAATAATAATAATAATAATAATAATAATAATAATAATAATAATAATAATAATAATAATAATAATAATAATAATAATAATAATAATAATAATAATAATAATAATAATAATAATAATAATAATAATAATAATAATAATAATAATAATAATAATAATAATAATAATAATAATAATAATAATAATAATAATAATAATAATAATAATAATAATAATAATAATAATAATAATAATAATAATAATAATAATAATAATAATAATAATAATAATAATAATAATAATAATAATAATAATAATAATAATAATAATAATAATAATAATAATAATAATAATAATAATAATAATAATAATAATAATAATAATAATAATAATAATAATAATAATAATAATAATAATAATAATAATAATAATAATAATAATAATAATAATAATAATAATAATAATAATAATAATAATAATAATAATAATAATAATAATAATAATAATAATAATAATAATAATAATAATAATAATAATAATAATAATAATAATAATAATAATAATAATAATAATAATAATAATAATAATAATAATAATAATAATAATAATAATAATAATAATAATAATAATAATAATAATAATAATAATAATAATAATAATAATAATAATAATAATAATAATAATAATAATAATAATAATAATAATAATAATAATAATAATAATAATAATAATAATAATAATAATAATAATAATAATAATAATAATAATAATAATAATAATAATAATAATAATAATAATAATAATAATAATAATAATAATAATAATAATAATAATAATAATAATAATAATAATAATAATAATAATAATAATAATAATAATAATAATAATAATAATAATAATAATAATAATAATAATAATAATAATAATAATAATAATAATAATAATAATAATAATAATAATAATAATAATAATAATAATAATAATAATAATAATAATAATAATAATAATAATAATAATAATAATAATAATAATAATAATAATAATAATAATAATAATAATAATAATAATAATAATAATAATAATAATAATAATAATAATAATAATAATAATAATAATAATAATAATAATAATAATAATAATAATAATAATAATAATAATAATAATAATAATAATAATAATAATAATAATAATAATAATAATAATAATAATAATAATAATAATAATAATAATAATAATAATAATAATAATAATAATAATAATAATAATAATAATAATAATAATAATAATAATAATAATAATAATAATAATAATAATAATAATAATAATAATAATAATAATAAATAATAATAATAATAATAATAATAATAATAATAATAATAATAATAATAATAATAATAATAATAATAATAATAATAATAATAATAATAATAATAATAATAATAATAATAATAATAATAATAATAATAATAATAATAATAATAATAATAATAATAATAATAATAATAATAATAATAATAATAATAATAATAATAATAATAATAATAATAATAATAATAATAATAATAATAATAATAATAATAATAATAATAATAATAATAATAATAATAATAATAATAATAATAATAATAATAATAATAATAATAATAATAATAATAATAATAATAATAATAATAATAATAATAATAATAATAATAATAATAATAATAATAATAATAATAATAATAATAATAATAATAATAATAATAATAATAATAATAATAATAATAATAATAATAATAATAATAATAATAATAATAATAATAATAATAATAATAATAATAATAATAATAATAATAATAATAATAATAATAATAATAATAATAATAATAATAATAATAATAATAATAATAATAATAATAATAATAATAATAATAATAATAATAATAATAATAATAATAATAATAATAATAATAATAATAATAATAATAATAATAATAATAATAATAATAATAATAATAATAATAATAATAATAATAATAATAATAATAATAATAATAATAATAATAATAATAATAATAATAATAATAATAATAATAATAATAATAATAATAATAATAATAATAATAATAATAATAATAATAATAATAATAATAATAATAATAATAATAATAATAATAATAATAATAATAATAATAATAATAATAATAATAATAATAATAATAATAATAATAATAATAATAATAATAATAATAATAATAATAATAATAATAATAATAATAATAATAATAATAATAATAATAATAATAATAATAATAATAATAATAATAATAATAATAATAATAATAATAATAATAATAATAATAATAATAATAATAATAATAATAATAATAATAATAATAATAATAATAATAATAATAATAATAATAATAATAATAATAATAATAATAATAATAATAATAATAATAATAATAATAATAATAATAATAATAATAATAATAATAATAATAATAATAATAATAATAATAATAATAATAATAATAATAATAATAATAATAATAATAATAATAATAATAATAATAATAATAATAATAATAATAATAATAATAATAATAATAATAATAATAATAATAATAATAATAATAATAATAATAATAATAATAATAATAATAATAATAATAATAATAATAATAATAATAATAATAATAATAATAATAATAATAATAATAATAATAATAATAATAATAATAATAATAATAATAATAATAATAATAATAATAATAATAATAATAATAATAATAATAATAATAATAATAATAATAATAATAATAATAATAATAATAATAATAATAATAATAATAATAATAATAATAATAATAATAATAATAATAATAATAATAATAATAATAATAATAATAATAATAATAATAATAATAATAATAATAATAATAATAATAATAATAATAATAATAATAATAATAATAATAATAATAATAATAATAATAATAATAATAATAATAATAATAATAATAATAATAATAATAATAATAATAATAATAATAATAATAATAATAATAATAATAATAATAATAATAATAATAATAATAATAATAATAATAATAATAATAATAATAATAATAATAATAATAATAATAATAATAATAATAATAATAATAATAATAATAATAATAATAATAATAATAATAATAATAATAATAATAATAATAATAATAATAATAATAATAATAATAATAATAATAATAATAATAATAATAATAATAATAATAATAATAATAATATAATAATAATAATAATAATAATAATAATAATAATAATAATAATAATAATAATAATAATAATAATAATAATAATAATAATAATAATAATAATAATAATAATAATAATAATAATAATAATAATAATAATAATAATAATAATAATAATAATAATAATAATAATAATAATAATAATAATAATAATAATAATAATAATAATAATAATAATAATAATAATAATAATAATAATAATAATAATAATAATAATAATAATAATAATAATAATAATAATAATAATAATAATAATAATAATAATAATAATAATAATAATAATAATAATAATAATAATAATAATAATAATAATAATAATAATAATAATAATAATAATAATAATAATAATAATAATAATAATAATAATAATAATAATAATAATAATAATAATAATAATAATAATAATAATAATAATAATAATAATAATAATAATAATAATAATAATAATAATAATAATAATAATAATAATAATAATAATAATAATAATAATAATAATAATAATAATAATAATAATAATAATAATAATAATAATAATAATAATAATAATAATAATAATAATAATAATAATAATAATAATAATAATAATAATAATAATAATAATAATAATAATAATAATAATAATAATAATAATAATAATAATAATAATAATAATAATAATAATAATAATAATAATAATAATAATAATAATAATAATAATAATAATAATAATAATAATAATAATAATAATAATAATAATAATAATAATAATAATAATAATAATAATAATAATAATAATAATAATAATAATAATAATAATAATAATAATAACAATAATAATAATAATAATAATAATAACAATAATAATAACATAATAACAATAATAATAACATAATTAATGACTAATAAATAATAACATAATAATTGATGGAAACCACGGGAAGACGGTAGGCGTCTTCCATCAGGAGAACGATAGGAATAGGTAGGGAGATGAAATAAAGAGATAAAATGGAAAGGGATAAGTATATAAAATAATTAAGAAACAAACAAAAAATTATTCGTTTTCTATTATTATTCTTTGAATAATTTTGATAAATTTTCAATATCAGGAATATATGTATTTTGGGATATTCGCATTATATTTTCTAAATGTTTATCCGTAAGGGAATTTCGCGAATCTGATTTTATATGTTTCATATGTGAAAATCCCGATTCACATAGATAAGAAGATGCGAAACAACTTCTAAGTTTTTTATATATTTTTAATAATTCCGGATATTTAAACGAAGATGGGTTTTCTGCGACGATTTCCCAAATACTTTTTGTGCTTGTGTTCATGGCTCCTAATAAATTATAATTTGTTGGAAGGGTAATCATTTCGTTTAATAACGCGCAATCATTGGAATCCGGAAAAAATTTGAGAAAAACTTCTATTAAAGTGGAAATTTTAAATTGTCTATTAAAAGGGGCCATTAAAAAATCACTCATTAGATTTATATTTTCAAAATCTTTAAATCGATTATTAAATTGTAAAATTACCGTTTCTAATAAACATTTATATTTTAAAAACAATTCAGTAAAATCACTCTTCACACATTGTTTCGCAATGTGTAATAGTTTAGGAAAATTATTTGGAATTTTTAAACCACCAAAAAAATTTACCGCCATCTCTAAAATTTTTTTCAATTCTATAATAGTTCTAACCGCGTCCCAAATATAAATATTTTTGCCCTGTAATTTTAAATTATGTAAATTAACTATTGAAGTTAAATCTACGAGAAAAGCTAAAGTTGCTGTAAAATCAAAGTCTCTTAGTTCAGGGCAAGGCTCACCGATTTCTTCATGAAATTTTACAATTACATCTAAATTTTCATAAAATCGTGCAAACATTTGTCCCTTACTAAGCCACCTAACTTGAGATTAATATTTTAATTCCCTAAATTCCGGATCGTTTTTTTTCGCGAATTCGTTAAATAAACGATGTTTCAACGCGCGCGTTTTAATCGAATTAATTTTTTTTATAACAATATTTTCAATTTCCGTAACTGAAAGGCTTTTCATGCATAATGCCTGCTGATGTATGATACAATGAAATGATAAAAGATTTTTTAATTCAGGGATTTTTTTAAAAAGTGCAATTAAACCGTTATTACAACCCGTTATATTACTTGCACCATCCGCGGTAAGTGAAACAAATTTTTCTAAAGGTAATGATTTTATTCGTGCAAGTACTCCGGCATAGAGATTTTCGGCGGTCGTTTCGCGATGTAGGGAAATCATCGCAAAGAGTTCTTCTTTAACAAATAAATCATCGAAAACCATACGAATGTAAATTAACATTTGCGCAGTATTTGTTGCATCGGTCGATTCATCCAACTGCAATGAATAGCAATAACAAAACTTAATGTCTTCATTTAATTGACTTGTCATGTTATCATCAATTGCTTCTACTCGCCGTGTTATTGTTCGACGAGAAATTGGGACTTCTTTAACGAATTGTTTACATTCTTCTTCAAGTTCGGTCCCACCGAACATTGAGTCCACATAGTCTTCCACTACCGTCTGCATAAAGTCACATTCACTAAATGGCTTTCGCGATTTCGCGATTCTATACGCTGTTTTGAAAGATAACGCGGTTTTTGTAAACTCATCCTTATTAATATATAATTTTTTGGCGGACGATGGTTCAAAATAATTTTTTTTTAAAACAGAAATTACGCGATCGCGTTCTGCTGTACCTATTTCGAATTTATCAAACTCGGCAGAATGTTTCACGGTATAATGACGTTGGAAATTACTTTTTTTTATATAAATAAAAGTTTTACCACAAAATAGGCAAATTAGCTCTTTATCAGTTTTCTTGTATATACCAAAATGATGCTTCCACTCGTTGATGCCAAAAACTATCCTCCTTTTCTTAGCAAACGGCGCCGCACCTCCACTGCTGAACTTATCCAAGACTGCTTGCGATGTCTTCTCCATTATTAAATTCACTACTTTTATTTTTTTTTAAAAACAAATAATGCGAAAAATAATTTCCACTACTACAAATAGTACTTTTCACTTTTTCAATTCAAAGTAGACTAACTCGAAGAACTCAAATTCCTACTTTATGTAAAACTTAACTTAATTCATCAAATTCCCATGACATTATACTGAGCATACTCCATACGAAGAAAAAATAATTAAATCAGGTAAATAATTCTTTATTAGTTCTCGGATATGAATAGTAAAATATTTAGACAAATTATTTGGAATTTCCAAAACTATAATTATATTTAAATTATCCTTTGCAAAAATTTCCCTCTTTTAGTTTTATTACAATGGTCCAGCGGTAAACTTAAAGGTTCAAAAGATATGTATTGAATGATGTATTGAATGAGTATGTATTGAATTGTATTATTTACTTTGTATAATAGTGACCATAAAAAAGATTTGGTATTATTATATTTTTTTCAGAAAATGTTTTAATTAAAAAAAGAAAATATTAATAATTGGTAGGTTACCCTGTAGTAACTCTATCTCTCTTCCCTACCTCTCACTCAGAGCTTGGCCGAGTCAACTCCTGCTCACCTCTGCAGTATATAGTCAGTCTCAACTCTCAACAAGGACAATAAAGGTTAGTCACTTAATACAAAACCCATTAGCCATATGGCTGGCTTTCTTGTATACCGTCTGTTTAGTTTACATCTTCGTATCATAGATTCCACGAGTATGAGAGAGTACATATGTACATATACATTAAGCAATGTGTATGAGAAGGATGTCTTATAGGTTTGATAAACAAGAATATTTTTCAAAATAGTGAATAATATTCATAACGAGTATGAGAGAGTACATATGTATACATTTAGCAATGCGTATGAGAAGGAGGTCTTATAGGTTTGAGTGGTTGGTGACCACTCGAACAGTTATGAAAAATATGCTTGTTCATCGAACATATAAGACCTCTTTCTCATACACATTGCTTAATGTATATGTACATATGTACTCTCTCATACTCGTGGGATCTATGATACGAAGATGTAAATTAAACATAGTGTATAAAATGTATTGTATAAATACAATTTTATACATTAGCGACTAGCATTTTACATTTCAAATGTAAGTGTCTCTCATTATAAAATTTTATTGTTTATACACCTCTTAAAAAAACAAACAAAATAAACAAACCAACATCAAAAGTTGGTCCATTCACTAGAACTTATTCAAAAATATCAACCTGCTCAAATTAGGTAAGTAATTTTAATTATTTTACAAACATATATGACGATTAATTAAAATATTCCCGTTAATATGGTAAATAATTAAATTAATTCAAAGAACATCTGGCTCATGTGAAATTTGGGAGAACCAAAAAATCGTGTATAGCTGCGCACGTTATTGAGAACAACCACAAAATTGATAAATCGACTCTAAAACTACTGAAATCGGTACAAAACCCCACAGAATTAGATGCATACGAAAGTATCTACATATACAAATTGAGAAAACAGATAATGAATTTAGACAATGGCCCAATTCCAAATTCTGATTAAATAAAATTATACCATTTTCAAAAAAATCTAATACCTGGATATCAAGCTTCGATACCCTCACTTTAGTGACAAAACAAACGCCGCATAGTCACCAAAGACTACCGTCAATAAATAGGTGGGGATCTTCACACACCTAATCTGTTAGTCATTCAACTCAAATAATCCTCACGTCAGATTATACCCTAAGTCAAATCGTATAAAAGACAGAACTTTTTTAATGTCATTGTGAGACACGCACCAAATTAGCAACAAGATCATTGTCTCTGAATCCATATCCCAGAGATAGTTACGAATAGCTAATTCATACTGATGATGATTACATTGAAGTCGAAATACGTATTCATAAACTAAAAATAAATGTTCTAGGAATTGGGGCAAAATTTGAAATGTAAGATCTGAAAACATTAATAAATTAATTTTGAAACACCATTCCATAATACATTATATTCTGATTCAAGGGAAATACAATTAAGGTAGTTGTGGAACAAAATTGTCGAAAAGTGGAGCGTATGCGTAAAATAAAGTTGAAGGACCATATAGCATAATAAACCATAATTTCAAGTCCAAGACTGTACCGGTAGACACGTAACGCATACTTGTCTATCCGTATATACAAATACTACCTAACATTCAGTTGAAATCCGGCAACATCGCTTATATTCCGCCAGTTGATATACTGTTTGTTCACATACATGTACACTCGAATAGTAATGACGAACTTAATGACGTACAGTGTTGTTAAAATGCTTCACTATGCGTTGTTATAACTAAACAATGAGACGGAAATAATTCTCGTTTCTTTTTTTAAACTAGCAGAACATCATGTCGTCTTTTTATTAACAATAAAAAAGTGGTCGAAAAACTGCTAAATATGGGTAGTCTCCATTGCTCTCTATGATATTATTCGAACTTCAATTGAGTTTTTCTCAAGTTTGAGACGGTCATTCGAGTTCAAATTTTAAGTGTGAGTGTATAAAAATACCTTTCATAAGTTTGGAACAAAAAAAATTTGGAACATTCTATAATTATGCGCAATAGCCCAATACCTTAATTAATTATTATACTATTTTTTAAATATTTAATTTTTAATATTTCTTAACGTTATTTTCGTCGTGGGCTTTTTTTTTTTAAATTATAATGTTTTATTTAAATTGTTAAATTTTAAGCTTTGTTAAAATTTGTTGTACTTTGTTGGTGTTTGTGCTCGGCAAAAATTTATACGGCGGTTTATTAACTAAACCGCCGGCGTATAGAGATGCTTACGTAAAACGAAAGGAGCAAAATCTGTTTCATGTACTATTTAATCATTTTTGTCTAAGAAATTCTTCCTTTAGAAGCCTTTTTGACTATGGAACATTTTTACAAATACCTACTATATATGCACTCTTTCTGAAGTTAGACATGCCTGTGACTTAGCATCCTGTATAACTTATACCTTAATATGGCCTAGTTATTTGAAAACTCATAAACAATTTAATTAAATGAAATTAAATGAGTTTGATAAATGTAATCATGTCTAATTCAATAAAATGTTATTATAAGTATTGATTTTTACAGACCGGCAGCTGATACATGAAAAATACATGTGTGAGTGTTTTGTGTTTAGTAAGGGATTTTTATACCCGGTATATAATATATACCAGGGTATATTAAATTTAGGACAGAATGAAAAACTAACGATTGGAAATATTGAGCGAAGATATCTTTTCGTTTTCGTTATCGTACCCACAGACGGAAGGACGTGCAAAAATGGCCAAAGTAGGCCATTTTATGAACGCCTATTTCAAACATGTACACTCCCGTTCAATAAAATTACACAGATCTGAACCGAATCAATCTAACAATTTTGATTATTCTTGTAGTAAATATTTTTTACTATACTTCCCTTTCATTTTTCACACTTCCTCAAAAGTGAGGAGTTTTATAAAATGAAAGAAAATTAATATTTCAGGTCTGTTCAATTTTATTGAAATGGAGTGTAATGGTGCGATAAATATTTTTCAAGCGTTATAAAGTCGGGACTAAACTTAAGATTAGGCCCGAAAGTTTAAATAAGTTTATTTACTGAAAATTTTTGTGTTCTTATGTATCTGAGTGAGACAGCGCTATAGACAGCGACGGTATCATAGATTTTTTATGAGGTATGTTTATATATTAGCCCGTTTTTACATATGCAACTTTAGATGTAAGTATTCATGCGAATGATTTGGTGATCAAGCGCAGTAGTATTTTTTAATGCATGTTTTTAGTTTGATAAAATAGAGAAGTGTTCTATTTTGACGATTTTTTTCATGAAATCTTATATGTAACTTAAAATGTAAGAATAGTATGTACGATATGTTTATATCCTACTTCCTTGTGATTGGTATACTCTGATCATGTGACCGAAGTGGCTGACAAAGAAAGAAATAGTAAACAATACGAGAGTTATAGCTGTTAACAAACATGCGATTGATATATTTCAAATGAATTTTATAGTGTGCACAGCAATGTAACTTTAGTTATATCAGATAATTTTATTGCGATTGAAAACTTTCATCAAAACTTGCATGTATAAAAACGGGCGTGTACAGTAATTCCTATATAAAATAGTTTACAATACATTCGAAATAAAAAATTTACAAATCAATCTAAATACGTATAGTTTATGGAAACCCAATTTAGTGTATAATAAAATATGCACGCCATAGCTTCCGGTCTATAATAGTCAGTCAGTCATATACACAAAACGTATTTGATACTATAAAAGAAAATATCAATAGTTTATAACCTAGAAAATTTGATACATTAAAACATTTACTAACACATTAACAGTAAATAGTTTAATGGAAAAATATTATCAATAATTCAATTATAGATTCTATTAAATATGATTATTACTTCAATAAACACTTTATAGATACACAAACAAAATTTATGTAATCATTATTATTTTATGAGAGGCGAGAGCTTAAGTAAATAAACATCTGGTATAAACGCCAGACAGCTTCTACGTATACAGACTGGAATGGGAAAATTTTTGTTTTTTTTGTTTTATGTTACTTTCAGAGTAAATATATTCTCGTAGATTAAAATATTATTGATCAAATCAATGTGAATTTGATAAAAAATTATTTCTCAGGAGATGCGTCAACTTAGCGAATTTCCTTAGAATACATAAATCACTCTCTAGCGGTCACAATTTTTTCGACTATAAATCTACTTATATCACACAATAAGAAGTTAGTAATTGATTTCAACGGCATACTGTCAATGTGTAAGAAAATCGACTTATCACGCTAATCATTTATAGTATAACGGTTGGCGCACTAGGCGCGATATATCCACAGGTTCAGGATTCGATTCCTGACGGACGTGTTAATTTTTTTTTCATATTTATATATATATATATATATATATAAATATATATATATATATATATATATATATATATATATATATATATATATATATATTACGTTCCCGGATTTGATTATTTTGAATTTGGAAAGGAGCCCGCCTGCTTTATTTTTGTGCGCACATTGATTTGAGTGTTTTAGGTGTGGCTTATATCATGTCTTTGGGTGGTCTTCATTTTGTTATAATGTATTTTATTCAATTGGAAGTTGTAGAAAAATGGGAAAATCGTTGAAGGAAGTGGAGGTGTGTGCTAATATCCATTTGCTTCGACTCACCTATATATATATATATATATATATATATATATATATATATATATATATATATATATATATATATATATATATATATACATATATATATATATATATTATATAGTATATACTTGTTCTTTCATTCTTGGGTGTTTGTAACCGTAGGTACTGGAGTTTGGCATTGATTATAGTGTTTTGACGTTTAATTATACACAAAAATAATATATTTTATATTTTATATTGGGGCGTCAATTGTTTAACGGGCAAAGCCACCACTAAAAACCTTGAATATAAAATAAAACACAGGTTTCTAGTAAAGAGACAAGTTAAAACTGAACTCATTATAATACAAAATAGAATGAAAATTAATTATGTCCTAAAACATCACATTTCCGTTTTACATACCTTCATATCATATACATATAGCCATATAGAGTTTTTCACCATTAGCATTTCTATACACAGCAAGTAAAGGACAAAGAACATAAAGGGAGTGCAGATATTAAATCTAATTTAAATACACTCTAAAGACCTAGACAAAAGGGCTTATAAAACAC